>CP136063.1:138114585-138745169 GCA_032622095.1 Siphonodentalium dalli | reverse complement strand
CCTGAGATTTGTGGCTGATGTTGTATGATTATGTTTAGATATTTAAATTGACTTATAGTTGCTTTATTATGCTATTAAAGTATTTTTATATTTAAATTTTCTGTTAATTTTTGTAAATGTTTATTATAAATTGACAAATTTTGCATGAAAAGGGTTTAAAATTGGACAAGTTATCCCACTCAAAATGTATATTAACATATCCCTCTTCAATTTAGTAATAGTATGGTATATAAGGGTAATTCTTCAGTTATACGAGATGCATCAGCTAGTAAAATTGAAAAAAAAATCTAAATTTTTTGGCTTTATTTTGAGGATTGACACTAATTTTCAGGATGCCTCATATTGGAAAAATAAACAACTACTGCTCGAATAAATCCATTTTTTATTTTCAGATAAGGTCTTATTTTGATAAAATACTATAAGAAACGCAGTGTTTCACACATATACATATATATAGGAAAAATATGAATTTTACGAAATTTCACGTCTCGCCATGATAAGTTGTTAATTCCATATTTTCTTAATTTCAAATGATAATGACCACATTTTGGACAGATTTAAAGAAGAAAACGCATGGATTCGCCTGTAGATAGTAATGAAAGTGATAAATCTGGGAATTTTGCATGGACATCAGGTATCATTAGGGGGTCAGGGGGGCTAAAGCCCCCCCTCCCCCAAAAATTTGAGTAGTGTTAGCCCCCCCCCCCATTGGGAAAAGGTGGCAGTTAACCCAATTAAGATTTCCCGGCACCCAGTAGCCTTATCGGGGACCGTAGTCCCACCCCAAGTCGGGGGGGGGGGGGTGCCAATCGCCAGTAGTGTTAATGTCGTGCAAAACTGTCATGGCAGGTTTGTTAAACAGACATTATGCCCTGCCATCTGGTCAAATTTCATGCCTGAGATTGTGGCTGATGTTGTATGATTATGATTAGATATTAAATTGACTTATAGTTGCTTTATTATGCTATTAAAGTATTTTTTATTTAAATTTTCTGTTAATTTTTGTAAATGTTTATTATAAATTGACAAATTTTGCATGAAAAGGGTTTAAAATTGGACAAGTTATTCCCACTCAAAATGTATATTAACATATCCTCTTCAATTTAGTAATAGTATGGTATATAAGGGTATTCTTCAGTTATACGAGATGCATCAGCTAGTAAAATTGAAAAAAAAATCTAAATTTTTTGGCATTTATTTTGAGGATTGACACTAATTTTCAGGATGCCTCATATTGGGAAAAATAAACAACTACTGCTCGATATAATCCATTTTTTATTTCAGTAAGGTCTATATTTAGATATAATACTATAAGAAACGCTGTGTTTCACACATATACATATATATAGGAATCAGGGAGCTAAATGTGTTCTAGAGTCGGGGAGCGAGTACCCTAAAGGTGAAGGTAACTGAAGAATGACCTTCACCTGATACATGCGACACGCTTGTTAAAGGATGACATCGCGTTTATTTGATTTGTACATAATATCTAAATAATTTAAACTGGTGAATGAATGGGGGAATGGATTTTTGTGAGCGGGAAATTTATTTAACTAGCTGCTGTAGTTCTGGATTTTTCCAGAACAAATTTGGCTGTGGGATAACCCCGTCGTACACTTGGGGATTTATTTTTAAAAGTAAACACATGACCTATGATTTTTCTTGCATTTTCGTGATCAGCTGGTGTCAATCTAGCTGGGTAAACATCACTGGTATGGCCTGCAGCTTCAATTCAGTGAATTTGGCGGAAACGTTAACACTGTCGCCTATGGGAAACCATTTAGTTCAGTGATTCCTATAGGACAAATATGAATTTTACGAAATTTCACGTCTCGCCATGATAAGTTGTTAATTCCATATTTTCTTATTTTCAAATGATAATGACCACATTTTGAACAGATTTAAAGAAGAAACGCATGGATTCGCCTGTAGATAGTAAAGAAAGTGATAAATCTGGATTTTGCATGGACATCAGGTATCATTAGGGGGGTCAGGGGGGCTAAAGCCCCCCCTCCCCAAAATTTGAGTAGTGTTAGCCCCCCCCCCCCCATTGGGAAAAGGTGGCAGTTAACCCAATTAAGATTTCCCCGGCACCCAAGTAGCCTTATCGGGGGACCGTAGTCCCACCCCAAGTCGGGGGGGGGGGGGGTGCCATCGCCAGTAGTGTTAATGTCGTGCAAAACTGTCATGGCAGGTTTGTTAAAACAGACATTATGCCCTGCCATCTGGTCAATTTCATGCCTGAGATTGTGGCTGATGTTGTATGATTATGTTTAGATATTTAAATTGGACTTATAGTTGCTTTATTATGCTATTAAAGTATTTTTTATTTAAATTTTCTGTTAATTTTTGTAAATGTTTATTATAAATTGACAAATTTTGCATGAAAAGGTTTAAAATTGGACAAGTTATCCCACTCAAAATGTATATTAACATATCCTCTTCCAATTTAGTAATAGTATGGTATATAAGGGTATTCTTCAGTTATACGAGATGCATCAGCTAGTAAAATTGAAAAAAAAATCTAATTTTTTTGGCTTTATTTTGAGGATTGACACTAATTTTTCAGGATGCCTCATATTGGAAAATTAAACAACTTACTGCTCGATATAATCCATTTTTTATTTCAGTAAGGTCTATATTTTTGATAAAATACTATAAGAAACGCTGTGTTTCACACATATACATATATATATAGGAATCAGGGAGCTAAATGTGTTCTAGAGTCGGGGAGCGAGTATACCATGGAACCCTAAAGGTGAAGGTAACTGAAGAATGACCTTCACCTGATAAATGCGACACGTTGTTAAAGGATGACATCGCGTTTATTTGATTTGTACATAATATCTAAATAATTTAAACTGGTGAATGAATGGGGGAATGGATTTTTGTGAGCGGGAAATTTATTTAACTAGCTGCTGTAGTTCTGGATTTTTCCAGAACAAATTTGGCTGTGGGATAACCCCCGTCGTACACTTGGGTATTTATTTTTAAAAGTAAACACATGACCTATGATTTTTCTTGCATTTTTCGTGATCAGCTGGTGTCAATCTAGCTGGGTAAACATCACTGGTATGGCCTGCATGCTTCAATTCAGTGAATTTGGCGGAAACGTTAACACTGTCGCCTATGGGAAACCATTTAGTTCAGTGATTCCTATAGGAAAAATATGAATTTTACGAAATTTCACGTCTCGCCATGATAAGTTGTTAATTCCATATTTTCTTATTTTCAAATGATAATGACCACATTTGGACAGATTTAAAGAAGAAACGCATGGATTCGCCTGTAGATAGTAAAGAAAGTGATAAATCTGGGAATTTTGCATGGACATCAGGTATCATTAGGGGGTCAGGGGGGGCTAAAGCCCCCCCTCCCCAAAAATTTGAGTAGTGTTAGGCCCCCCCCCCATTGGGAAAAGGTGGCAGTTAACCCAATTAAGATTTCCCGGCACCCAGTAGCCTTATCCATTTTTTATTTCAGTAAGGTCTATATTTTGATAAAATACTATAAGAAACGCTGTGTTTCACACATATACATATATATAGGAATCAGGGAGCTAAATGTGTTCTAGAGTCGGGGAGCGAGTACACCATGGAACCCTAAAGGTGAAGGTAACTGAAGAATGACCTTCCACCTGATACATGCGACACGTTGTTAAAGGATGACATCGCGTTTATTTGATTTGTACATAATATCTAAATAATTTAAACTGGTGAATGAATGGGGGAATGGATTTTTGTGAGCGGGAAATTTATTTAACTAGCTGCTGTAGTTCTGGATTTTTCCAGAACAAATTTGGCTGTGGGATAACCCCGTCGTACACTTGGGGATTTATTTTTAAAAGTAAACACATGACCTATGATTTTTCTTGCATTTTCGTGATCAGCTGGTGTCAATCTAGCTGGGTAAATCATCACTGGTATGGCCTGCAGGCTTCAATTCAGTGAATTTGGCGGAAACGTTAACACTGTCGCCTATGGGAAACCATTTAGTTCAGTGATTCCTATAGGACAAATATGAATTTTACGAAATTTCACGTCTCGCCATGATAAGTTGTTAATTCCATATTTTCTTATTTTCAAATGATAATGACCACATTTTGGACAGATTTAAAGAAGAAACGCATGGATTCGCCTGTAGATAGTAAAGAAAGTGATAAATCTGGGAATTTTGCATGGACATCAGGTACCACTAGGGGGTCAGGGGGGCTAAAGCCCCCCTCTTCCCCAAAAATTTGAGTAGTGTTAGCCCCCCCCCCCCCATTGGGAAAAGGTGGCAGTTAACCCAATTAAGATTTCCCGGCACCCAGTAGCCTTATCGGGGACCGTAGTCCCACCCCAAGTCGGGGAGGGGGGGGGGGGTGATGGCATCGCCAGTAGCGTTAATGTCGTGCAAAACTGTCATGGCAGGTTTGTTAAACAGACATTATGCCCTGCCATCTGGTCAAATTTCATGCCTGAGATTGTGGCTGATGTTGTATGATTATGTTTAGATATTTAAATTGACTTATAGTTGCTTTATTATGCTATTAAAGTATTTTTTATTTAAATTTTCTGTTAATTTTTGTAAATGTTTATTATAAATTGACAAATTTTGCATGAAAAGGGTTTAAAATTGGACAAGTTATCCCACTCAAAATGTATATTAACATATCCTCTTCAATTTAGTAATAGTATGGTATATAAGGGTATTCTTCAGTTATACGAGATGCATCAGCTAGTAAAATTGAAAAAAAAATCTAAATTTTTTGGCTTTATTTTGAGGATTGACACTAATTTTCAGGATGCCTCATATTGGAAAAATAAACAACTACTGCTCGATATAATCCATTTTTTATTTCAGTAAGGTCTATATTTTGATAAAATACTATAAGAAACGCTGTGTTTCACACATATACATATATATAGGAATCAGGGAGCTAAATGTGTTCTAGAGTCGGGGAGCGAGTACCCTAAAGGTGAAGGTAACTGAAGAATGACCTTCACCTGATACATGCGACACGTTGTTAAAGGATGACATCGCGTTTATTTGATTTGTACATAATATCTAAATAATTTAAACTGGTGAATGAATGGGGGAATGGATTTTTGTGAGCGGGAAATTTATTTAACTAGCTGCTGTAGTTCTGGATTTTTCCAGAACAAATTTGGCTGTGGGATAACCCCGTCGTACACTTGGGGATTTATTTTTAAAAGTAAACACATGACCTATGATTTTTCTTGCATTTTCGTGATCAGCTGGTGTCAATCTAGCTGGGTAAACATCACTGGTATGGCCTGCAGGCTTCAATTCAGTGAATTTGGCGGAAACGTTAACACTGTCGCCTATGGGAAACCATTTAGTTCAGTGATTCCTATAGGACAAATATGAATTTTACGAAATTTCACGTCTCGCCATGATAAGTTGTTAATTCCATATTTTCTTATTTTCAAATGATAATGACCACATTTTGAACAGATTTAAAGAAGAAACGCATGGATTCGCCTGTAGATAGTAAAGAAAGTGATAAATCTGGGAATTTTGCATGGACATCAGGTATCATTAGGGGGTCAGGGGGGCTAAAGCCCCCCTCCCCAAAAATTTGAGTAGTGTTAGCCCCCCCCCCCCCCCATTGGGAAAAGGTGGCAGTTAACCCAATTAAGATTTCCCGGCACCCAGTAGCCTTATCGGGGACCGTAGTCCCACCCCAAGTCGGGGGGGGGGGGGGTGCCATCGCCAGTAGTGTTAATGTCGTGCAAAACTGTCATGGCAGGTTTGTTAAACAGACATTATGCCCTGCCATCTGGTCAAATTTCATGCCTGAGATTGTGGCTGATGTTGTATGATTATGTTTAGATATTTAAATTGACTTATAGTTGCTTTATTATGCTATTAAAGTATTTTTTATTTAAATTTTCTGTTAATTTTTGTAAATGTTTATTATAAATTGACAAATTTTGCATGAAAAGGGTTTAAAATTGGACAAGTTATCCCACTCAAAATGTATATTAACATATCCTCTTCAATTTAGTAATAGTATGGTATATAAGGGTATTCTTCAGTTATACGAGATGCATCAGCTAGTAAAATTGAAAAAAAAATCTAAATTTTTTGGCTTTATTTTGAGGATTGACACTAATTTTCAGGATGCCTCATATTGGAAAAATAAACAACTACTGCTCGATATAATCCATTTTTTATTTCAGTAAGGTCTATATTTTGATAAAATACTATAAGAAACGCTGTGTTTCACACATATACATATATATATAGGAATCAGGGAGCTAAATGTGTTCTAGAGTCGGGGAGCGAGTATACCATGGAACCCTAAAGGTGAAGGTAACTGAAGAATGACCTTCACCTGATAAATGCGACACGTTGTTAAAGGATGACATCGCGTTTATTTGATTTGTACATAATATCTAAATAATTTAAACTGGTGAATGAATGGGGGAATGGATTTTTGTGAGCGGGAAATTTATTTAACTAGCTGCTGTAGTTCTGGATTTTTCCAGAACAAATTTGGCTGTGGGATAACCCCGTCGTACACTTGGGTATTTATTTTTAAAAGTAAACACATGACCTATGATTTTTCTTGCATTTTCGTGATCAGCTGGTATCAATCTAGCTGGGTAAACATCACTGGTATGGCCTGCATGCTTCAATTCAGTGAATTTGGCGGAAACGTTAACACTGTCGCCTATGGGAAACCATTTAGTTCAGTGATTCCTATAGGAAAAATATGAATTTTACGAAATTTCACGTCTCGCCATGATAAGTTGTTAATTCCATATTTTCTTATTTTCAAATGATAATGACCACATTTTGGACAGATTTAAAGAAGAAACGCATGGATTCGCCTGTAGATAGTAAAGAAAGTGATAAATCTGGGAATTTTGCATGGACATCAGGTATCATTAGGGGGTCAGGGGGGCTAAAGCCCCCCCTCCCCAAAAATTTGAGTAGTGTTAGGCCCCCCCCCCCCCCCATTGGGAAAAGGTGGCAGTTAACCCAATTAAGATTTCCCGGCACCCAGTAGCCTTATCGGGGACCGTAGTCCCACCCCAAGTCGGGGGGGGGGGTGATGGCATCGCCAGTAGTGTTAATGTCGTGCAAAACTGTCATGGCAGGTTTGTTAAACAGACATTATGCCCTGCCATCTGGTCAAATTTCATGCCTGAGATTGTGGCTGATGTTGTATGATTATGTTTAGATATTTAAATTGACTTATAGTTGCTTTATTATGCTATTAAAGTATTTTTTATTTAAATTTTCTGTTAATTTTTGTAAATGTTTATTATAAATTGACAAATTTTGCATGAAAAGGGTTTAAAATTGGACAAGTTATCCCACTCAAAATGTATATTAACATATCCTCTTCAATTTAGTAATAGTATGGTATATAAGGGTATTCTTCAGTTATACGAGATGCATCAGCTAGTAAAATTGAAAAAAAAATCTAAATTTTTTGGCTTTATTTTGAGGATTGACACTAATTTTCAGGATGCCTCATATTGGAAAAATAAACAACTACTGCTCGATATAATCCATTTTTTATTTCAGTAAGGTCTATATTTTGATAAAATACTATAAGAAACGCTGTGTTTCACACATATACATATATATAGGAATCAGGGAGCTAAATGTGTTCTAGAGTCGGGGAGCGAGTACACCATGGAACCCTAAAGGTGAAGGTAACTGAAGAATGACCTTCACCTGATACATGCGACACGTTGTTAAAGGATGACATCGCGTTTATTTGATTTGTACATAATATCTAAATAATTTAAACTGGTGAATGAATGGGGGAATGAATTTTTGTGAGCGGGAAATTTATTTAACTAGCTGCTGTAGTTCTGGATTTTTCCAGAACAAATTTGGCTGTGGGATAACCCCGTCGTACACTTGGGGATTTATTTTTAAAAGTAAACACATGACCTATGATTTTTCTTGCATTTTCGTGATCAGCTGGTGTCAATCTAGCTGGGTAAACATCACTGGTATGGCCTGCAGGCTTCAATTCAGTGAATTTGGCGGAAACGTTAACACTGTCGCCTATGGGAAACCATTTAGTTCAGTGATTCCTATAGGACAAATATGAATTTTACGAAATTTCACGTCTCGCCATGATAAGTTGTTAATTCCATATTTTCTTATTTTCAAATGATAATGACCACATTTTGGACAGATTTAAAGAAGAAACGCATGGATTCGCCTGTAGATAGTAAAGAAAGTGATAAATCTGGGAATTTTGCATGGACATCAGGTACCACTAGGGGGTCAGGGGGGCTAAAGCCCCCCTTCCCCAAAAATTTGAGTAGTGTTAGCCCCCCCCCCCCATTGGGAAAAGGTGGCAGTTAACCCAATTAAGATTTCCCGGCACCCAGTAGCCTTATCGGGGACCGTAGTCCCACCCCAAGTCGGGGAGGGGGGGGGTGATGGCATCGCCAGTAGTGTTAATGTCGTGCAAAACTGTCATGGCAGGTTTGTTAAACAGACATTATGCCCTGCCATCTGGTCAAATTTCATGCCTGAGATTGTGGCTGATGTTGTATGATTATGTTTAGATATTTAAATTGACTTATAGTTGCTTTATTATGCTATTAAAGTATTTTTTATTTAAATTTTCTGTTAATTTTTGTAAATGTTTATTATAAATTGACAAATTTTGCATGAAAAGGGTTTAAAATTGGACAAGTTATCCCACTCAAAATGTATATTAACATATCCTCTTCAATTTAGTAATAGTATGGTATATAAGGGTATTCTTCAGTTATACGAGATGCATCAGCTAGTAAAATTGAAAAAAAAATCTAAATTTTTTGGCTTTATTTTGAGGATTGACACTAATTTTCAGGATGCCTCATATTGGAAAAATAAACAACTACTGCTCGATATAATCCATTTTTTATTTCAGTAAGGTCTATATTTTGATAAAATACTATAAGAAACGCTGTGTTTCACACATATACATATATATAGGAATCAGGGAGCTAAATGTGTTCTAGAGTCGGGGAGCGAGTACCCTAAAGGTGAAGGTAACTGAAGAATGACCTTCACCTGATACATGCGACACGTTGTTAAAGGATGACATCGCGTTTATTTGATTTGTACATAATATCTAAATAATTTAAACTGGTGAATGAATGGGGGAATGGATTTTTGTGAGCGGGAAATTTATTTAACTAGCTGCTGTAGTTCTGGATTTTTCCAGAACAAATTTGGCTGTGGGATAACCCCGTCGTACACTTGGGGATTTATTTTTAAAAGTAAACACATGACCTATGATTTTTCTTGCATTTTCGTGATCAGCTGGTGTCAATCTAGCTGGGTAAACATCACTGGTATGGCCTGCAGGCTTCAATTCAGTGAATTTGGCGGAAACGTTAACACTGTCGCCTATGGGAAACCATTTAGTTCAGTGATTCATATAGGAAAAATATGAATTTTACGAAATTTCACGTCTCGCCATGATAAGTTGTTAATTCCATATTTTCTTATTTTCAAATGATAATGACCACATTTTGGACAGATTTAAAGAAGAAACGCATGGATTCGCCTGTAGATAGTAAAGAAAGTGATAAATCTGGGAATTTTGCATGGACATCAGGTACCATTAGGGGGTCAGGGGGGCTAAAGCCCCCTCCCCAAAAATTTGAGTAGTGTTAGCCCCCCCCCCCATTGGGAAAAGGTGGCAGTTAACCCAATTAAGATTTCCCGGCACCCAGTAGCCTTATCGGGGACCGTAGTCCCACCCCAAGTCGGGGGGGGGGGGGGTGATGGCATCGCCAGTAGTGTTAATGTCGTGCAAAACTGTCATGGCAGGTTTGTTAAACAGACATTATGCCCTGCCATCTGGTCAAATTTCATGCCTGAGATTGTGGCTGATGTTGTATGATTATGTTTAGATATTTAAATTGACTTATAGTTGCTTTATTATGCTATTAAAGTATTTTTTATTTAAATTTTCTGTTAATTTTTGTAAATGTTTATTATAAATTGACAAATTTTGCATGAAAAGGGTTTTAAATTGGACAAGTTATCCCACTCAAAATGTATATTAACATATCCTCTTCAATTTAGTAATAGTATGGTATATAAGGGTATTCTTCAGTTATACGAGATGCATCAGCTAGTAAAATTGAAAAATAAATCTAAATTGTTTGGCTTTATTTTGAGGATTGACACTAATTTTCAGGATGCCTCATATTGGAAAAATAAACAACTACTGCTCGATATAATCCATTTTTTATTTCAGTAAGGTCTATATTTTGATAAAATACTATAAGAAACGCTGTGTTTCACACATATACATATATATAGGAATCAGGGAGCTAAATGTGTTCTAGAGTCGGGGAGCGAGTACCCTAAAGGTGAAGGTAACTGAAGAATGACCTTCACCTGATACATGCGACACGTTGTTAAAGGATGACATCGCGTTTATTTGATTTGTACATAATATCTAAATAATTTAAACTGGTGAATGAATGGGGGAATGGATTTTTGTGAGCGGGAAATTTATTTAACTAGCTGCTGTAGTTCTGGATTTTTCCAGAACAAATTTGGCTGTGGGATAACCCCGTCGTACACTTGGGGATTTATTTTTAAAAGTAAACACATGACCTATGATTTTTCTTGCATTTTCGTGATCAGCTGGTGTCAATCTAGCTGGGTAAACATCACTGGTATGGCCTGCAGGCTTCAATTCAGTGAATTTGGCGGAAACGTTAACACTGTCGCCTATGGGAAACCATTTAGTTCAGTGATTCCTATAGGACAAATATGAATTTTACGAAATTTCACGTCTCGCCATGATAAGTTGTTAATTCCATATTTTCTTATTTTCAAATGATAATGACCACATTTTGGACAGATTTAAAGAAGAAACGCATGGATTCGCCTGTAGATAGTAAAGAAAGTGATAAATCTGGGAATTTTGCATGGACATCAGGTACCACTAGGGGGTCAGGGGGGCTAAAGCCCCCCTTCCCCAAAAATTTGAGTAGTGTTAGCCCCCCCCCCCCCCATTGGGAAAAGGTGGCAGTTAACCCAATTAAGATTTCCCGGCACCCAGTAGCCTTATCGGGGACCGTAGTCCCACCCCAAGTCGGGGAGGGGGGGGGGGGGTGATGGCATCGCCAGTAGCGTTAATGTCGTGCAAAACTGTCATGGCAGGTTTGTTAAACAGACATTATGCCCTGCCATCTGGTCAAATTTCATGCCTGAGATTGTGGCTGATGTTGTATGATTATGTTTAGATATTTAAATTGACTTATAGTTGCTTTATTATGCTATTAAAGTATTTTTTATTTAAATTTTCTGTTAATTTTTGTAAATGTTTATTATAAATTGACAAATTTTGCATGAAAAGGGTTTAAAATTGGACAAGTTATCCCACTCAAAATGTATATTAACATATCCTCTTCAATTTAGTAATAGTATGGTATATAAGGGTATTCTTCAGTTATACGAGATGCATCAGCTAGTAAAATTGAAAAAAAAATCTAAATTTTTTGGCTTTATTTTGAGGATTGACACTAATTTTCAGGATGCCTCATATTGGAAAAATAAACAACTACTGCTCGATATAATCCATTTTTTATTTCAGTAAGGTCTATATTTTGATAAAATACTATAAGAAACGCTGTGTTTCACACATATACATATATATAGGAATCAGGGAGCTAAATGTGTTCTAGAGTCGGGGAGCGAGTACCCTAAAGGTGAAGGTAACTGAAGAATGACCTTCACCTGATACATGCGACACGTTGTTAAAGGATGACATCGCGTTTATTTGATTTGTACATAATATCTAAATAATTTAAACTGGTGAATGAATGGGGGAATGGATTTTTGTGAGCGGGAAATTTATTTAACTAGCTGCTGTAGTTCTGGATTTTTCCAGAACAAATTTGGCTGTGGGATAACCCCGTCGTACACTTGGGGATTTATTTTTAAAAGTAAACACATGACCTATGATTTTTCTTGCATTTTCGTGATCAGCTGGTGTCAATCTAGCTGGGTAAACATCACTGGTATGGCCTGCAGGCTTCAATTCAGTGAATTTGGCGGAAACGTTAACACTGTCGCCTATGGGAAACCATTTAGTTCAGTGATTCATATAGGAAAAATATGAATTTTACGAAATTTCACGTCTCGCCATGATAAGTTGTTAATTCCATATTTTCTTATTTTCAAATGATAATGACCACATTTTGGACAGATTTAAAGAAGAAACGCATGGATTCGCCTGTAGATAGTAAAGAAAGTGATAAATCTGGGAATTTTGCATGGACATCAGGTACCATTAGGGGGTCAGGGGGGCTAAAGCCCCCTCCCCAAAAATTTGAGTAGTGTTAGCCCCCCCCCCCCCCATTGGGAAAAGGTGGCAGTTAACCCAATTAAGATTTCCCGGCACCCAGTAGCCTTATCGGGGACCGTAGTCCCACCCCAAGTCGGGGGGGGGGTGATGGCATCGCCAGTAGTGTTAATGTCGTGCAAAACTGTCATGGCAGGTTTGTTAAACAGACATTATGCCCTGCCATCTGGTCAAATTTCATGCCTGAGATTGTGGCTGATGTTGTATGATTATGTTTAGATATTTAAATTGACTTATAGTTGCTTTATTATGCTATTAAAGTATTTTTTATTTAAATTTTCTGTTAATTTTTGTAAATGTTTATTATAAATTGACAAATTTTGCATGAAAAGGGTTTTAAATTGGACAAGTTATCCCACTCAAAATGTATATTAACATATCCTCTTCAATTTAGTAATAGTATGGTATATAAGGGTATTCTTCAGTTATACGAGATGCATCAGCTAGTAAAATTGAAAAATAAATCTAAATTGTTTGGCTTTATTTTGAGGATTGACACTAATTTTCAGGATGCCTCATATTGGAAAAATAAACAACTACTGCTCGATATAATCCATTTTTTATTTCAGTAAGGTCTATATTTTGATAAAATACTATAAGAAACGCTGTGTTTCACACATATACATATATATAGGAATCAGGGAGCTAAATGTGTTCTAGAGTCGGGGAGCGAGTACACCATGGAACCCTAAAGGTGAAGGTAACTGAAGAATGACCTTCACCTGATACATGCGACACGTTGTTAAAGGATGACATCGCGTTTATTTGATTTGTACATAATATCTAAATAATTTAAACTGGTGAATGAATGGGGGAATGGATTTTTGTGAGCGGGAAATTTATTTAACTAGCTGCTGTAGTTCTGGATTTTTCCAGAACAAATTTGGCTGTGGGATAACCCCGTCGTACACTTGGGGATTTATTTTTAAAAGTAAACACATGACCTATGATTTTTCTTGCATTTTCGTGATCAGCTGGTGTCAATCTAGCTGGGTAAACATCACTGGTATGGCCTGCAGGCTTCAATTCAGTGAATTTGGCGGAAACGTTAACACTGTCGCCTATGGGAAACCATTTAGTTCAGTGATTCCTATAGGACAAATATGAATTTTACGAAATTTCACGTCTCGCCATGATAAGTTGTTAATTCCATATTTTCTTATTTTCAAATGATAATGACCACATTTTGGACAGATTTAAAGAAGAAACGCATGGATTCGCCTGTAGATAGTAAAGAAAGTGATAAATCTGGGAATTTTGCATGGACATCAGGTACCACTAGGGGGTCAGGGGGGCTAAAGCCCCCCTTCCCCAAAAATTTGAGTAGTGTTAGCCCCCCCCCCCATTGGGAAAAGGTGGCAGTTAACCCAATTAAGATTTCCCGGCACCCAGTAGCCTTATCGGGGACCGTAGTCCCACCCCAAGTCGGGGAGGGGGGGGGTGATGGCATCGCCAGTAGTGTTAATGTCGTGCAAAACTGTCATGGCAGGTTTGTTAAACAGACATTATGCCCTGCCATCTGGTCAAATTTCATGCCTGAGATTGTGGCTGATGTTGTATGATTATGTTTAGATATTTAAATTGACTTATAGTTGCTTTATTATGCTATTAAAGTATTTTTTATTTAAATTTTCTGTTAATTTTTGTAAATGTTTATTATAAATTGACAAATTTTGCATGAAAAGGGTTTAAAATTGGACAAGTTATCCCACTCAAAATGTATATTAACATATCCTCTTCAATTTAGTAATAGTATGGTATATAAGGGTATTCTTCAGTTATACGAGATGCATCAGCTAGTAAAATTGAAAAAAAAATCTAAATTTTTTGGCTTTATTTTGAGGATTGACACTAATTTTCAGGATGCCTCATATTGGAAAAATAAACAACTACTGCTCGATATAATCCATTTTTTATTTCAGTAAGGTCTATATTTTGATAAAATACTATAAGAAACGCTGTGTTTCACACATATACATATATATAGGAATCAGGGAGCTAAATGTGTTCTAGAGTCGGGGAGCGAGTACCCTAAAGGTGAAGGTAACTGAAGAATGACCTTCACCTGATACATGCGACACGTTGTTAAAGGATGACATCGCGTTTATTTGATTTGTACATAATATCTAAATAATTTAAACTGGTGAATGAATGGGGGAATGGATTTTTGTGAGCGGGAAATTTATTTAACTAGCTGCTGTAGTTCTGGATTTTTCCAGAACAAATTTGGCTGTGGGATAACCCCGTCGTACACTTGGGGATTTATTTTTAAAAGTAAACACATGACCTATGATTTTTCTTGCATTTTCGTGATCAGCTGGTGTCAATCTAGCTGGGTAAACATCACTGGTATGGCCTGCAGGCTTCAATTCAGTGAATTTGGCGGAAACGTTAACACTGTCGCCTATGGGAAACCATTTAGTTCAGTGATTCATATAGGAAAAATATGAATTTTACGAAATTTCACGTCTCGCCATGATAAGTTGTTAATTCCATATTTTCTTATTTTCAAATGATAATGACCACATTTTGGACAGATTTAAAGAAGAAACGCATGGATTCGCCTGTAGATAGTAAAGAAAGTGATAAATCTGGGAATTTTGCATGGACATCAGGTACCATTAGGGGGTCAGGGGGGCTAAAGCCCCCTCCCCAAAAATTTGAGTAGTGTTAGCCCCCCCCCCCCCCCCATTGGGAAAAGGTGGCAGTTAACCCAATTAAGATTTCCCGGCACCCAGTAGCCTTATCGGGGACCGTAGTCCCACCCCAAGTCGGGGAGGGGGGGGGGGGGTTATGGCATCGCCAGTAGTGTTAATGTCGTGCAAAACTGTCATGGCAGGTTTGTTAAACAGACATTATGCCCTGCCATCTGGTCAAATTTCATGCCTGAGATTGTGGCTGATGTTGTATGATTATGTTTAGATATTTAAATTGACTTATAGTTGCTTTATTATGCTATTAAAGTATTTTTTATTTAAATTTTCTGTTAATTTTTGTAAATGTTTATTATAAATTGACAAATTTTGCATGAAAAGGGTTTTAAATTGGACAAGTTATCCCACTCAAAATGTATATTAACATATCCTCTTCAATTTAGTAATAGTATGGTATATAAGGGTATTCTTCAGTTATACGAGATGCATCAGCTAGTAAAATTGAAAAAAAAATCTAAATTGTTTGGCTTTATTTTGAGGATTGACACTAATTTTCAGGATGCCTCATATTGGAAAAATAAACAACTACTGCTCGATATAATCCATTTTTTATTTCAGTAAGGTCTATATTTTGATAAAATACTATAAGAAACGCTGTGTTTCACACATATACATATATATAGGAATCAGGGAGCTAAATGTGTTCTAGAGTCGGGGAGCGAGTACACCATGGAACCCTAAAGGTGAAGGTAACTGAAGAATGACCTTCACCTGATACATGCGACACGTTGTTAAAGGATGACATCGCGTTTATTTGATTTGTACATAATATCTAAATAATTTAAACTGGTGAATGAATGGGGGAATGGATTTTTGTGAGCGGGAAATTTATTTAACTAGCTGCTGTAGTTCTGGATTTTTCCAGAACAAATTTGGCTGTGGGATAACCCCGTCGTACACTTGGGGATTTATTTTTAAAAGTAAACACATGACCTATGATTTTTCTTGCATTTTCGTGATCAGCTGGTGTCAATCTAGCTGGGTAAACATCACTGGTATGGCCTGCAGGCTTCAATTCAGTGAATTTGGCGGAAACGTTAACACTGTCGCCTATGGGAAACCATTTAGTTCAGTGATTCCTATAGGACAAATATGAATTTTACGAAATTTCACGTCTCGCCATGATAAGTTGTTAATTCCATATTTTCTTATTTTCAAATGATAATGACCACATTTTGGACAGATTTAAAGAAGAAACGCATGGATTCGCCTGTAGATAGTAAAGAAAGTGATAAATCTGGGAATTTTGCATGGACATCAGGTACCACTAGGGGGTCAGGGGGGCTAAAGCCCCCCTTCCCCAAAAATTTGAGTAGTGTTAGCCCCCCCCCCCCATTGGGAAAAGGTGGCAGTTAACCCAATTAAGATTTCCCGGCACCCAGTAGCCTTATCGGGGACCGTAGTCCCACCCCAAGTCGGGGAGGGGGGGGGGGGGTGATGGCATCGCCAGTAGTGTTAATGTCGTGCAAAACTGTCATGGCAGGTTTGTTAAACAGACATTATGCCCTGCCATCTGGTCAAATTTCATGCCTGAGATTGTGGCTGATGTTGTATGATTATGTTTAGATATTTAAATTGACTTATAGTTGCTTTATTATGCTATTAAAGTATTTTTTATTTAAATTTTCTGTTAATTTTTGTAAATGTTTATTATAAATTGACAAATTTTGCATGAAAAGGGTTTAAAATTGGACAAGTTATCCCACTCAAAATGTATATTAACATATCCTCTTCAATTTAGTAATAGTATGGTATATAAGGGTATTCTTCAGTTATACGAGATGCATCAGCTAGTAAAATTGAAAAAAAAATCTAAATTTTTTGGCTTTATTTTGAGGATTGACACTAATTTTCAGGATGCCTCATATTGGAAAAATAAACAACTACTGCTCGATATAATCCATTTTTTATTTCAGTAAGGTCTATATTTTGATAAAATACTATAAGAAACGCTGTGTTTCACACATATACATATATATAGGAATCAGGGAGCTAAATGTGTTCTAGAGTCGGGGAGCGAGTACCCTAAAGGTGAAGGTAACTGAAGAATGACCTTCACCTGATACATGCGACACGTTGTTAAAGGATGACATCGCGTTTATTTGATTTGTACATAATATCTAAATAATTTAAACTGGTGAATGAATGGGGGAATGGATTTTTGTGAGCGGGAAATTTATTTAACTAGCTGCTGTAGTTCTGGATTTTTCCAGAACAAATTTGGCTGTGGGATAACCCCGTCGTACACGTGGGGATTTATTTTTAAAAGTAAACACATGACCTATGATTTTTCTTGCATTTTCGTGATCAGCTGGTGTCAATCTAGCTGGGTAAACATCACTGGTATGGCCTGCAGGCTTCAATTCAGTGAATTTGGCGGAAACGTTAACACTGTCGCCTATGGGAAACCATTTAGTTCAGTGATTCATATAGGAAAAATATGAATTTTACGAAATTTCACGTCTCGCCATGATAAGTTGTTAATTCCATATTTTCTTATTTTCAAATGATAATGACCACATTTTGGACAGATTTAAAGAAGAAACGCATGGATTCGCCTGTAGATAGTAAAGAAAGTGATAAATCTGGGAATTTTGCATGGACATCAGGTACCATTAGGGGGTCAGGGGGGCTAAAGCCCCCTCCCCAAAAATTTGAGTAGTGTTAGCCCCCCCCCCCCATTGGGAAAAGGTGGCAGTTAACCCAATTAAGATTTCCCGGCACCCAGTAGCCTTATCGGGGACCGTAGTCCCACCCCAAGTCGGGGGGGGGGGGGGGTGATGGCATCGCCAGTAGTGTTAATGTCGTGCAAAACTGTCATGGCAGGTTTGTTAAACAGACATTATGCCCTGCCATCTGGTCAAATTTCATGCCTGAGATTGTGGCTGATGTTGTATGATTATGTTTAGATATTTAAATTGACTTATAGTTGCTTTATTATGCTATTAAAGTATTTTTTATTTAAATTTTCTGTTAATTTTTGTAAATGTTTATTATAAATTGACAAATTTTGCATGAAAAGGGTTTTAAATTGGACAAGTTATCCCACTCAAAATGTATATTAACATATCCTCTTCAATTTAGTAATAGTATGGTATATAAGGGTATTCTTCAGTTATACGAGATGCATCAGCTAGTAAAATTGAAAAAAAAATCTAAATTGTTTGGCTTTATTTTGAGGATTGACACTAATTTTCAGGATGCCTCATATTGGAAAAATAAACAACTACTGCTCGATATAATCCATTTTTTATTTCAGTAAGGTCTATATTTTGATAAAATACTATAAGAAACGCTGTGTTTCACACATATACATATATATAGGAATCAGGGAGCTAAATGTGTTCTAGAGTCGGGGAGCGAGTACACCATGGAACCCTAAAGGTGAAGGTAACTGAAGAATGACCTTCACCTGATACATGCGACACGTTGTTAAAGGATGACATCGCGTTTATTTGATTTGTACATAATATCTAAATAATTTAAACTGGTGAATGAATGGGGGAATGGATTTTTGTGAGCGGGAAATTTATTTAACTAGCTGCTGTAGTTCTGGATTTTTCCAGAACAAATTTGGCTGTGGGATAACCCCGTCGTACACTTGGGGATTTATTTTTAAAAGTAAACACATGACCTATGATTTTTCTTGCATTTTCGTGATCAGCTGGTGTCAATCTAGCTGGGTAAACATCACTGGTATGGCCTGCAGGCTTCAATTCAGTGAATTTGGCGGAAACGTTAACACTGTCGCCTATGGGAAACCATTTAGTTCAGTGATTCCTATAGGACAAATATGAATTTTACGAAATTTCACGTCTCGCCATGATAAGTTGTTAATTCCATATTTTCTTATTTTCAAATGATAATGACCACATTTTGGACAGATTTAAAGAAGAAACGCATGGATTCGCCTGTAGATAGTAAAGAAAGTGATAAATCTGGGAATTTTGCATGGACATCAGGTACCACTAGGGGGTCAGGGGGGCTAAAGCCCCCCTTCCCCAAAAATTTGAGTAGTGTTAGCCCCCCCCCCCCCATTGGGAAAAGGTGGCAGTTAACCCAATTAAGATTTCCCGGCACCCAGTAGCCTTATCGGGGACCGTAGTCCCACCCCAAGTCGGGGAGGGGGGGGGGAGTGATGGCATCGCCAGTAGTGTTAATGTCGTGCAAAACTGTCATGGCAGGTTTGTTAAACAGACATTATGCCCTGCCATCTGGTCAAATTTCATGCCTGAGATTGTGGCTGATGTTGTATGATTATGTTTAGATATTTAAATTGACTTATAGTTGCTTTATTATGCTATTAAAGTATTTTTTATTTAAATTTTCTGTTAATTTTTGTAAATGTTTATTATAAATTGACAAATTTTGCATGAAAAGGGTTTAAAATTGGACAAGTTATCCCACTCAAAATGTATATTAACATATCCTCTTCAATTTAGTAATAGTATGGTATATAAGGGTATTCTTCAGTTATACGAGATGCATCAGCTAGTAAAATTGAAAAAAAAATCTAAATTTTTTGGCTTTATTTTGAGGATTGACACTAATTTTCAGGATGCCTCATATTGGAAAAATAAACAACTACTGCTCGATATAATCCATTTTTTATTTCAGTAAGGTCTATATTTTGATAAAATACTATAAGAAACGCTGTGTTTCACACATATACATATATATAGGAATCAGGGAGCTAAATGTGTTCTAGAGTCGGGGAGCGAGTACCCTAAAGGTGAAGGTAACTGAAGAATGACCTTCACCTGATACATGCGACACGTTGTTAAAGGATGACATCGCGTTTATTTGATTTGTACATAATATCTAAATAATTTAAACTGGTGAATGAATGGGGGAATGGATTTTTGTGAGCGGGAAATTTATTTAACTAGCTGCTGTAGTTCTGGATTTTTCCAGAACAAATTTGGCTGTGGGATAACCCCGTCGTACACTTGGGGATTTATTTTTAAAAGTAAACACATGACCTATGATTTTTCTTGCATTTTCGTGATCAGCTGGTGTCAATCTAGCTGGGTAAACATCACTGGTATGGCCTGCAGGCTTCAATTCAGTGAATTTGGCGGAAACGTTAACACTGTCGCCTATGGGAAACCATTTAGTTCAGTGATTCATATAGGAAAAATATGAATTTTACGAAATTTCACGTCTCGCCATGATAAGTTGTTAATTCCATATTTTCTTATTTTCAAATGATAATGACCATATTTTGGACAGATTTAAAGAAGAAACGCATGGATTCGCCTGTAGATAGTAAAGAAAGTGATAAATCTGGGAATTTTGCATGGACATCAGGTACCATTAGGGGGTCAGGGGGGCTAAAGCCCCCTCCCCAAAAATTTGAGTAGTGTTAGGCTGTTAGCCCCCCCCCCATTGGGAAAAGGTGGCAGTTAACCCAATTAAGATTTCCCGGCACCCAGTAGCCTTATCGGGGACCGTAGTCCCACCCCAAGTCGGGGGGGGGGGGGTGATGGCATCGCCAGTAGTGTTAATGTCGTGCAAAACTGTCATGGCAGGTTTGTTAAACAGACATTATGCCCTGCCATCTGGTCAAATTTCATGCCTGAGATTGTGGCTGATGTTGTATGATTATGTTTAGATATTTAAATTGACTTATAGTTGCTTTATTATGCTATTAAAGTATTTTTTATTTAAATTTTCTGTTAATTTTTGTAAATGTTTATTATAAATTGACAAATTTTGCATGAAAAGGGTTTTAAATTGGACAAGTTATCCCACTCAAAATGTATATTAACATATCCTCTTCAATTTAGTAATAGTATGGTATATAAGGGTATTCTTCAGTTATACGAGATGCATCAGCTAGTAAAATTGAAAAAAAAATCTAAATTGTTTGGCTTTATTTTGAGGATTGACACTAATTTTCAGGATGCCTCATATTGGAAAAATAAACAACTACTGCTCGATATAATCCATTTTTTATTTCAGTAAGGTCTATATTTTGATAAAATACTATAAGAAACGCTGTGTTTCACACATATACATATATATAGGAATCAGGGAGCTAAATGTGTTCTAGAGTCGGGGAGCGAGTACACCATGGAACCCTAAAGGTGAAGGTAACTGAAGAATGACCTTCACCTGATACATGCGACACGTTGTTAAAGGATGACATCGCGTTTATTTGATTTGTACATAATATCTAAATAATTTAAACTGGTGAATGAATGGGGGAATGGATTTTTGTGAGCGGGAAATTTATTTAACTAGCTGCTGTAGTTCTGGATTTTTCCAGAACAAATTTGGCTGTGGGATAACCCCGTCGTACACTTGGGGATTTATTTTTAAAAGTAAACACATGACCTATGATTTTTCTTGCATTTTCGTGATCAGCTGGTGTCAATCTAGCTGGGTAAACATCACTGGTATGGCCTGCAGGCTTCAATTCAGTGAATTTGGCGGAAACGTTAACACTGTCGCCTATGGGAAACCATTTAGTTCAGTGATTCCTATAGGACAAATATGAATTTTACGAAATTTCACGTCTCGCCATGATAAGTTGTTAATTCCATATTTTCTTATTTTCAAATGATAATGACCACATTTTGGACAGATTTAAAGAAGAAACGCATGGATTCGCCTGTAGATAGTAAAGAAAGTGATAAATCTGGGAATTTTGCATGGACATCAGGTACCACTAGGGGGTCAGGGGGGCTAAAGCCCCCCTTCCCCAAAAATTTGAGTAGTGTTAGCCCCCCCCCCCCCATTGGGAAAAGGTGGCAGTTAACCCAATTAAGATTTCCCGGCACCCAGTAGCCTTATCGGGGACCGTAGTCCCACCCCAAGTCGGGGAGGGGGGGGGGGGGTGATGGCATCGCCAGTAGTGTTAATGTCGTGCAAAACTGTCATGGCAGGTTTGTTAAACAGACATTATGCCCTGCCATCTGGTCAAATTTCATGCCTGAGATTGTGGCTGATGTTGTATGATTATGTTTAGATATTTAAATTGACTTATAGTTGCTTTATTATGCTATTAAAGTATTTTTATTTAAATTTTCTGTTAATTTTTGTAAATGTTTATTATAAATTGACAAATTTTGCATGAAAAGGGTTTAAAATTGGACAAGTTATCCCACTCAAAATGTATATTAACATATCCTCTTCAATTTAGTAATAGTATGGTATATAAGGGTATTCTTCAGTTATACGAGATGCATCAGCTAGTAAAATTGAAAAAAAAATCTAAATTTTTTGGCTTTATTTTGAGGATTGACACTAATTTTCAGGATGCCTCATATTGGAAAAATAAACAACTACTGCTCGATATAATCCATTTTTTATTTCAGTAAGGTCTATATTTTGATAAAATACTATAAGAAACGCTGTGTTTCACACATATACATATATATAGGAATCAGGGAGCTAAATGTGTTCTAGAGTCGGGGAGCGAGTACACCATGGAACCCTAAAGGTGAAGGTAACTGAAGAATGACCTTCACCTGATACATGCGACACGTTGTTAAAGGATGACATCGCGTTTATTTGATTTGTACATAATATCTAAATAATTTAAACTGGTGAATGAATGGGGGAATGGATTTTTGTGAGCGGGAAATTTATTTAACTAGCTGCTGTAGTTCTGGATTTTTCCAGAACAAATTTGGCTGTGGGATAACCCCGTCGTACACTTGGGGATTTATTTTTAAAAGTAAACACATGACCTATGATTTTTCTTGCATTTTCGTGATCAGCTGGTGTCAATCTAGCTGGGTAAACATCACTGGTATGGCCTGCAGGCTTCAATTCAGTGAATTTGGCGGAAACGTTAACACTGTCGCCTATGGGAAACCATTTAGTTCAGTGATTCCTATAGGACAAATATGAATTTTACGAAATTTCACGTCTCGCCATGATAAGTTGTTAATTCCATATTTTCTTATTTTCAAATGATAATGACCACATTTTGGACAGATTTAAAGAAGAAACGCATGGATTCGCCTGTAGATAGTAAAGAAAGTGATAAATCTGGGAATTTTGCATGGACATCAGGTACCACTAGGGGGTCAGGGGGGCTAAAGCCCCCCTTCCCCAAAAATTTGAGTAGTGTTAGCCCCCCCCCACCATTGGGAAAAGGTGGCAGTTAACCCAATTAAGATTTCCCGGCACCCAGTAGCCTTATCGGGGACCGTAGTCCCACCCCAAGTCGGGGAGGGGGGGGGGGTGATGGCATCGCCAGTAGTGTTAATGTCGTGCAAAACTGTCATGGCAGGTTTGTTAAACAGACATTATGCCCTGCCATCTGGTCAAATTTCATGCCTGAGATTGTGGCTGATGTTGTATGATTATGTTTAGATATTTAAATTGACTTATAGTTGCTTTATTATGCTATTAAAGTATTTTTATTTAAATTTTCTGTTAATTTTTGTAAATGTTTATTATAAATTGACAAATTTTGCATGAAAAGGGTTTAAAATTGGACAAGTTATCCCACTCAAAATGTATATTAACATATCCTCTTCAATTTAGTAATAGTATGGTATATAAGGGTATTCTTCAGTTATACGAGATGCATCAGCTAGTAAAATTGAAAAAAAAATCTAAATTTTTTGGCTTTATTTTGAGGATTGACACTAATTTTCAGGATGCCTCATATTGGAAAAATAAACAACTACTGCTCGATATAATCCATTTTTTATTTCAGTAAGGTCTATATTTTGATAAAATACTATAAGAAACGCTGTGTTTCACACATATACATATATATAGGAATCAGGGAGCTAAATGTGTTCTAGAGTCGGGGAGCGAGTACACCATGGAACCCTAAAGGTGAAGGTAACTGAAGAATGACCTTCACCTGATACATGCGACACGTTGTTAAAGGATGACATCGCGTTTATTTGATTTGTACATAATATCTAAATAATTTAAACTGGTGAATGAATGGGGGAATGGATTTTTGTGAGCGGAAAATTTATTTAACTAGCTGCTGTAGTTCTGGATTTTTCCAGAACAAATTTGGCTGTGGGATAACCCCGTCGTACACTTGGGGATTTATTTTTAAAAGTAAACACATGACCTATGATTTTTCTTGCATTTTCGTGATCAGCTGGTGTCAATCTAGCTGGGTAAACATCACTGGTATGGCCTGCAGGCTTCAATTCAGTGAATTTGGCGGAAACGTTAACACTGTCGCCTATGGGAAACCATTTAGTTCAGTGATTCCTATAGGACAAATATGAATTTTACGAAATTTCACGTCTCGCCATGATAAGTTGTTAATTCCATATTTTCTTATTTTCAAATGATAATGACCACATTTTGGACAGATTTAAAGAAGAAACGCATGGATTCGCCTGTAGATAGTAAAGAAAGTGATAAATCTGGGAATTTTGCATGGACATCAGGTACCACTAGGGGGTCAGGGGGGGCTAAAGCCCCCCTTCCCCAAAAATTTGAGTAGTGTTAGCCCCCCCCCCCCCATTGGGAAAAGGTGGCAGTTAACCCAATTAAGATTTCCCGGCACCCAGTAGCCTTATCGGGGACCGTAGTCCCACCCCAAGTCGGGGAGGGGGGGGGGGGGTGATGGCATCGCCAGTAGTGTTAATGTCGTGCAAAACTGTCATGGCAGGTTTGTTAAACAGACATTATGCCCTGCCATCTGGTCAAATTTCATGCCTGAGATTGTGGCTGATGTTGTATGATTATGTTTAGATATTTAAATTGACTTATAGTTGCTTTATTATGCTATTAAAGTATTTTTTATTTAAATTTTCTGTTAATTTTTGTAAATGTTTATTATAAATTGACAAATTTTGCATGAAAAGGGTTTAAAATTGGACAAGTTATCCCACTCAAAATGTATATTAACATATCCTCTTCAATTTAGTAATAGTATGGTATATAAGGGTATTCTTCAGTTATACGAGATGCATCAGCTAGTAAAATTGAAAAAAAAATCTAAATTTTTTGGCTTTATTTTGAGGATTGACACTAATTTTCAGGATGCCTCATATTGGAAAAATAAACAACTACTGCTCGATATAATCCATTTTTTATTTCAGTAAGGTCTATATTTTGATAAAATACTATAAGAAACGCTGTGTTTCACACATATACATATATATAGGAATCAGGGAGCTAAATGTGTTCTAGAGTCGGGGAGCGAGTACCCTAAAGGTGAAGGTAACTGAAGAATGACCTTCACCTGATACATGCGACACGTTGTTAAAGGATGACATCGCGTTTATTTGATTTGTACATAATATCTAAATAATTTAAACTCGTGAATGAATGGGGGAATGGATTTTTGTGAGCGGGAAATTTATTTAACTAGCTGCTGTAGTTCTGGATTTTTCCAGAACAAATTTGGCTGTGGGATAACCCCGTCGTACACTTGGGGATTTATTTTTAAAAGTAAACACATGACCTATGATTTTTCTTGCATTTTCGTGATCAGCTGGTGTCAATCTAGCTGGGTAAACATCACTGGTATGGCCTGCAGGCTTCAATTCAGTGAATTTGGCGGAAACGTTAACACTGTCGCCTATGGGAAACCATTTAGTTCAGTGATTCATATAGGAAAAATATGAATTTTACGAAATTTCACGTCTCGCCATGATAAGTTGTTAATTCCATATTTTCTTATTTTCAAATGATAATGACCACATTTTGGACAGATTTAAAGAAGAAACGCATGGATTCGCCTGTAGATAGTAAAGAAAGTGATAAATCTGGGAATTTTGCATGGACATCAGGTACCATTAGGGGGTCAGGGGGGCTAAAGCCCCCTCCCCAAAAATTTGAGTAGTGTTAGCCCCCCCCCCCCCCCCATTGGGAAAAGGTGGCAGTTAACCCAATTAAGATTTCCCGGCACCCAGTAGCCTTATCGGGGACCGTAGTCCCACCCCAAGTCGGGGGGGGGGTGATGGCATCGCCAGTAGTGTTAATGTCGTGCAAAACTGTCATGGCAGGTTTGTTAAACAGACATTATGCCCTGCCATCTGGTCAAATTTCATGCCTGAGATTGTGGCTGATGTTGTATGATTATGTTTAGATATTTAAATTGACTTATAGTTGCTTTATTATGCTATTAAAGTATTTTTTATTTAAATTTTCTGTTAATTTTTGTAAATGTTTATTATAAATTGACAAATTTTGCATGAAAAGGGTTTTAAATTGGACAAGTTATCCCACTCAAAATGTATATTAACATATCCTCTTCAATTTAGTAATAGTATGGTATATAAGGGTATTCTTCAGTTATACGAGATGCATCAGCTAGTAAAATTGAAAAAAAAATCTAAATTTTTTGGCTTTATTTTGAGGATTGACACTAATTTTCAGGATGCCTCATATTGGAAAAATAAACAACTACTGCTCGATATAATCCATTTTTTATTTCAGTAAGGTCTATATTTTGATAAAATACTATAAGAAACGCTGTGTTTCACACATATACATATATATAGGAATCAGGGAGCTAAATGTGTTCTAGAGTCGGGGAGCGAGTACACCATGGAACCCTAAAGGTGAAGGTAACTGAAGAATGACCTTCACCTGATACATGCGACACGTTGTTAAAGGATGACATCGCGTTTATTTGATTTGTACATAATATCTAAATAATTTAAACTGGTGAATGAATGGGGGAATGGATTTTTGTGAGCGGGAAATTTATTTAACTAGCTGCTGTAGTTCTGGATTTTTCCAGAACAAATTTGGCTGTGGGATAACCCCGTCGTACACTTGGGGATTTATTTTTAAAAGTAAACACATGACCTATGATTTTTCTTGCATTTTCGTGATCAGCTGGTGTCAATCTAGCTGGGTAAACATCACTGGTATGGCCTGCAGGCTTCAATTCAGTGAATTTGGCGGAAACGTTAACACTGTCGCCTATGGGAAACCATTTAGTTCAGTGATTTCTATAGGACAAATATGAATTTTACGAAATTTCACGTCTCGCCATGATAAGTTGTTAATTCCATATTTTCTTATTTTCAAATGATAATGACCACATTTTGGACAGATTTAAAGAAGAAACGCATGGATTCGCCTGTAGATAGTAAAGAAAGTGATAAATCTGGGAATTTTGCATGGACATCAGGTACCACTAGGGGGTCAGGGGGGGCTAAAGCCCCCCTTCCCCAAAAATTTGAGTAGTGTTAGCCCCCCCCCCCCCCATTGGGAAAAGGTGGCAGTTAACCCAATTAAGATTTCCCGGCACCCAGTAGCCTTATCGGGGACCGTAGTCCCACCCCAAGTCGGGGAGGGGGGGGGGTGATGGCATCGCCAGTAGTGTTAATGTCGTGCAAAACTGTCATGGCAGGTTTGTTAAACAGACATTATGCCCTGCCATCTGGTCAAATTTCATGCCTGAGATTGTGGCTGATGTTGTATGATTATGTTTAGATATTTAAATTGACTTATAGTTGCTTTATTATGCTATTAAAGTATTTTTTATTTAAATTTTCTGTTAATTTTTGTAAATGTTTATTATAAATTGACAAATTTTGCATGAAAAGGGTTTAAAATTGGACAAGTTATCCCACTCAAAATGTATATTAACATATCCTCTTCAATTTAGTAATAGTATGGTATATAAGGGTATTCTTCAGTTATACGAGATGCATCAGCTAGTAAAATTGAAAAAAAAATCTAAATTTTTTGGCTTTATTTTGAGGATTGACACTAATTTTCAGGATGCCTCATATTGGAAAAATAAACAACTACTGCTCGATATAATCCATTTTTTATTTCAGTAAGGTCTATATTTTGATAAAATACTATAAGAAACGCTGTGTTTCACACATATACATATATATAGGAATCAGGGAGCTAAATGTGTTCTAGAGTCGGGGAGCGAGTACCCTAAAGGTGAAGGTAACTGAAGAATGACCTTCACCTGATACATGCGACACGTTGTTAAAGGATGACATCGCGTTTATTTGATTTGTACATAATATCTAAATAATTTAAACTGGTGAATGAATGGGGGAATGGATTTTTGTGAGCGGGAAATTTATTTAACTAGCTGCTGTAGTTCTGGATTTTTCCAGAACAAATTTGGCTGTGGGATAACCCCGTCGTACACTTGGGGATTTATTTTTAAAAGTAAACACATGACCTATGATTTTTCTTGCATTTTCGTGATCAGCTGGTGTCAATCTAGCTGGGTAAACATCACTGGTATGGCCTGCAGGCTTCAATTCAGTGAATTTGGCGGAAACGTTAACACTGTCGCCTATGGGAAACCATTTAGTTCAGTGATTCATATAGGAAAAATATGAATTTTACGAAATTTCACGTCTCGCCATGATAAGTTGTTAATTCCATATTTTCTTATTTTCAAATGATAATGACCACATTTTGGACAGATTTAAAGAAGAAACGCATGGATTCGCCTGTAGATAGTAAAGAAAGTGATAAATCTGGGAATTTTGCATGGACATCAGGTACCATTAGGGGGTCAGGGGGGCTAAAGCCCCCTCCCCAAAAATTTGAGTAGTGTTAGCCCCCCCCCCCCATTGGGAAAAGGTGGCAGTTAACCCAATTAAGATTTCCCGGCACCCAGTAGCCTTATCGGGGACCGTAGTCCCACCCCAAGTCGGGGGGGGGGGGGGTGATGGCATCGCCAGTAGTGTTAATGTCGTGCAAAACTGTCATGGCAGGTTTGTTAAACAGACATTATGCCCTGCCATCTGGTCAAATTTCATGCCTGAGATTGTGGCTGATGTTGTATGATTATGTTTAGATATTTAAATTGACTTATAGTTGCTTTATTATGCTATTAAAGTATTTTTTATTTAAATTTTCTGTTAATTTTTGTAAATGTTTATTATAAATTGACAAATTTTGCATGAAAAGGGTTTTAAATTGGACAAGTTATCCCACTCAAAATGTATATTAACATATCCTCTTCAATTTAGTAATAGTATGGTATATAAGGGTATTCTTCAGTTATACGAGATGCATCAGCTAGTAAAATTGAAAAAAAAATCTAAATTGTTTGGCTTTATTTTGAGGATTGACACTAATTTTCAGGATGCCTCATATTGGAAAAATAAACAACTACTGCTCGATATAATCCATTTTTTATTTCAGTAAGGTCTATATTTTGATAAAATACTATAAGAAACGCTGTGTTTCACACATATACATATATATAGGAATCAGGGAGCTAAATGTGTTCTAGAGTCGGGGAGCGAGTACACCATGGAACCCTAAAGGTGAAGGTAACTGAAGAATGACCTTCACCTGATACATGCGACACGTTGTTAAAGGATGACATCGCGTTTATTTGATTTGTACATAATATCTAAATAATTTAAACTGGTGAATGAATGGGGGAATGGATTTTTGTGAGCGGGAAATTTATTTAACTAGCTGCTGTAGTTCTGGATTTTTCCAGAACAAATTTGGCTGTGGGATAACCCCGTCGTACACTTGGGGATTTATTTTTAAAAGTAAACACATGACCTATGATTTTTCTTGCATTTTCGTGATCAGCTGGTGTCAATCTAGCTGGGTAAACATCACTGGTATGGCCTGCAGGCTTCAATTCAGTGAATTTGGCGGAAACGTTAACACTGTCGCCTATGGGAAACCATTTAGTTCAGTGATTCCTATAGGACAAATATGAATTTTACGAAATTTCACGTCTCGCCATGATAAGTTGTTAATTCCATATTTTCTTATTTTCAAATGATAATGACCACATTTTGGACAGATTTAAAGAAGAAACGCATGGATTCGCCTGTAGATAGTAAAGAAAGTGATAAATCTGGGAATTTTGCATGGACATCAGGTACCACTAGGGGGTCAGGGGGGCTAAAGCCCCCCTTCCCCAAAAATTTGAGTAGTGTTAGCCCCCCCCCCCCCCATTGGGAAAAGGTGGCAGTTAACCCAATTAAGATTTCCCGGCACCCAGTAGCCTTATCGGGGACCGTAGTCCCACCCCAAGTCGGGGAGGGGGGGGGGGTGATGGCATCGCCAGTAGTGTTAATGTCGTGCAAAACTGTCATGGCAGGTTTGTTAAACAGACATTATGCCCTGCCATCTGGTCAAATTTCATGCCTGAGATTGTGGCTGATGTTGTATGATTATGTTTAGATATTTAAATTGACTTATAGTTGCTTTATTATGCTATTAAAGTATTTTTATTTAAATTTTCTGTTAATTTTTGTAAATGTTTATTATAAATTGACAAATTTTGCATGAAAAGGGTTTAAAATTGGACAAGTTATCCCACTCAAAATGTATATTAACATATCCTCTTCAATTTAGTAATAGTATGGTATATAAGGGTATTCTTCAGTTATACGAGATGCATCAGCTAGTAAAATTGAAAAAAAAATCTAAATTTTTTGGCTTTATTTTGAGGATTGACACTAATTTTCAGGATGCCTCATATTGGAAAAATAAACAACTACTGCTCGATATAATCCATTTTTTATTTCAGTAAGGTCTATATTTTGATAAAATACTATAAGAAACGCTGTGTTTCACACATATACATATATATAGGAATCAGGGAGCTAAATGTGTTCTAGAGTCGGGGAGCGAGTACACCATGGAACCCTAAAGGTGAAGGTAACTGAAGAATGACCTTCACCTGATACATGCGACACGTTGTTAAAGGATGACATCGCGTTTATTTGATTTGTACATAATATCTAAATAATTTAAACTGGTGAATGAATGGGGGAATGGATTTTTGTGAGCGGGAAATTTATTTAACTAGCTGCTGTAGTTCTGGATTTTTCCAGAACAAATTTGGCTGTGGGATAACCCCGTCGTACACTTGGGGATTTATTTTTAAAAGTAAACACATGACCTATGATTTTTCTTGCATTTTCGTGATCAGCTGGTGTCAATCTAGCTGGGTAAACATCACTGGTATGGCCTGCAGGCTTCAATTCAGTGAATTTGGCGGAAACGTTAACACTGTCGCCTATGGGAAACCATTTAGTTCAGTGATTCCTATAGGACAAATATGAATTTTACGAAATTTCACGTCTCGCCATGATAAGTTGTTAATTCCATATTTTCTTATTTTCAAATGATAATGACCACATTTTGGACAGATTTAAAGAAGAAACGCATGGATTCGCCTGTAGATAGTAAAGAAAGTGATAAATCTGGGAATTTTGCATGGACATCAGGTACCACTAGGGGGTCAGGGGGGCTAAAGCCCCCCTTCCCCAAAAATTTGAGTAGTGTTAGCCCCCCCCCCCCCCCCCCATTGGGAAAAGGTGGCAGTTAACCCAATTAAGATTTCCCGGCACCCAGTAGCCTTATCGGGGACCGTAGTCCCACCCCAAGTCGGGGAGGGGGGGGGGGGGTGATGGCATCGCCAGTAGTGTTAATGTCGTGCAAAACTGTCATGGCAGGTTTGTTAAACAGACATTATGCCCTGCCATCTGGTCAAATTTCATGCCTGAGATTGTGGCTGATGTTGTATGATTATGTTTAGATATTTAAATTGACTTATAGTTGCTTTATTATGCTATTAAAGTATTTTTTATTTAAATTTTCTGTTAATTTTTGTAAATGTTTATTATAAATTGACAAATTTTGCATGAAAAGGGTTTAAAATTGGACAAGTTATCCCACTCAAAATGTATATTAACATATCCTCTTCAATTTAGTAATAGTATGGTATATAAGGGTATTCTTCAGTTATACGAGATGCATCAGCTAGTAAAATTGAAAAAAAAATCTAAATTTTTTGGCTTTATTTTGAGGATTGACACTAATTTTCAGGATGCCTCATATTGGAAAAATAAACAACTACTGCTCGATATAATCCATTTTTTATTTCAGTAAGGTCTATATTTTGATAAAATACTATAAGAAACGCTGTGTTTCACACATATACATATATATAGGAATCAGGGAGCTAAATGTGTTCTAGAGTCGGGGAGCGAGTACCCTAAAGGTGAAGGTAACTGAAGAATGACCTTCACCTGATACATGCGACACGTTGTTAAAGGATGACATCGCGTTTATTTGATTTGTACATAATATCTAAATAATTTAAACTGGTGAATGAATGGGGGAATGGATTTTTGTGAGCGGGAAATTTATTTAACTAGCTGCTGTAGTTCTGGATTTTTCCAGAACAAATTTGGCTGTGGGATAACCCCGTCGTACACTTGGGGATTTATTTTTAAAAGTAAACACATGACCTATGATTTTTCTTGCATTTTCGTGATCAGCTGGTGTCAATCTAGCTGGGTAAACATCACTGGTATGGCCTGCAGGCTTCAATTCAGTGAATTTGGCGGAAACGTTAACACTGTCGCCTATGGGAAACCATTTAGTTCAGTGATTCATATAGGAAAAATATGAATTTTACGAAATTTCACGTCTCGCCATGATAAGTTGTTAATTCCATATTTTCTTATTTTCAAATGATAATGACCACATTTTGGACAGATTTAAAGAAGAAACGCATGGATTCGCCTGTAGATAGTAAAGAAAGTGATAAATCTGGGAATTTTGCATGGACATCAGGTACCATTAGGGGGTCAGGGGGGCTAAAGCCCCCTCCCCAAAAATTTGAGTAGTGTTAGCCCCCCCCCCCCATTGGGAAAAGGTGGCAGTTAACCCAATTAAGATTTCCCGGCACCCAGTAGCCTTATCGGGGACCGTAGTCCCACCCCAAGTCGGGGGGGGGGGGGTGATGGCATCGCCAGTAGTGTTAATGTCGTGCAAAACTGTCATGGCAGGTTTGTTAAACAGACATTATGCCCTGCCATCTGGTCAAATTTCATGCCTGAGATTGTGGCTGATGTTGTATGATTATGTTTAGATATTTAAATTGACTTATAGTTGCTTTATTATGCTATTAAAGTATTTTTTATTTAAATTTTCTGTTAATTTTTGTAAATGTTTATTATAAATTGACAAATTTTGCATGAAAAGGGTTTTAAATTGGACAAGTTATCCCACTCAAAATGTATATTAACATATCCTCTTCAATTTAGTAATAGTATGGTATATAAGGGTATTCTTCAGTTATACGAGATGCATCAGCTAGTAAAATTGAAAAAAAAATCTAAATTGTTTGGCTTTATTTTGAGGATTGACACTAATTTTCAGGATGCCTCATATTGGAAAAATAAACAACTACTGCTCGATATAATCCATTTTTTATTTCAGTAAGGTCTATATTTTGATAAAATACTATAAGAAACGCTGTGTTTCACACATATACATATATATAGGAATCAGGGAGCTAAATGTGTTCTAGAGTCGGGGAGCGAGTACACCATGGAACCCTAAAGGTGAAGGTAACTGAAGAATGACCTTCACCTGATACATGCGACACGTTGTTAAAGGATGACATCGCGTTTATTTGATTTGTACATAATATCTAAATAATTTAAACTGGTGAATGAATGGGGGAATGGATTTTTGTGAGCGGGAAATTTATTTAACTAGCTGCTGTAGTTCTGGATTTTTCCAGAACAAATTTGGCTGTGGGATAACCCCGTCGTACACTTGGGGATTTATTTTTAAAAGTAAACACATGACCTATGATTTTTCTTGCATTTTCGTGATCAGCTGGTGTCAATCTAGCTGGGTAAACATCACTGGTATGGCCTGCAGGCTTCAATTCAGTGAATTTGGCGGAAACGTTAACACTGTCGCCTATGGGAAACCATTTAGTTCAGTGATTCCTATAGGACAAATATGAATTTTACGAAATTTCACGTCTCGCCATGATAAGTTGTTAATTCCATATTTTCTTATTTTCAAATGATAATGACCACATTTTGGACAGATTTAAAGAAGAAACGCATGGATTCGCCTGTAGATAGTAAAGAAAGTGATAAATCTGGGAATTTTGCATGGACATCAGGTACCACTAGGGGGTCAGGGGGGCTAAAGCCCCCCTTCCCCAAAAATTTGAGTAGTGTTAGCCCCCCCCCCCCATTGGGAAAAGGTGGCAGTTAACCCAATTAAGATTTCCCGGCACCCAGTAGCCTTATTGGGGACCGTAGTCCCACCCCAAGTCGGGGAGGGGGGGGGGGGTGATGGCATCGCCAGTAGTGTTAATGTCGTGCAAAACTGTCATGGCAGGTTTGTTAAACAGACATTATGCCCTGCCATCTGGTCAAATTTCATGCCTGAGATTGTGGCTGATGTTGTATGATTATGTTTAGATATTTAAATTGACTTATAGTTGCTTTATTATGCTATTAAAGTATTTTTATTTAAATTTTCTGTTAATTTTTGTAAATGTTTATTATAAATTGACAAATTTTGCATGAAAAGGGTTTAAAATTGGACAAGTTATCCCACTCAAAATGTATATTAACATATCCTCTTCAATTTAGTAATAGTATGGTATATAAGGGTATTCTTCAGTTATACGAGATGCATCAGCTAGTAAAATTGAAAAAAAAATCTAAATTTTTTGGCTTTATTTTGAGGATTGACACTAATTTTCAGGATGCCTCATATTGGAAAAATAAACAACTACTGCTCGATATAATCCATTTTTTATTTCAGTAAGGTCTATATTTTGATAAAATACTATAAGAAACGCTGTGTTTCACACATATACATATATATAGGAATCAGGGAGCTAAATGTGTTCTAGAGTCGGGGAGCGAGTACACCATGGAACCCTAAAGGTGAAGGTAACTGAAGAATGACCTTCACCTGATACATGCGACACGTTGTTAAAGGATGACATCGCGTTTATTTGATTTGTACATAATATCTAAATAATTTAAACTGGTGAATGAATGGGGGAATGGATTTTTGTGAGCGGGAAATTTATTTAACTAGCTGCTGTAGTTCTGGATTTTTCCAGAACAAATTTGGCTGTGGGATAACCCCGTCGTACACTTGGGGATTTATTTTTAAAAGTAAACACATGACCTATGATTTTTCTTGCATTTTCGTGATCAGCTGGTGTCAATCTAGCTGGGTAAACATCACTGGTATGGCCTGCAGGCTTCAATTCAGTGAATTTGGCGGAAACGTTAACACTGTCGCCTATGGGAAACCAGTTAGTTCAGTGATTCCTATAGGACAAATATGAATTTTACGAAATTTCACGTCTCGCCATGATAAGTTGTTAATTCCATATTTTCTTATTTTCAAATGATAATGACCACATTTTGGACAGATTTAAAGAAGAAACGCATGGATTCGCCTGTAGATAGTAAAGAAAGTGATAAATCTGGGAATTTTGCATGGACATCAGGTACCACTAGGGGGTCAGGGGGGCTAAAGCCCCCCTTCCCCAAAAATTTGAGTAGTGTTAGCCCCCCCCCCCCCATTGGGAAAAGGTGGCAGTTAACCCAATTAAGATTTCCCGGCACCCAGTAGCCTTATCGGGGACCGTAGTCCCACCCCAAGTCGGGGAGGGGGGGGTGATGGCATCGCCAGTAGTGTTAATGTCGTGCAAAACTGTCATGGCAGGTTTGTTAAACAGACATTATGCCCTGCCATCTGGTCAAATTTCATGCCTGAGATTGTGGCTGATGTTGTATGATTATGTTTAGATATTTAAATTGACTTATAGTTGCTTTATTATGCTATTAAAGTATTTTTATTTAAATTTTCTGTTAATTTTTGTAAATGTTTATTATAAATTGACAAATTTTGCATGAAAAGGGTTTAAAATTGGACAAGTTATCCCACTCAAAATGTATATTAACATATCCTCTTCAATTTAGTAATAGTATGGTATATAAGGGTATTCTTCAGTTATACGAGATGCATCAGCTAGTAAAATTGAAAAAAAAATCTAAATTTTTTGGCTTTATTTTGAGGATTGACACTAATTTTCAGGATGCCTCATATTGGAAAAATAAACAACTACTGCTCGATATAATCCATTTTTTATTTCAGTAAGGTCTATATTTTGATAAAATACTATAAGAAACGCTGTGTTTCACACATATACATATATATAGGAATCAGGGAGCTAAATGTGTTCTAGAGTCGGGGAGCGAGTACACCATGGAACCCTAAAGGTGAAGGTAACTGAAGAATGACCTTCACCTGATACATGCGACACGTTGTTAAAGGATGACATCGCGTTTATTTGATTTGTACATAATATCTAAATAATTTAAACTGGTGAATGAATGGGGGAATGGATTTTTGTGAGCGGGAAATTTATTTAACTAGCTGCTGTAGTTCTGGATTTTTCCAGAACAAATTTGGCTGTGGGATAACCCCGTCGTACACTTGGGGATTTATTTTTAAAAGTAAACACATGACCTATGATTTTTCTTGCATTTTCGTGATCAGCTGGTGTCAATCTAGCTGGGTAAACATCACTGGTATGGCCTGCAGGCTTCAATTCAGTGAATTTGGCGGAAACGTTAACACTGTCGCCTATGGGAAACCATTTAGTTCAGTGATTCCTATAGGACAAATATGAATTTTACGAAATTTCACGTCTCGCCATGATAAGTTGTTAATTCCATATTTTCTTATTTTCAAATGATAATGACCACATTTTGGACAGATTTAAAGAAGAAACGCATGGATTCGCCTGTAGATAGTAAAGAAAGTGATAAATCTGGGAATTTTGCATGGACATCAGGTACCACTAGGGGGTCAGGGGGGCTAAAGCCCCCCTTCCCCAAAAATTTGAGTAGTGTTAGCCCCCCCCCCCCCATTGGGAAAAGGTGGCAGTTAACCCAATTAAGATTTCCCGGCACCCAGTAGCCTTATCGGGGACCGTAGTCCCACCCCAAGTCGGGGAGGGGGGGGGTGATGGCATCGCCAGTAGTGTTAATGTCGTGCAAAACTGTCATGGCAGGTTTGTTAAACAGACATTATGCCCTGCCATCTGGTCAAATTTCATGCCTGAGATTGTGGCTGATGTTGTATGATTATGTTTAGATATTTAAATTGACTTATAGTTGCTTTATTATGCTATTAAAGTATTTTTATTTAAATTTTCTGTTAATTTTTGTAAATGTTTATTATAAATTGACAAATTTTGCATGAAAAGGGTTTAAAATTGGACAAGTTATCCCACTCAAAATGTATATTAACATATCCTCTTCAATTTAGTAATAGTATGGTATATAAGGGTATTCTTCAGTTATACGAGATGCATCAGCTAGTAAAATTGAAAAAAAAATCTAAATTTTTTGGCTTTATTTTGAGGATTGACACTAATTTTCAGGATGCCTCATATTGGAAAAATAAACAACTACTGCTCGATATAATCCATTTTTTATTTCAGTAAGGTCTATATTTTGATAAAATACTATAAGAAACGCTGTGTTTCACACATATACATATATATAGGAATCAGGGAGCTAAATGTGTTCTAGAGTCGGGGAGCGAGTACACCATGGAACCCTAAAGGTGAAGGTAACTGAAGAATGACCTTCACCTGATACATGCGACACGTTGTTAAAGGATGACATCGCGTTTATTTGATTTGTACATAATATCTAAATAATTTAAACTGGTGAATGAATGGGGGAATGGATTTTTGTGAGCGGGAAATTTATTTAACTAGCTGCTGTAGTTCTGGATTTTTCCAGAACAAATTTGGCTGTGGGATAACCCCGTCGTACACTTGGGGATTTATTTTTAAAAGTAAACACATGACCTATGATTTTTCTTGCATTTTCGTGATCAGCTGGTGTCAATCTAGCTGGGTAAACATCACTGGTATGGCCTGCAGGCTTCAATTCAGTGAATTTGGCGGAAACGTTAACACTGTCGCCTATGGGAAACCATTTAGTTCAGTGATTCCTATAGGACAAATATGAATTTTACGAAATTTCACGTCTCGCCATGATAAGTTGTTAATTCCATATTTTCTTATTTTCAAATGATAATGACCACATTTTGGACAGATTTAAAGAAGAAACGCATGGATTCGCCTGTAGATAGTAAAGAAAGTGATAAATCTGGGAATTTTGCATGGACATCAGGTACCACTAGGGGGTCAGGGGGGCTAAAGCCCCCCTTCCCCAAAAATTTGAGTAGTGTTAGCCCCCCCCCCCATTGGAAAAGGTGGCAGTTAACCCAATTAAGATTTCCCGGCACCCAGTAGCCTTATCGGGGACCGTAGTCCCACCCCAAGTCGGGGAGGGGGGGGGGGGGTGATGGCATCGCCAGTAGTGTTAATGTCGTGCAAAACTGTCATGGCAGGTTTGTTAAACAGACATTATGCCCTGCCATCTGGTCAAATTTCATGCCTGAGATTGTGGCTGATGTTGTATGATTATGTTTAGATATTTAAATTGACTTATAGTTGCTTTATTATGCTATTAAAGTATTTTTATTTAAATTTTCTGTTAATTTTTGTAAATGTTTATTATAAATTGACAAATTTTGCATGAAAAGGGTTTAAAATTGGACAAGTTATCCCACTCAAAATGTATATTAACATATCCTCTTCAATTTAGTAATAGTATGGTATATAAGGGTATTATTCAGTTATACGAGATGCATCAGCTAGTAAAATTGAAAAAAAAATCTAAATTTTTTGGCTTTATTTTGAGGATTGACACTAATTTTCAGGATGCCTCATATTGGAAAAATAAACAACTACTGCTCGATATAATCCATTTTTTATTTCAGTAAGGTCTATATTTTGATAAAATACTATAAGAAACGCTGTGTTTCACACATATACATATATATAGGAATCAGGGAGCTAAATGTGTTCTAGAGTCGGGGAGCGAGTACACCATGGAACCCTAAAGGTGAAGGTAACTGAAGAATGACCTTCACCTGATACATGCGACACGTTGTTAAAGGATGACATCGCGTTTATTTGATTTGTACATAATATCTAAATAATTTAAACTGGTGAATGAATGGGGGAATGGATTTTTGTGAGCGGGAAATTTATTTAACTAGCTGCTGTAGTTCTGGATTTTTCCAGAACAAATTTGGCTGTGGGATAACCCCGTCGTACACTTGGGGATTTATTTTTAAAAGTAAACACATGACCTATGATTTTTCTTGCATTTTCGTGATCAGCTGGTGTCAATCTAGCTGGGTAAACATCACTGGTATGGCCTGCAGGCTTCAATTCAGTGAATTTGGCGGAAACGTTAACACTGTCGCCTATGGGAAACCATTTAGTTCAGTGATTCCTATAGGACAAATATGAATTTTACGAAATTTCACGTCTCGCCATGATAAGTTGTTAATTCCATATTTTCTTATTTTCAAATGATAATGACCACATTTTGGACAGATTTAAAGAAGAAACGCATGGATTCGCCTGTAGATAGTAAAGAAAGTGATAAATCTGGGAATTTTGCATGGACATCAGGTACCACTAGGGGGTCAGGGGGGCTAAAGCCCCCCTTCCCCAAAAATTTGAGTAGTGTTAGCCCCCCCCCCCCATTGGAAAAGGTGGCAGTTAACCCAATTAAGATTTCCCGGCACCCAGTAGCCTTATCGGGGACCGTAGTCCCACCCCAAGTCGGGGAGGGGGGGGGGGTGATGGCATCGCCAGTAGTGTTAATGTCGTGCAAAACTGTCATGGCAGGTTTGTTAAACAGACATTATGCCCTGCCATCTGGTCAAATTTCATGCCTGAGATTGTGGCTGATGTTGTATGATTATGTTTAGATATTTAAATTGACTTATAGTTGCTTTATTATGCTATTAAAGTATTTTTATTTAAATTTTCTGTTAATTTTTGTAAATGTTTATTATAAATTGACAAATTTTGCATGAAAAGGGTTTAAAATTGGACAAGTTATCCCACTCAAAATGTATATTAACATATCCTCTTCAATTTAGTAATAGTATGGTATATAAGGGTATTATTCAGTTATACGAGATGCATCAGCTAGTAAAATTGAAAAAAAAATCTAAATTTTTTGGCTTTATTTTGAGGATTGACACTAATTTTCAGGATGCCTCATATTGGAAAAATAAACAACTACTGCTCGATATAATCCATTTTTTATTTCAGTAAGGTCTATATTTTGATAAAATACTATAAGAAACGCTGTGTTTCACACATATACATATATATAGGAATCAGGGAGCTAAATGTGTTCTAGAGTCGGGGAGCGAGTACACCATGGAACCCTAAAGGTGAAGGTAACTGAAGAATGACCTTCACCTGATACATGCGACACGTTGTTAAAGGATGACATCGCGTTTATTTGATTTGTACATAATATCTAAATAATTTAAACTGGTGAATGAATGGGGGAATGGATTTTTGTGAGCGGGAAATTTATTTAACTAGCTGCTGTAGTTCTGGATTTTTCAGAACAAATTTGGCTGTGGGATAACCCCGTCGTACACTTGGGGATTTATTTTTAAAAGTAAACACATGACCTATGATTTTTCTTGCATTTTCGTGATCAGCTGGTGTCAATCTAGCTGGGTAAACATCACTGGTATGGCCTGCAGGCTTCAATTCAGTGAATTTGGCGGAAACGTTAACACTGTCGCCTATGGGAAACCATTTAGTTCAGTGATTCCTATAGGACAAATATGAATTTTACGAAATTTCACGTCTCGCCATGATAAGTTGTTAATTCCATATTTTCTTATTTTCAAATGATAATGACCACATTTTGGACAGATTTAAAGAAGAAACGCATGGATTCGCCTGTAGATAGTAAAGAAAGTGATAAATCTGGGAATTTTGCATGGACATCAGGTACCACTAGGGGGTCAGGGGGGCTAAAGCCCCCCTTCCCCAAAAATTTGAGTAGTGTTAGCCCCCCCCCCCCCATTGGGAAAAGGTGGCAGTTAACCCAATTAAGATTTCCCGGCACCCAGTAGCCTTATCGGGGACCGTAGTCCCACCCCAAGTCGGGGAGGGGGGGGTGATGGCATCGCCAGTAGTGTTAATGTCGTGCAAAACTGTCATGGCAGGTTTGTTAAACAGACATTATGCCCTGCCATCTGGTCAAATTTCATGCCTGAGATTGTGGCTGATGTTGTATGATTATGTTTAGATATTTAAATTGACTTATAGTTGCTTTATTATGCTATTAAAGTATTTTTTATTTAAATTTTCTGTTAATTTTTGTAAATGTTTATTATAAATTGACAAATTTTGCATGAAAAGGGTTTTTAATTGGACAAGTTATCCCACTCAAAATGTATATTAACATATCCTCTTCAATTTAGTAATAGTATGGTATATAAGGGTATTCTTCAGTTATACGAGATGCATCAGCTAGTAAAATTGAAAAAAAAATCTAAATTGTTTGGCTTTATTTTGAGGATTGACACTAATTTTCAGGATGCCTCATATTGGAAAAATAAACAACTACTGCTCGATATAATCCATTTTTTATTTCAGTAAGGTCTATATTTTGATAAAATACTATAAGAAACGCTGTGTTTCACACATATACATATATATAGGAATCAGGGAGCTAAATGTGTTCTAGAGTCGGGGAGCGAGTACACCATGGAACCCTAAAGGTGAAGGTAACTGAAGAATGACCTTCACCTGATACATGCGACACGTTGTTAAAGGATGACATCGCGTTTATTTGATTTGTACATAATATCTAAATAATTTAAACTGGTGAATGAATGGGGGAATGGATTTTTGTGAGCGGGAAATTTATTTAACTAGCTGCTGTAGTTCTGGATTTTTCCAGAACAAATTTGGCTGTGGGATAACCCCGTCGTACACTTGGGGATTTATTTTTAAAAGTAAACACATGACCTATGATTTTTCTTGCATTTTCGTGATCAGCTGGTGTCAATCTAGCTGGGTAAACATCACTGGTATGGCCTGCAGGCTTCAATTCAGTGAATTTGGCGGAAACGTTAACACTGTCGCCTATGGGAAACCATTTAGTTCAGTGATTCATATAGGAAAAATATGAATTTTACGAAATTTCACGTCTCGCCATGATAAGTTGTTAATTCCATATTTTCTTATTTTCAAATGATAATGACCACATTTTGGACAGATTTAAAGAAGAAACGCATGGATTCGCCTGTAGATAGTAAAGAAAGTGATAAATCTGGGAATTTTGCATGGACATCAGGTACCATTAGGGGGTCAGGGGGGCTAAAGCCCCCTCCCCAAAAATTTGAGTAGTGTTAGCCCCCCCCCCCCCATTGGGAAAAGGTGGCAGTTAACCCAATTAAGATTTCCCGGCACCCAGTAGCCTTATCGGGGACCGTAGTCCCACCCCAAGTCGGGGGGGGGGGGGTGATGGCATCGCCAGTAGTGTTAATGTCGTGCAAAACTGTCATGGCAGGTTTGTTAAACAGACATTATGCCCTGCCATCTGGTCAAATTTCATGCCTGAGATTGTGGCTGATGTTGTATGATTATGTTTAGATATTTAAATTGACTTATAGTTGCTTTATTATGCTATTAAAGTATTTTTTATTTAAATTTTCTGTTAATTTTTGTAAATGTTTATTATAAATTGACAAATTTTGCATGAAAAGGGTTTTTAATTGGACAAGTTATCCCACTCAAAATGTATATTAACATATCCTCTTCAATTTAGTAATAGTATGGTATATAAGGGTATTCTTCAGTTATACGAGATGCATCAGCTAGTAAAATTGAAAAAAAAATCTAAATTGTTTGGCTTTATTTTGAGGATTGACACTAATTTTCAGGATGCCTCATATTGGAAAAATAAACAACTACTGCTCGATATAATCCATTTTTTATTTCAGTAAGGTCTATATTTTGATAAAATACTATAAGAAACGCTGTGTTTCACACATATACATATATATAGGAATCAGGGAGCTAAATGTGTTCTAGAGTCGGGGAGCGAGTACACCATGGAACCCTAAAGGTGAAGGTAACTGAAGAATGACCTTCACCTGATACATGCGACACGTTGTTAAAGGATGACATCGCGTTTATTTGATTTGTACATAATATCTAAATAATTTAAACTGGTGAATGAATGGGGGAATGGATTTTTGTGAGCGGGAAATTTATTTAACTAGCTGCTGTAGTTCTGGATTTTTCCAGAACAAATTTGGCTGTGGGATAACCCCGTCGTACACTTGGGGATTTATTTTTAAAAGTAAACACATGACCTATGATTTTTCTTGCATTTTCGTGATCAGCTGGTGTCAATCTAGCTGGGTAAACATCACTGGTATGGCCTGCAGGCTTCAATTCAGTGAATTTGGCGGAAACGTTAACACTGTCGCCTATGGGAAACCATTTAGTTCAGTGATTCATATAGGAAAAATATGAATTTTACGAAATTTCACGTCTCGCCATGATAAGTTGTTAATTCCATATTTTCTTATTTTCAAATGATAATGACCACATTTTGGACAGATTTAAAGAAGAAACGCATGGATTCGCCTGTAGATAGTAAAGAAAGTGATAAATCTGGGAATTTTGCATGGACATCAGGTACCATTAGGGGGTCAGGGGGGCTAAAGCCCCCTCCCCAAAAATTTGAGTAGTGTTAGCCCCCCCCCCCCATTGGGAAAAGGTGGCAGTTAACCCAATTAAGATTTCCCGGCACCCAGTAGCCTTATCGGGGACCGTAGTCCCACCCCAAGTCGGGGGGGGGGGGGTGATGGCATCGCCAGTAGTGTTAATGTCGTGCAAAACTGTCATGGCAGGTTTGTTAAACAGACATTATGCCCTGCCATCTGGTCAAATTTCATGCCTGAGATTGTGGCTGATGTTGTATGATTATGTTTAGATATTTAAATTGACTTATAGTTGCTTTATTATGCTATTAAAGTATTTTTTATTTAAATTTTCTGTTAATTTTTGTAAATGTTTATTATAAATTGACAAATTTTGCATGAAAAGGGTTTTTAATTGGACAAGTTATCCCACTCAAAATGTATATTAACATATCCTCTTCAATTTAGTAATAGTATGGTATATAAGGGTATTCTTCAGTTATACGAGATGCATCAGCTAGTAAAATTGAAAAAAAAATCTAAATTGTTTGGCTTTATTTTGAGGATTGACACTAATTTTCAGGATGCCTCATATTGGAAAAATAAACAACTACTGCTCGATATAATCCATTTTTTATTTCAGTAAGGTCTATATTTTGATAAAATACTATAAGAAACGCTGTGTTTCACACATATACATATATATAGGAATCAGGGAGCTAAATGTGTTCTAGAGTCGGGGAGCGAGTACACCATGGAACCCTAAAGGTGAAGGTAACTGAAGAATGACCTTCACCTGATACATGCGACACGTTGTTAAAGGATGACATCGCGTTTATTTGATTTGTACATAATATCTAAATAATTTAAACTGGTGAATGAATGGGGGAATGGATTTTTGTGAGCGGGAAATTTATTTAACTAGCTGCTGTAGTTCTGGATTTTTCCAGAACAAATTTGGCTGTGGGATAACCCCGTCGTACACTTGGGGATTTATTTTTAAAAGTAAACACATGACCTATGATTTTTCTTGCATTTTCGTGATCAGCTGGTGTCAATCTAGCTGGGTAAACATCACTGGTATGGCCTGCAGGCTTCAATTCAGTGAATTTGGCGGAAACGTTAACACTGTCGCCTATGGGAAACCATTTAGTTCAGTGATTCATATAGGAAAAATATGAATTTTACGAAATTTCACGTCTCGCCATGATAAGTTGTTAATTCCATATTTTCTTATTTTCAAATGATAATGACCACATTTTGGACAGATTTAAAGAAGAAACGCATGGATTCGCCTGTAGATAGTAAAGAAAGTGATAAATCTGGGAATTTTGCATGGACATCAGGTACCATTAGGGGGTCAGGGGGGCTAAAGCCCCCTCCCCAAAAATTTGAGTAGTGTTAGCCCCCCCCCCCCCCATTGGGAAAAGGTGGCAGTTAACCCAATTAAGATTTCCCGGCACCCAGTAGCCTTATCGGGGACCGTAGTCCCACCCCAAGTCGGGGGGGGGGGGTGATGGCATCGCCAGTAGTGTTAATGTCGTGCAAAACTGTCATGGCAGGTTTGTTAAACAGACATTATGCCCTGCCATCTGGTCAAATTTCATGCCTGAGATTGTGGCTGATGTTGTATGATTATGTTTAGATATTTAAATTGACTTATAGTTGCTTTATTATGCTATTAAAGTATTTTTTATTTAAATTTTCTGTTAATTTTTGTAAATGTTTATTATAAATTGACAAATTTTGCATGAAAAGGGTTTTTAATTGGACAAGTTATCCCACTCAAAATGTATATTAACATATCCTCTTCAATTTAGTAATAGTATGGTATATAAGGGTATTCTTCAGTTATACGAGATGCATCAGCTAGTAAAATTGAAAAAAAAATCTAAATTGTTTGGCTTTATTTTGAGGATTGACACTAATTTTCAGGATGCCTCATATTGGAAAAATAAACAACTACTGCTCGATATAATCCATTTTTTATTTCAGTAAGGTCTATATTTTGATAAAATACTATAAGAAACGCTGTGTTTCACACATATACATATATATAGGAATCAGGGCTAAATGTGTTCTAGAGTCGGGGAGCGAGTACACCATGGAACCCTAAAGGTGAAGGTAACTGAAGAATGACCTTCACCTGATACATGCGACACGTTGTTAAAGGATGACATCGCGTTTATTTGATTTGTACATAATATCTAAATAATTTAAACTGGTGAATGAATGGGGGAATGGATTTTTGTGAGCGGGAAATTTATTTAACTAGCTGCTGTAGTTCTGGATTTTTCCAGAACAAATTTGGCTGTGGGATAACCCCGTCGTACACTTGGGGATTTATTTTTAAAAGTAAACACATGACCTATGATTTTTCTTGCATTTTCGTGATCAGCTGGTGTCAATCTAGCTGGGTAAACATCACTGGTATGGCCTGCAGGCTTCAATTCAGTGAATTTGGCGGAAACGTTAACACTGTCGCCTATGGGAAACCATTTAGTTCAGTGATTCATATAGGAAAAATATGAATTTTACGAAATTTCACGTCTCGCCATGATAAGTTGTTAATTCCATATTTTCTTATTTTCAAATGATAATGACCACATTTTGGACAGATTTAAAGAAGAAACGCATGGATTCGCCTGTAGATAGTAAAGAAAGTGATAAATCTGGGAATTTTGCATGGACATCAGGTACCATTAGGGGGTCAGGGGGGCTAAAGCCCCCTCCCCAAAAATTTGAGTAGTGTTAGCCCCCCCCCCCCCATTGGGAAAAGGTGGCAGTTAACCCAATTAAGATTTCCCGGCACCCAGTAGCCTTATCGGGGACCGTAGTCCCACCCCAAGTCGGGGGGGGGGGGTGATGGCATCGCCAGTAGTGTTAATGTCGTGCAAAACTGTCATGGCAGGTTTGTTAAACAGACATTATGCCCTGCCATCTGGTCAAATTTCATGCCTGAGATTGTGGCTGATGTTGTATGATTATGTTTAGATATTTAAATTGACTTATAGTTGCTTTATTATGCTATTAAAGTATTTTTTATTTAAATTTTCTGTTAATTTTTGTAAATGTTTATTATAAATTGACAAATTTTGCATGAAAAGGGTTTTTAATTGGACAAGTTATCCCACTCAAAATGTATATTAACATATCCTCTTCAATTTAGTAATAGTATGGTATATAAGGGTATTCTTCAGTTATACGAGATGCATCAGCTAGTAAAATTGAAAAATAAATCTAAATTGTTTGGCTTTATTTTGAGGATTGACACTAATTTTCAGGATGCCTCATATTGGAAAAATAAACAACTACTGCTCGATATAATCCATTTTTTATTTCAGTAAGGTCTATATTTTGATAAAATACTATAAGAAACGCTGTGTTTCACACATATACATATATATAGGAATCAGGGAGCTAAATGTGTTCTAGAGTCGGGGAGCGAGTACACCATGGAACCCTAAAGGTGAAGGTAACTGAAGAATGACCTTCACCTGATACATGCGACACGTTGTTAAAGGATGACATCGCGTTTATTTGATTTGTACATAATATCTAAATAATTTAAACTGGTGAATGAATGGGGGAATGGATTTTTGTGAGCGGGAAATTTATTTAACTAGCTGCTGTAGTTCTGGATTTTTCCAGAACAAATTTGGCTGTGGGATAACCCCGTCGTACACTTGGGGATTTATTTTTAAAAGTAAACACATGACCTATGATTTTTCTTGCATTTTCGTGATCAGCTGGTGTCAATCTAGCTGGGTAAACATCACTGGTATGGCCTGCAGGCTTCAATTCAGTGAATTTGGCGGAAACGTTAACACCTGTCGCCTATGGGAAACCATTTAGTTCAGTGATTCATATAGGAAAAATATGAATTTTACGAAATTTCACGTCTCGCCATGATAAGTTGTTAATTCCATATTTTCTTATTTTCAAATGATAATGACCACATTTTGGACAGATTTAAAGAAGAAACGCATGGATTCGCCTGTAGATAGTAAAGAAAGTGATAAATCTGGGAATTTTGCATGGACATCAGGTACCATTAGGGGGTCAGGGGGGCTAAAGCCCCCTCCCCAAAAATTTGAGTAGTGTTAGCCCCCCCCCCCCATTGGGAAAAGGTGGCAGTTAACCCAATTAAGATTTCCCGGCACCCAGTAGCCTTATCGGGGACCGTAGTCCCACCCCAAGTCGGGGGGGGGGGGGTGATGGCATCGCCAGTAGTGTTAATGTCGTGCAAAACTGTCATGGCAGGTTTGTTAAACAGACATTATGCCCTGCCATCTGGTCAAATTTCATGCCTGAGATTGTGGCTGATGTTGTATGATTATGTTTAGATATTTAAATTGACTTATAGTTGCTTTATTATGCTATTAAAAGTATTTTTTATTTAAATTTTCTGTTAATTTTTGTAAATGTTTATTATAAATTGACAAATTTTGCATGAAAAGGGTTTTTAATTGGACAAGTTATCCCACTCAAAATGTATATTAACATATCCTCTTCAATTTAGTAATAGTATGGTATATAAGGGTATTCTTCAGTTATACGAGATGCATCAGCTAGTAAAATTGAAAAAAAAATCTAAATTGTTTGGCTTTATTTTGAGGATTGACACTAATTTTCAGGATGCCTCATATTGGAAAAATAAACAACTACTGCTCGATATAATCCATTTTTTATTTCAGTAAGGTCTATATTTTGATAAAATACTATAAGAAACGCTGTGTTTCACACATATACATATATATAGGAATCAGGGAGCTAAATGTTTTCTAGAGTCGGGGAGCGAGTACACCATGGAACCCTAAAGGTGAAGGTAACTGAAGAATGACCTTCACCTGATACATGCGACACGTTGTTAAAGGATGACATCGCGTTTATTTGATTTGTACATAATATCTAAATAATTTAAACTGGTGAATGAATGGGGGAATGGATTTTTGTGAGCGGGAAATTTATTTAACTAGCTGCTGTAGTTCTGGATTTTTCCAGAACAAATTTGGCTGTGGGATAACCCCGTCGTACACTTGGGGATTTATTTTTAAAAGTAAACACATGACCTATGATTTTTCTTGCATTTTCGTGATCAGCTGGTGTCAATCTAGCTGGGTAAACATCACTGGTATGGCCTGCAGGCTTCAATTCAGTGAATTTGGCGGAAACGTTAACACTGTCGCCTATGGGAAACCATTTAGGTTCAGTGATTCATATAGGAAAAATATGAATTTTACGAAATTTCACGTCTCGCCATGATAAGTTGTTAATTCCATATTTTCTTATTTTCAAATGATAATGACCACATTTTGGACAGATTTAAAGAAGAAACGCATGGATTCGCCTGTAGATAGTAAAGAAAGTGATAAATCTGGGAATTTTGCATGGACATCAGGTACCATTAGGGGGTCAGGGGGGGCTAAAGCCCCTCCCCAAAAATTTGAGTAGTGTTAGCCCCCCCCCCATTGGGAAAAGGTGGCAGTTAACCCCAAATAAGATTTCCCGGCACCCAGTAGCCTTATCGGGGACCGTAGTCCCACCCCAAGTCGGGGGGGGGGGGGTGATGGCATCGCCAGTAGTGTTAATGTCGTGCAAAACTGTCATGGCAGGTTTGGTTAAAACAGACATTATGCCCTGCCATCTGGTCAAATTTCATGCCTGAGATTGTGGCTGATGTTGTATGATTATGTTTAGATATTTAAATTGACTTATAGTTGCTTTATTATGCTATTAAAGTATTTTTTATTTAAATTTTCTGTTAATTTTTGTAAATGTTTATTATAAATTGACAAATTTTGCATGAAAAGGGTTTTTAATTGGACAAGTTATCCCACTCAAAATGTATATTAACATATCCTCTTCAATTTAGTAATAGTATGGTATATAAGGGTATTCTTCAGTTATACGAGATGCATCAGCTAGTAAAATTGAAAAAAAAATCTAAATTGTTTGGCTTTATTTTGAGGATTGACACTAATTTTCAGGATGCCTCATATTGGAAAAATAAACAACTACTGCTCGATATAATCCATTTTTTATTTCAGTAAGGTCTATATTTTGATAAAATACTATAAGAAACGCTGTGTTTCACACATATACATATATATAGGAATCAGGGAGCTAAATGTGTTCTAGAGTCGGGGAGCGAGTACACCATGGAACCCTAAAGGTGAAGGTAACTGAAGAATGACCTTCACCTGATACATGCGACACGTTGTTAAAGGATGACATCGCGTTTATTTGATTTGTACATAATATCTAAATAATTTAAACTGGTGAATGAATGGGGGAATGGATTTTTGTGAGCGGGAAATTTATTTAACTAGCTGCTGTAGTTCTGGATTTTTCCAGAACAAATTTGGCTGTGGGATAACCCCGTCGTACACTTGGGGATTTATTTTTAAAAGTAAACACATGACCTATGATTTTTCTTGCATTTTCGTGATCAGCTGGTGTCAATCTAGCTGGGTAAACATCACTGGTATGGCCTGCAGGCTTCAATTCAGTGAAATTTGGCGGAAACGTTAACACTGTCGCCTATGGGAAACCATTTTAGTTCAGTGATTCATATAGGAAAAATATGAATTTTACGAAATTTCACGTCTCGCCATGATAAGTTGTTAATTCCATATTTTCTTATTTTCAAATGATAATGACCACATTTTGGACAGATTTAAAGAAGAAACGCATGGATTCGCCTGTAGATAGTAAAGAAAGTGATAAATCTGGGAATTTTGCATGGACATCAGGTACCATTAGGGGGTCAGGGGGCTAAAGCCCCCTCCCCAAAAATTTGAGTAGTGTTAGCCCCCCCCCCCCCCCCATTGGGAAAAGGTGGCAGTTAACCCAATTAAGATTTCCCGGCACCCAGTAGCCTTATCGGGGACCGTAGTCCCACCCCAAGTCGGGGGGGGGGGGGGTGATGGCATCGCCAGTAGTGTTAATGTCGTGCAAAACTGTCATGGCAGGTTTGTTAAACAGACATTATGCCCTGCCATCTGGTCAAATTTCATGCCTGAGATTGTGGCTGATGTTGTATGATTATGTTTAGATATTTAAATTGACTTATAGTTGCTTTATTATGCTATTAAAGTATTTTTTATTTAAATTTTCTGTTAATTTTTGTAAATGTTTATTATAAATTGACAAATTTTGCATGAAAAGGGTTTTTAATTGGACAAGTTATCCCACTCAAAATGTATATTAACATATCCTCTTCAATTTAGTAATAGTATGGTATATAAGGGTATTCTTCAGTTATACGAGATGCATCAGCTAGTAAAATTGAAAAAAAAATCTAAATTGTTTGGCTTTATTTTGAGGATTGACACTAATTTTCAGGATGCCTCATATTGGAAAAATAAACAACTACTGCTCGATATAATCCATTTTTTATTTCAGTAAGGTCTATATTTTGATAAAATACTATAAGAAACGCTGTGTTTCACACATATACATATATATAGGAATCAGGGAGCTAAATGTGTTCTAGAGTCGGGGAGCGAGTACACCATGGAACCCTAAAGGTGAAGGTAACTGAAGAATGACCTTCACCTGATACATGCGACACGTTGTTAAAGGATGACATCGCGTTTATTTGATTTGTACATAATATCTAAATAATTTAAACTGGTGAATGAATGGGGGAATGGATTTTTGTGAGCGGGAAATTTATTTAACTAGCTGCTGTAGTTCTGGATTTTTCCAGAACAAATTTGGCTGTGGGATAACCCCGTCGTACACTTGGGGATTTATTTTTAAAAGTAAACACATGACCTATGATTTTTCTTGCATTTTCGTGATCAGCTGGTGTCAATCTAGCTGGGTAAACATCACTGGTATGGCCTGCAGGCTTCAATTCAGTGAATTTGGCGGAAACGTTAACACTGTCGCCTATGGGAAACATTTAGTTCAGTGATTCATATAGGAAAAATATGAATTTTACGAAATTTCACGTCTCGCCATGATAAGTTGTTAATTCCATATTTTCTTATTTTCAAATGATAATGACCACATTTTGGACAGATTTAAAGAAGAAACGCATGGATTCGCCTGTAGATAGTAAAGAAAGTGATAAATCTGGGAATTTTGCATGGACATCAGGTACCATTAGGGGGTCAGGGGGGCTAAAGCCCCCTCCCCAAAAATTTGAGTAGTGTTAGCCCCCCCCCCCCCCCCCCCCCCCATTGGGAAAAGGTGGCAGTTAACCCAATTAAGATTTCCCGGCACCCAGTAGCCTTATCGGGGACCGTAGTCCCACCCCAAGTCGGGGGGGGGGGGGTGATGGCATCGCCAGTAGTGTTAATGTCGTGCAAAACTGTCATGGCAGGTTTGTTAAACAGACATTATGCCCTGCCATCTGGTCAAATTTCATGCCTGAGATTGTGGCTGATGTTGTATGATTATGTTTAGATATTTAAATTGACTTATAGTTGCTTTATTATGCTATTAAAGTATTTTTTATTTAAATTTTCTGTTAATTTTTGTAAATGTTTATTATAAATTGACAAATTTTGCATGAAAAAGGGTTTTTAATTGGACAAGTTATCCCACTCAAAATGTATATTAACATATCCTCTTCAATTTAGTAATAGTATGGTATATAAGGGTATTCTTCAGTTATACGAGATGCATCAGCTAGTAATATTGAAAAAAAAATCTAAATTGTTTGGCTTTATTTTGAGGATTGACACTAATTTTCAGGATGCCTCATATTGGAAAAATAAACAACTACTGCTCGATATAATCCATTTTTTATTTCAGTAAGGTCTATATTTTGATAAAATACTATAAGAAACGCTGTGTTTCACACATATACATATATATAGGAATCAGGGAGCTAAATGTTTTCTAGAGTCGGGGAGCGAGTACACCATGGAACCCTAAAGGTGAAGGTAACTGAAGAATGACCTTCACCTGATACATGCGACACGTTGTTAAAGGATGACATCGCGTTTATATTTGCATTTGTACATAATATCTAAATAATTTAAACTGGTGAATGAATGGGGGAATGGATTTTTGTGAGCGGGAAATTTATTTAACTAGCTGCTGTAGTTCTGGATTTTTCCAGAACAAATTTGGCTGTGGGATAACCCCCGTCGTACACTTGGGGATTTATTTTTAAAAGTAAAACACATGACCTATGATTTTTCTTGCATTTTCGTGATCAGCTGGTGTCAATCTAGCTGGGTAAACATCACTGGTATGGCCTGCAGGCTTCAATTCAGTGAATTTGGCGGAAACGTTAACACTGTCGCCTATGGGAAACCATTTAGTTCAGTGATTCATATAGGAAAAATATGAATTTTACGAAATTTCACGTCTCGCCATGATAAGTTGTTAATTCCATATTTTCTTATTTTCAAATGATAATGACCACATTTTGGACAGATTTAAAGAAGAAAACGCATGGATTCGCCTGTAGATAGTAAAGAAAGTGATAAATCTGGGAATTTTGCATGGACATCAGGTACCATTAGGGGGTCAGGGGGGCTAAAGCCCCCCTCCCCCAAAAAATTTGAGTAGTGTTAGCCCCCCCCCCCCCCATTGGGAAAAGGTGGCAGTTAACCCAATTAAGATTTCCCGGCACCCAGTAGCCTTATCGGGGACCGTAGTCCCACCCCAAGTCGGGGGGGGGGGTGATGGCATCGCCAGTAGTGTTAATGTCGTGCAAAACTGTCATGGCAGGTTTGTTAAACAGACCATTATGCCCTGCCATCTGGTCAAATTTCATGCCTGAGATTGTGGCTGATGTTGTATGATTATGTTTAGATATTTAAATTGACTTATAGTTGCTTTATTATGCTATTAAAGTATTTTTTATTTAAATTTTCTGTTATTTATAATAAATTGACAAATTTTGCATGAAAAGGGTTTTTAATTGGACAAGTTATCCCACTCAAAATGTATATTAACATATCCTCTTCAATTTAGTAATAGTATGGTATATAAGGGTATTCTTCAGTTATACGAGATGCATCAGCTAGTAAAATTGAAAAAAAAATCTAAATTGTTTGGCTTTATTTTGAGGATTGACACTAATTTTCAGGATGCCTCATATTGGAAAAATAAACAACTACTGCTCGATATAATCCATTTTTTATTTCAGTAAGGTCTATATTTTGATAAAATACTATAAGAAACGCTGTGTTTCACACATATACATATATATAGGAATCAGGGAGCTAAATGTGTTCTAGAGTCGGGGAGCGAGTACACCATGGAACCCTAAAGGTGAAGGTAACTGAAGAATGACCTTCACCTGATACATGCGACACGTTGTTAAAGGATGACATCGCGTTTATTTGATTTGTACATAATATCTAAATAATTTAAACTGGTGAATGAATGGGGGAATGGATTTTTGTGAGCGGGAAATTTATTTAACTAGCTGCTGTAGTTCTGGATTTTTCCAGAACAAATTTGGCTGTGGGATAACCCCGTCGTACACTTGGGGATTTATTTTTAAAAGTAAACACATGACCTATGATTTTTCTTGCATTTTCGTGATCAGCTGGTGTCAATCTAGCTGGGTAAACATCACTGGTATGGCCTGCAGGCTTCAATTCAGTGAATTTGGCGGAAACGTTAACACTGTCGCCTATGGGAAACCATTTAGTTCAGTGATTCATATAGGAAAAATATGAATTTTACGAAATTTCACGTCTCGCCATGATAAGTTGTTAATTCCATATTTTCTTATTTTCAAATGATAATGACCACATTTTGGACAGATTTAAAGAAGAAACGCATGGATTCGCCTGTAGATAGTAAAGAAAGTGATAAATCTGGGAATTTTGCATGGACATCAGGTACCATTAGGGGGTCAGGGGGGCTAAAGCCCCCTCCCCAAAAATTTGAGTAGTGTTAGCCCCCCCCCCCATTGGGAAAAGGTGGCAGTTAACCCAATTAAGATTTCCCGGCACCCAGTAGCCTTATCGGGGACCGTAGTCCCACCCCAAGTCGGGGGGGGGGGGGTGATGGCATCGCCAGTAGTGTTAATGTCGTGCAAAACTGTCATGGCAGGTTTGTTAAACAGACATTATGCCCTGCCATCTGGTCAAATTTCATGCCTGAGATTGTGGCTGATGTTGTATGATTATGTTTAGATATTTAAATTGACTTATAGTTGCTTTATTATGCTATTAAAGTATTTTTTATTTAAATTTTCTGTTAATTTTTGTAAATGTTTATTATAAATTGACAAATTTTGCATGAAAAGGGTTTTTAATTGGACAAGTTATCCCACTCAAAATGTATATTAACATATCCTCTTCAATTTAGTAATAGTATGGTATATAAGGGTATTCTTCAGTTATACGAGATGCATCAGCTAGTAAAATTGAAAAAAAAATCTAAATTGTTTGGCTTTATTTTGAGGATTGACACTAATTTTCAGGATGCCTCATATTGGAAAAATAAACAACTACTGCTCGATATAATCCATTTTTTATTTCAGTAAGGTCTATATTTTGATAAAATACTATAAGAAACGCTGTGTTTCACACATATACATATATATAGGAATCAGGGAGCTAAATGTGTTCTAGAGTCGGGGAGCGAGTACACCATGGAACCCTAAAGGTGAAGGTAACTGAAGAATGACCTTCACCTGATACATGCGACACGTTGTTAAAGGATGACATCGCGTTTATTTGATTTGTACATAATATCTAAATAATTTAAACTGGTGAATGAATGGGGGAATGGATTTTTGTGAGCGGGAAATTTATTTAACTAGCTGCTGTAGTTCTGGATTTTTCCAGAACAAATTTGGCTGTGGGATAACCCCGTCGTACACTTGGGGATTTATTTTTAAAAGTAAACACATGACCTATGATTTTTCTTGCATTTTCGTGATCAGCTGGTGTCAATCTAGCTGGGTAAACATCACTGGTATGGCCTGCAGGCTTCAATTCAGTGAATTTGGCGGAAACGTTAACACTGTCGCCTATGGGAAACCATTTAGTTCAGTGATTCATATAGGAAAAATATGAATTTTACGAAATTTCACGTCTCGCCATGATAAGTTGTTAATTCCATATTTTCTTATTTTCAAATGATAATGACCACATTTTGGACAGATTTAAAGAAGAAACGCATGGATTCGCCTGTAGATAGTAAAGAAAGTGATAAATCTGGGAATTTTGCATGGACATCAGGTACCATTAGGGGGTCAGGGGGGCTAAAGCCCCCTCCCCAAAAATTTGAGTAGTGTTAGCCCCCCCCCCCCCCCCCATTGGGAAAAGGTGGCAGTTAACCCAATTAAGATTTCCCGGCACCCAGTAGCCTTATCGGGGACCGTAGTCCCACCCCAAGTCGGGGGGGGGGGGGGTGATGGCATCGCCAGTAGTGTTAATGTCGTGCAAAACTGTCATGGCAGGTTTGTTAAACAGACATTATGCCCTGCCATCTGGTCAAATTTCATGCCTGAGATTGTGGCTGATGTTGTATGATTATGTTTAGATATTTAAATTGACTTATAGTTGCTTTATTATGCTATTAAAGTATTTTTTATTTAAATTTTCTGTTAATTTTTGTAAATGTTTATTATAAATTGACAAATTTTGCATGAAAAGGGTTTTTAATTGGACAAGTTATCCCACTCAAAATGTATATTAACATATCCTCTTCAATTTAGTAATAGTATGGTATATAAGGGTATTCTTCAGTTATACGAGATGCATCAGCTAGTAAAATTGAAAAAAAAATCTAAATTGTTTGGCTTTATTTTGAGGATTGACACTAATTTTCAGGATGCCTCATATTGGAAAAATAAACAACTACTGCTCGATATAATCCATTTTTTATTTCAGTAAGGTCTATATTTTGATAAAATACTATAAGAAACGCTGTGTTTCACACATATACATATATATAGGAATCAGGGAGCTAAATGTGTTCTAGAGTCGGGGAGCGAGTACACCATGGAACCCTAAAGGTGAAGGTAACTGAAGAATGACCTTCACCTGATACATGCGACACGTTGTTAAAGGATGACATCGCGTTTATTTGATTTGTACATAATATCTAAATAATTTAAACTGGTGAATGAATGGGGGAATGGATTTTTGTGAGCGGGAAATTTATTTAACTAGCTGCTGTAGTTCTGGATTTTTCCAGAACAAATTTGGCTGTGGGATAACCCCGTCGTACACTTGGGGATTTATTTTTAAAAGTAAACACATGACCTATGATTTTTCTTGCATTTTCGTGATCAGCTGGTGTCAATCTAGCTGGGTAAACATCACTGGTATGGCCTGCAGGCTTCAATTCAGTGAATTTGGCGGAAACGTTAACACTGTCGCCTATGGGAAACCATTTAGTTCAGTGATTCATATAGGAAAAATATGAATTTTACGAAATTTCACGTCTCGCCATGATAAGTTGTTAATTCCATATTTTCTTATTTTCAAATGATAATGACCACATTTTGGACAGATTTAAAGAAGAAACGCATGGATTCGCCTGTAGATAGTAAAGAAAGTGATAAATCTGGGAATTTTGCATGGACATCAGGTACCATTAGGGGGTCAGGGGGGCTAAAGCCCCCTCCCCAAAAATTTGAGTAGTGTTAGCCCCCCCCCCCCCCATTGGGAAAAGGTGGCAGTTAACCCAATTAAGATTTCCCGGCACCCAGTAGCCTTATCGGGGACCGTAGTCCCACCCCAAGTCGGGGGGGGGGGGGTGATGGCATCGCCAGTAGTGTTAATGTCGTGCAAAACTGTCATGGCAGGTTTGTTAAACAGACATTATGCCCTGCCATCTGGTCAAATTTCATGCCTGAGATTGTGGCTGATGTTGTATGATTATGTTTAGATATTTAAATTGACTTATAGTTGCTTTATTATGCTATTAAAGTATTTTTTATTTAAATTTTCTGTTAATTTTTGTAAATGTTTATTATAAATTGACAAATTTTGCATGAAAAGGGTTTTTAATTGGACAAGTTATCCCACTCAAAATGTATATTAACATATCCTCTTCAATTTAGTAATAGTATGGTATATAAGGGTATTCTTCAGTTATACGAGATGCATCAGCTAGTAAAATTGAAAAAAAAATCTAAATTGTTTGGCTTTATTTTGAGGATTGACACTAATTTTCAGGATGCCTCATATTGGAAAAATAAACAACTACTGCTCGATATAATCCATTTTTTATTTCAGTAAGGTCTATATTTTGATAAAATACTATAAGAAACGCTGTGTTTCACACATATACATATATATAGGAATCAGGGAGCTAAATGTGTTCTAGAGTCGGGGAGCGAGTACACCATGGAACCCTAAAGGTGAAGGTAACTGAAGAATGACCTTCACCTGATACATGCGACACGTTGTTAAAGGATGACATCGCGTTTATTTGATTTGTACATAATATCTAAATAATTTAAACTGGTGAATGAATGGGGGAATGGATTTTTGTGAGCGGGAAATTTATTTAACTAGCTGCTGTAGTTCTGGATTTTTCCAGAACAAATTTGGCTGTGGGATAACCCCGTCGTACACTTGGGGATTTATTTTTAAAAGTAAACACATGACCTATGATTTTTCTTGCATTTTCGTGATCAGCTGGTGTCAATCTAGCTGGGTAAACATCACTGGTATGGCCTGCAGGCTTCAATTCAGTGAATTTGGCGGAAACGTTAACACTGTCGCCTATGGGAAACCATTTAGTTCAGTGATTCATATAGGAAAAATATGAATTTTACGAAATTTCACGTCTCGCCATGATAAGTTGTTAATTCCATATTTTCTTATTTTCAAATGATAATGACCACATTTTGGACAGATTTAAAGAAGAAACGCATGGATTCGCCTGTAGATAGTAAAGAAAGTGATAAATCTGGGAATTTTGCATGGACATCAGGTACCATTAGGGGGTCAGGGGGGCTAAAGCCCCCTCCCCAAAAATTTGAGTAGTGTTAGCCCCCCCCCCCCCCCATTGGGAAAAGGTGGCAGTTAACCCAATTAAGATTTCCCGGCACCCAGTAGCCTTATCGGGGACCGTAGTCCCACCCCAAGTCGGGGGGGGGGGTGATGGCATCGCCAGTAGTGTTAATGTCGTGCAAAACTGTCATGGCAGGTTTGTTAAACAGACATTATGCCCTGCCATCTGGTCAAATTTCATGCCTGAGATTGTGGCTGATGTTGTATGATTATGTTTAGATATTTAAATTGACTTATAGTTGCTTTATTATGCTATTAAAGTATTTTTTATTTAAATTTTCTGTTAATTTTTGTAAATGTTTATTATAAATTGACAAATTTTGCATGAAAAGGGTTTTTAATTGGACAAGTTATCCCACTCAAAATGTATATTAACATATCCTCTTCAATTTAGTAATAGTATGGTATATAAGGGTATTCTTCAGTTATACGAGATGCATCAGCTAGTAAAATTGAAAAAAAAATCTAAATTGTTTGGCTTTATTTTGAGGATTGACACTAATTTTCAGGATGCCTCATATTGGAAAAATAAACAACTACTGCTCGATATAATCCATTTTTTATTTCAGTAAGGTCTATATTTTGATAAAATACTATAAGAAACGCTGTGTTTCACACATATACATATATATAGGAAAAATATGAATTTTACGAAATTTCACGTCTCGCCATGATAAGTTGTTAATTCCATATTTTCTTATTTTCAAATGATAATGACCACATTTTGGACAGATTTAAAGAAGAAACGCATGGATTCGCCTGTAGATAGTAAAGAAAGTGATAAATCTGGGAATTTTGCATGGACATCAGGTAAAATTGTGCCCGCCACCAATATAATTACAAATTCACTTTCAGAAGCTAGCGCTCATGTCATACACATTCCACTCACCTAACAACACCAACCAAGCGGGATCCGGCTTGAAAACCGACCCAGCACTAGCTTGGGGTGGGGTGCAGGATCTACAGACCCATAAGTGGTCATAGCTCTCAACGAGTTAGGAACGACATATACCAAAATATGATCGTCCCGCTTGCCGCTCTGACGTTTTCTTCGGGAGTAGGACGGTCCACGGCTCAAGAATAGAACACACTGAAATGTACAAAATGTATACAAATTTTAACAAAATAAAAAATTACCAAAAAAATATAAAACCAAAAAAATCTATTGAATGTAACCATGTAATCATATATATCTCTGTACAAAACCATTCACATCGTCAACAATTAAAGTCTATCTTGTACATAATCTTCAGATTGACCTCACTTATCGGAACCCAAACAACTCTGCACATAAAATTGTCAGAGTCTTCACCTACGCCCGTGCTATGGAATGTAGGGCGGCCCATCCAGAAACAACGAAATAAACAAAACATACTGTCTCTGCGCATTTGGCTATAGCAGAATAACGGTATGATGGCGCATTGAATCACATTGAATCACACGCTCTGCCTTGCGGTTGGTTGTTTTTTAAACAACTAACAAACTAACACTATTTAAAAATTATAACACGGGCCCCGCTCCTTTTTCAGCGCACCAGATGACACGCTCAGCTCAACCATATATTAAAGGGACCCACCGGGTCACCCCTCACACCCCATATTAAAGCTCGTGGGCTCTTCCCCAAATAATCCATCCAATCAATTCAAGTGTTCATATATAGCCTAGAAAAATTGTGTTCCAAATGCAGAATCAAATTAAATCCACTGAAAACGCAACTAAAGGTACTCAATCTGATCAGAGTGTCTCCATCTCAACAGATTCCAACAACAAATTTTTTTTATCAAAGGTCACTTTAGTTATTAGAATCGATTAATTATCCAAAAATATTGCGAACGACTGTGAAATGTCGTATATAATTGCCCAAAATGTGTTGTATAGCAACATTTTGTTGAAAAATGACCGATCACCAGGGAGTGATGGCTATACAGCAAGCTTCTATAAATATTTTTGGAAAGACCTTGGTCAGTATTTGATAAACTCACTAAACTATGGATATGACACTCAAGAATTATCAATCACTCAAAGATGCGGAATAATTACATGTATTCCAAAACCGAACAAGTGTAAACATTATTTGAAAAACTGGAGACCAATATCCCTCCTAAATGTAGATGTTAAAATTGCTTCTGCAGTCATAGCAAACAGAATTAAAAAACACCTCCCAAAATTGATCTCTAATTCACAGCTTGGTTTTATGTCAGGACGTTATATCGGTGAATCCACCCGACTCGTCTTTGATTTATTAGAAAAAAGTGAGAAAAATGATATCCCAGGAATTCTTGCCATTCTAGATTTTGAAAAAGCCTTCGACTCATTAGAATGGGAGTTTATAGAAAAAAGCCTTGACTTTCTTAAGTTTGGTCCATCTATAAAAACATGGGTTAAAACCCTCTATTCAAATATTTTTAGCTATGTTATAAACAATGGTATCCTTTCAAATAAAATCGACATTTACAGAGGTGTGAGGCAAGGCGATCCACTATCACCCTATTTATTTATTCTATGTGTAGAAATCCTTAGCGCTAGTCTCAAATTCAACCCTGATATAAAAGGTATTAAAATAAACCACTCAGAATATATTCTTACACAATATGCAGATGACCTAAACCTCTTCCTCCAGGATGATCAGAAATCCCTCAACACTGCTCTCAATATGTTAGAAGCATTTGCAAAACTCTCTGGCTTAAAAGTAAATTTTGATAAAACACAGGCTGTATGGATTGGAGCAAAAAGGGGTTGTGGTGAAGAACTAATGACTGATCAAACAATATCATGGAACCATAATAACTCAGTTACTATCCTAGGAATACAATTTAACCTCTTCAATGAGAACCATACAGAAAACAATTACAGAACAAAAACAAAGAAAATGGAGAATCTGTTAAATGACTGGTCTTTTAGAAACCTGAGTATTTATGGAAAAATTACTGTTATTAAGACATTAGCCTTGCCCATATTGACACATTGCTTGACAGTTTTACCATCACCATCTCAAGAAATTATAGATAAAACACAAAAATTTCTTTTCCAATTCCTGTGGTCAGGAAAACCAGATAAAATAAAAAGAAATGTGATGATTAATAACATGGAAGAAGGGGGTCTAAAATTCCCACACATCTCTTCTTTTTGTAATGCATTGAAAATGACATGGATTAAAAAGATCTTAGATCCTGAAATTGAAACAAGCTGGAAAACATTACTAGTTGATGACTTGGAACCATTTGGTGGTCCCAAGATATGGCACCTTCACAAAGAAGGTCTCATAAGAGTGAGCAAAACTCTCAATTCCTTTTGGAAAGAAATTTTTAATAGTTGGGCCTTGTTAGATCAGAAATCTACCACAACCCCTGATGTTTTATGTGAGCCACTTCATCTCAACACAAGCATCCTCATAAACAATAAACTATTTTTCAACAAGCTCTGGATTAAAAAGGGTATTTACTTTGTGAATGATCTCCTGAATGAAGACTCAGGTATTTTGGGATATGAAAACTTCTGTAGACAATATGATATAAGTACTCCTTTCACCACCTATCAGGGTCTTCTTTCAGCTCTACCACATGCATGGAAATCGTATGCTAGGGAAAACCGGGCACTTCGCACCGTGACCACACAAAATATGGAGATTTTAAAGAAATGTGACAAGGCATGTAGAACGTTTTATCCACTTTTTGTGGAATATGTAGCCAGCTCTCCAAACATATCACAAAGTAAATGGGAAGAGAGGTTAGATGGAGAGCTCTCCCCTACAGAATGGAGAAATATATATACAAACACTAAAAAAATTACAAATGATACTAGTCTCTTATCTTTCCAATTTAAAATAACTCACAATATTTTATACACAAACACAAAACTCATGAAATGTAAATTATCAGAAACAGAAATGTGTAGCTTATGTCAAACAAACAGGGAGACAATTACTCATCTACTCTATGATTGTCCAATCACTAAGTCAATATTGTTAGAATTCCAACAAATTATGAAAGTAAGATGTAACATTGAATTAGAATTATCCAAAAAAATGGTAATTTTTGGAATTCCATGTGGAAATTCCTCAGACATTAAAGGGATTTGTATCCTCCTTTTCAAAAGTTACATATATTCATGTAAACTGAGATCTATAGACCCAAATTTAGCTGGATTCCTAGTATGGCTCAAATGTTATAAAACAATGGAATGTGTAGCAGTAAGGTCCTTTGCATCAAAAAAGGAAGTGAGCTTTCAAAATAGATGGGAAACAATTCAAGAACTATTCCATAATTGAGTGATCACGGTGCTGACTCCTGAGATAGAAACCCAAAATATAGTATATCTATTATTCACCCATTTACAGTATATGAATTTATACAATAGATAAAATTGAATCAGAATGCTGTGCATTGCAGTTTACACAATGTGGTAAATAATTTAATAAGATAATGGCAAAGAAATCTTTTTCACCCCATTTACAAGATGCATTTATTAGTAAAAGTTATGGGTGTGACACAAACAGAGAATCGAAAACCACTCTACTTTAGTCAACCAATTAATTAACTATAAACGCTGTTCCTATTATTAAGAATAAGTGGTATCAGGATATTTGTGGATCTTTACAATACCATGCTTTCCATATGAGCTGTCAGAAGACTAATGAATAATCCTCCTTTATATATATAAGCTGATAGATATATGTATATTATAGTATGATTTACTAAAACGCGACATATTATTTATTCAAGAATGATATTCATTCAAAATCACATGATTATTACTTAAATGATATGTAAAACGTGACTATGTATTTAGACCTAAATAAAAATATTAATAAAAAAAAAAAAAAAAAAAAAAAAAACATTTTGTTCGATGGAATTTAGTATCGAGAGTATGTCGGTCGACTTTTTCGGCAAACTTCTGGGACAGCAAGTATTCCCTATAATGAAAAATAATAGATTTCTAAAATCGATATCTAATAAATCTGAGCTTTGATGGGTGGCTTCCTCGACTCGAATCAAATATTTTTGGCCCCTGAAGCCATTGAAATAGTAATTGAGAGGATTGTTATCGAATTGAGTACCTTTAATCGTATTTGGGAATAAACGTAATTACTCCAAAACCAAACTCTCTCTCTTTTTGACACACCCATCACGCAATCTAACGAAGCCCGGGGAAGCCACTTTCCTGGTATTCACTCTAGACTCACGCCTTAAATTTAAAAAGCACCAAAATCGTTGATCGATTATTTTCCACGTCGAACGGAATTTTAACAATAAATAATACATTTGGAAACATATGAGGAAATCGAAACTGACTAATAAAAACTGTGCAGGTTTAAACACTGTGATCAAAATAGAGACTGATATATTGAAATTACCTGACTTGGCGGACAGACTACTGGACATAATAACTGATCAACAGAGAGAGATAAGAGGTGCCATATATGCACAGAGGTGCCATATATGGCACCGGTAATTTCATTTTGACATTTTAAGTCTGCCGGTCCAAAGCCCGGATAAAAGCTGATGGGAGTTTTAAAAAATTGTTTTATAATATATAATTTATCACGTAACTGTGGCTATTAATCCGACATCGCGCATTCAGTTTTCTGGTAACAACTGCGCAGTAAGCTTTTCTTAAACAATGCGCGGAAGATATATATAGCGCAGTAAACTTTTCTCGAAACAGTGCGCGGTAGATTCTACCACTCACTCACTCTAATAAAACGTTAAAATGATCTTGCAAATTCGTAACTGAAGACCTTCTACTACTATATTTCATTAATATACATGTTTTAAATCAACTCCCCGTGCATAATAACTGTTTTGTTTGTACCGCGCAGTTCCGCGCACTTCTGCGCAGTTCCGCGCACTGTTTCGAGGTACCCTCCACGAATCCCAGTCAAAGTTCGTACTCTATTCCAATTCCATTATTTTCGTAACCGCATCTGAACTGATTGTCAGCTTCGCCTACCAATCAAACGCCGACCATCTTTTTGCATGGCAGCTGAGCTTCAAAAACGAATCAATTGTCATTTTGATTAGCCAATTCTTGCGTTAATTCATGCATTTTTACTCTACGACGGAAAACAACCGAGTCGCAAAGGTAAACCTTAGGAAATTGCAGAACGAAAATGTAAACAACAAAATAATTCACCACATTCAATGATTCATATTCCGGGGCCGTCCCGGGCCATGGTGATATTGACTATATAAGCAGGTCTGGCAAATGTGAGAATACAGCTACAATAGCTGTATTCAGCTAACCTAGCTGTATTCAGCTATATATTATACTCTCAAACCCGCTGTTTTTCGATAATAAACTTGAAGTAGAAGCGCTAATTTGCGCATCAAAATTAGGCTACCATATTCTCCGGTCACCCTCAAACAAATCAAAATCGTCGCTTGTGTTCTGACAAAGTGTTGCCTTTTGTCGACACGGCAATTCTGATTTTGTGTGAAAACTTACTACGGTGGTCGATGTCAGTAAATATTCTGGGGACTATTTTCTGCAAATGCATTCATTAACTAACTTATAAAATAAAGATCAAATTCATCCCAAACACTCGTTTACTTCTTCGGGTCCTACTAAACAACGAACACAAACGAACATAAACGAACACAGGTCCAAAAAGCGGAGTAGAAGGGTGAAATTTGGTTTGTGGGTACGCGTGGGTCCATTCTATGTGTATGTGGTGTTATTTCCAACTTTGATGACTTATTTTTTTAGTTATTAGCATTATTTTAATACAAAACTACTAAACAACGAACACAAACGAACATAAGATTAGCGGCAGTGCAGAGGCTACCATGCAGGTGTTAATTAACTACGGCTTACTCTGTCTCCTTGTTTTTACTGCAAGATGATTGTCAATTTTATCACTGATGGCAATAAAAACACGGGGAAACATCAGAGGTCGGCGTTTTAATGCATAGCTAACAAAACATTTGAGTCAATAAGATGGGAAAGTATTCAATAGCGAGAGCGGCTTGGAAACAATAGAAAACAAAATCATTTATGACGAAATACAGACAGACATAATTGACAAATATTGTGACAACAGACGATACCTTACATTTATGGAAAGACTAAAGACGAAAGTTTTCAATGCTAGAAAACAAATTTCAACAATTCAGAAATGGACAAAAACCGACACAAAAAGAAAATGTAGACAGTCTTAGACAGACTTTGTCCGTATTCAAATAAGAAATATCGCATAAACAGTATGTTATTGTCATATGTTTGACCATTGTATAAACAAAAGCATAAAAAGTTACTTTCCTGGTGTTTGTTTATATTATGATGGTAAACATAAAGAGCGTTATTTGTTGCTGAATTCCTGATATGGAACTAATAAAGAGCGTTTATATCATTTGTGTGTGATTAGCCAGTAACACGTATAACGTATACTGTGCTGTCTTCTGTAACACAATCAGGCTCTTGCTTAGGTAAAATATAGTAGGTCTTTACGATAGCATGCTGTTTACACGATGAACGAAACTGTATGCGTTTTAGTGTTTTTCTGTTTACGGTGATTGGAACAAATATGAATATTTTCGACAACTAAGGCCTCCCGTGCCTTTAATAATATAATTAACAATTTTTTTTACTGAGTTTACAGACAATTTAAATGAAACAGTGACTGATAACTGCGTGACATTCGAGTGGAGGGGATTTTACATTATCAGGCATTGCATCATCTTTGGAAGTGAGATACGAAATTTGAACAAATATGACGGTCGAACAACGAGACAGACTAATGCGAAGACTTCTTAATTTTGTTAGTGACAATTCCAAATTCCAAACTTCAACTGACGACAATTAACTATACCCAAAACTACCGCTCTCGCAAAAAAACCTGGACAAAAAAAAGTGAAAGTGAAAGAGTGAAGGCATCAAAAACCAAGACGATCACCAATAAACGACAGAAAGTTAGCATATAGTATGCAAATATACATAGAGGATCTCACATGAGTTTCTATTTTATACGGAATTTATCAACCGAGTTCACTAAATTCGATTTGAGCCGAGGTTTACAAAATAGAATTTGAGATACTTTTTATCACATGGTCATATAATCGCTTAAATTTTATCGAAAACAACAATAATTAACAGGCAGAGAACTTTGTCCCAAAGAGCAGCGTGACGTCATTGCACGCGACGATATTACACGTGTCTATTACGCCCGAATATTACATAGGAAAATAGTGGTAATCATGTGATAAAATAACATATAAATATTCAATTGTATATAAAACAAACTTTGATTCTAGTACCTGAAGCTCTACTGAAAGAGCAGTGTGATGACAGGAAAGTTAAACGAAGTCATAATAAGACAAATTAACAAAGTCAAAACAACTCAGTGACAAAGAGACAGAGTATATATAAGCCATAGAGAAGGCGGTAGTTAATTAACACCTTTATTAACACCTTTGCAATACGGCTAATCTCATGTTCGTTTGTGTTCGTTGTTTAGTAGCTTTGCATTCAAATAATGCTTATAACTCGAAAAATAAGTCATCAAAGTTGGAAATAACACCACATACACATATAATGGACCCACACGCACACACAAACCAAATTTCACCCTTCTATTCCGCTTTTTAGACCTGTGTTCGTTTATGTTCGTTTGTGTTCCTTTGTGTTCGTTGTTTAGTAGGACCGACTTCTTCCTGATGCTAAACCGGTAGGGGGCGTTATAATGGTGTACCTATATCAAGCATTTAGAATTACATACCACTAGCGGTTTGTGAGCGATACTGGTAACTATTCATAACTGTATATACAGATATTGTGCGGCATATTGCAAATGTATGGCACAACATAGGGACAACTGAAATGAAAATGCGACTTATATAATTTCTGAAGTATTTCAAACATGAAGTCCTGGTCGTTAGCGAGTCAGAACTATTCAATCTGTTTTGGCGGGAAAATATATAATGTGTGAAAACTTACTAAACATAACATTGGTATTTGTATTTTCACGATTCGACATACAAGTATGCGTTTCCGTATTATTGGAGAGAATCAGCTCAAGCAGTGAGTGGAACTCGCTCGGTTAAACTCTGGCTAGAGATGTTCCCCTTTTTACCTGTTTTAACGCACCAACCAAACTGCGTTTTAGCAGCATCACATTGATACTTCCGGGAATGATTAAGATGTTCCATCTTCGGTGATAAATATTGTATTTAATGTATTTTTCAAGGTATTCCGCATTGCATAAGAGAGTTATTAACCGTTATGACAGACATCGACCGCCGTAGTAAATTTTCACACATAATCACCATCGCCGTGCCGACAAAAGGCAACACTTTGTCAGAACACAAGCGACGATTTTGATTTGGTTGAGGGTGGCCGGAGAATAGGGTAGCCTAATTTTGATGCGCAAATTAGCGCTTCTAGTTTATTATCGAAAAACAGCCGGTTTGAGAGTATAATATATAGCTGAATACAGCTAGGTTAGCTGAATACAGCTATTGTAGCTGTATTCTCACATTTGCCAGACCTGATAAGACTATAGTTGCATAAAATGTTAGATTAATATCTTTTCGACTTCAGTGAAGGATTTTATTGACCATAATCAAGATTAAAAACAACTTTTTTCGCAGATGGAACAGAATCGGTAAAACAAATTTAGGAAACAACCTTAGGAAATTGCATAACGAAAATGTAAACAACAAAATCATTCACCGCATTCATATTTCTCCGTCCCACGGTGATATTGTTCCACAAAAATGTTAGCTTAATATCTTCTCGACATCATTGTAGCATTTTATTGGATGGTCACTAAAAAGTGTACTACGGCCCCGGCCCCGACTCGGAGAAAATGTGTACTCAGAAGATATATGTTGCATATCTTTTCTACTTTATGGAAAAACAAATTTCTTTTGCTAAATTATATGCTACTATGCCAATTTATTCAATATGTGATAAAAATTTTACCAAAAAAATTACTAACATACTTTTTAATAGCATTTTTACTTCGAAAACACACTAAAAAGTGTACTCCAAGAAAAAGTGTACCCGAGTTAAATCTTGAATTTCACGCTTCACTATCCAATTCACAAAGATTAAATGTTGTACAATACTTTTAACAGGTTGTAGAAATATATTGGTGATATGAATTAATTATGTTATGCAGTGAAACATATTCAATTCTCACATTTGTCGTGGTGTCAAAAAATGTCATACTCAGGCCCGACGCCGACTCGGGGGAAATTGTGTACTCGGAAGATATATGACATATATGCTATAATTGTATCACTATTATACGAATAATTTATTATTTCAACGAACTATAAGTCAGCGAAGTCATAGTTATACCAATGTTAACTTCATTCAAACATTACAAATTATTCTTCTATTATAATAAACTTTACATCCAAATTACATTAAAAAGTGTACTCCGACGTCTGCGGCCAACGTCGGGGTTTTTAATTCAGTGTCTTTTGGTTCATTTTTGGTGTAAACAATATTTAATTTCGAACAAAACATGTAATACATACAAACAATTTGACATAAATAATAATAGAGTTCAAAACGGGGATTAGACAACAAGCCCAAAGGCTTTTATAAAGTCTTTTCCCCGGAGGATCGAGTGCAGGAAGGAAGAACGTTTGTCAAGTTAATTGGTATTGCATACCGTGTAACATCATAACTACCGTCAGTGGTAGATTACATAAAGATAAATTTTAGGGATTACTCTATAGTACTCTTAAGGAGAAAGCGTGTGGCCCTGAAAAGCCTTTTTAATCTTGGTTTAGACTTTCATCTTCTTCATCTGAAATGATAAACTTGAACACGATTAATAGCTCCACCTGAAATTAAACGTGAAATTAACATTGTTTTAATAATATATATACAGGCTTATCATTTATAATGACATCTTACAGATGTCTTGCTCGTTTTCCTATATTTTTTACCAAAGATGTCCACGTTCAGCGCGGATCACTAATGGTGACTCAATCCGAGGTGAGTTGGGCATCAGTAGAATTACACTAGTCTGTGACTACACGTCAATAGAACCATGCAGTCACATGTGTAGGATTCATCATGTCATTATACCATACATCATAGCGGCGGTGTGATTATGACATCACGACAAATGTGAGAACTGATTATGTTTCACTGAATAAAATAATTAGTTCATATCACCAATATATTTCTACAACCTGTTAAAAGTATTGTTTGAATGAAGTTAACATTGGTATAACTATGGCTGAATGGGTCACTCTCACCAAAAAAAGTGCTGAAGGGTACACAGGGTTTGAAAATGTTCTGAAGGGTACACAGGATTTGTGATCGGCACGAACACCATTACTTAAATTGTGTTTATGAAAGTCTGGCGCCCATTAGCAGTTTGTTTTCAGTACATTTTAATATTCATTGGAACGTAAACAATTATTCTCTAACAGAAATCATGGCAGATACGAAAACTGAATGCCTTTAGAACGACATTTCAAACCCTGTGTACCCTTCAGCACATTTTGAAAATCCTGTGTACCCTTCAGCACTTTTTTTGGTGAGAGTGACCCCTTCAGCATAACTATGACTTTGCTATTATATCATATATCTTCCGAGTACACAATTTCCCCCGAGTGGCGTCGGGTCGGAGTATGACATTTTTGACACCACGACAAATGTGAGAATTGAATATGTTTCACTGCATAAAATAATTAATTCATATCACCAATATATTTCTACAACCTGTTAAAAGTATTGTACAACATTTAATGTTTGTGAAGTGGATAGTGAAGCGTGAAATTCAAGATTTAGCTCGGGTACACTTTTTCTTGGAGTACACTTTTTAGTGTGTTTTCGAAGTAAAAATGCTATTAAAAAGTATATTAGTCACTTTTTAGTGACCATCATTTTATTGGCCATAATCAAGATTATAACAACTTTTTTCATCGATGGGACAGACGCGGTAAAACGCAGAACAACCTTGGCTTAAGCCTTAAGGACTTTGCTAACCCAATTTTCCCCAAATTTAATGGAGTCCAAAATAGAGGTTTATGTTCACTTTTATTACTAATCACAGTAACCAACCCATGGATGCTACATTTTAAGAGTATAATTCATGGTAGATTATGCTAGAAATTCAAAATGTGAAATTTATAGAAGTTTTTAAAATTTATTTTTTCGAACCCAAAATCAACAAAGACAAAGGTCATATCTAAGAACAAAATATGGGTATGTGTAGTGAACACTGTGAAGAATGATGAACAATAAAGATATACTCACATTTCTTCAGTTTTATTAAGATTTTTGGCTTGGAAGCAGCTGTCTACAAATGTTAGCTTTCATTGCTCAGCAAAGCTATTTGGGAACTGAATTTGATGGACCGGCCCCCAGATGAGGGTAGTGTCACACGAAAGGGTAGAAATTTTGACGCTATCTCCAATTATCCTTGCCCCATGGGGGTTCAAAGACACTGAGGTATCCAGGGCGGAGCAGGTGGAAAATATATATTTTTTGACCTTTTTGGTGTTTTTGACCTGCAAATTTCAGTATAATCAGGAATACCAATAAAATAAGACAAATGTTAAATTAAATGTACTTGAATATCATATACTTAACATTTATGATGTGCAAAAAGTTATATTATCCAACAATTTTTGTGAAAAATTCACGAAAATGCCCAAAAAATGCATAAATTGCAGTGCTTTTTCAAAAAAGTTTTCCAGAAGATTTCCTATAAAATTTTCATTTTTTGGTATAAAGCTCTCAGTGGTGCATCAAAATTTTCAGCATTATATACCTGATTTATTAATATCAACTTCAGCAGCAATGATTTCCAACAAGCCGAGATATTTCCAAAAACTTAACCCACCCCCCTAAAACTGATTTTCTATCTGAAAATACCTGTCAAGTCAGAATAGCCCGTTTTCGTTCCATTTTGTTAACCAATTCAGAGTCTTATCATATATCATGGAATTAGCATGTATATGAGGAGGTTTATGTTATGGTAGAGTCTATTTTTGTTTCAATTTTGATTATATTTGGGTAAATTAGCTAAAATTTTGATTATTTTTAAGTGAAAAATTTCTGAAAAATTCCCATGACTTTGTCAGTTTTACGGATACGGCTGCACAACATGCACCACAATGGGCATAAATTGCAATAGTTCTGCCCACGTATTATGCAATCTCATCTTCACTGTCACTGTCAATTTCATCAAATGTGATGGTAACAGTCAATAGAATTTCTGTGCAACATCTTACAACTCAGGCTGCCTATCAGCCGTCCATCCATGAAGTGCTACACCGGGAGTGGTTGATTTGGCAACGGTTGCAAGTCTCCACTGTTTTGCTATCATGTTGGCTCGTTTTGAGTGTAGAATTAAAGATTCTTCACATGATGGAAGTGCAGAAAGACCAAGTACATTCTACTGATTCTCGAACTTCTGCTGGAACATTATCCGCCTAGCTTGATTCACTTTTCTTGAAAGTTGAACATAAGTCACATGCTAACTCCTCGAGTGTAGTAAACGTGTCACTGTTCAAAATCCAATTCGTTTCTAAATAAGCTATGACTCAGGGGGGGTCAGGAAAAAAATTACAGATACAAGGCGGAAATTTTGTGTTTTTCAGTTTTGGGGACCCACCACCCTGGGAGCGTAAGATATTTTACATGCAGGCAACCAACATCAAAACCCTAACTGATATGTATGCCATACTTATATACCGGTAGCAACATATCATGATTACCGCTATTCTCAAAGTAATTGACCAGAAAAACAGGGTGATACCCCGGTCATGACCGCGGTGATACCGGTAATAAACGGTAGCGGTATCAAGACGGTCATGGCGGTGAAGTTACGGTATTAGGCGATAATGATACCGCAGTCTTTTAGCGGGTACCGCATTAATTTTGTTGAATACCGCGGTGATTTTCATGGATCTCTTTGAGGGGAGGTATTTACTCACACATACTTGTTCGCGTTAACAAGCGGTATCAGTACCGCGGTATTGGAGGATACCGCGGTATAGTACCGCCATATTAACGGGGTGACACCACGTTATTGGTGGTCAATTACTTTAAGTTTAGCGGTACATCATTAAATGTTGAAAAGAAAAACACATTGCAAACGAAAGATGCACAAAAGCACGTCCCCTTAGTATTTACAACAATGGCGTTACACGTACACCGTGACCAAACAGTCTGAGTTAGTTATGTCAACACATCCAACAGCCAAGTTTTGATTTTGTTTTTCTGATGTAAGTTTTCAATACGCGGTTGTGATTTTACTTCTTTCGAGTTCATTTCAATTATGTTTATAACTATTTCAATATCATCAAGACTATTTGGAACGCACAACACCGGTCTTCACAACACATTGATGGTGCAGTTATGCTAAATTATAAATGATGTAAATCCACCGTGATGGTGTTTAATATGCACACGTATCTTCATAACTATTAAGATCTAAGTATTTTACGAAAATAGTTTGTCAGTTTTGAATTCGCGCAGCTAGGTGCGCGAATTCAAAGTGCGCGAATTCAAAACTGAGCGAAAAATAGTACTGCGCGAATTTAAATACGAGTAAGGTAGGTTAAAATATGTGCATGTGTAAAGTAAAAACACCATCAATTTGATTAAATAAACACAGTTCCAGTCCTCTCCATGTGGGAAATCACTGGTGAACAATGAGGCGCTCCCCTTATAATCTTCTAGGCGAGTAGCTCTCCTACAAAATGTTGAGGCGAGTAGTATCCCAGCAGGAGATGCCGTAGGCATCTCCCGAAGGCCTGAGAGGGTGCAAGTACGGGAGGGGGTCAGGGGGTCTTCCCCGGAAAATTTTGAAAATTAGATGCTCTGAGATTGAATCTGGAGCCTTTTAATGCTCCAATCACTGTTCAAATAACGGTTTTGTGTCAATAAGTGACAAAAATGCAATGCCATATTGCTAATACTAGTACACAAGTAAGTAAGTTGGTATATTTGAAATAAGTTATCTGATATATTACGAACATTTGAAGCATGTGTATTCTGAGTTATCGACAGTATTTTATTGAACCACGTGGTCTCTCTGTTTGTTGTGCAGAAATTGTATTGCCGATGTGAATCAGAATCAGTTCGATTTTGAATTAATTCCTTGATCTATTTTAGTAAATAGCTCATATAATAAAAAGAAAACCTTCGTGTTTTTAGTGAATACCGGAATTACCTCATTCGTGGTCAGAACACGCAGGTATTCTCTATGTATAATAAGTTAAAAAAGCCATGATAAACTATGAGAAAAGATGAGAATGGATTTGTTTTCATTGCAATTTTTTTCCTCGACCAAAACCAGACCCACCCCATGGTTTCAACTGTTAAAGGGAGAAATTGTGGAAAATAAATTAAAATATAGAGCCCCCCTCACTTGTATAAGGCTATAGCATGCACTACTATATGAATCTGATTGTTTCAATTCATTTTGAAGCTGTAATTTGTCTTAGAAATGATTTTGGAAAAAAATTGCTTGACATCAGAAAAAATCTGCATTCCGGGCTCGGGGACACCCACCCACCCGGTCCTTGTATCCTGTAATTTTTTTCCGACCCCCCCCCCCCCTGTATGACTTCCATATATTTTGATAATCTTTCCAGCGAAGGAATGTGAAGGAATGGAACCCAATAAGTGCATTCGCCTGTATATTTGAAATATCGATATCACTGACTTGATATCACCTGCCCATTAGCATAAAAATTGATTAACTATTATCAGGGGGAAATCATTTAACGTTTCCTCCATCGTGCATAAACGCCATCAAGATGGAGAACTCTCTGACATGACCTCTCTATCGATTAATATATCGTTGAGTTATTGTGGAAAGCAAATTAGCAACCCAAGGTACACATGTACAATCAACCCAGTAACATACAGTCACTCCATATATACACATAAACACAATACAAATGTCAAGATAGTCACTCACTCTATACACATACACCTAACCCATGACCATATAGTCACTCCCTGTATACCTATTCACCACTTTCCTGATCATACGTCAATCCTTGTATACCTATTCATCTCACCATTGGCCATACGGTCACTCCCTGTATACATATTTGCCATGGACAAAATAACCATTCAATATAAACATATACACCCCATCTATGACCATAGAGTCACTCCATGTATACATATGCATCTCACCATTGGCCATATAGCCACTTGCTTTATATACGTATCCCTCACCCATGACCATATATATCCACACTCGTGTATACCTGTACACTCCACACATGCTCATGCAGGCACACTAGGTATACACATACACCTGACCCATGACCATATAGCCACCCCCTGTGTACCTATTCAACACATTCATGATCATACAGTCAATCATTGTATACCTATTCACCTCACCATTGGTCATACATCACTCGCTGTATACATGTTCACCAAACCCATGGCAAAATAGCCACGCAAGATATACATATACCCCCAACCATGACCATAGAATGACCCCAGGTAAACATATGCACCTCACTAATGGTGATATAGCTACTCACTTTATACACATACCTCTCCATAACCATACAGCCACTCTTGTGTATACCCGTATACCATACACATGGCCATACAGCCACACCAGGTAAACTCCTACACCTGACCCATGACCATATAGTCACTCCCTGTATACCTATTCACCACATTCATGATCATACAGTCACTCATTGTATACCTGTTCACATCACCATTGGACATACAGTCACTCCCTGAAAACATATTCACCTCACTATTGGCCATAGAGTCACTCACTATACATATTTGCCATGTCAATGGGACAACCAGAATAGAACATTTAGTTGTCAGTTGATTAGCTAACATGTAAAATAACGAAGTGAGTCACAATTTGCTACATTTTCGGAAACGCAGGGAATATATGTGAAAAATGGTTGCCATTTTGAGTAATTTGGTTTATAAACACATTAGTGTGACACATTTAAGGTAGATCAAAACAATAAACACCTTTCATACCAAACATAGTTACATTTTACTTGAATTTTTTTTGGCCATTATTTATATCAAGTTTGTGAGAGAAAAATCCAATACTTCTGGTAATGTCAGTGGTGACAATAGTAAAAATTAACTAAGGTGCATCAGACATGTTAGTGTTCAATGTATAGAAGGCAGAATAGCCAATTTTATACATCAACCACAACTTCTAAGCGATTGCGGGACAAGCTGGGTCAATATCTACCATTTCCACATTTTGGCAGCCAAATATACAGAAGAATGCAGTTGTTGGGTTCCATTCCTTCACAGATAATATTTACCTTTCATAGTTGTTCCGAAAAGGAAAAAAACACTTCTGGAAGTTGCTGAAAAGACCATCAAGATATATGGAAGTCATGGCTTATTTAGGAACGAATTGGGATTTGGACAGTGACACGCTTAATACAATCAAGGAGTTAACATGTGCCTTATACATGTATGGTCCAAATTCGAGTAAAGTTAATTAAGCTAGGTAGGTAAAGTTCCAGCAGAAGTTCGAGAATCAGCAAAAGGTACTTGATCTTTCTGCACTTCCACCATGTGAGGAATCTTTAATTCTACACTCAAAACAAGCCAACATGATAGCAAAACAGTGGAGACTTGCAACCATTGCCAAATCAACCACTCCCGGTGTAGCACTTCATAGATGGACGGTCGATAGGCAGTCTGAGTTGTTTGAACCATTCTTTCCCGTAAGATGTCGCACAGAAATGCTATTGACTGATACCATCACATTTGATGAAATTGACAGTGATAGTGAAGATGAGATTACATAATCCGTGGGCAGAACTATTGTGATTTATGATATGAATTCTATCAACTAGTATGAACGACCTTTCGAGTTTAGTATAGCATAAAAATTGAAAGCTTTGAGAATACTTTCTTGGGGTAGGGATAAGTTTTACTTTATTTCTTAATTCTGGTCTGGTACATGATTATAGCATTTCATGTCTGATATTGGGGAAGAATTTATGCTTATTGTGGTGCATGTTGTGCAGCTGAATCCATAAAGCTGACAAAGTCATGGGAATTTTTCAAACATTTTTCACTTAAAAATAATCAAGATTTTAGCTAATTTACCCAAAAAAAATCAAACATTTAAACAAAATAGACCCTATCATAACACAAACCTCCTCGGATACATACTAATTCCATGATATATGATAAGACTCTGAATTGGTTAAAAAAAAGGAATGAAAACGGGCTATTCTGACTTAATAGGTATTTTCAGATAGAAAATCAGTTTTAGGGGGGTGGGTTAAGTTTTTGGAAATATCTCGGCTTCTTGGATATCATTGCTTGTGATGTTGATATTAGTAAAGCAGGTATATAATGCTGAATATTTTGATGCACCAATGAGAGCTTTATACCAAAAAATTAAAATTTTATAGGAAATCTTCTGGAATTTGTTTTTGAAAAAGCACTGCAATTTATGCATTTTTTTGGCAGTTTCGTGAATTTTTCACAAAAATTGTTGGAAAATATAACTTTTTGCACATCATAAATGTTAAGAAACCCAGATAGAATAAGTATCTGATATTCAAGTATATTTTATTCAACATTTGTCTTACTTTATTGGTTTTCCTGATTATACTGAAATTTGCAGGTCAAAAACACAAAAAAGGTCGAAAAAATATATTTTCCACCTGCTCCGCCCTGGATACCTCAGTGTTTTGGAACCCCCATGGGGCAAGGATAATTGGAGATAGCGTCAAAATTTCTACCCTTTCGTGTGACACTACCCTCATCTGGGGGCCGGTCTAAAAGGTCATATCTAAGAACAAAATATGGGTATGTGTAGTGAACACTGTGAAGAATGATGAACAATAAAGATATACTCACATTTCTTCAGTTTTATTAAGATTTTTGGCTTGGAAGCAGCTGTCTACAAATGTTAGCTTTCATTGCTCAACAAAGCTATTTGGGAACTGAATTTGATGGGTCAAAATAATGTTCACTCAAGCCTGTTGGGATTCATGGGGATTATGACCAGCCAGGGTGTACTTTATCCTGACTCAGGATGATTGGTGACCTAGTTTCTGGGCTATGGGGTACACCAGATTGGGGATTAAACAGTTCTTTTGTCAAGAGATTCACAACACACCACTGTCCACAGATATTAACATTTAACTTCCACCTCACTATAAGCGATGTCAGGTAACTTACTCAATGATTTGTAAACAATTGGTTCTTAGTAATTTTATCAAAGAATGCTTGATAAATATGAATATTATTTTATTGTTCATCATTCTTCACAGTGTTCAGTAGACATTCCCATATTTTTGTCCCCCGACGTTTCCGTCGGAGGACTATAGAAATGACCCTCGTCCGTCCGTCCGTCCGTCCGTCGCACCGTGCGTCCGTGTGTCCGTGCGTCCGTCCGTCCGAGATTGGGTACCTTCATGGTGTAATCAACTCCTCCTACAGTTTTAAACGTAGAGATTTGAAACTCTGGGATATTGTTCCTAACATGTTGGTGATTTGCAACATCTATATAGCTAATCAAAAATATTTTTTTTTCCATATTTTTGGGGGGGTTTTCGACTTAGAAAATTTGGAACATTTTTGCCTTTTGGATGAGATTGGGTTCCTTCATGGTGTAATCAACTCCTCCTACAGTTTTAAATGTAGAGATTTGAAACTCTGGGATATTGTTCCTAACATGTTGGTGATTTGCAACATCTATATAGCTAATAAAAAATATAATTTTTCCATATTTTTGGGGGGTTTTCGACTTAGAAAATTTGGAACATTTTTGCCTTTTGGATGAGATTGGGTACCTTCATGGTGTAATCAACTCCTCCTACAGTTTTAAATGTAGAGATTTGAAACTCTGGGATATTGTTCCTAACATGTTGGTGATTTGCAACATCTATATAGCTAATACAAATGTACACTGTTCTATGGGACGCCAAATTCACATTTAATAATGAATTGCGTAAATACCACATACTGTGCTTAAGCACAAATATGGCATTTATGCTTAAGCATTATGAATTGCACTAAAACAAAATTGTAACTACTATATATAACCTACCCATAAACTATTGGCATGACCTGGTGTATCTCCTAGCAACACAAGAGGAGCATTGGGCTAATTTTAACCTGTTTTAATTAGCCTGAGTACTCAACAGTCAACTGTGAGTATGTGTTCAACAATGATAATCCCTAATTACATATTATCAGCATCCCTATATCCAAAGAATTGATGTCTCCTTCCCTGAACTCTAGTAATTGTTTAAATGATGTTTTTAAATGTATTTTTGCACAGATTTGGGCCATTACTATGGCTGAAGGGGTCACTCTCACCAAAAAAAGGGCTGAATGGTACCAGGTTTTGAAAATGTGCTGAAGGGTACACAGGTTTTGAAATGTCATTTTAAACGACGTTTAGTTTTCGTATCTGCCATGATTTCTGGTAGAGAGTAATTGTTTTACGTTCCAATGAACATTAAAATGAACTGAAAACAAACTGCTAATGAATATTTCTACCCCCCCCCCCACTTACTCCGTCCCCGTTAGACATAATATGAATCTCATTAAAACATATCCCAGACATGCTACCCCATCTAGTAGAATAGCGGTATATGTCTGAAATATGAATATCTGAATATACCAGAACATATTTTAAAAAGTACATGGAAATTGAATCAATATCGCCAAAAACTATTGATTCGCCCATTTTCATATAAGTTCCTAGATAACGATCACTCAGATACAGATTCCGATCGGCCGGCACAACCATATACTTGGTATGCATTCTATTTCTACTCACGATCTCTTTATACTCTCATTCACTATACTCAACTTCTCTGTTCTCTTTCCCCCACCTACCCACCCCTACCTGGCAAACAGACTGGGTTGAAATCAAATTTAAAACACACCAACGATACGTATACATTTCTATATGTTGCCAGAGTATGCTCTATTTATATGTTTGTAACTGTGCACCGAGGATGCCCAAAGCAGAATTGTTCTCAGGATTTTGACAGGACTTTCGATAATGGGTGACATAATGTTACAAAGGGCAAGAATCGGTGCATTTCACACTCTTGCTGTCAGGGAGGGGGGCGTCTCTGTGTGAAACAATCAGAAACATGCTTGTTCTATATCATGCTGCACTTGTGTGGACTGGATCTCATAACTGCCTTAAAAATGACACTGTTAGTTTTCATTTTCTTCCCGGTGGAACAATTCCGTGCTCTTAAATATTACATGGCAGACAAGAACATTTCTAATGCTCCAAATTCCGATGATGAAAAGACGAAACTGAACACTAAACTGTATTCCTCTTCACATGCGTGACAATTCTAACAGTATTAACGGTATTTTTAGCAATGTCTCTCTTGGTCCTAGCAGGAGACGTCGAGACTAACCCAGGCCCTTCAACCGAACAACACAGTCACTCGGTACTTGTATTGAATACACAAGAGTATCAGAAATAAATTAGATATACTTGCGGCCGAAACATCAAGTGGCGAGTACGACGTATGTTTATTAACCGAATCATGGCTCGATCATTCTATCCCGGATTCAGAAATCCATCTTCCTGGTTACAACGATCCCGCCCGCAAAGACAGGAACGATGGTAGAACAGGAGGGGGTGTATGTATTTACGTTCGCGACACTATACCATTCAAAATACGCGAAGATCTTGACAGTGATGAAGTAGAAAGTATCTGGATAGAGGTTACAATTAACACAAAACGTTGTCTTGTAGGATGCTTTTATCGTCCTCCCAACTCCCCCGCAAGCCTGTGGATGAAAATTAATAATAACATTTCCCTTGCGCGCGATAGCGACCTGGATGTCATAATAGGTGGAGATTTCAATGAAAACTATGTACACAACGGTAATGGTAAAATAAACGGCATTTGTAGCGAACGAGGTCTGACCCAACTGGTCTATGATAAAACGCATTTTACTGAAAACTCCTCATCTATTCTCGACTTGCTCATGACCAGCAACCCTGATCTTGTTGACTCCCCTTGTGTTCTTGGCAACATATTCGACAACACAGTAAGGTATCACTGTCCAGTTACTGCTCGGATAAAACTTTTGAAAAATAAATCGGCCATGACCCTTACTAGACGTGTCTGGAATTATAATCTGGCTGACTTCGATACCATGAACGAAGACTTCTCGAGCTGGAACTGTGATGATAATACACCATTTAAACTATCAATCCATGCAGATAACTTGACTGCAAAAACTGTGAAGGTATGCAGTGAAAACATCCCCAATAAGATAGTACTGATCCGGAAAGGTAGTCCCCAATGGCTTACGTGTAACATACGGAAACTGATGAGGCAACGAAATCGATTACATAGGACAGCTAAAAAGCAAAACACACCACAAACATGGGCAAACTTTCGATCTAAGCGTAATGAAACTACATCGGCTATTAGAAAAAGCAAACGTGATTACGACACCAAGAACGAAAATACATTGAATAGCCCATCAAATGACCAGTCCTCTTGGTGGAAAACCCTCCAAAAAATAGTACATGTATTTGCGACCAGTGATCGATCAATACCCCCCTTGAACATAAACGGCGACTTCCTGATCTCACCAACTGAAAAAGCAAGTGCTTTCAATTCGTATTTTTGTAATATTTCATCAGTTGATGACATCGGGAAACGCCTACCAGTGCTCGATCCGGATAACTCCATATCCACATTAAGCGATATAAAAATCACAGCCCCTGACTTTTACAAAGCGTTAAAAAGTCTAAAAATATCTAAGTCAAGTGGGCCCGACGGAATAAGTCCGAGAGTTTTAAAAAGTTGTGCCTCCTCGCTCTGTGAACCTCTTGAATTCTATTTTAGAATATTTACCGAAAACTGCTACTACCCAGTACCCACCCCAGTGGAAGCGTTCCAATGTTACACCTATTTTCAAGAGCAATGATCCCAGTATTGTATCAAATTACCGACCAATATCCCTACTAAGCTGCGTCTCAAAGGTCTATGAAAAATGTATTTATAAATATCTATGGGAATTTCTTGATGAAAACAAACTCCTATCATTTTACCAAGCTGGTTTCATGCGCAATGATTCAACAGTTTTCCAACTTACCGAAATATATGACAATATATGTCGATCACTAGACGACAGAAAAGAGGTCCGGTGTATATTCTGCGACATAAGTAAAGCGTTCGATAAAGTCTGGCACCGTGGCCTCTTGAACAAACTAACGAAAATGGGTATACATGGAAACTTGTATAACTTAATGAAATCTTATCTTGAATGTAGGCAACAACAGGTTGTCATGGACGGCACACACTCGGAATTACAAGATGTAACAGTAGGTGTCCCACAAGGCTCAGTATTAGGTCCACTTCTGTTTTTATGTTTACCCATACCATAGTATGGTAAACATAGTGTCGTTGCCCGGATTGACCACTCGTCGTTCGTCCGTCTGTCTGTCTGTCTGTCCGTCTGTCTGTCCGTAGACACTTTACGAGTAATGCGATAACTCAAACATTTTCTATCCGATCGAAACCAAATTTTGTATATGGGTTTCTCAGCCCAAAATACAGATCGAGTTCGAATTTGGGTTTGATTTGGATTTGGATTTTGTTACAGATATATGGCCCTTTTTCAACTTAGAATTCACGCATTCTGCCATAACTCAAACATTTTTTGGTATGTGAGTTTCACAGCCCAAAATACAGATCGAGTTTGAATATGGGTTTGATCCGATTAATTTTAAAGGAGTTATGACCCTTTTTCGAAAGAAAAAAAAAAGGGGGAAAAAAAATCAATTTAAAAAAAATTTACTTTTAACTTTTATAATAATAATAAAAAAAATGTCATTGACATTGTCATTTGTTTTCATTTAGATATTGATGATTATGATAAAAGTTGATAAAAAGATTTCCAATGTGTCCGTTTAATTTTTTTAAATAATTAAAAAGTTTTTAAGTTAAAAAAATTTGAAAAACTAACACCATTATAACTCTGCCAAGGGTACCCCGAATCACCACATCAAATTTGATTAAATCGGTCCAAAATCTTGTGTTATGTACTGGTAAATCTGTTTGGAGCAACATTAAATCCAATTCACCAATTGCCTTTGGACTACATTGTACTTAGCTATTGATAAGGCTATATTATTTTCTGATGTCTCTTATGCCAATGTGCAAATAATCTGATAAAGAAGGCTATGGTATCTAATTTAAAATAAAGATTCAACAATAAACATCACATGATATTAACAGTAGACATCTCTGCTGCAGAGTTATATCTTCAGATAGTCTGATATCATTATAATTGACATCAGACATCAGAGGTCAGTGTTCAACATAAACAATTCCTGTGATATTTTGACAGCTCTGCTATATAATTGATATTAATGGGTCAGTGGTGAGGTTGCTTATCTGTATACTAGGACACATTATTATTGTAAACATAAATTGGACTCTCTTAACCCAAGTATTCCATGTCCAGGTCACACCTACATTTAACCCATGGGCTTGCTGGCTGTGGCGGTTTAGCATTACAGATCTTGTACCAGTGCATTCTCTTATATAAATGCCAGTGACCCATAAATTCCAATAATTTGTGTTATGTACATTTGTCTATAATAGTACATAACAGTATACTCTATAATTCAACACCAAAATTCTCATTTATCCGATCATATTAAATTTTTATGACCAAGGGATGGGTTAACATCTGCCGATCGATCGGCCTCTCGTTAATATATATTAATGATATAACCAAAAACATACGGTGTAACATTCGACTATTTGCTGATAACACCTCTCTATTTCTCACAATTGAAGCCCCTACTATGGCCGCAAAACTAATCAATGATGACCTCGAAACTCTCATGTGTTGTAATGGCTTGTAAAATTCAATCCCCTGAAAACGGAAGCTCTTTTAATCTCCAGGAAAGAAACATCAGTATATCACCCCCATCTGACCATGGGAGCCGCGACAATTGTCGAGGTTGACAGCCATAAACATCTGGAACTTGCTTTCGATAACATGGGCTCATGGGGTATCCACATCAGATCTATGCTTGATAAAGCATGGGGTCGAGTGAATTTAGTACGTAAACATAGATACAGGCTGTGCAGAGTAACACTTGAAAAAATACATTACACATTTATCCGACCAATACTTGAATATGCCTCCCCTGTGTGGGAAACTGCCCTGATTATCTTAGTGACGATATTGAAAAGGTACAGTACGAAATGGCCCGAATAGTAACAGGTGCAACCATCAGTATGAGTAATGCGTGCCTTTTGTCAGAAACTGGCTGGGAACTCCTCTCTTCGCGTCGTAGAAAAACACAAGCTATGCCAATTTTTTTAAATGATACGTGGAACTGCTCCATCAATTTTAAGAAATTATGTACGACCAATTCAGGCAAATAATTCCAGATATAACTTCAGATTTGAACATATAAGACTACCCTCGAATTTTAATTATGACTATTATATGGATTCTTTCTTACCATCTGCAATTACCAATTGGAACAAACTGTCAGAAACTACAAAGAGCAGCAGTACAATCGAAGACTTCAAAAGGGAACTGAACAGTGACAATATACGTCCACCTGCCTATTTTTATCATAGTAAATGTTGTAAATCTCATATCCTCCATACCCGGTTAAGATTGAACTGCAGCCACCTGAGTGGTGACCTGACAGATAACCATGTAAAAATTTCCCCCTTCTGTTTATGTGGGGAATTTGAGACAACTTACCACTAACGAGGGGGTCAAGGGAGCTTAGTCTTCGCTTTGGATTCCGGCCACGTTATGCGGCAGCACGATGTTCCCCATTATATATGTAGTAAATGTCTTCCGATAATGATTATTTTGTAAGTTACTTACTTGTCACTATCCTGTATATACGTGAAATGATTCCACATGAAGAATGCAGTGATATTCACAGTGAACCCCATTGAAATAGGAATTGGCCATTGCGATTGACCCCCTCCCATGGAGCCTGACGCATGCATATTACTACGAGCATCATTTTTTATCAAGCAACTAGGCCTGTAACGATACGCTTGGTCACGATACGATACGTATCGCGATACGGGGCCAACGATACGATACGTATCGCGATACGCAAAATTTGATCCCACAAGTAAATAGTTATTCAAGTTCAACACTCCAAATTTGCACAACTCTCAGATGTTATCGTAGAAAAATGAACTGTACTAATTTTAGTGAACAGTATATCTTTTCACAGTTGGCGGTCAGTTGCTGGAGTTTCTGACTGAAAATGAGCTTTTCTGACAATATACTCAGATATAACTATTGACAAGTAGTGTAAGCACCCAGCGACAGTTCGCCATGCACCATTAAACTATATGCCTAATAATGGCACATGACGAAATGTCGCTGGGCAGCTGGGCTCTTATACACTACTTTTTATTATGCTCATAGTTATATCTGAGTATATTGTCAGAAAAGCTAATTTTCAATCCGAAACTCATGCAACAGTGATTCAAGTCTTATTTTTTAAATTCATTTTATATTTTAATCAACAGTAATTCAACACAACAATGTGACATTTAATAGTCACAACTCAGTCTTAGCCAATTTAGAATACACATCTTGGAGGCGCAGCTGACCTGATGATTTGGGAACGCTAGATGGGCTCGCTGGGGTTGGTTCGTCAAGTATTTAGTCTAGAATGATGTCTTTTCAAATGGTGCGACATGTTGGTCGTAACACCAGTCTTGTAACTTATGTAAGAGGTTGCCGTCGAACATAATTTGGATATATCGTTTTAGTTCTGTCTGTCTTAATGCATCCATCCTCTTCAACGGTGTACGTCCCAAAACCGAAATACTGCCAGACTTTCGACCTGTAGGCCGCTGGCGGATTGACAAGTTTTAAGCTTTGAGCAGACATCTTTCCACGGCCCACGTGTTGTTGTTTTGCCGCAGACGATATATCCAATATACTAGTATTTGATTGGTTGAAATCACAGCAGTTCATCAAATTAAACCAATCAGAGCATGGCTTACAGTCTGTGGCTAGGTTACGGAGGTCAGTCATTTCACTTCCGCCAACGTTTGTGTCAAAGGTCAAAGTGCGAGCTCACAGAAACAAACGAAATTTACAGATTTACTTCCGATAACACTTCGTAAGCATTCACAGCTTACGGAAACGAACGAGGGGACCCGATTGACTTCGTATGGTAACTGCATGATAATAGCGGAACTGTATCGTAGTGTATCGAAATTACAGTCAAATGAATCGCGTATAGAATCGTGAATGACGAATCGCGATGCATCGAAATCGCGATGAATCGTTACAGGCCTACAAGCAACAACTCAATTATTGAAAACTCTGTCCCCCTCTACTTTCTCACCCCTCTCTCTCTCTCTCTCTCTCTCTCTGCCTCCTGCTACCCCTAACACTATCTTCCCGCTGTTTCCATCCCCAACTCAAACTTAGTTACTTCTCCTTTAAAAAACATTTCTATCCTTTCCCGTCTGATCGATACCCCTCCCTCACTTATTGGGGAAGGGGCATGTCGCCAAAGAGGAGAAAACTTCATATAAGCCCTCGGGCTTGTTGTCTGATCCTCATTTCCATACATTATCTCTTCTATTTATGCATATTTGTATCATCTGTATTAGTGTTGAAATGATTATTGAATTTCAGAGTCGACTAGTCGAGGCCCAAAAGTCACGTTGCGTCGACTAGTCAGTACCCGATATCAAAACTTTCAAACATAACATTGTACGGAAAATTCATCGTACACTGATGACTGATGCAATGACGGTCTATTGCGTTGCGCATTTCCCTGCATACACACCAATTTATATGGGAAATAATACTGTAAACATCTTGATATTTATCCAACACACTGAATGTATTTTATATAATTAGACATGTGGTGGATAATGATTAGAAACACGATCATTTATACAGGTTTTAAATTTAATATCAGCGTTCGAGATTATTTCGTTTAGTCACGTGATCACCAATAAACCGGTGCCGAGCGGTGTCACTATAAAATGTTAATGTTCCGACTAAATACGCCCTATAGTAGGTTATGTTGTAGAATACGATAGCCAGTTCTTAATGTCAGTATCATTTCGGCCAATTTGGCCGGTTACTTCATGTGACTTTTTCATCTGACGTGTGTGTCGGATAATTGATCTGGAGGATTTATGTAAATGTTAGCCCAAACTACATTTCCAAGTAACGATGGTTTTGTTGTTTATTTTGAGGAATAATACCGCGTCAGATGAATTCAGCCCAAATATGTTAACAGTTGTCGTGTCAAACATTCGGCAGTAGGTTAGCGTTATTTAGTATTTGTGGATGTCCTTTAACATGGGGAAAATAGACTACTGCGCTTGAACGAGCATGTGAATTTGTCGTTTTTAATGTACAGCAACTTGATAATCAATAACAGAGGCATTCTCTGTCAAATAAGGTCGCTCTATTTACGGTATTAATTGCGGAACTTTCTAAAGTAAACTACGCGTAAACGGATACATACGGTAAATTATAGAATGTGCCGGAATCGGCCTAATCGCCCCATGGCCAACTCGCCCAGTCGACGTGTGTCAATTCGGTACCTACTATAACATGTACCCGAGTCCGATTCGGAATAAAAGATGTATACGGGTGTTATATAGCGTTTGGTCCGTTGTTTCTCAATGAATATTATTGAAATTTGGTGTATATGTCCGGGCTGGGACATGGAATACAACAACGTTTGAATTGTTTTTAAATTTACAAATTTGTTGATTTTATTCAATTTTTTTTCGTTCTGAAAACACACTATAAAGTGTATATAATATAATAACGAACACGAGACATACATAATTTATAAACTGTTAACAAAAGATATCAAATTCAATACATGACGAAGATGACTCAGTGGAGTTTATAAAGTGAACATAAAAACATTGAGGTAAGAATCTTTTTAAGGAATGCAACTTTATTTAATGATAATAAACACATAAATTAAAATAACAAACATGAGACATACATGATTTATAAACTGTTAACAAAAGATATCAAACTCAATACATGACAAAGATGACTCAGTGAAGTTTATAAAGTGAACATAAAAATATTAAGGTAAGAATCTTTTTAAGCATTACTAAACCGTTTAGCACAGACCACAGTCCACTTCACTCATCCGATCATCACCAAACTTCATATTTATCTTGATATTGATCTATCAGATGAGAGCTATCAAATATTTTTTTAATTTCATAGGAAAAAATGGTCGCCAGCGGCCATATTGCATTTACGTTATATTTTATCGCGTCATGTCGATATCTAGTATTACTTAGAAATTTCACCTTTCCAGATTCATAATTGCTCCATTGACTGTAACAGATGAAAATATTCCCCTCTTCGGATAGAGTGTCACTGAAACTTTATTTTGTCAGACTGTCTGTATAATCACTGATTATATATGGCAATAATCTGTAATAAGATGTAGCACTATTTTATTTTATATTTACACGCAGTGCTGTTTTTATACATCAATTCTAATCCCCCTAGATCATCATGTGATCGATCATACATCGCGCGAGGACCTGGTTGAATTAAGGGGGGTTTTATGGATCACTTCTGTCCTCAGGCTAGATTATACTTATGACATTTAATGGCATGTTTCTAACGTGGAGGGTTAGATATGCTTGAGAAACCACCACTCTTTAATTCACACCAAGTTCTCAGCTGTCATGTTCGGATATTAGAACCCATAGCCATGATATATGGTTTATTTTGTGTATACTAGTAATATAGTTATTTTCAGTACCTTTATATACCAGTACTGTGTATAACAATGCATATAAATTAATCCATGTATACATGTATATTGATTCAACGGATTCAGTGGTTTTGTCCATCAGTCTATCAAATTTGCGGGGAAAACATGGCCACAAGCAGTACACCCTGCTAAATTTCGAATTTGAATCAATTGGCGCACCCTGCAGCCAGCTTTTATTGGAGAACTTTTTCTTATGTGGATATTTTGGGTCACCGCTAGATGTGAGCCATATTTTGTTCTCAAACTGTCCTTGTGAAGACATCACTGCCAGCGGTGATCTTCAATTTTACTATTTTTATGGCTAAATAATTTGGTTGATCCTACAGACGACACCCTTGTCCGATCGTCATCAGATTCCACAATTATCTTCTGGATAACCAGGGTGAGAGTAATCTAATTTTCCCGAATTTCGTTAAAAAACATTACCACAGGCAGCAATTTGGTATCTTACTCTTTGATCCTCTTTTGCATGACTGAATTGTTTAGCAACTGTACAGACATATCCCTCATCTGGTTTTTATATACATGTATATCTCTTCATGCGGATAGCCAGTATTACGTAGGTACTTCAACTTTCTGCATTCCTGTCATCATTTGAAATATAAAAATTTACCTGATACATGCACCCTTCAAAATTTGTTTCGTCGTATCTATTTTAATGACCCGTATGGTAATATTGATACAGATATATTTGTCAAACATTTCTTTGTACAATATACAGGTATTTAGTTTGTAACTAAATCTAGAAATATATAATAGTAGCTCGTGGACCCCACTTCGTCCGGGATGTTCCCCTCTGATTTTCGGAGAAATGCGCGATTTAACCTTGAATTGACTATTTTAAAGGTGAAGGTCATGTCGGGGTCACGATTTGACCCGTCCAAAACACTCCCCGGACAAAAGTCACGACAAAAGTACCCGTCGAAATCCGCCCGGCTTTATACCCGATTTGACCTTGAATTGACAATTTTGAATGTCAAGATCAGGTCAGGGTCATGATTTGACCCACCCGAAACACTCCTGGGACAAAAGTAACAGTAGGTATCAAATTTCGTTGAAATACTTCCGTTTTACCAGATTTGACCTTGAATTGATCTTTTTGAATGTCAAAGTCAGGTCGGGATCAAGATTTGACCCGTCCAAAATACTCCCTGGAAATAATTTCCCCTAGGTATCAAATTTCGTCAAATCTGTCCGGCAGTTTTCCCGGCCATAGCTAACAGACAAACAGACAGACAAATGTCCAAAATATATATTAAACTAGCTGATGTACTCGACTTCGTTCGGGCTAGTTAGGGATTTTTTTTGTGATCGCCTCCATCTGGACAGTACCCAGTATATACAGCGTCTGGCCAAACTATTGTTCAATTGGTCCAGAAACATGCCTATATCAGCACGTTCGAGAACATGGTCCCACGTGAAATTGGACCCGTCCATATTGCTCCCGGGATCGAAGTAGTCCTACACACAAATTTTTAGTCGGATCGGTCAAGGTACAGAAACATGCCTATGAGCGAGGTCAAGTTGACACGTTAAATACCAAATTCGAGCAGTGTTAGAGTCTATAACACATACACACATGCATTCACGCATACACACATACATACATACATACAGACAGGTGTTTCAAAATGTATAATCGATAGCTACAACAATTCTATGGTAGATAGTTCACGGCCGACCTGATGCATGCATCTTAGTTTTCTTGTTTATATATGGTAGCACCAATTATGTCACCTTAAGCGACCTTAACCCAGCGTCGCATCATAACCCGACGGTGCGAGATCAATTGAAATGTACACAGTGTCTATATCAAAGCGGTCTCGGACAAACGACAAAGCCACGTCAATCATTGCCATCATGTCTTTGACCTCAAACGACGAGTGAAACATTGTGTTGTCAATTTCATTCATTCAATTAATTGTCGGGTCACCGGTCCGTGTGTGTCTATACTAGTAACACTGTCAATTCCGGGTGCCACCAAACGTTATACTTACCATAACTTACTCGCAGTTAACACCGTTTATGCCGGAATCGATCTTGAAAACGTTATACATGAAACTAATACACTATATTCCGACTAGTCGACAGCAAAATTCAGAGTCGACGTTCTGACATTTCAGCGTCGTCTACGACTAGTCGATTAATCGTTTCAACCCTAATCTGTATATTATGTTATGTTGGATTTGGAAATAAAAATATGTTTACACTAACTGCTAATGAGAAACAAAGTTTCAGTAAATTAGTAATAGTGTTAGTGCCGGTCACAAACCCTTGTGTATTCTTCAGCACATTTTTTGGTGAGAGTGACCCCTTCAGCATTACTATGGTCATATAGTTTCGAGTTTCGAGCATGGTTTCGAGCAAAAAGACACCCAGGATTTCTCAAACGGGCAAAAAGACACCCAGGGTGTCCCAAACAAGCAAAATGACACCCAGGATCTCAAAGTCTCACCAAACCTGACCAAACGGGAATTTTGTTTAGTCTGCTATTAATATTATGATAAATATTTGTTTGTGATCGGAGTAAAATATCAACTAAATTTAAATGGGCTTTGGGTCTGACTGGCAGCTCAGTTCCGTATCCTTGATAATTGGACCAATATTAATAGCAGATGACTAAACAAAATTCTCGTTATTTGGTGAGACTTTGAGATCCTGGATGTCATTTTGCTTGTTTGGACACCCTGGGTGTCTTTATGCCCATATGGGAGATCCTGGTTGTCTTTTTGCTCGAAACCATGCGACAATGAACTATTCAGTGTCACTGAGGGCTTGCTTCCCTCATATTGTGTGCCTGTATACTCGAAAATTGAAGAAAATCAAAGTCGCCCCGACTAATACCGAAAGTAATGCTATCGCGACTAGCCCCAACTAATATACCATGTACAGAAGATAATATAATGCTATCACGAGTCGCTCCAACTAAAACAGAAGGTAATATACTATTGCGAGTCAGCCATTTTGATAAAGAAGTTAGGCTTACTCCCTACCCATCCAAACCAATGAAAACTAGAGGTGATATGTCAATAGGAATTAAGGTTAAGTTATGGATCAACCTATTTATTCACCAGGGGTGTTTAGTTACGGGCCATTCCATGTCACGTGTGTTACATTTTGCACGAAATTTTGGTGATATTTTCAAGCAGCATTTGGTGTGCATTCAATATAATATAAAATGATTCACTGTATAGTCGAGATAATAACCCCATCATAACTATGCGATCGGTCCTTAAGGCTGTGTAGTAAATGTATACTGTACCATGCTTGTATATGACTGTCACGTGTGTTTACAGCGCACAAATCAGCACAAATGAGAAAAAAAGGACCTCTGTGTTCTATGCAAAAAGTCTGTGAAGTTACTTGTTTGATACATAATTGGCGCTTTTTTCCAATAAGAAAAAAGACTCTACTTCAATGTGCAATTAGTACTTTTAATGAGAGTTGAATGTATTTCTCGCCCTGATAGCATATTCACTGTCACGGGTGTTACATCGCTCTGTCACGTGTGTTACGCGTGCAAAACCAGTATCCTATTTTCAATCAGTTCATAACTGATTGTCAATTTTATGCACAAGTTTTGTTTCAAAAGATGATTTTATGCATATTACAGCAGAAAATAACAAAATTTAATATCAATTCATAAGAAGAGAGGTACAAGGGAACATGACATTACTAGACATAAACAACATCATTAGATAGAAAGTATTTGTTCACAATCCATTTAACTGTTTAACAAAGCTAGCTGCAGAGAATACTTTGGTTAAGTTTTCTTAAACCACTAAAAAGTGAGACCATATTACTGGTATATATCTGATGTATCCCTTATCGAAAAAACATGTTTGCCGCAAACATTTGCTGCAAATGTGCGGCAAACCCTTCTGCAAATTTGCAGCAAACATACCAGCTGCGAACTTTTATCATGCAAATGAGGTTTGCGGCAAACTTTCCGCAAATTTGCTGCAAAGGTTACCGCGACCTAATTTGCATGGTAAAAGATTGCAGCAAACTTTTACCATGCAAATTAGGTCGCGGCAAACTGTGCAGCAAATTTGCCGCAAACTAATTTGCATGATAAACGTTTTCGCAGCAGATAATTGTTTGCGGAAAGCGTGCAACAAATTACTCAGCTTCCTGCATACTCACTGCAACCAACTCTTGAGCTAATTAAGGTGAATTTCAAACAAATGTACAAAACAAGAATTTAAGACCAAAGAAAAATAAAGGTTTGGGTCAAGTTACATGTCAGAAAAATTGGGGCCAGTATGGTATAGGCAAGCTTGAAATATAATTAATTTTATATAATTTTGACATTCTTATGATTTTTCGTCTCTTAATGCATGATTTTCTTTGTACCCCACTGGACAAAACAAGTGTCCATTGGCACCGCGGTGTATTTGCCGTTCGGCCGCGGTGTCAGAGTTTGTAACTGCAGTTGAGCACCGCGGCCGAACGGCAAGTACACCGCGGCCGAACAGCAAGTACACTGCAGCCGAAAGGCAACTACACCGCAGCTGAACGGCATGTACACCATGGTTATATTTATGGTTTGTATCGTCTTTTTTCAGTTTAATTAACATACACCGCGGCAACTACACCATGGCGGAACGGCAAGTACACCGCGGCCCAACTGTAGTTAGCCGGTGGAGCCGCGGTGTAGTTGCATTTCAGCCGCGGTGGCAACGCTAACCGCAAGGCGGTTAAGTGGACACTTGTTTTGTCCAGCAGGGTATATAAAGTGGTAATAAACACAATATGCTTTGAAATTAAAATTATTTTTCAACAAAATTCTTGACACCATGAAAATCTGGGGTTGGTGTGTTTAGAATACATGTAGGCTGGGCTGGTATACTAGTAGGGAAACATGAACCACAATTTTTTTTGGGTATATGTTACCGTTAGCATTTTAATGTCATACTAGGAAGAATGTGTGCGGGTCAACATATGGCCTGTAAATTTATGCCCAGGATAACTGTGGATAACAGATAAAAGAAATAACGAGGCACAATTTAAATAATAATTATATTGATCTAAATTTAATTCAATTGCAATATTGTTCTACGTAAATAATGTGCACACACACCTGTACCGGTACATAGATCATGTCATGAAACTCTACTTTGGCTATGCCCGTACATAGAGATCGTATTCCATCATTTGACATATGGGAACTTTTTGATGTTCTGTTGGGGGAACTTCATATGCGTAAAACATGAACATGTACCTAGACAAACATCTACTAGTACTAGAACTTGGATTATGAACTTTCTGAAGCAGCATGTGGATCAGCAATCTGCGAAGGCGGTCACATATAATTGAATTTGACATATTGTACCATCGTTTGTCCATGTACTAGCAGTAGTAGCTAGTACGTACATATGCAAAGTCGTTTCATTGTATGACTACTAGTAAGTACCGGTACTAAGGTCGATGGGGTCATTGTCACAAGGCTCCGGTCACATTCGTAACGGTTTATAGCCAGCTTTTTAAATCGATCACAAATGTAGCCAGCTTTTCACCGGCGATCACATTCGTAGCCAGCTTTTCTAATCGCATGCTTTATATGGCGCGAAATACCGGTACGACGTCATCGTGTTTGTGACTAAAATGTCGACATCATGCTCCAAAACTGACTTTGTTTATCAACTTAAATTACATTAATGGCATATAATTCGAGCATTCTGACGACATTGATCGGAAACCTCTCAGGTTATTAGACAGAAATATAAATATCAATTTAAAAGTAAAGTTGTTTTTCATCCACCAATTCAGAAAAATTACCGTAGATTATTTATAACCTAATCGTGTTCACCGATGCTCGCATGAATATGAAAAGCTGGCTATAAATGTGATCACCATAGAAAAGCTGGGAACATTACATTTGTGATCAATTTAAAAATCTGGCCACGATTGTGATCAATGCCTTGTGACAATGACCCCATCAGCGGTACTAACTTGAACTTGACACAGGATTTGTAAGATGAACAATTTTTAAAGAATGTTCCTTGAAGTTTATGACCTTAATCTTCATCAACTTCCATGCATAATCCCTGGGGAAAATCAATTCAAGTTCAACTTATTCAACTTCAAGGGCAGCCACCTGCACTGCAGACAGTGTCAGTACTGTTACCTGCACTGTGCACAGTGGCAACGCCATTAGAACTTCAGTAGGAAAACGACTCATGGCAGTGTCGGCTTGGGCTGGCCTAGATCCTAACAGCCTAATATACTTGAATGTATATATTATATGGAACATCACTGGAATTTCATGGTTGATCAACTGAATCCGAATTTCATGGTCATTGAATTTTCCTATCCAGTCTCCACTGTGAAACTCATCCCATTCAAAATTGGCGAGCTCGCCGGTTTCCGTGTCAACACACCATTTCACTTCGAAGTTTGAGTTGAAATTTGGATGTAATTGTAAACATAGTTCAGTCATGAACGTACATGTAGTGCGTACGTATACATCCTTCTGGAAGCATCAATCTGCGAAAGCGGTCATGACTCATTTTGACCTATTGTAAACAGTACTATTTCCTTCAACTTCAAGTTCACATAATATAATAATGATCAAGAATGATTACGGTATTCCAATTTATTTGTTTCACGATGTGCATACACTGTCATAATAATTATATTCCATATAATTAATTAATTATATTCCTCAATGTTCCATCAACTTAACAGATCCACTGAATCATCGCAGCGGCAGTTTTAATTTCAAAAATTTTGCGCTCAAATTTCGCCTGTTTGAAAAGGCAGCTTGCAGAAAGAAACGGATCATTGAGGTTGTTTTATGGGTATTTTGCTTCATCTGGATTATTTCTACACAAAGTATATACAAACAATGATTTACATTGGCATTATATTAATAACTGATATATCTAAAACGGCACACATTTTGTATGACTCAATTCCATATTCCAGTTCCCGTTTCACTTTTTAATTTTATAACTTTCGATTTCAAAAGGCACATCCGCCATGATATATTTGTTTTGTTTTCATGATAACAATCCCAGGATCGTGACAATAAAGCTATCCGACAATAGAACTGTTAAAGCCACATGGGGTATTGAACCTTTTAAAAACATTATATGGAATTTTGTTGTCCATAAATTGCATAATCCATCGCTTGTTAGATCGGAATTTAAAAAAAAATAATCAGCCCCCGAAATTAGGAAAAATGTCCCCATGGCAAATTTAATCAAGCTGAATATAGATATCACAATAATCACATGTTACCACGGTGTTTCACACAGCATTGCTTTATTTTGCTGTGGGTTATGTTGAAATCAATGATGCAAATTATCAAACCCAAATTTTAAACAAATATATGGTGAAAAATAAGTTGAAATATTCCAAGTTTAAAACGCACATGTGGCGAACAAAGATTCACAATGCACTAACTACGAACTTGAAACTAATATAAAATTAACTGTGAACTTATCGCAAACTTTTCCATCCAATCTAAATTTACTGCAAAAAAATATACATGAAATATTTGTGGATTGCTAAAATAAAAACACTCGGCCAAGGATTGATGCCTTAATTAATTTAATGTTTCAAATGATCAAATCCAAACTTTAAATAAATATTTAGTGAAAAACAAAATGAAATTCCAAGTTTGAAAAGCACTTGCAGCGAACAAATATTCCAAACCAAGATTCCAGCACACTTACCGCAAACTTGAAACTAATCTAAAATTTACTGTGAACTTATCGCAAATGGTTTGCTTTGAATTTAAATTTTCTGCAAAGTTGCAGCAAACAAACTAAATTTACTGCAAAGTTGCAGCAAACAAAAAGTTTGCGGCAAAGATCTGCGAATATGTGCAATTGACTTTCTGCGAACAAACCATTTGCTGCAAACATGCCGCATATTTGCCGCTAACTTGCAGCAAACAACCATTTCGATAAGGGATGGTATATGACTGAAATGAAGACGTGCCCAGCTTAAGGGGTATTAAAAGCTTCAAACTTCAAATTGAACGCTGTGGGTGCACACCATGTTCCAGAATCGGCTTGATTATGAATGCACGAATTACTTACAACATATGACACCAATCCCTCTAGATATTGTGAAGGTATAATATACACTGTCATACTTAATTCATTGCCACCAAAACTGTTCTGTAGAGAATTGAGATGAGCGTTCGTTCTTACTGTATCTAGAAGAAACTAACAGAACACTCTTCACTGCTACTAGTACATGTACACTAGATGCTGCAGATGCAATAATTCCTATCACTTTAGTCAATATTCTGGAGCCATGTACAAGTGTAGATTTGATGTATTTGATCATGACTGGGGGCCAGAAATAGTGGGTTTTGTAACTTTTGGAAGTACATGTAAAAGATTATTTGTCAATTTGCTATTTTACCAGACAAAATTACTCAACCATAGTTACCATACACAATTAAGACCCGATGCATACACCTCATCAAGTGTAATTTTAATCCATTTTCTAATTAATATTGATTAATTATTGTATTTTGGATTACTAAGATCTATCATTGAAAAGATGTGACAGTCCACTTATAGTCAGACCAACATAAAGGATCATATTTTAGATGTGTTTTGGCATATAGGAGTCTGCAGATCTGTTTTGAGATCAATATTATGAATTTCCTATTGATAATCTGTATGTGGACTGTGGAGGTGTTAATAGCCAGACACCTGTGATGCGTTCAGTTCAGAACAGGTTCCAATGCTTAGCTGCAGATATCAGAAATTAATTAACATATCCAAATGAGTGTGTGAATCTAGTCTGTTTACAGATATTAGCAACATAGTTAATCTAGAAACAGCTTTCAGAAGTCTTGGACCCATGTTTTCAATCACTATAAGCCATGTGTCAATTTTGTAACACACGTGACGTCACGTGTGTTACAGAAATTATACCATGCATTTGGGCATTAAGTGGTTATCAAGTTCAACAAGTTTTTCTCGAAATTGTCAGGGAACGTTTCTACCTTTGAATATGTAATAATGTGAAACATTGTGCAGTATTTCCAGTTTTAAGTAAAAAATACTGTTAATTCCGTCACGTGTGTTACAAGCCAAATGTGAATTTCCTGACAAATTTTTTTCTTGATATGCATCATATATCCTAGTAGCAGGCATGCCTACAGAATAAGGTGGTCATTGTTTGTAAAATGACATGCAGGGGCGCCGGAAGCATCCAAGGGCAGGGGGGGCAGAGCCTACAAAAAGGGCACTTTTCCGCAAAAAAGGGCATTTTCTCCGCAAACTCGGTAAAATAACCATAAATTCATTGTGGCAAAAATCCCTATTTTAATGGTATTTGTCGGTTTTTATGGCCGTTTTGTGATAAAATTGACAAAAAATTTATATTCCTTGTGAAATTGGTGGTATTTGGACCAAAAAAGTCACATTTTGCCATAAAAACACGAGATTAAACACACAAAAAACATTTTCTGTCTCCAGAAAAAGGGCAAGTCCTGCCCCCGCTCGCCCCCTTGGTCAAGGGCAGGGGGGTCAGCTGCCCCCTCTGCCCCCCCTCTTCCGGCGCCCCTGATGACATGTGAATCAGTTTGTTAATCGTAACATTTTTTCCTAGAGAGCATCAGCATTTCAACATGTATAGGATCAATTGTTTGGCTATAGTAGCCATAAGTTTGAACACTGATGTGCAAGGCATACACATGTACAATCCACATACAAATATTTTTTCCTGATAAATTGGATCAACATCATGGAGGAAAAAACAAATTGTGACCCTGAGTCCAATTTGAATTTTTGTGTGTTGTGGACCACTTTGCGTGGAATGGCCCTTACACATAACCATGAATTGCGCTTAAGCGCAATTAATTACACTTAAGCGAAATTAATTGCGCTTAAGCGTAATTATTTGCGCTCAAGCGCAATTAATTATTAAATGTGAATTTGGCCTCCCATACGGTTCAGGATATCGCAGAAAGAGCAAATACCCAACTGGATTATAACCCTTCCATTCAGGGAGGGTCTTGGTTGTCTGAATACCCATGCGGCCTCAATTTGGATTTATTCCAATATAACTCTGAATCTTCAGAAACAAAATTTATATAGTTATTAATCCTCTGAGTTTTGTAAGATATTTGTTGCATTTATGATGATCATGCAATAACAAAAGATTGACAATTTTCGCATTTTGACTTCCAATTCTAACTAGTTCAAATTCAATCAACGTAACTATTCCACTATTCTAGTGTGGTGCACTCGGCATTACAAACTAATTTGGATTATGTATGTTTTGACCTGTCAAGAAGATGTCAGGGGGAAGACAACTCTATCGGTCATCATTTCAATCTATTTGAACATTACTAGTATTAATTAGCACTATAGGTATGATATCGAGTAGTATATAAGAAGCTAAATTGTGGGGAATATTATGTTCGAGCAAAGAAATATAAATTAGCGGACGGAACTTGGTTGTTTTTCGGTGTTTAACGCCAAGAAGAATGTCCATGGAAGCATCCGTCATCCAAAATATGAGTCTGGCGGCATCCGGCGTACGCTGCTCTGGCATCAGGAATACGCCATAACAGACCCCGATTCCGGCATCCAAAAAGGGGGGGGGTCGTCGCCCTCAAATAGTATGAAGCTCCAACTCCTTTTAATAAATTATCAAAATAACAAAAAAATATGCTTTTAAGATTTTAATTTCATGTGCCTCCACATACTCCTCAGCATATTGAGGGCAATGAAGTATCAAGTAGATGTAGACAGGTGTGTATTTAATCTGATTATTAAATTTGTTTCCTGCCTTCAGAGGCTTTCTGATGTGGTGAAACAGAAAAGGACAGCAAAAACAACAGCAAAAACAAAGATAACTTCTGTGCCGAAATTGCAATCGGAACAGGCTCTAACTGCGAACATAGACGCGATGTGCCGATCGCCGAAAGTTCAGAGGAAATCTGAGTAATAGGGATTATGTGACCATTGTGTGCATGTGCAAATTCTTGGTTCCCAAATATATTATTAGTTATCTTCGGCAACATCGGGGGTACATGGAAATTTAATACCTGGATGTCGATTTTGAAACCCGAGGCGGAGCCGAGCGGTTCAAAAAGAGAGATCCAGGTATTAAATCTCCATGTACCCCCGATGTTGCCGGAGATAACGATGTTGTCCCCACAACAATAACCATGTCTCCTTAATTTAAGTGTGTTTTTCATAGGTTATCCGATTAATTCACACCAATAAGAATAATTCAGTAGCTGACCTAAGGACCCAGCGTCAGGTGATGTCAAATTCGGCATGCGAGAGCAACGTCACGATTGGTGGAAACTGCCAGTTCAAGGGTCATTCATATACCCCCGATGTTTCACGTGCTCATATACCCCCGATGTTTGGCACACGTTCTCTTATACCCCGCTGTCAAGGGTGACGGGGGACATGGTGATTTAAACGTGGCGTTGTAGCCAATTAGATTGCTAGTTACAACCGGATGTGGGGACAAATGTTTATAATTTCTTTCAGGTGGTATATATCCTATACATACAGCTGATACATATATTGTTATTTTTCATACTATATTTCTGTTTTTGTTTGTTTTATTTTATGATGCATGTATTTATTGCAATAAAAAAATCAAACCAAAACAACATTTATCTTATTATTATTTAAGTTATTAATTTACATTACCATATGCACTGTGTTCCCTCAAAACAATGGACCAGCCATTGTTCACACCTTAATATCGAAAGCAATTAATTAACATGGTCATAAAAGTTACTTACTGCAACAAAGGAACATCCACGAAGGTACATCCATACATCCTGGTCTGTCTGTCCATAGTCACTTTAACCACATTTTCTATCGAATCAGAATCAAATTTTAGATATGAGTTTCTCAGACCAAAATACAAATCGAGTTCGAATATGGGTTTGATCCGAGTTTTTTAGCTCACCTGAGACGAAGTCTTCGGTGGAGCTATAGTCATCACTCCTCGTCCGTCGTCCGTCCGTCCATCGAGCCGTCCGTCTGTTCAAACTTTTGATGTTTATGAGCTAAAAAGTGTGTCTAGCCCATAGTTATGAGCTAACAAATATTGTGAGCTAAGCTCCTAATAATTTGGATTTTTAGCCAGTCCATCCGATGGACTAATTTTGCAGTTACCCCCCTTATCACACGAGCACTTTTGTAGCTCCCAATAATCGGACACGCCGATTTATACATGTAGCTCCCAATAATTGGACAGGCAGATCTATATATACACAAAACAGCTCTTAGTATTTGGACTTTTGTAACTCCCAATAATCGGACACGCTGATACAGTGATTTATGTAGCGTGTCACGATAGTGACTATACGCAAAAACCATGTTCTGTGAAGATTATCTACCCAAATTTCTAGAACAAAACACTAAATATGGGTAATTTTTCTATTTGACGTCAAAAATAGGTGATATTTTTGTATCGCGAATTCGCGATACACTTCACAAGATACACCGTACACATATCATGAGAAATCGTATTGCGATACATGTGTATCGCAATTAATCGTTGCAGCCCTATTATTTCCGATCAACCAGCTGTGATTCACTTTCAGCCTACGTGCTGATGTTAAAATCAATTTTGATAAATCATCTGAACCGAATTATTTTGTCTCATCATTCGCTGCAAACTTGAAATAAACTTCCACAACTTGTCACCTTGTGTGGGCGCATACATGTGGTCCCAACTGCTATTTATATTATGAAATCCCCAGTACACCATTCACACAATTAAAATACTGAAAGTGTGTATTGTATGGCGACTGCCAATGGTGAACTCGTACTTTGATCTTTCAACCTAATTTGCGTATGCAAACGAATCCGAAGACACTCAGGTTTCTCCTTTAAAGTCCCTGATTGAATGTTTACAAAACATATAGCATTACCTATTGCCGAAAAACATTAATTTTCTCAGTTAATTTATGGCCCACAACTTTGATTATGGTTTCAAATAAATGATCGTTTTAATTGATTCAGTTTGGTGGGGTTACCAAGAAATTATTGAACCCTTAATATTTGGACTTTTGTAGCTCCCAATAACCGGACACGCTGATTTTACATGTAGCTCCCAATAATTGGACAGGCAGATCTATATATACACAAAAACAGCGATATTTTTGTAAACATTACGTCGCATCAGTGCTATAAGGTCGTAACTCCATTTTGGTGGGAAAAGAGTATTTGATATCATTCGAATTGTGAGAAAAAATCCAATCCGATGGGCCAAACTGTTTTTGCATTGGATGGCAAATATTCTCACAAACCAATGACACAAATGTCGTATCTCCAGCGATCTTCACAATTATTCGTGCTATAATGTCGTATGTCCAACAGCAGCCAATCGGATGCTTCAGGTTGTCCACGTGACTTCAGTTTTGTGTTTGTAAATTCTCAAATGTGTGCTATATGGTCGTATCTCCATGTTAGTCACGTGATCATCTGGTGATTTAAATTTTGTGATTGTTCCACAAATTTCTGTATGAGGATGCACATGAGTGAATATTTATAATGTAGAATAGGCACTTTTTAGTTCATAGACACATGCGATTGCCACCATATTTAGCTTAATCTGTATTTATTAACACAACTTCATTATAGCACGGAAACCAATCGTCGTTGGCGTAAGCAAAAGGTCGTATCTCCAAACAAGTTATTGCTTTTTAAAAGAAAACGAGGGATTAAATAGAAACAATATGTGGTTCAATGGACAGCTAATTTCAGTTTTCATTGGGATAAATACAACAATACGTCATGCTTTGTCAACATTAGGAGAAATATTGTCTGAAAACTTCAACCTTCATTTTCTCAGAAAGTTGAAAATGTGGGTTATGACATTATAGCACTGATGCGACGATTAGTCTACTATTGAGCTCTTAGTATTTGGACTTTTGTAACTCCCAATAATCGGACACGCTGATACAGTGAGTTATGCAGCGTATCACGATAGTGACTATACGCAAAAAACGTGTTCTGTGAAGATTATCTACTTAAATTTCTAGAACAAAACACTAAATATGGGTAATATTTCTATTTGACGACAAAATAGGTGATATTTTTGTATCGCGAATTCGCGATACACTTCACAAGATACGATACACCGTACACATATCATGAGAAATCGTATTGCGATACATGTGTATCGCAATTAATCGTTGCAGCCCTATTATTTCCGATCAACCAGCTGTGATTCACTTTCAGCCCACGTGCTGATGTTAAAATCAATTTTGATAAATCATCTGAACCGAATTATTTTGTCTCATCATTCGCTGCAAACTTGAAATAAACTTCCACAACTTGTCACCTTGTGTGGGCGCATACATGTGGTCCCAACTGCTATTTATATTATGAAATCCCCAGTACACCATTCACACAATTAAAATACTGAAAGTGTGTATTGTATGGCGACTGCCAATGGTGAACTCGTACTTTGATCTTTCAACCTAATTTGCGTATGCAAACGAATCCGAAGACACTCAGGTTTCTCCTTTAAAGTCCCTGATTGAATGTTTACAAAACATATAGCATTACCTATTGCCGAAAAACATTAATTTTCTCAGTTAATTTATGGCCCACAACTTTGATTATGGTTTCAAATAAATGATCGTTTTAATTGATTCAGTTTGGTGGGGTTACAAAGAAATTATTGAACCCTTAATATTTGGACTTTTGTAGCTCCCAATAACCGGACACGCTGATTTTACATGTAGCTCCCAATAATTGGACAGGCAGATCTATATATACACAAAAACAGCGATATTTTTGTAAACATTAGTCTACGATTGAGCTCTTAGTATTTGGACTTTTGTAACTCCCAATAATCGGACACACTGATACAGTGATTTGTGTAGCTCCCAATAATTGGATAGGCAGATCTATATATACACACAAGAACAGCAACAATTTTATGAATATTGGCATATGATTAAACCCTTAATATTTGGACTGTTGTAGCTCCCAATAATCGGACACACTGATTTATGTAGCTCCCAATAATTGGACAGGCAGATCTATATATACACAAAAACAGCGATATTTTTGTAAACATTAGTCTACGATTGAGCTCTTAGTATTTGGACTTTTGTAACTCCCAATAATCGGACACACTGATACAGTGATTTGTGTAGCTCCCAATAATTGGATAGGCAGATCTATATATACACACAAGAACAGCAACAATTTTATGAATATTGGCATATGATTGAACCCTTAATATTTGGAAGCTCCCAATAATTGGACAGGCAGATCTATATATACACAAAAACAGTGATATTTTTGTAAACATTAGTCTACGATTGAGTTCTTAGTATTTGGACTTTTGTAACTCTCAATAATCAGACACGCTGATACAGTGATTTATGTAGCTCCCAATAATTGGACAGGCAGATATATATATACATGTATACACACAGGAACAGCAACAATTTTATGAATATTGGCATATGATTGAACCCTTAATATTTGGACTGTTGTAGCTCCCAATAATCGAACACGCTGATTTATGTAGCTCCCAATAATTGGACAGGCAGATCTATATATACACAAAAACAGCGATACTTTTGTAAACATTAGTCTACGATTGAGCTCTTTGTATTTGGACTTTTGTAACTCCCAATAATCGGACACACTGATACAGTGATTTGTGTAGCTCCCAATAATTGGATAGGCAGATCTATATATACACACAAGAACAGCAACAATTTTATGAATATTGGCATATGATTGAACCCTTAATATTTGGACTTTTGTAGCTCCCAATAATTGGACAGGCAGATCTATATATACACAAAAACAGTGATATTTTTGTAAACATTAGTCTACGATTGAGTTCTTAGTATTTGGACTTTTGTAACTCTCAATAATCAGACACGCTGATACAGTGATTTATGTAGCTCCCAATAATTGGACAGGCAGATATATATATACACACACAGGAACAGCAACAATTTTATGAATATTGGCATATGATTGAACCCTTAATATTTGGACTGTTGTAGCTCCCAATAATCGGACACGCTGATTTATGTAGCTCCCAATAATTGGACAGGCAGATCTATATATACACAAAAACAGCGATACTTTTGTAAACATTAGTCTACGATTGAGCTCTTTGTATTTGGACTTTTGTAACTCCCAATAATCGGACACACTGATACAGTGATTTGTGTAGCTCCCAATAATTGGATAGGCAGATCTATATATACACACAAGAACAGCAACAATTTTATGAATATTGGCATATGATTGAACCCTTAATATTTGGACTTTTGTAGCTCCCAATAATTGGACAGGCAGATCTATATATACACAAAAACAGCGATATTTTTGTAAACATTAGTCTACGATTGAGCTCTTAGTATTTGGACTTTTGTAACTCTCAATAATCGGACACGCTGATACAGTGATTTATGTAGCTCCCAATAATTGGACAGGCAGATCTATATGTACACACAAGAATGGCAACAATTTTATGAACATTGGCAAATGATTGAACCCTTAATATTTGGACTTTCGTAGCTCGCAATAATCGGACAGGCTGAAATAACACCACTGTCGCCATGTTGCCTAATAATAGATGGTGTAGTCATACCTACAGCAGTTGTTTACACCAACATAGATTTCATATGTTTACATGGTAGGTTGTTACGGTTCCAATTTTATTTATGTATATATGTTGATCAGTATTATAACGTATTACATCACATAATTATACTGGAAATTTATATATTTTATACTGGAATATACTGGAAATATACTGGAATTTCACTGGGACAAAGGTGTACGAACCCTGGGCTCATATTCCCCTCATGGATCGCATTCGATTGGATATGGACTCCATGAAGGGAATATGAGCCCATGTATCCCGTCCATCAAATGAATAACGTATATGTATACCGATGGTCTTGTCTCAAGATTTTCGAATTGAATGTTCCGTTTTTTCTCCGACAGATAGTCCCGGAAAACTTGTTTGGTAATTGTAAAACCAGTACGCATACAATCGGTGTTCGCTCACACGAAGCCCTTCACCTGAGTGAACATCAATCGCCTATACCAATTATCTGTATCATGGTGCATCATATGTGATAATAATTTTTTAGTCCCCGTTGTGTTTAGAAAAAAAGTAACAATTTTCCACTTCGTCCCACGGCCTAACACTGTACATGGGCATATAAGCCATTTAACCAGGCAACCTTGGTACAGAAGGTCCTGTAGTTTCAAGATAGACTCTGTTAAACCCTAAGCTATCAATCGATCCATCTGTTTGTTTGAGACCAGTGAATATCAACAAGTCTTCTTCTGGCAGCTATTTAAAAAGTGAGATTTTGAATATTGCCAGTACATCATGATATTAAATTCAAATCAATAAGTGGACTATTGGTGCAGCAGTCACACAAGACCCACATAAAGACACTTCACCTCGGGCAGTGAGCCCCCACCTATGTTTGGTTTATGAATTTATGGGAAATTTCTAAGAACTTGTAACACGGGACTGAAATAATCTCATATTTGGATTTCACATAACCTCCTTGATATTGGACACCGAAAGCTCCTGGTTATTGGACGCCGAAAGCTCCTTGATATTGGACACAAAAAAGCTCCTTGATATTGGACACAAAAAAGCTCATAAACATCAAATGTTGGAACCACTATTGCAAACTCATAAAAATTGGATAAAAATAGCTCATAATTTATTTAGCTCATAAAGGGTAGATGTTGGTAGTACCGTCTGTCTGTCTGTCCGTCTGTCCATCCGTCAAGAATCATCTTCTTCTCCAGTACCCTAAGGCCAAATGGTTTCATATTTGGTGTGGATGTTCACTGGTTGACTCAGACTCAGATTTGTTAAAATAAGGTCACCGAGTCAAATAGTTGTGAAGCTAGGGCCATAACTCTTTCCCACCATAGTAATTCTTAAAACAACTTCTTTTCAAGAACCATCAGGCCTATTTAGCTTATATAACTAAACATTTGGTATGGAAGGTCCTTGGGTGACTGGGGGTCAGATTTGTTCAAATGGGGTCAAATAGGGGCAGAACCAGGGACATAACTCTATTCTCCCTAGTAATCATTAGGCCGATTTTGTATGGTGGGTCCTTGGGTGACTGGGGTTCAGATTTGTTCAAATGGGTCAGTGTGTCAAATAGGGGCCGTGTCAGGAACATAACGTAAAAAAAATTAAACAAAATATTTTTAAATTTAAATCCTTGCTCAATTAAAAAAAATGAACAATACAAAAATATTTTTTTCATTTTAACTCCTGATTTTTTTGTAATTTTTTAGACACAAAACACCCCATTCCACCCGTTCCCCTCCACACCCCTGTCCCCACTACCACCCCCCCCCCCCAAGAAAAAATTAATTAGAAAAACTAACACCATTGTAACATCCATAGAGTATGGTATTAGCCCCAGACAGAAAGAGTTAATAACACAGTCATCAATTCAGATGTTATCTAGCTGGCTGACAGGTCGGTGTAAACATTCATGCCCTGTGTGTGTCATTAACATCATGTCAAAACAAAATGCTGTATGTCTGACATTTGCAGAATGAGGTCCCCAGAGGGTGAATTTAGTGATGCTACTCTGCACAGTAGGCTAGCGTCACCAAATACACTCTCCAGGGACCTCATTCTGCTTAGGCCTCATCTTCAGGGAAGTATACAGTTTCTTAAATTGACATTTCTACTTACTTTTTCCCTTCTGTTCAGTTTCTAATCTAATTCCCTAATTTTCAGAAGATAAAATGGATAATTGAGGTGCCCAATGGGTGCACATCACCAATTAACTGGACAACTTCAATCTGTTCCCATGTCTCCCATAGCAGTTGAGGCCTAACCAGAATGAGGTCCCCATAGGGTGAATTTGGTGATGCTAGCCCATATGCAGGATTGTTTCACCAAATTCACCCTATAGGGATCTCATTCTGCAAAAATCAGACACTATATTCAGGCTTGGCTGTTCCAATATTATATTCTTAACCACCACCTATCCAGTTGAACTCATTATACCCTGATTTGCAAAGAAAACTTGGGGGGGGGGGTATATTGGATTGAATTCGGCTATAAGTATGTCCTCCCATCCATCCCTCTGTTGGGATGTCTCCATCCGTCCATCAATTTTGTTCTTCTCCACATACATTTTAAAGACCGAATGGGTTTATATATTTTGACTCACATTCAGATTTGTTCAAATGAGTTCATCAGGTCATATAGGTGAGAAGCCAGGGGCATAACTATTTCCCTCCATAGTAATTCTTCAAAACCATCAGGCCTATTTAGCTTTTGGTATGGAGGGTCCTTTGGTGAGTGGGGTTCAGATTTGTACACGTGAGGTCATTTTTAGGAAACTTTTGAGGAAAATCAGTTTTCTTCAACTCTTAAAATCTACCGTTTGAGATTTCTAGATGAATGGATCTCATAGATGGGGATTCACATTTGTTCAAATAGGGGCAGAGATAAGAGATTTAAATCTCAACCACCCACCCTACCTGTATGTATGCTGTTTGATACTGGTATAATAATATATAGATTCCTATTGATTTCTAAGCTGCCTGGGTGGGGGCAATGAGGCTGTAGATTTGATTTTTCAACCAGTAACAGTCCATATTTTCCTACTTCGGGTTAAACTGTTCGACCGAAATAGTCACAAATTTTAACATGCTTCCACCACAAGGACCATCAGGTCTATTTTACTGATACTTAGGATTTCAACCCTCCCTCTCTCTTTAAGTAGTACTACATGTAGTAACTGGTGTTTGGGATTCGGGGTGGAGGTGGCAGTAGTGGCGGGTATATGTTAAAATGATGGTATTCTCAGTTTTTGAATTCATTTCTCTTTGGGTGATATTGGCCGAATGTGCGTGTATCAATAATGCTGCGGCAATGCTGGGTGGAAATAATATTGATTGCTTCGTGATCCTTGCCAGCCGACCTTGTAAATTCCATGTGCAGACTTTTCAAATCTATGTATTTTGATCGGTAGCTGGTGCTTTTAAAATCACATGGCTCACAATAAAAATGGAAGATGTTTTCTGCGACAGACATAAAAAAATACTTATTGCAACAAAAAAAACATTAGCAGATAAATATGGAAAAAAAAAGAATATGAAAATGAATTGGCTGAAGCAAAAATGATACGGAATAAAAAAAAATTGTGAAGCCCCCAACATCAGAGGGATATATTGCAAAAATCACTGAAAAACTCCAAATCTAGTGATGCCAACTTGATGATAAAAGCTGCTCGAGTAGGAAGGCGGTCCCATGAGAAATTAGTTAAACAACAGAGGGAGGGTGATTGTTCAGAAAGCCCTACAAACAGTACAAATAAATGTTCAGAGATTGTACTTATACTATAGGGCTGATATTTATAATGGCCAACAAATGTGGACTAAATCATGAAAAAGTACTGTACCCAATATTCTACAGTGGTTAAGGTATCAATTAGTTATGGTATCAATTTATTTCTCTGAAATATGTGGGCAACTGGGTATCAGTCTATCAGAAACACACACAATCCCCCTGTACTATTAATATTGCGCCCTGTACTCTTATTTATATGGAAACCCCCCCCCCCCTGTACTTTTATTCCACCCCTGCTATTATTTGGAATCCCGATCGAGAGTAGTGCTACAATCTCTCTGCACCATCCAAATTACTTCTAGAATGTTACATTGTTGCCGGCCTTTGGTGGATCTGTGACATTTGATGAACAATTATGACAGTTCAGACTCCTATCGGTGAATTGTCGATATGTACGGTAGAAAGTCTATCGCAAATCAGAAATTACAATGTCGCAGACAACAACAAAAATAGAACAGCTTAACATCGAAATGCATGCTGCATCGACCAATTTTAATCAACGTTATACAAACAACTCAGTCTTCAACTTGTGATATCAAGTACGGAACGTCACTTTTCACGATTTTGCCGATTCAAAAATATTTTTCCGTCACATCGTCTTTGATGCGCGCTGTATCAAAACAAAGCCAGCGTTTTGCAGAAGCGACTTTTACTCTGCCGTGGGTCACTATTTGGAGTTGAATTACGTACATGTAAGTGCTCGCATATAACCGACCTTACCCTTTAACAACAACAACAACAAAATTTCCAACTTTTATAATTAATCCGTGATTATAACAATGTTTTTCATTTAACATGACACTTGTCATAATTTTTGCATTTTATGGCAAAATAATATGTGTTCTCTGCTTTAGATATATTAACGAGTTCATGGATCTGTCTGTCTGCTCTGGTGTGTTTGTGATAGTTCTTCCAGAGCCCTTGACTGATTTCAGCCAAATTTGGTATGGTGCCTCGGGGTACCCCAACTGATGTTATAAGGGCCTTATTATGCCCCCAACTTGAAGTCGGCGGGTATATAGTCTCCGTCCGTCCGTCGTGCTGTCCGTCCGTACAAACATTTTGCATTATTGTTCAGCAACCGCTGGGCAGATTTAGCTAATATTTGGTATGGTGATAGAGCAGCATGGGGGAACAGCTACATGCATAGCGCGGGTTTCGTCCACCCATTTTCACCCGAGTTATGGCCCTTTTTTGACATAGAAAATTCAATTTTGTCCATCCGTACAAACATTTTGCATTATTGTTCAGCAACCGCTGGGCAGATTTAGCTGATATTTGGTATGGTGATAGAGCAGCATTGGGGAACAGCTACATGCATAGCGCGGGTTTCGTCCACCCATTTTCACCAGAGTTATGGCCCTTTTTTTACATAGAAAATTCAATTTTGTCCGTCCGTACAAACATTTTGCATTATTAGCTCAACTTTACTATGTAAAGTTTGAGCTATTGCCATGGCTTTGTCGTCCGTCGTCCGTGTGTGCGTAAGGCGTCCACAATAGAGGCTACAGGTCGTACCTTTGATCGGATCATAATGAAATTTGTCATAGCTGTTGACATCAAGATTTGTACCGGAATGATTAATTTTGGGGTCATTCGGAAAAAAAAAACATGGCCACCAGCGGCCATCTTAGATTTCAAAATTCAATCCATTAGCACGGGCTACAGGCCGTACTGTTCGTCTGATCGTCTGATCGTCATGAGATTTGTCATGGATGTTAATATTGACATGTAGATGGGAACGAGTAATTTTGGGGTCATTCGGCCAAAAAACATGGCCGCCAGTAGCCATCTTCGATTTTACTCTTTGCATGACTAAATCCTTTGTATGACTAAATCCTTTAGCACGGGCTACAGGTCGTACCTTTAGTCTGATCATCAATAAAATTTGTCATGGATGTTAATATTGACATGTAGATGGGAACGAGTCATTTTGGGGGTCATTCGGCCAAAAAACATGGCGCCAGCAGCCATCTTGGATTTTACTCTTTGTATGACTAAATCCTTTAGCACGGGCTACAGGTCGTACCTTTAGTCTGATCATCATGAAATTTGTCATGGATGTTAACAATAACATGTAGATGGGAACGAGTCATTTTGGGGTCATTCGGCCAAAAAACATGGCCGCCAGCAGCCATTTTGGATTTTACTCTGTGTGTGACTAAATTATTTACTGCTCATTTTTACACCTTTTTAATCTCTCTATTCATTGCTCATCACAAAAAAATTACCTTCTTTACAAAGTTGAGCTACAGTGTCATTGACACTTTCATTGTTCAGCAACCGCTGGGCAGATTTAGCTGATATTTGGTATGGTGATAGAGCAGCATGGGGGAACAGCTACATGCATAGCGCGGGTTTCGTCCACCCATTTTTACCAGAGTTATGGCCCTTTTTTTACTTAGAAAATTCAAATTTTCTCTTGTTTTTTTGGTTTCGAGATGATAGCATGAGCTTTGGTGGTACGATTGCAAATCCCGTATTTTTGTGGATCATTTATATGAAAATACATGTGAAGTGCGAATTTTGGTATGATCTGATGATTTTTGCCAGAGTAATGGCCCTTTTTTCAACTTAGAAAATTTGAATTTTGTCCGTACAAACATTTTGCATTATTGTTCAGCAACCGCTGGGCAGATTTAGCTGATATTTGGTATGGTGATAGAGCAGCATGGGGGAACAGCTACATGCATAGCGCGGGTTTCGTCCACCAATTTTCACCAGAGTTATGGCCATTTTTTTATTTAGAAAATTCAATTTTTCCTTGTTTTTTTGGGTTTCCAGATGATAGCGTGAGCTTTGGTGGTACGATTGCAAATCCCGTATTTTTGTGGATCAGTTTAATATATGAAAATACATGTCAAGTGCGAATTTGGGTATGATCTGATGATTTTTGCCAGAGTTATGGCCCTTTTTTCAACTTAGAAAATTTGAATTTTCGCTTGTTTTTGGGTTTCCGGATCGCTTGTTTTGTGGTCAACATTTCTGTACGAACTTCTTTTGGAATGGTCATGACCTCCTCGGATATCCGCAGTTTCGTCCATGCTTAATCCAAATTGCTACGGTCGGGGGCAAATGCCACGCGACAGCGTACCTCTTGTTTTTTTAATTCATATTTTTAAACAAATAAAAATTTTGAAATTTGTTTTTTGAAATTTTTAATTTTTGAGCAAGAAGTTTCAATCTAAAAATCTAAAAAGAAATTTTTTTAATTAAATTACAAACAAAAATAAAAATTAAATTGAATATTTTTTTAAGTTTCAATCTAAAAAGAGAATTAAAGGGGTACTTTCTACCCAAGTTACTATGCCATCAACCGCAATAAATTTAAAACCTAGATAATTTATTAGATAAAAATTATTTGCCAGGTTATAGATGACCGGTTGTGAAGGCCTTGCGTTGTTGCCAGTATACGGAAACGCACCCGTTGAAGTTAAACAACTCACTATTTAAGAATCGGCAGATAGTTTGGATGCATAACGTGCCGGAATACAACACTCAGCAGATAGACGATTAGCAGGTTGGAAGCAATGAAGGAATAGAATAAAGGCGCAATGTGTTAGATCTAAATATCAAGCTAAATTATAATAAACATAGATAAGATGCTTTGAAAAAAATGGAGTGATATATATATTTTACGACATGAAGACAGAATCAGTGGGTATGATTAAATTATCGGCGGTCATTTTTCGTAACCTAACCGCAGCAACGTAACCAGAGGACTCCAAAGCATGTGTTCTAGCAATGTTGAGTTTGATCACTTCCTCAGTTAATCTATTAAACTGTGTCTGCAGGTTAGAGCTAGCGTGTGCTCGTTCAGAATCCGGAGGATTTAAGTAAAAACTAAATAAAGTGTACATGTACTCTATATTCTAAATGGAACACATCGACCCTGCATGTTGAATGTTAGCTCCGGCCTACAGACATACTGACATCCAACTTTTAGTGTTAGATCGGTCCGAGTGTGTATTCTTGCTAGAAATCAAATAAAGTTGTCAACTATTTAAATTTGTTAGTACTGAAACATCTTCATACCTTTATACATATGGAAAATGTCCTGTGGTATGACAGAAGGGGAAAAATTGGCTTGGGGGAATGGGACCCTTAAAGGGACCCCCAGCCCTACTAGTGGAAAGCCTGCATAAGGGCAAGTTCTGATGTGTTCACTTCTGAAGTCGATCTCTGGTAACAGACAATATTTATATGGATAAAGTCTTTTTACCTGTGGGTGGTACTACCGCTGTGGGCGTGGCCTCTGTGGAAAGCTCCATTACATTGTGAAAGGGACACCTCACCTATAAGTGTCTTCTATATTCCATTGATCTGCTTCAAAAATAATTAACCCTTTCCAAGGTTCCCATAGACACATGCTGTAATGCACATGGACTCTTCTCTTATCTATGGTTATCTTTGCACACTAATCACTTCTATCAATTTCGGTATTGACTGATTAATGGATTTTTGAAAAATATATTAACCCTTCAGACACATTTCAATTTGAAATTAAAATAATGGCTGATAGCCAATATGATTTATCTATGCAATGGGTAACAGGCAGATAAATCTACATGACTATTGTAGGTGATGACTTGTTTTGAAAATCAAGATGGTAGATGTTGTTAATATTTCCAGGAACCTTATTTTCCCATTTGTTAGCTCAACTTACTTTGTAAGTTTGAGCTATTGCCATGGGTTGGCGTCCGTCGTCCGTCAACAATTTCCTTTGGCGCGGGCTACAGGTCGTACCTTTGGTCTTATCTTTATGAAATTTGTCTTGAATGTTGACATTGACATGTAGATGGGAACGAGTCATTTTTAGGTCATTCGGCCAAAAAACATGGCCGCTGGTGGCCATCTTGGATTTCAAAATTCAATCCATTGGCGCGGGCTACAGGTCGTACTGTTCGTCTGATCATCATGAAATTTGTCATGGATGTTAATATTGACATGTAGATGGGAACGAGTGATTTTGGGGTCGTTCGGCCAAAAAAACAAATTGGCCGCCAGCAGCCATATTGGATTTTACTCTTTGCATGACTAAATCCTTTGGCGCGGGCTACAGGTCGTTGCGTTGGTCGGAAGTTCATGAAATTTGTCACGGATGTTAACACTGTCCTGTAGAATGTAGATGGGAACGAGTCATTTTGGGGTCGTTCGGCCGAAAAACATGGCCGCCAGCAGCCATCTTTGATTTCAAAATTCAATCCATTGGCGTGGGCTACAGGTTGTACTGCTTGTCTGATCATCATGAAATTTGTATTGGATGTTAATATTGACATGTAGATGGGAATGAGTCATTTTGGGATCGTTCGTTAACAACACATGGCCGCCAACAGCCATCTTGGAATTTACTCTTTGCATGACTAAATTCTTTGGCCCGGGCTACAGGTCGTACCTTTGGTCTGATCTTTATGAAATTTGTCAGGAATGTTGACATTGACATGTAGATGGGAACGAGTCATTTTGGGGTCATTCGGTATAAAACATGGCTGCCAGCAGCCATCTTGCATTTCAAAATTCAATCCATTGGCGCGGGCTACAGGTCGTACTGTTGTTAACAATGACATGTAGATGGGAACGAGTCTTTTTGGGGTTATTCGGCCAAAAAACATGACCGCCAGCAGCCACCATCTTGGATTTTACTATTTCCATAACTAGTAGGCCTTCCAACTTTCCACATTCCTAATCACTCCATTGACTGTAACACATGAAATTTGTCCCTTTCCAAGTTGAGTTACAGTGTCATTGACACTTTCATTCATATTGTCATGGTTAATTGAATTTTAGGGGCCACAGAGCACTTAGAAGATTAACATATAAGGTTATGCATTTTAGTGTCCAAGCTACTTTGTAGTGTGTGAAGCCCTTTGATTGAGGGCTTCTTACTTTCTTTTATATTAACTATGGTAATCTGTTTCGATTTAGGGGCCAGCATCCTCATCATATTAGGTCTGTATAACATTATATAGATAACACTTTGTATTGTATAAACTACATATATATTTGAAAACCATACATCCCTGTTATGAAACATTTAATTGTGCATGTACCTAACAATATAAGCATTCCTTATTTAAGATTGATGTTTTCTTATTCTGCCCCTCCAGTCGTACTTTCAGTATTTCCTCATTACTGCTCTTCAGTAGTTCAATATCTAATAATGCCTGGTTTAGAGCTATCTTGCATTTGTTGTGGTCCTGTACCGGTAAATTACATGTATTTCCTTCTCACGTGTTCCAATTTTTTCAATTCTGTTGATGTTCTCTGAGCCGACTCGTATTTTACTCACTTCCACTCCCAGTCGAGATACATCTGTACAAAAATGATCAAGCGCCTTCTTGGTGTCACCACTGGATAAGTTAATTAATTCAATGATTTGCTGTTCAAATTGCATAATAACTTCGGGAGATATCAAGCTTAAGTTCTTTGAACAATTTGCATCTACAACCTCTGTTAGAGTTGATGAAGTGTTGATTGATTGTCCAGTAATTGACACATTTTCAACCACCTGAAGCTCCTGGACAATGTCGTTAATGTTGACATCATCTGCTGGTGCCTCAAATGGATCCTTATTAATATCGGTGGGGGTGTTTAAAATGATTTTCCTATATTCAGCCAGCTTCTGATCTGTTCCATGTCTGTTATATATATAATTATGTCTTCTTCATTGAATCCGTCCGCAGTTAAGAACTTGAAAGCTTGTCAGCGAGGTAAACCCTTTATGTGTTTTTCCCATGAAACCTTCCACTTCGGGTTGTGCCAAGGACAAATGCAGGAAAATCCCTGTAGCTCTACCTTAGGAAACTGCATGGAACTTCTTTCTTTCCCTGGTATTTACAGCATTTAGTTTCTGTTCCATCTTGTTTTGACTTTCATCCATATTATATAATCTCTGTGTAATGTTTACCTCAAGAATAGGTGACTTGATTGTTATCGATCGACGAATATCTTAACAGAGGAAATAAGTTTATAAATGTATACTTTTCGTCCGAGTATCCAGTGTTTGTCTTTTAACCACTTAATATCATGTCTTCAGTTTAAACTTTCATCTTGAAATAAGATAATTATAATTTATTATTTTTGATGCAAATTTAGTTACGGTTAGTACCAGAAGTTGCACTATCAATATTCCATTTATATTTTGAAACTCTGTAGCTGAACCTGCTTCATATTGGAAGTCTGACTGCTTAGACACTTCCTCATACTGTTGACTTCTGAGCAATATGACATCAAACTGAAACAGCTGATTTCAGATGTTAGGCATTACTGTCAATATCAAACAGGAGGATAAAATATTTAGCAGTCTGGACCTGTTGTTGCAGATTGGAAAGTATTTTTAAGACTAATAGATGGATTCTTTCTCAATGCATTCTGAAGGTATATTTTTATTGTTTTGCCACAATGAGCTGAACGTTGAACCCTCGTATTGGCACATTTCATGAATGATAAAAAGCAAACATGTTTTCTCGAGGATTGTTTTATTAAAACTGTTTTCTGTATCGATATGTTCAGTCACATGACTTGAAAATCCAAGATGTCCACCAGTCACTTGGAAATCCATGATGGATGCCAAATTGACCAAAATATCCATAAAATTGTTTTTCATCTCATAGCTACCTGTAGGTGCCAAAAATGTAAGAATGCGAATCAAACCAAATTGATAACCTTATAAATGTACCATCTAGATTATGTATACTTGATGTTTCTGTCGGGTTCAAAGGGTTAGTACATCACTTGGTGTGCTTACTTGGTTATTTCCAAGTCAAGGTCAAGTATCCTTCCAAATATTACCAATAGTCAGTTCTCATATGGAATTGAATAAATGGGAATAGAACCAAACCGAATGAAATGAACCATGATAGACATAAAAATTTGAAGTCTTGTCCTTGCTACGACTTCGCAATGGAATTTCAATTATTACATTGTTGGGACTACAAAATGTAAGGGGAATGGTAAAATCATTATTAAAATGTATTTTGTTAAAATTATTGATTCCTAACCAGACGCAAAGAACCATAAAAAATACCTGATCACAAACCAGCAATATTATTAAAATGTATTTTGTTAAAATTATTGATTCCTAACCAGACGCAAAGAACCATAAAAAATACCTGATCACAAACCAGCAATATAATAAATTCCCATGTAACAGTTCCAACAATGTGAATCTGAATTTGAGAAATTAATGCCATATCAATTTATCTGGCAGTTGGAATATTTTTCTTGCCACCTACCAGCATTTTTCACCACATACAATTAGACCTTAAAAATTATTTCTGTCAAGATTTTGTAGCAGTAAATCTACCATTTGAATGGTTTTCAGTCACTTGAAAAGAGTTATATCAAGTAGGCCTACTTTTGATCTTTTAGATATTCCCAAATTCATCCTACTGGTTGTGACAATGGTATGTTAACTATAATAAATATCATTTTTCAGGTTCAAGAACTTCCTTAAATGCTCAATCAGACATGTGAATTGATCAGAAAATTCATAAAGAGTCAAGCACGTTTTTCAAAGAAACCCTTGGCTTCAGATGTCCTTCGCTGCTATTTGAAACAGAGAGGCCTTCCACATTGGACATCTTTCTTTGTTTACTATCACACTGTTCACAACGACCAGTTTGGTCTTTCACATTTCAACTTGGTGGCTGATGGCAAGAATTACCATATTCTACGAACAGGCTGCTTCCCTTTCATCAAGTACCACTGTTGTCATCGCCCTACAGAGGACCTAAGCCATGAGGATACCTTCTTCACTTTGCTCAAGCTTATAAATCTTGGTAAGCATATTTACTGGTACATTGTGTCAATTATGGTGCAGGTCTTGTATGATTGGTAGGAAATGGTCAAAATTAGGAATTTTCTCTGTAACAAAATTGTGGGCATGACAGGGGGAGGGGGTTTTGAAAATTTACAGGAAGACCTGTATGCGAGGGTGTGTGGCTTGTCAAAAATGACCCAAATTTACCCTCATCAATATAAATTATTTACTAAAGACTTTTAAAATCCCAACTACAAGCCCTGTAACAATTAGAATCACATCGAGGGCTCAGACCTAGAGAAAACAAGGGTTGCGCATCAAAAATGGCTCTCGTAAAATTTTATTGCCCTCAAGAGTGAATCTGTCTGAACGAGAATCACTAAAATGGACAAGGTAAGGAAACTTAACTCAGAACTAAGGGCCATAAATCAGTTAAAACAACTAGGATAAACCTGGTTTTCGAAATTGATCGAGATTATTGTTGTGAAAGATCCATAGCCCACCCATGACCATAGAGTCACTCCAGGTATACATATACACCTCACCAATGGCCATTCAGACCTCTCAGATATACCAATACCTGCACACATGACCACTCATACCTTCCATACTTGCATATACACATCACACATGACAATTCAACAACTCACTGTATACTCATACGCGCCATCCATGATCAAACAGCTACTCCCTATACACCCACCAATGATAATACATCCACAACGTATATAAATATACATCCCACCCGTTACCACAAGGGCACTCTATATATTGTATATACCCACATGCTCGCCAATGACCATCCAGCTTACTCCAGGTATGCATATACACTTCAATTATGACTGTACAGTCATTCCATGTACACCTAGATACACATTACCCATAACCATAAAATCACTCCCTATTTATCCACACACCCCATCCATGATCATAAAGACAACACATGTATACATACGTATACACCCACCTGTCACAATACAGCCACACACAGTACACCTGTACATCCCACTTCTGACCTTACAGTCACTCCATATATACATTAACAACACACAGATGACCATGTACATGTAGCTACTCTTGTTATATCCATACACCTCATCAATGCCCATACAGCCACATCGGGTATGCCCATACTGGGTACACACAACCATACACAATACAGTCACTCCATGTATACCAATACCACACATGACCATACAGCCACTCCTTGTATACCTATCCATCTCACCATGGACGTCCCACTCATAACCATATAGTGAGTGACTCCTTGTATACCTATTCATTCATGACCATGCATTAACTCCCTGTATTCACCTCACCTATGATCATAAAGTTACTCTCTTGGCATCCACCATGTATCCAGTTGAACCAGTTTTATCCTCATGGGCCAGAATAGCCACAGATTATGGTTTATCTCAGTTCTGTCTCAAAGTTCTGGCCATTTCCTTTCAATAATATGGCTAGAATCACAAAAGAGGTTCTTGACAAAATTCCATACTGCAACTTTCAATAGAATTTGTCATGCCCCAAACGGAACTGGAACAACCAGAATAGGCTTGCCATGATTAAGAGATTAATCGACTAACCTTCAACAGGTGTGGTAGTCGATGGTTATTTACTTTTTGTTGTTGAATCGTCGAATGGCAGGGCAGGTAAAGTAATGCCCGAAGTATATGGCCCTTTAACCACAGCAGAATTATGGGAAATTTTTTCTGGATTTAGTCGGAAATATGGCTTGTTGCCATTTATCAGAATGGCGCATATCAGAACGATTAATCAACTAATCGTCGACTATAATGGTTGATTAGTTGATTCTGAAAACTAATAGTCGTGGCAGCCTTAAACCAGAATAGAATATATAGTTGTCAGTTAATTAACTAACACATACAATAACCAAGTGAGTCACAATTAAGCTACCTTTTCGGAAAACGCAGACAACAATGTTCGTGATATATGTAAAAAATCTACTTTTTATACGCCCTTTTGAAAAAACGGTCGTATGATGTAAATGGGTTGTACGTCCGTCATCCGTCCATCGTCCGTCCGTCTGCTTTTGGTTTCCGGATGATAACTTTAGATTGAATCGAGTCATTTGAGTGAAATGAACCAAATTTGGTATATTACTGTTATGCCCTAAGTAAATGGCCCATCTAACTGAAGTGGCACCCCAGTTTAACTGCGTTCCATCTTAACCTAACTGCAGTTATAAGATGCGTTTAAAACGCAAGAGAACCGAATAAATTGTGCGGTTAAAACGGATACGTCGCAGTTAAACCGGTATATGTCGCTCTTAATGGAACAGATACCATATGGCGTATATGGCGTGTCATGTTTTAGTTGCCATGCTCGTTAGACAAGTTAGTCCAAATAACATGCCAGTGTCCCTTTCAATATCAATATTTTTTGTTGTGGATCTTCTATTTATTTTTGATAAATAGAACAGACATTCATTTACCAATATTTTATGTTTTGGGTAAACGGAAGATTGTGATGTATGCAGTCTGGGTGAACGTCGACTCTATATTTGAAATATAGAGTCTGGAGCTAATGTAGCCAAAACCATTTCTATTCAGCGAAGAGCTTCCCCAAAATGACGTCACGGATTTTTTTAAATACATCGATGATTGACAGGTGTCCCCACGTGTTATTTGTTGTGCTTCGCCGACTCATCAACCCACAGAAGGCCTGTGTCGCGACATTAAAACTTACAGAAGATAATATTTGTCGTGTGTGCGACTATTCTTTTTTCGGGAGATGAACTCGCTGCATCAACGGGAAAGCTGCATCCGAGAGCAAAAAATTAGGTCGTCATCAAAAATGATGCTTTAGAACTATTTAAAAGCATAAAATTAAGTCATTTCCTCGGTGTTTGACTTTCAGATGACTTTTTTTTTACGGCAAATAATTTGTCGATTTGCAAACCATGTTACAATAAAGTAACTCAAATACACGGACATGAGTAAAGTATCTATTTATATTTATGGGAGGCCAAGTTGGTACCATACGCAGGCCTATCTATCAGGTCCAGCACATCCTTCAAATTAATCGGAATCGTACCGAATATATAATTTCGAAGCAATTTTTTCTGTCTCTGTTGAATTTGCAAGCCTCGAAATTCCGCTGTGTTACTATATTTAGAGCATTCGGCAAACCTCGTCGCGGTCACAGGTCGAGGAGTTCAGCCGCAGAGGTCACAGGTCGAGGAGTTCAGAATGATATTTAGAGGTGACATTATGGGAGTCTCCGCCCATTAACACTTGTTTATCAACCCATACGGTTTCATTGGACGGAAAATAATTTACGCAATCAATCAGATTACGGAATCCCGAGGACTTGGAAATGAAATATCGATGTTATCCGTCAGACCTTATATTCAATGTTGTAATGAATATTTAGGTATGAGTTTACTCAGACTGTGATGTATGGTGTGAAAAAATTAAAGTGTTTTTGTGTGTTTTATTTATTTTTGGATTTCTTTTTATTATAATGTTGTATACTTTATAGACCTTTTGGTGAAAATAACAGTTGGGCTAACCCCGACGGGTAATCGGAATTCTTACGGCCCATTTTCGACTTTAACCATTGATAAAATAAATATTTATATAATTATATATAAATATAATTATTCGACAATTTAACTTTCAATGTAAGGAAAACGCATTTAAAATGTAACAACCGCAAAACGGAAAAAACGCATTCAAACGGATCAAATTGCCACTGAATTTCAAACGGATTCGAGTGGATAATTATATAATAATATAAAGTGGGGGTTAGAGTCCCACACATGCATCATAAATGTAAAGTGAGGGAAACAATACATAGTCACAAAATGCGTTTAAACGGAACAACCACACTCTTCAAACGTCAGGCATTATTCGGATATCGGAAACCGATATTTAAGTTTTCCGATCTTGCATTCGTTGCTATATAATCATAATTAACTACAAACGTGACACGCCAGCTAGATTCGCGAATTGCGTATGTACTATTACTAGTATTAAATTCAGCACTCTACTTTGCTTCAAACATAAGCATGTATTTTTTCACAAGCCGAACAACGATCGTATACTAGAACATATACGTCAAAATTATACAGTTTTCAACAAGTCGGGATTAAAACATAAAATATATCGTGTTGAGTACCGATGGTGATAACAAAAACATACAATCAACTCCTGGTCGATTATGAAGTTACCACTTTGCCATAATCGCTAAAACACAAAACGATAACATACACTGGTAGATGCATGGGTAGTACACCTCTCTTTCCCAATAAAAATTCAAATACCGGAAGGTTAACATTTACGTGCGGTGGTTATTAACTGCCGTAACCTAACCGCATGTAACTGCGATACCACCGCAGTTACGGCAAATAACTGCGGTGCGGTTACGGTTTAACCGCAGTTGTAAACGGATTATAACTGCAGTTAATGGGTCATTTACTTAGGGCATAACAGTAGTTTACCACCCCAAAATACAGATCGCATGATTTTGACTGAGTTATGTTCCATTTTCGACTTAGATTTTACCAGATTTGCGGTTTCCGGATGATAACTTTAGATTGAATCAAGTGAACTGAACCAAATTTGGTATATAATATATTTAGAATTTTTGGTTATGGAATATACCCAACAATCTAGCACCAGACCAGTGGTCCATGTTCCATGTTCCAATATAATATTACTGGTAGTTTACCACCCCCAAATACAGATCAAGTTTGAATATGAGGTTTCGTCCACATGATTTTTACTGAGTTATGCCTGCTTTTTATGTTTACCCATACCATAGTATGGTAAACATAGTGTCGTTGCCCGGATTGACCACTCGTCGTTGGTCCGTCTGTCTGTCTGTCTGTCCGTCTGTCCGTCTGTCCGTAGACACTTTACGAGTAATGCGATAACTCAAACATTTTTTATCCGATCGAAACCAAATTTTGTATATGGGTTTCTCAGCCCAAAATACAGATCGAGTTCGAATTTGGGTTTGATCCGAGATTTTGTTACAGAGTTATGGCCCTTTTTCAACTTAGAATTCACGCATTCTGCCATAACTCAAACATTTTTTATCTGATTGGAACCAAATTTGGTATGTTAGTTTCACAGATTGAGTTCGAATATGGGTTTGATCCGATTAATTTTAAAGGAGTTATGACCATTTTTCGAGAATTTTTTTTTTTTTTTAGATTTAGCTCCTTGCTAAATTTAGCATATACAGATATTAAATTTTGTGTTTGAACTTTAATAACAATAAAAAAAAAATTTAAATAATAAAAAAAAATTGACACTTTCATTTATTTTAGTTTTATACGATTAATTAGGTGTGAATCCGTGTGATATCCTGTTTTGAAAATATGAAGATTTTATTGCAATAGTTTCATGTAATATAATGATATCAATAAATTACCATGTAATCCAACATCCAGAGTATATCAGAGGATTTTTATAGATGTTGTCATTCCAAGTGAAATCTGTTATGAAATGAGTGATGACATATGATACAGAGCTCTGGTGGGTCAAGCAAGATAAACAACACTGGTGGCTGGCTGTTTGTTTATTCTAACTGTCAAATTGATTAATGGCAGCACAAGACAGGTGTTTTTTGCTATTCTTGAAATTTCATTACAGGATGAGATAAGGGCCCCCTCACCTATATAAGTGTCTTCTAAATTCCATTAATTTGCTTCAAAAATAATTAACCCTTTCCAAGGTTTCCATAGACACATGCTATAATGTACATGGACTCTTCCTCATATCTCTTAATATATATTGGGTATCTTTGCACACTTCTATCAATTTTGGTATTGACTGATTAATTGATTTTTGAAAAATATATTAACCCTTCAGACACGTGCTTTCAAAATTAAAACAACAGCTGATAGCCAATTTGATTTATCTATGCAATGGGGAAACAGGCAGATAAATATACATGACTATTGTAAGTGATGACTTGTTTTGAAAATCAATATGGTAGATGTTAGTATTTCCAGGAACCTTATTTTCCCATTTGTTCACATTTTCATGGTTGATTGAATTTTAGGGGCCACAGAGCACTTAGAAGATTAACATTGAAGGTTGTGGCTTTAGTGCCCAAGCTACTTGTAAAACATTGTAATGTGTGAAACCATTCAAATGAGGGCTAACTTACTTTCTTTTATATGAACGATTTAGTGGTCATCCCCATCATATTATGTCTGTATAACATTATATAGATAATACTTTTGAATTGTATAAACTACATATATTTTTGAAAAACATACACCCCTGTTATGAAACACTTAATCTTATTTAATACACAGGTCAGATCTGATCTTATATCTGTCCATGTTTGATAAACAAATAACTGGGGAGAATGCGGGAAGGGGGGGGGTAATTAAAGTACCATTTAAATACGAGATGGAATCCCCTACATATATGTCGTTCTAAGCAGTCTGGCTTGTCAACAATTATAATTTCTCTTTAGAAGTGAATAATAAATTTTGAATATCTGGCATGTCAAAAGTGGCAAAGATAGGGATTTATCACTTTTGCTTCCAATGAATTAACTTAAACTCCTAAACATGTCCTCCGAAATCACTAAACCATTGGATCTCACAGTGAGAGGTCCTTGTGTGAATAGGGACAGAGTTATGAGATTTAAAACTACTCCTCCCCCAACCCAAATACTTTAACCCTTTCTTAAGACAAATTATTTGAGCTTTTGATTTCAAGTTGGGTACTGATATATGGATTAATTCCTGTGATCATATCTTTGACAAATTATCAGTTATGGCTAGTCACTATCGCCAAGGTATGGGTTAAACATCTGCCGATCGTGATCGGCCTCTCGTTTTACTTAGATTTTAATGATTGTTGATGTGGTTATTTCTCACTGGTAACAATAGTCCAGGAGATATTGGTAGACCTCTGCACCCCCCCCCCCCCCCAGGACTTAACTTCACCCCACTAATTTTCTTCCTTAAGGTCTCCTCTAATTTTTTTCACTTGTTAACAAGAACAAAAAGTGGCCGCAGAGACTCCAGACAAGATGGCGTCCCTCATGGTGGCCATTTTTTTTATATGCACCAGGTCTCTTTGATCGCCGTTATAGTAAAGACGATGTCACATGCGGTCTTGTTTTCCGTTTGATTCGTTATGGTAATATACAACCCTTACAAATTAGCCAAAAATCCGACACAAAAATCCAATATGGCGGCCAAGATGGCCCCCCCCCCCCCAGGACTTAACTTCACCCCACTAATTTTCTTCCTTAAGGTCTCCTCTAATTTTTTTCACTTGTTAACAAGAACAAAAAGTGGCCGCAGAGACTCCAGACAAGATGGCGTCCCTCATGGCGGCCATTTTTTTTATATGCACCAGGTCTCTTTGATCGCCGTTATAGTAAAGACGATGTCACATGCGGTCTTGTTTTCCGTTTGATTCGTTATGGTAATATACAACCCTTACAAATTAGCCAAAAATCCGACACAAAAATCCAATATGGCGGCCAAGATGGCCTCCCCCCCCCCCCCAGGACTTAACTTCACCCCACTAATTTTCTTCCTTCAGGTCTCCTCTAATTTTTTTCACTTGTTAACAAGAACAAAAAGTGGCCGCAGAGACTCCAGACAAGATGGCGTCCCTCATGGCGGCCATTTTTTTTATATGCACCAGGTCTCTTTGATCGCCGTTATAGTAAAGACGATGTCACATGCGGTCTTGTTTTCCGTTTGATTCGTTATGGTAATATACAACCCTTACAAATTAGCCAAAAATCCGACACAAAAATCCAATATGGCGGCCAAGATGGCCGCCGAAATGTGAAAATTTGCTTTTTTTTCGGACATTTCACCACCTTTCGTTTGTCTCTGTGGGAAAATATTGGCACCTTGACGCGATTTTATACATTTATCGTCTAGAAGAGTCATTGGCGAACACACGGGGACCATAATATATATTCCTTGACGGATATTTTTGTCCGATATCACGTTTTCCCCAAATGCCGGTATAATCCGGTCAAAGCCAAAACGATGCTAATAACGCAATGTCTGTTTCGAATCAATGAGTGTTAATGGCCACCAGAAATAGAAAAATCGCCGAAAATCGCTGATTTTAACATCAGTGAAAGTTATTGTCACGACAACTCCACACCTGCTTCCTATTGTGAGTTGGGAACACTTAGTCGAATAACTGTCCTTATATTGCATCCAAATAAAAGTCCCCCAAATCCAAAATGGCGCCCACAATGGCCGACAAATTTTGAAAAATCACCGAAATTCCCTCATGTTCACATCATTTGGCATTATTGCCGAGAAAACTCCACACATGCTGACAGTTAAGTTGTAAATACTGAGGTGAAGTAATTACCTTGCATTTGATGAAGGAAATTGTTTACCAAATCGAAGATGGCGGCCAAAATGGCGTCCGAACTTTGAAAACAAGCTTACATTCCTTTACTTTCTTACTATGTGCGTTATTGTTACGCGAATTCTACCCATATGGAACATTGATATGAAGTATTCATATGGAACATTGATATGAAGTATTCATTTGAGTTTGGCCAACTCTCACAATCAAGATGACTGCCAAACTGGCGGCCAGAAATTGAAAAGAAGTCGAAATTGTCACATACTAATTTCAACTTTTTGTCATAATATCAATATGTATGCATTGGACGAAACGGTACATAAGCCATCTATTTGTTCCAACATAGGTCGTCGCCTTCTGGAAGGATGAAAACCCACAATAATCGCGATGTGGCATTTAGAAATCCATTCTCCACTAAGCGCCCATAATGGCCGTAACCGTATATGGGTGCACCGAATAGTCATATTATGACTTCCAAGATTCAAAACAACAGTACCTGAGCTTATTCTGATTTGCCACATTTAGCATTATCTGGATCAGCATCTGTCTCATCACATTAATCTATCTCGCTCACTCCAACACAGTTTTCTACACTTCTTGGTAGAAGGGTCCCACTAATCGGAATGTTTCAAACAACACATATGCCGGTGTCAAGCTCACTTGTTTGTCTCGAAAGCTGGGAATTCTTATCCTTATTCTTGGCGAGCTTCATTCGTGGTAGCTTATGGTATAATTCAGATGCTACATATGGGATCTGAGCGTCATCTTGCGTGATAAACTACAAAGTTATGCGGTCGATGCGTATACTAGCTTTCAGAAGGATCTCTCTATCTGCGTATTTTTCAGATTTGGTTATCTAATGTGGATAACAAACTGTACATCTGGTGATCTTCCCATCCAGACACTTCTCAATATGTGGTTCATCAATTCACATATTCACGTACTGACGTAGCCGGACAACTGCTGTATATGGCTTCGAATGTTGAAAGCCTAACATTTGACGGATGCCTTTCTGCTAAGGCGTAGAAGACCATAATGCATAATATACCCACACTTCTTGACCATGATCAGAAGAACAGTCCTGGTGGCGTCTATCAATCGTCTCACCGTACAGATCCAAGCAGATAATAACAATACATGCGGTGCTAGTTTGTGGGCATGTGTCATGATCGTGGAAATGAAATTGGACCATGACTGCACCGCCCCTTCTTTGGGTATGTTTTAGATTCAGACATGATCTCATTTGGCTTTGCTTTCCTTGTATGCTAAGGTTGTATCTTTTAATCCCCCTGGAAGCCGTTCTTAATCAACGAACCAGACGTGTACCATTGGCTACTACTATATAAGCCCCACCAGACTGGGGTGTAGTCTTCAGGACGATGCATTTTATAGTTACCGATAATATGTCATACTCACGCTGGGTGGTGGTCGGTATGGTTCAAGAAAGTACAATGCCATCAACACAAGGGTGAAATGTTCAACGCGAAGAACATCTAGAGGAATGTTACTTTGATGAGATCTTGCATTCAGTTTAACCTACGTTGGGTACACCAAGTGATTTATTGGTAACATCACCATTCAAAACCATTGTCCTGCATGGGACATCTTAACTACTATATTCTAAAGTTATATAATATAAAGCTATATGATCATAAAGGTCACGTTCACCAACGTCCACATCCATTGCCATCGATACTATAAATTGTTCTTTAAACACACAGTGAAATAAATGCACCACAGTTCCTGACATTTTCTTAAATAATACCGTCCACATACTGACACTAACCCTGAGAGATCATAACAACAATGCATACCTTCATTCCATAAAGACATTATCCTTTAGCCCATCCGACTGGCTAGGATAGTATTATCCAGACAAAATTATACGTCTGGTCATGTTGATTCAGAACGGCCTTGAAACGGATGTGGAAATACAATCTTACCACACCAAAAAGATCAACACGCATGACATTCTATATTGAAACATGCACCTGGTGTAGGGTTGTATACCGTGGCCCATTTCATTCCCACTGTCATGGCGCATGTCCACAAACTAGCACCGCGAGTATTGTTCTTCTCTGCTGGGAGATATTCGACGAGACGACTGCGGGACGTCACACAGTTTGCTTAGGATCATGATCAAGAAGTGTGGGTAGTCGGTACATCATGGTCTTCTCCTTAGCAGATAGGCATCTGTCCAAGGGAATGAGACATCTAGCTACCTCCGAAACACTGCCGAAGTTGTCCACGTATGCCAATACGTTCGCTAAGTTTGTGAGTTGAACCATCTATTGAGAAGTGACTAGTTAAGTGGGAAGTTCGCCATGTATACATGTCATTATCCCCACGGGGTATGAGAAAGACATCCATAGAGATGAATTTCTGTAAGCTTGTATACTTATCGACCATATGCCTTTCTAGTTCAAGATGACGAACAAATCCCATATTTAGCAAGCATCTAAAATCTTAAGCCAGACACCGGGAAATTAATTGTTTGAAACGTTATGACTAAAGGGACCCTTCTCACAGGAAGTGTTGAATACTTTGTCGGTGTGAACGACCTAGATTTATCAGGCAAATAAATGGAAACTGGTCCCGATCATTAAGGACGTGGCAAATCAGAATCTTTTACCAGGTAATTGTTCTAATGTGGCTATTCGGCGCACCTACGGTTACGGCAATTATCGGCGCGAAGTGTCAAATGGATTTCGAAATGACACATCGCTATATTATAAGTGTGGGTTTTCGTACTTCCAGAAGGACCCTATCAATGTTATGCGTTTTGATACGTTTTAAGTTGAACTAATATATGGTTTGTGTATAGTTTCGTCCATACATATCGATACTATGACAAAAAGTTGAAATTTGTATGTGAATATATCGATTTCTTTTCAATTTCCGGCCTCCAGTTTAGCTTCCATCTTGACATTGAGTATCAATTGACAAACTGAAATGAATACTTCATACCAATATTCCATATCAACATGTGATGGTGGGTAGAATTCGCGAAACAATAATGCCCATCGTAAGAAAGTAAAGGAATCTAGGCGTGTTTTCAAATATCGGTCGCCATTTTGGCCGCCATCTTAGATTTGGAAAACCATTTCTTGCATGGGATGAAAGGTAATTACTTCACCTCAGTATTTACAACTCAACTGTCAGCATGTGTGGAGTTTTTCTCGACAATAATGCCCAATGATGTGAACATGAGGGAATTTCGGTGATTTTTCAAAATTTGTCGGCCATTGTGGGCGCCATTTTGGATTTGGGGGACTTTTATTTGGATGCAATATAAGGAAAGTTATTCAACTAAGTGTTCCCAACTCACGATAGTAAGCAGGTGTGGAGTTGTCGTGACAATAACTCTCACTGATGTTAAAATCATCGATTTTCAGTGATTTTTCTATTTCTGGTGGCCATTTTGGCCGCCATCTTGGATTTGGGTGAATATTCCTCAACTCAGGTATAAGAGGAATCCTAGCCCGAGTATCTCCTGCACATATATAATCATGGCTGGAGTAATAATAGCAATAACACTCATTGATTCGAAACAGACATTGCGTTATTAGCGTCGTTTTGGCTTTGACCGGATTATACCGGCATTTGGGAAAACGTGATATCGGACAAAAATATCCGTCAAGGAATATATATTATGGTCCCCGTGTGTTCGCCAATGACTCTTCTAGACGATAAATGTATAAAATCGCGTCAAGGTGCCAATATTTTCCCACAGAGACAAACGAAAGGTGGTGAAATGTCCGAAAAAAAGCAAATTTTCACATTTCGGCGGCCATCTTGGCCGCCATATTGGATTTTTGTGTCGGATTTTTGGCTAATTTGTAAGGGTTGTATATTACCATAACGAATCGAACGGAAAACAAGACCGCTTGTGACATCATCTTTACTATAACGGCGATCAAAGAGACCTGGTGCATATAAAAAAAATGGCTGCCATGATGGACGCCATCTTGTCTGGAGTCTCTGCGGCCACTTTTTGTTCTTGTTAACAAGTGAAAAAAATTAGAGGAGACCTTATATTTTGAGGTTTCTGATTGATAAAAAAATGTCAAAAATACCACACTTGAAGTTATTTTGTTTTATTTTTGTTATTTATTTCGTGTTAAGTCAAAGGTTTCAAACAAATGAATTAAACCTTGCCCCACTCTACTCCAGAAACGGGCGTATTATGTGCCACGACCCGACGGCGTGCTCTTGTTACCAAATTTGGTTGCCATTTGGGAAGCCATCTTGAGCAATTTGGTCTATAAACACCATAGTGTGACACATTTATGACAGACCAAAACAATAAACACCTTTCATACCAAATATAGTTACATTTTACTTGAAAAAATGGTCCAAACCTGAAAATGAATTTTTGTCAATATCTATGTCAAGTTTGTGAGAGAAAAATCCAATATTTCTGGTAATTTCAGTTGTGACACTAGTAACAATTAACCATGGTGCATCAGACATGTTAGTATTCAATGTATAGAAGGCAGAATAGCCAATTTTATACATCAACCACTACTTGTAAGTGATTGCAGGACATGCTGGGGGAATATCTACCATTTTCCATATTTTGAGCCAAAGTGACAATTTTGGTTCCAATGAATTGGAATATTCATAGGTAATGATATGCCTCACTTGCATTACAAAGTTCTGTTAATTTCTATTTGAAATTTGACTAGAATCCCAATTGTGATTTTTGTGTGAAATTTTCTACCGCGTTCTGTAAAATTGAATTTTTGAAGGATCGGAAGGGGCTAGGACCCCAATAATTGCATTGCTCCAATGATCAGTTCGAATAAAAAATACAAAATAAAGTCGCATTTCTCAACCAATTCCAAACAGCATAAACTGATTTAGAAGATATTAGTGAAAAAACATCATATTTTCAACTTCCGGTAGCCATCTTGTTTCAGTTTTGCCCTATAAAAGTGGCATTATGTCCAAGCTTCACGAAATTATATACATTTGCATACATTTTTAGCTCAACTTACTTTTGTAAGTTTGAGCTATTGCCATGGCGTGGCGTCCGTCGTCCGTGTGTGCGTGTGTGTCTGTGTGTGCGTGTGTCCGTCAACAATTTCCTTTGGCGCAGGCTACAGGTCGTACCTTTGGTCTGATCTTTATGAAATTTTGCATGAATGTTGACATTGACATGTAGATGGGAACGGGGAACGAGTCATTTTGGGGTCATTCGGCCAAAAAACATGGCCGCTGGTGGCCATCTTGGATTTCAAAATTCAATCCATTGGCGCGGGCTACAGGTCGTACTGTTCGTTTGATCATCATGAAATTTGTCATGGATGTTAATATTAACATGTAGATGGGAACGAGTCATTTTGGGGTCGTTCGGCCCAAAAAACATGTCCGCCACCAGCCATATTGGATTTTACTCTTTGCATGAATAAATCCTTTGGTGCGGGCTACATGTCGTAGCTTTGGTCGAAACTTAAAGAAATTTGTCATGGATGTTAACAATGACATGTAGATGGGAAACGAGTCATTTTGGGGTCGTTCAGCCGAAAAACATGGCCGCCAGCAGCCATCTTGGATTTTACTCTTTGCATGACTAAATCCATTGGCACAGGCTACAGGTCATACCTTTGATCAGATCATTATGAGATTTGTAAAGGCTGTAGATGGGAACAAGTCATTTTGGGGTAATTCGGAAAAAAACATGGCTGCCGGTGGCCATTTTAGAATTTACTCTTTGCATCAATAAATCCTTTGTCACACCATAATCACCACATCCCTGATCCGATCATTATGAAACCTGTTATGAATGTTGATATTGACATGAACATCTAGTCTTACTTAGACATTTCAATTAGCACTTTTCCTATTCCTCCATTTACTGTCAACCATTAAATTATTCCCCTACCTAAGTTGAGCTACAGTGTCATTGACACTTTCATATTATATTTTCCGCTATAATTTGCATAAAACTTACTTGGGGCCTGGTCTGAAAAATGGTGGCCATGATGGACGACATCTTGTCTACAGTCTACACAGCCTCATGTTAGCATTGCTTAAAAGTTGAAGGACATAATAAGGAACAAAATAATTGGGATAAAGTTAAGTCCCAGGGGGTGCAAGTGTACCCCTCAGCTCCTGGACTATAAGCGTTGGTGTTAGTTCTTTTCATGACATCTCCTCAGTAGAAAATGCCTACAGTGTATCATATAAGGTAGCAATACACAACTGTTTATTATACCCCCCGCAACGAAGTTAGGGGGGGTATACTGGAGTCAGCTTGTCCGTCCGTCCGTCCGTCGTCCGTCCGTCCGTCGTCCGTCGTCCGTCCGTCCGTGGACACAAATTTGTCCGGAGTTTTTCTCAGTCGTTTTTTGATCAATTTCTGTGAAACTTGGCACAGACATCAACCATCATGGGAACCTGTGCACCTGCGATTATGACGTCTGTCGGACTTTTATTTTTGGAGTTATCCCCCCTTTTTCGACTTAGAAATATTTCGCAACATGTATACTTTTGTCCGATCTTTTATTCCTACATTTTTCGGTCAATTTTTTTAAAACTTGGCACAGATATTTAGTACCATTGGAACTTGTGCACCTGCGATTATGACATCTGTCTGACATTTTTTGGTGGAGTTATCCCCCTTTTTCAACTTAGAAACTTTTTTTGCAACATGCATAATTTTGTCCAAGCTTTTATTCCTACATTTTTCGGTCAATGTTTTTTAATCTTGGAACTGATATTTAGTACCATGGGAACCTGTGCACCTGCGATTATGACGTCTGTCCGGCATTTTTTGTGTGGAGTTATTCCCCTTTTTCGACTTTTATTCCTACAATTTTCGGTCAATAGGTTTAAGATTAGGGTTATGGTTGTACACCTGCAATGGGAACTGTTATTTTATTATTTTAACTAAATGTTTACTGACATGTGAAACATCTTAGTATTTTTAAAAGGGGGGTATCCGTAGTCCCATTGGGACAGTCACACCTCTAGTTGTGATAGCTATGAAGTGGGGATTGTACATGTACTTCTCAGCTATACCATGATTCTTGGCAAGCAAGAAACAACACATCCTTGTTTAAAAAACACAAACAATAGTAGAATTAATTATATGGCTGTCATTTGGCCTGCTTGCTGCTTGCCTCACCATCAAATATTTATCGCTTTCCCAATCCCAAAACCAAAAATAAGTTGGTTATTAATAGGGTCCTGTGAATATTCGACAGTCAAATTCGATTCAAATTTGAGTCAAAATTTCCAACTCGAAATTTTGAATATACACTGACGAAAAAGTAAGCTGTTTACAGACAAGCACAAACGTCAATCTTATGGTTTCTGTGCCATTTCATTCCCGAAAAATATGAAAATATGCACCTTACAATTCTTATTGTACATCGCGAATGTTTCAATGCCATTAAATATAAGTATAGCCAGTAATTAGCCAATATAGGATGACTAAATACACCTGAATTCTACCTTCGAACATGGTAGTCAAAAGCCCGGAGATCGCTGATGGACTGACGATGTGTGTAATTTTAATAGCTATGAGACTGAGCAACCGCGAGCGTTATCCGCCAACTATCCATCACATATTTTGAGTTATGTCATATCGCCAAGAATTTAAACAACATGTGTTTCCGGCATCGAAAAGAGGACATGGGAGGTGTTTTATTTTGAAGTTGGCTTTCAGTTTCAGAGCATTCCTTGACACTTGGCTAACATATGCTGTTATGGAACTTATGTCTGCGAATTACATTTAACTCCTGTCTTGTTTTGCGACTGTTGCATCTTTAAGTTTATAAAAACGGATATTTCCGAATGTTGATTTGCAATATTGCATGTGCGTGCAAACTATACAAATTTCTCGTGATTTCAGTTCCGATAATCTGTTGTGCTTTTATATTAATCATCGTGAAGGCCGCATGTATGTTTTTATCTGTTTTTAGCTCACATGAGACGAAGTCTGCGGTGGAGCTATAGTCATCACTCCTCGTCTGTCCGTCAATCAATCCCTCCGTCCATCTGTCCGTCAACAATTATTTGAATATCTTCTCTAGATCCATAGGAACGAATGGGTTCATATTTGGTGTGGATGTTCCCTGGGCGACTCACATTCAGATTTGTTCAAATGAGGTCACTGACTGGGTCAAATAGTTGTAAAGCCAGGGCCATAACTCTTTCCCTCCATAGTAATTCTTAAAACAACTTCTTCTCATGTACCATCAGGTCGAATGGGTTCATATTTGGTATGAAGGTTCCTTGGGTGACTGGGGTTCAGATCTGTTCAAATGAGGTCACTGGGTCCAATGTGGGCAGAGCCAGGGACATAACTAAAAAAAAAAAAAATGTTTTTGTTAGATTTATCTCATTGCTCATTTAACAACAAAGAAAGAAAATAAAAAAAACCCCAAAAAACCATTAAAGAGATAGTCGCAATTCCCCGCACTTTGGTATCACTTATAAATGCTTTTTCGAGTTCACCTCGACCCTCTAACATAAAAAAACCAAGCCCATAGTAAACGATTATTCTGTTCCGTAATTCCGAGCCGCGTAAATCCACCGGCAACTAAGCTCCCCCGGAACATAAATTTTGGAGTCTCTTTTGGGCGCTGACGTCACTTGGGGACACCCCTTTGCATTGAAACAATGGCGTATAGTGATTTGTTTTGTGAAAGTTCAAGCGATTTATTAGCCAACAATGGCGATGGTAGTGGGGGACAGCGTTACAAAAAGTGTATTAAATTAAGCTAATATTAGCAGTTATATGCACGATACAGACATTTAAGAAGATAATACCGGCGTTTAATGACTAAACGGAGAAATATTATGGCTGATCGATGTGTGGGCCTACTCAGTCAGCTGTCAGTTTCAGTTCAACTTCAACAGCGTTAGACAGGAGAATAACAACGGTGAGTGGAAAAGGAAATTTTTAACGTGGATATACATATCAATTATATGTATATAATATCAATAATATCGTAGTATTCTAATTGAAGTGGAATTGAAAACAAGTGAACTCAATATCTCACATCATTGCCATCAATGGTAAGATGGTGTTATGACAATTTGATCTACTCTAGCAATTGTTCTAGCTAGTATATTTGAAGAGTAATTATAAAAGTTCTATTAAAATGTCACAAAAATTGCAAGTTTGCCTAAAAAATTTAAAGTTTCAAAATACCTGGTCTAACGGTTGCTGTGTGTTGGGAACAGGACCACCCAACCCGATCTACCCGGGACAACCCGACCTGAACTAAGAATATATTGGTTTCATAATTTTGTTTATTTATAACCCACAACATAATTTTGCTGAAAATGTAAATATAAAAGTTATCTCTTTGACAATCGGTGATAAAATCTTGGCACTCCAGCTGTTTTTTTATGATTCTATTTCAATTGTCAAGTACCGGTGTGTGCATACAACATACATGTCACTGGTCAGTTTGAACATTATATTCATTTTTTTTTTCTCCCTTGAAATTGTAGTAGTGCCTACTTACTCATTGCCCATCCCCCCCCCCCCCAAAAAAAAAACAATGGATTTCTTGTATACTCAAACCTATATTTCGTGTAAACATACTTTTGGAAGTCCAAGCAACTGATAATGATAATCATGAAACATACTATATGACGAACTCGGGGATTATTGAGGGAAGATCTTAATCTTTCTATAATCTTGGCCAATTTCAGGTGTTCCCTTTCAAAGTGCATGGCAGAATTAGGGTTGCCACGACTATGCGTTTTCATAATCAACCGCTATTGTCGACGGTTATAGTCGATTAATCGTTTATATATGTGGCCTATATTGCACCCAGTTAAAGACATGATCAAATCGAAATTACAATGACTACATTACATCCAGTCTGAACATACCTGGTAGTTATAAACTGTCAGTCAATAATATCGTAGTATTCTAATTGAAGTGGAATTGAAAACAAGTGAACTCAATATCTCACATCATTGCCATCAATGGTAAGATGGTGTTATGACAATTTGATCTACCCGGTACCTGTCTACTCTAGCAATTGTTCTAGCTAGTATATTTGAAGAGTAATTATAAAAGTTCTATTAAAATGTCACAAAAATTGCAAGTTTGCCTAAAAAATTTAAAGTTTCAAAATACCTGGTCTAACGGTTGCTGTGTGTTGGGAACAGGACCACCCAACCCGATCTACCCGGGACAACCCGACCTGAACTAAGAATATATTGGTTTCATAATTTTGTTTATTTATAACCCACAACATAATTTTGCTGAAAATGTAAATATAAAAGTTATCTCTTTGACAATCGGTGATAAAATCTTGGCACTCCAGCTGTTTTTTTATGATTCTATTTCAATTGTCAAGTACCGGTGTGTGCATACAACATACATGTCACTGGTCAGTTTGAACATTATATTCATTTTTTTTTTCTCCCTTGAAATTGTAGTAGTGCCTACTTACTCATTGCCCATCCCCCCCCCCCCCCCCAAAAAAAAACAATGGATTTCTTGTATACTCAAACCTATATTTCGTGTAAACATACTTTTGGAAGTCCAAGCAACTGATAATGATAATCATGAAACATACTATATGACGAACTCGGGGATTATTGAGGGAAGATCTTAATCTTTCTATAATCTTGGCCAATTTCAGGTGTTCCCTTTCAAAGTGCATGGCAGAATTAGGGTTGCCACGACTATGCGTTTTCATAATCAACCGCTATTGTCGACGGTTATAGTCGATTAATCGTTTATATATGTGGCCTATATTGCACCCAGTTAAAGACATGATCAAATCGAAATTACAATGACTACATTACATCCAGTCTGAACATACCTGGTAGTTATAAACTGTCAGTCAATAATATCGTAGTATTCTAATTGAAGTGGAATTGAAAACAAGTGAACTCAATATCTCACATCATTGCCATCAATGGTAAGATGGTGTTATGACAATTTGATCTACCCGGTACCTGTCTACTCTAGCAATTGTTCTAGCTAGTATATTTGAAGAGTAATTATAAAAGTTCTATTAAAATGTCACAAAAATTGCAAGTTTGCCTAAAAAATTTAAAGTTTCAAAATACCTGGTCTAACGGTTGCTGTGTGTTGGGAACAGGACCACCCAACCCGATCTACCCGGGACAACCCGACCTGAACTAAGAATATATTGGTTTCATAATTTTGTTTATTTATAACCCACAACATAATTTTGCTGAAAATGTAAATATAAAAGTTATCTCTTTGACAATCGGTGATAAAATCTTGGCACTCCAGCTGTTTTTTTATGATTCTATTTCAATTGTCAAGTACCGGTGTGTGCATACAACATACATGTCACTGGTCAGTTTGAACATTATATTCATTTTTTTTTTCTCCCTTGAAATTGTAGTAGTGCCTACTTACTCATTGCCCATCCCCCCCCCCCCCCAAAAAAAACAATGGATTTCTTGTATACTCAAACCTATATTTCGTGTAAACATACTTTTGGAAGTCCAAGCAACTGATAATGATAATCATGAAACATACTATATGACGAACTCGGGGATTATTGAGGGAAGATCTTAATCTTTCTATAATCTTTGCCAATTTCAGGTGTTCCCTTTCAAAGTGCATGGCAGAATTAGGGTTGCCACGACTATGCGTTTTCATAATCAACCGCTATTGTCGACGTTTATAGTCGATTAATCGTTTATATATGTGGCCTATTTTGCACCCAGTTAAAGACATGATCAAATCGAAATTACAATGACTACATTACATCCAGTCTGAACATACCTGGTAGTTATAAACTGTCAGTCAGCAGGCTTGTCATTCTGAGACTCCCGCCCATCATCGGCCACCTAAACTCAAATTTACGCGGCAGGTAAGCGCACTCCTCATCACTATTCCCGCGGACGAGAAATTTAAAACTTATCTGTCCAGTCAATCAATGTTCCCTGTGAACATGAATCGCGGTCATGGTGCCAAACGAAAGCATGCTGAATTGTCGCATACTTATTGAAAACGGACTATAGTTAGTTTTGCCGAAAATCCCATTATGTACCGATTGCGTCACCTGACAAATGATAGCACTTAATTTTTATTTCGCAGATTTCGGTGTGTTGCCTGTTACTGTACTTGTATTCCCAATTCTACCATAATGATAACAAACTACTAAAGCAATCGAGCCAGGCCATCGTCGGTCAGCTTTTATTGTTCCGAAGACATGTACATATACATGAATTCATAATACATTATACACCCTACTCTATCAATGCTGTGCAGCGGTCCAGGAACAACCACCCAAAAAAAACCTTTTAGGGAAAACCATGATGGAAACCTGTTATCCTAACACTCTGCATGGACACAGCTTCTAGTGTCGGAAATACACTCTCAATGAAATTTTACACCAAAAAATTTCTTACTCTACACGTTCCATATTTATATAGGAACACATGAATATCATAAGATAAGAACTTTAAACTATTTTGTATAACAGTGACATGTCTGTCTATCTTAAAATGAGATCAATGAAAATTCTCAAACAAAATCAAATATTTTCAAAGCTTGAAAACAAAATTTTTCAAACTCACTATCTCCAAATTGAGCAATATCACACACTTTAATTAAGTTAATTAAATAAAAATTTGTGTGCTGATCCAACAAAGTTAGGACTAGAAGTGACTACACTCCACTGATTTCCTGCCGAAATCAATTCTCCAATAACAACTTTTCATTGGCTGCTGGCTTAATGAAAACTCCGCCTACTCATAACAATACATTATTCATCGAGCTGTGAATACAATACTTTCGCGCTATATAATACAAGAAAACACGGGAAAGTTATCATTAGTTTTGTTATTCAAAGTGCATGCAACGCATCGTGAAGCGCGGTAGCGGGGTGGGGGTTGTATATACGTTACAAGTTGGAAAATGTAATGTATGTAGCACCAATAAGTGATGACACCAACTTGTTATTGATTAACTGTCTGGTAACACTGAACATTCCATGTCCCGCGAACTTTGTGACTTTGTTAATTATTATCAATAATGGTGAACGTTTTACAGTATGAAATTTGAAAATAGAAATATAGATGCAGTCCCATGCACGTCCTTTTTGGTTATGATGATCGCTAATTACAGATCCATAGGAAGATACGTTTACAGTTAAACATAATATATAAACAATGGCAAGCCTGTAACACGACATCAAGGGCACACCAAACTCTTTGAAGATGACCGCCAAACGTCGGCTGCGTTATCAAAGGAAGCCGCGTGGCGACAGAACAGGCCGGCTGTTGGGTGATAAATTGTGCTACATACACTGTTAACTTTTGCTTCCAGACATGGTATTTGCGCATAGTACTACTTAAATATACAACCATACCCACCCCAGTCCCCCCCCCCACCGTTTGGGCGATTAGTCGACGAATGTAAATAACCATCGACTACCACACATGCCGAAGGTTAGTCGATTAATCGAATAATCATGGCAAGCCTAGGCAGAATCACCTACTGTACACAACTAAGTGTCAGAATTGCTCAGAAGAAGATGGCTCAGCATATAAAAAGGACTTCAGCTGCATAACAGACATAGACTGGTGCATGCAAATATGTTTCTGGCCAGTAACAATGTGGTCACCCTCACCCTTTTGAAGGTCCATTATATGACAGATGAAGTATATGCATATATATTCTACTTGGCAGTTCAACCGATGGGGCTGGGAGGTACCTTGGACATCACAATAGATGATTCATGCCATCATGTGTTCTGTACAGGGAAAGATAGGAGTTTGGGTTGTTTGTACGGCAGGTTCAGACTGACAGACATGAGAGATGTTGTTTGCTTATTAAACATCAAATTTAATGAAATCCTTTGTCACAACTTTTCTACCCATGGGATTATTTTCTATAGTTTTGAGGTAGAAAAAATTATCTTGTTTTTTCCCTGTCAATTGCTCATTCCTGGAATATATTTCAATATATGTCAAATGTTAAATTTTTAAAGTGATTTGATCGAAATATAAACTTAGAATATCAGAATTTTTAGACAATCAGGCATTTTGAATATATTCAACCAGCTGTAATCGAATATGTGAGTGTATTATGACATGACAGCTTGTATGGCTATAACATGGTTGTTATCGAGAGAATCAAACTGTTGAACATTTTCAAACACCTCCTCCCCAAACCATGGCAAATTTTGATCCAAAAGTTTAAGAGATGGACCGTGCAAATGTCATGCCTGACACAACACTCTCATATATGTTCCTACTTGGATTAATGTCATGGTTAATTATACCCCCCACTTTCGAAGTCACACTTTCTCCCTCCGTGTGTCGTTCCGTCCGTCCGTCCGTCTAGCCGTCTGTCCGTCCGTCCGACCTCATAACTCGAACAACTATGAAACGATTTCAATAATTTTTTTGTATGCAATCTCCTTAGGACTGCCTCTCCGCATGATGTTAATTGCGGTTCGGCCCGACTTTTTTTTTTTTAAGTTACGCCTCATTTTCGACTTATTTTGACTTAGAAAATTCTGTCCGATTTAATAACTTTAACAAATATGAACCGATTTCAATAATTTTTAGTATACATGCTTCTCACAATACCCTCTCTACATGATGCGGCTAGGGATTGGCTCAGACTGTTTTTCGTAATATTACACTTCATTTTCGACTTATTTTGACTTAGAAAATTATGTCCGACTTAATAACTTTAACAAATGTGAAACAATTTGAATAATATTTTCTGTACAAGCTTCTTGTGACACCATATCGATATTATTAGTCCAAATTTTTCTTTAAAGTTAAAGATCTTTTTTGTTGGGTTTACGGATAATGCGGGTTGAATATGCCACGGTGGGGGTTTGCTAGCACTCGAGTGCACACCTCTTGTTAATTTTATTTTAACCTTCAATCACTCATTTCCTTTTAGCTCAACTTACTTTGTAAGTTTGAGCTATTGCCATGGTTTGGCGTCCGTCGCCCGTGTGTGCGTGTGTCCGTCAACAATTTCCTTTGGCGCGGGCTACAGGTCGTACCTTTGATCTGATCTTTATGAGATTTGTCATGAATGTTGACATTGACATGTAGATGGGAACGAGTCATTTTGGTGTCATTCGGCCAAAAAACATGGCCGCCAGCAGCCATCTTGGATTTCAAAATTCAATTCATTGCCGCGGGCTACAGGTCGTACTGTTCTTCTGATCATGACGAAATTTGTCATGGATGTTAATATTGACATGTAGATGGGAACGAGTGATTTTGGGGTCTTTCGGCCACAAAACATGGCCGCCAGCAGCCATCTTGGATTTTACTCTTTGCATGACTAAATCCTTTGGCGCGGGATACAGGTCATACCTTTGATCTGATCTTTATGAAATTTGTCATGAATGTTGACATTGACATGTAGATGGGAACGAGTCATTTTGGTGTCATTCGGCCAAAAAACATGGCCGCCAGCAGCCATCTTGGATTTCAAAATTCAATCCATTGGCGCGGGCTACAGGTCGTGCTGTTCGTCTGATCATCATGAAATTTGTTATGGATGTTAATATTGACATGTAGGTGGGAAACGAGTGATTTTGGGGTTGTTCAGCCAAAAAACATGGCCGCCAGCATCCATCTTGGATTTTACTCTTTGCATGACTAAATTCTTTGGCGCGGGCTACAGGTTGTAGCTTTGGTCAGAACTTCATGAAATTTGTCATGGATGTTAACAATAACATGTAGATGGGAACGAGTGATTTTGGGGTCGTTCGGCCAAAAAACATGGCCGCCAGCAGCCATCTTGGATTTTATTCTTTGCATGACTAAATCCTTTGGCGCGGGCTACAGGTCGTACCTTTGGTCTGATCTTTATGAAATTTGTAAAGGCTGTAGATGGGAACAGGTCATTTTGGGGTAATTCGGAAAAAAACATGGCTGCCGGTGGCCATTTTAGAATTTACTCTTTGCATCAATAAATCCTTTGGCACACCATAATCACCACATCCCTGATCCGATCATTATGAAACCTGTCATGAATGTTGATATTGACATGTACATCTGGTCTTACTTAGACATTTCAATTAGCACCTTTCCTATTCCTCCATTTACTGTCAACCATTAAATTATTCCCCTACCTAAGTTGAGCTACAGTGTCATTTAATAATTATATAATTATTATACCCCCACTTTCGAAGAAAATGGGGGGTATACTGGATTGACTGCGTCCGTCCATCATGCTTTCTCCCTCTGTGTGTCCGTCCGTCCGTTGAGCAGTCAGTCCGTCCGACCTCATAACTCAAACAACTATGAACCGATTTCAATAATTTTCTGTATGCAATCTCCTTAGGACTGCCTCTCCGCATGATGCTAAACTTAGAAAATTCTGTCCGACTTTGTTGGGTTCACAGATAATGCGGGTTGAATATGCCACGGTGGGGGTATGCTAGCACTCGAGTGCACACCTCTTGTTAAAATTAATAATGAATTTGATATTATTGTACAATGCACAATTCCATTGTCCCAATGAGTGTCCCTTGTGAAAATTCAGATAGGAACATTTAGTCAGATGCGTGAAGTTTCATGATGTTTCATTCACATGCAAATAAAGTCCACAAGATTGTGTTTAACTTAATGTTTTTGTTATTATACCCCCACTTTCGAAGAAAATGGGGGGTATACTGGATTGACTGCATCTGTCCGTCACACTTTCTCCCTCCGTCCGTCCGTCTTACCGTCTGTCCGTAAGACGGAACCAAATTTTGTATATGGGTTTCTCAGCCCAAGATACAGATCGAGTTCGAATTTGGGTTTGATCCGAGTTTTTGTTACAGAGTTATGGCCCTTTTTCGACTTAGAATTCACGCATTCTGCCATAACTCAAACATTTTTTATCTATTGGAACCAAATTTGGTATGTGAGTTTCACAGCACAAAATACAGATCGAGTTCGAATATGGGTTTGATCCGATTTATTTTAAAGGAGTTATGACCCTTTTTTCGAAAAGAAAATTAAAAAAAAAAATCTGATGCTATAACCGAAGTATTTTTTGTCCGATTGTGTTCATATTTTATATGTAGATTTATGATGACACACCCCTCACCTGTATAGTTTTTGGTATTGATTGGTTGATCGGTTTAGAAAATAATTAACCCTTTAAACACATGCTATCCAATGCAATAAGTTGAACATATTTCTTCTGATCTGCCTCATATTTCTTACCTAGGTTTTTCTTAGCATGTTCTTGATCTGTATGGTTTTTGGTATTGTTTAATTAACCCTTTTCACTCTTATGTTTAATTATTCACCCAAGCTGCTTATAATGACTCAAAACATTTTTAGCTCAACTTTACTTTGTAAAGTTTGAGCTTTTGCTATGGCTTTGTCTAGAGCTGGGACGGTTATGCGGTTAACCGGTTAACCACCAACTATGACCGTGACCGGTCACGGATTTGCCGTGGTCGGTTAACCGTAACATCACTATTATAGTGTATGATCACTGTGATGGTCAGCTATAACTGGCTATAAGAGGGTTAATCTGTCTCCGTCAATTAAAATGAATCCGAGATTGACGGAACAACATCAAACGCGGTGTGTCGGCTCTTTGAAGGCTACATTTAACAGCCTGCCGACGTCAAAACGAAACATCAAAGGGTCAGCACACGTGTGATCTTACAACATTGTCACATCGCATGACTCGTATTCAGTGCCACACTGGCATCGATGGCATGTCATTTTCACTTTGATATGAAGCCGACGGAGTTGTCTGCTTGGGACTCCCGGCCCTTCAATCCATCCCCCCCCCCCCCCCCCCCCCCCCCCCCCCCCCGGACAACATCGCATACCAACGTATATGTAAGTATTTCATTAAGAATAAATAATAATTGTTCGCCCACCCAGCTACCGGAAATTGCGGAATAATCAATAAAATATTCCGGAATGTATATTAAACCTTTCTAGTCGTCACTTCCGTGTCGGTGTGTTCAGCTTCCCGCCCGATCACATATCCCGATGGCGATGGAGTAATTTTACAAGGACAATAAATGAACACAACACAGCCTCACAGGGGAATGACATTGTATATTTATTTTATTCAGTAATAAATTGAAGATGTGTACTTAATTAGATATGTGATTATGTGTGTCATGGGTGACAACTTCTTTGTAGAATGGGCAGGATCCGTTCTCAAACTTACCATGTCAGTGAGCATCACAATCATCGCCGTTCTGCATACTGGGCTTACCCACCCATAATAGTACCTATAATATGTGGTTAACCGGTTAATCGCGGTTTTTTGCCGTTCATAACGGTCACGAAAAACCCATAACCGTCCCAGCTCTAGCTTTGTCGTCCGTGTGTGCGTAAGGCGTCAACAATGCAGGCTACAGGTCATACCTTTGGTCGGATCATTATGAAATTTGTCATAGCTGTTGACATCAACATTTAGACCAGAATGATTAATTTTGGGGTCATTCGGAAAATAAACATGGCCGCCAGTGGCCATCTTGGATTTCAAAATTCAATCCATTAGCACGGGCTACAGGCTGTACTGTTTGGAATGTAAATGGGAACGAGTCATTTTTTGGGGTCATTCGGACAAAAAACATGGCCGGCAGCGGCCATCTTGGATTTCAAAATTTAATCCATTAGCACGGGCCACATGTCGTACTGTTCGTCTGATCATCATGAAATTTGTCATGGATGTTAATATTGACATGTTGATGGGAACGAGTAATTTTGGGGTCATTTGGCGAAAAAACATGGCCACCAGCAGCCATCTTGGATTTTACTCTTTGTATGACTAAATTCTTTAGCATGGGCTGCAGGTCGTACCTTTAGTCTGATCATCATAAAATTTGTCATGAATGTTAATAATGACATGTAGATGGGAACGAGTCATTTTGGGGTCATTCGGTCAAAAAACATGGCTGCCAGCAGCCATCTTGGATTTTACTCTTTGTATGACTAAATCCTTTAGCACGGGCTACAGGTCGTACCTTTAGTCTGATCATCATAAAATTTGTCATGGCTGTTGAAATTGGAATGCGAAAAAACATGGCCACCAGCAGCCATCTTGGATTTTACTCTTTGTATGACTAAATTCTTTAGCATGGGCTGCAGGTCGTACCTTTAGTCTGATCATCATAAAATTTGTCATGAATGTTAATAATGACATGTAGATGGGAACGAGTCATTTTGGGGTCATTCGGCCAAAAAACATGGCCGCCAGCAGCCATCTTGGATTTTACTCTTTGTATGACTAAATTCTTTAGCATGGGCTACAGGTCGTACCTTTAGTCTGATCGTCATAAAATTTGTCATTGATGTTAACGATGACATGTAGATAGGAACGCCAGCAGCCATCTTGGATTTTACTTTTCTCTTCATGTCTATAAACTAGTATTAGACATTCAACTTTCCACATTCCTAATCTCTCCTTTGACTGTACTACATTAAATTATTCCCTTTCCAAGTTGAGCTACAGTGTCATTGACACTTTCATTCATCTGATCAACACCAAATTTAGTATATGAATTTATCACCCCTAAATACAGATCGAGTTCGAATATGGGTTTGCTCCGATATTTTAACAGAGTTATGACCCTTTATAATTCAAGTAATTACTGCTGGGAATTTGAAGAGAACATATATGCCACAGACCATGTGTGTTATTGAAATGAGTTAATTATCACTATGGACATTATATACTACATGCTATAAAGCCTGATAGTGGTACCACTGGCTGGCAGGAATTGTTTATATCATATGTCAAACTGGTCTGGTGGGGTTCTGTTTTCTGTGCAATATTAAGTTAACCCCTTTGTTGAAACAGGTTCATTACATTAGTTAATGCACACACTATATGACACCTATTCTAAAATAATAAATTGGAATAGTCCATTGTTACTTTGTAGGGATGTTTTACAGACATTGTTGTTCACAGACACTGTTGTCTTATCTTAAACAAAAATCAATCCACACATATTCATCTTTGTTTATATGAAAATGCTGATTTTTGGGTCCATCTGAGTATAGCAGTCATAAGTTTTAGATATGCCCACACTAGGTGGTATGCCACAAGGGGGTATGCACCGGACGACAGTCCATCTCTTGTTTAGCATGGAATGGTCTTGTTTGACTGCAATTCGAATTTTTGTTAATGAGGTCACCTGGTCAAATAGGGGCCAAGCGAAGGACAGTTTCACTCTTAATATGCTTCCTTCACAAGGACCATCAGGTCTATTTTACTGATATTTAGTATGAAGGGTTCTTTGGTGTCTGGGATTCAAATATATTCAGATGGGGTCACCAGGTTAAATAGGGTGGGACCAGGGACATAACTGTATGTCAAATTTATTCAGATGGGGTCACCAGGTTAAATAGGGTGGGACCAGGGACATAACTGTATGTCTCTATAGTAATTCTTAAAATGTCTTCTCAAGAGAGGTTGGACTATTTAGCTTACATATAGGGGCCAAGCGAAGGGACAGTTTCCCTCTTAAAATGCTTCCTTCAAAAGGACCCATCAGGTCTATTTTACTGATATTTAGTATGAAGGGTTTTTAGCTCACCTGAGACAAAGTCTCCGGTGGAGCTATAGTCATCACTCCTCGTCCGTCGTCCGTCCGTCTGTCTGTCCGTCAACTTTAAAAAAAACATCTTCTCCTCTGAAACCATTATACCGAATTGGTTCATATTTGGTGTGGATGTTCCCTAGGTGACTCTCATTCAGATTTGTTCAAATGAGGTCACCAAGTCAAATAGTTTTGATGTCAGGACCATAACTATTTTTCCACATAGTAATTCTTAAAACGACTTCTTTTCTGAAGTTGTCGGGCCGAATGGGTTCATATTTGGTATGAGGGTACCTTGGGTGACTGTGGTTCAGATTTGTTCAAATGAGGTCACTGGGTCAAATGTGGGTGGGGCTATGGACATAAATCCGAATTTTTTAATTTTTTTCAATTTAACTTATTGCTCAATTTAACAAAATAAAAAATTATATATATATATTTTATTTTTAATAAATAATTTTATTTTTTATTAAATAAAATATTTTATTTTTAAATAAAATAAAAAAAAACTCATTAAAATTTTGAAGAACCTATGACATTACATCTTTGGGAGGGGAGGGGAGGTACCTCTAGTCACTCCACTATATTTGGTTGAAATCAGGGGTTTGGGAGAAATCAGGAACAGACAGATGTACAGAAATGTTCAGTAAATGACTTTAAATCCTTGTATTCTCTACTACAGCAAGCCACCCATGTGCTCTGATGGATACATGTTTATACAACTGGCAGATGGGTAGATAACAACTGCTATGCCATAGTGCTTTCCATCCCCAGAGAGTGTAATTCATGTCATTTGTAATTTAACTGAGATTAATGGTGTTATCAATGAAGCACCCTTGTTGTTTACATTATCACTCAGTGGTCATTAAAATCAGATTAATTTCATTTTCTCCAAGTTTGAATTAAGAGTGTCTGGCATTTGTAGAATGAGGTTCCCAGAGGGTGAATTTAGGGGGTTGCTCCACACAGCAGGCTAGCATAACGAAATACACCCTCTGAGAACCTTATTCTGCTTAGGCCTCATCTTCTGTGAAGTATCTATAGTATCAAATTTACATTGTTGTTAGTTAAATTTCCCTTCTAGGAAGTTTATATATCCCCTAATTTGCAGAAGATAAAATTCATGATTGAGGTGCCCAATGGGTGAACATCACCAACTTCAACTGGGGAACTTCAATCTTATTCTAGGTCTTCCATAGCAGTTGAGGGCCTTATCAGAATGAGATCCCCAGAGGGTGAATTTAGTGATACTAGCCCGCTGTGCAGGATAGCGTCACTAAATTCACCCTCTGGGGACCTCATTCTGCAAATAACAGACAGACTATTTCAAGGCTTGATTGTATAATACATTGTGTTGCTTGAGGCCAGACATGCACAATGTAGGAACAGACATGCTTTTAGTGATGCTATCCCACACAGCGGGCTAGCATCACCAAATTCACCATCTGGAGACCTCATTCTGCTTAGGCCTCATCTTCTGGGAAGTATCTATAGTATCAAATTTACATTGTTGTTAGTTAAATTTCCCTTCTAGGAAGTTTCTATATCCCCTAATTTGCAGAAGATAAAATTCATAATTGAGGGGCCCAATGGGTGAACATCACCAACTTCAACTGGGGAAATTCAATTTTAATCTAGATCTTCCATAGCAGTTGAGGGCCTTATCAGAATGAGGTCCCCAGAGGGTGAATTTAGCGTCACTAAATTCACCCTCTGGGGACCTCATTCTGCAAATGACAGACACACTATCACACTATTTCAAGGCTTGATTGTATAATACATTGTGTTGCTTGAGGCCAGGCATGCACAATGTAGAAACAGACACGCTTTTTGTGATGCTATCCCGCACAGCAGGCTAGCATCACCAAATTCACCCTCTGGAGACCTCATTCTGCTTAGGCCTCATCTTCTGGGAAGTATCTATAGTATCAAATTTACATTGTTGTTAGTTAAATTTCCCTTCTAGGAAGTTTCTATATCCCCTAATTTGCAGAAGATAAAATTCATAAATGAGGTGCCCAATGGGTGAATATCACCAACTTCAACTGGGGAAGTTAATTCTTATCCTTTGTGAAAATGGGATCACAAAGTCAAATAAGGCCAGAGCAAGAGACTTAACTATTTCACTACATAGTAATTCTTAAAATATGTTTGCAAGAACTAGTTGGCTTATATAGAATGGAATGTTCTTCCTTGACTGCAATGCAGATTTTTTTTAATGGGGTCACCTGGTCAAATAGGGGCCAAGCGAAGGACAGTTTCCCTCTTAATATGCTTCCTTCACAAGGACCATCAGGTCTATTTTACTGATATTTATGATATGTATCAAGGGTTCTTTGGTGTCTGGGATTCAAATTTATTCAGATGGGGTCACCAGGTTAAATAGGGTGGGAGAATTACTATAGAGACATATAGTTATGTCCCTGGTCCCACCGTGGGACCAGGGACATAACTATATGTCTCTATAGTAATTCTTAAAATGTCTTCTCAAGAGAGTTTGGACTATTTAGCTTTAATACATATAGTATGGAGGAATCAGGAGGATCCTTTAGTGACTGAGATTCAGATTTGTTAAAATGAGGTCAACCTGTCAAGAAATGGCAGGCTATGGGGACACTTTTGTGTCCAATAAAATCATCGAAATACCAAATTCATTAAAACATCTACCTTGGAACCACCTGACTGATTGGTCTGACATACATGTATTGTGTTTTGGGTCCATGGATAATTGGGCTTCAAACATGTTTAAATGGTTTTAGAAAAAGGCGCTTGTGAGATTGGAAATTTCCAACAATTGAGAAAGTTTGAGGTGTCGGTTGTGAAATTCCAACCTAAGACTTGGGAGTCTGGAGCCCGGTCGGGAGGGGACTTGTTGAGCTGGAGGAGGGGGGTGATCAGTAGTGTACAGTTGGCAATTTCAAGGTGGATTTTCACCAAGCTACATACTTGAAGTCTCTCTAGACACATATCCTGTTTAAATCTACTTCTTTTAAAGTGATTATGAAAAGTGCTGACTGTTTTGGTCTCCAGAGTCCCAGTCTTATCAGTCTTTGCAGTCTGGTGAGCGACCCCACAGTCATTGACTGTCTTGTTTGTTGTCTGGGATTCAAATTTATTCAGATGGGGTCACCAGGTTAAATAGGGTGGGACCAGGGACATAACTACATGTCTCTATAGTAATTCTTAAAATGTCTTCTCAAGAGAGGTTGGACTATTTAGCTTTCATATACTTGGAGGATCCTTTAGTGACTGAGATTCAGATTTGTTAACATGAGGTCAACATGTTAAGAAATGATGGGGCTATGGGGAGTTAACACTTTTGTGTCTAATAAAATCATTGAAATACCAAATTCATTAAATCATCTACCTTGGACCTACCTGACTGATTAATTTGACATACATGTATGGTGTTTTGGGTCCATGGATAATTGGGCTTCAAACATGTCTAAATGGTTTAATAAAAAGGTGCTTGTGAGATTGGAAATTTCAAACAATTGAGAAAGTTTGAGATGTCGGTTGTGAAATTCCAACCTAAGACTTGGGAGTCTGGAGGGGACTTGGAGGAGGGGGGGTGATCAGTTAAGTGTATAGTTGGTAATTTCAAGGTGGATATTCAGCAGCCAGCCAATAGGCCATAATTACAGAATACTTCCACTGATGTTATTAATATTAGGTATTATAGTCGATTATTGACGACTGATTATCAAAATCAATAATCGTGGCACCTCTAACTGTTAACCCCTTGCATTTTAATAATTACTTATACCCATATTTATTCAATAGCTACACATTAAAGGATATGTTTTGAATGCATGCACTGATGAAAGGGGCATTTTGTGTAATTACTAGAGCTCAAATTAGAAATGCAATTTGACCATATTTTTAATAAGCGTTCCAAAATAGCATGGAAGTTTTCTATGTTCTTCAATGCATACTATATACTGCAGTCTTGCATTATATAAAAATATACTAAAATGTTGTATATATGCAGCCATAGATATTTAACATGGGCTCAAAGCACACTTCGCAATCATGGAGATTTTTGAAGTCCACTAAAATGCATGCATACCACAGGCGTCACAATCATGGAGATTTTTCAAAGTCCACTCATGCATCCTTAGCAACCATAGGCATTTCTCAAAGTCCATTCAGGCAGCCATTGTGTGCATAATTTTCACATCACATGCTTAATTCATGATGGCAGTATACATTCGATGAGAACATTATGCGTGCCATTTTTACCACAGGCCCCTGAGGATAAATATCAGATAATTCGGTCCCACTAAACAACAAACATAAACGAACACAAGTCCAAAAAGCGGAATAGAAGGGGGAAATTGGGTATGTGGGTGCATTTAAGGAAACCTAAATCAAATGAAGTGTCTTTCTCCATGCTTGGACCTCAATATCTGCACTGGGATCGTAAAAAATATCAGTACTTGAAAGCAGAATTAAACAATTCAGAAATGTTGGCAAATAACACTTGTGAAAGCCTTAAAGGGGTACTGTACACAGAGATAGGCAATTTTTTTTATTTACTCCCATTGACATAACTTTCAAGTTAGATTGTGTTCGTGCTATATGAGTTTCGTATAAACCTAATTTAGCGACGAAAATATTCATCTTGGAAATAAAAATATTACGATTTCAAACTACGCGCCATGTTTTTGACCTTCACCGGAGAAGACGCAAGTTGCAGGATGAACCGGAAGTTCAATTGATGCCTGCAATCTCTTCCATCGAACAATCTCACCCCCTATAAAAAATACTTGACGCTTTATGAATCTTGTTTCTTCTCTTTTTTTCCAAATTGGTTATAGCGGGACTTCCTTTTGCATGTAACATGTTTTGTTCGCAACTCAATAATGTTCGTCGTAAACGGCCTTCGATAAAAGACACCCAATATGTGAGATTTCAAGAACGGTAACTCGTAATGGCATAATTCGCCATTTTATGACTCCAGATATAAATTCATTTATATTAAATAATTCAATTTGACTTTTATGATAGCCTGTTAACCGGAACGTTTTCAGTAGACATCGTCGACTCAAATACGTTATTTTAAAATATAATATTGATATTAGATCGCAATTGTTACCGGGAATTTATTGAAATTGGCGTACAGTACCCCTTTAACACAAATAATATATTAGAAAACAATCGGTAAAGAAAATAATTAACTGATTTGACAGACAATTTAAATGAAATAGTGTCTGACCAACTAAACTGTTCTATCTCCATTTTGGCGGGAAAATGAGATATTGGTATCTTTCGAAAGTCACCCGATATCGTGTCTAACGTATACCAAATTTGAATGAGAGGCTGAGTAAATCTGTTCCATTTCAAAACTCACCTTTTTGACAGTACTATATTGTTCTATCTGGGTGTTTCCTCAATGATTTTTGTTTTGTTTCCATTTTGTAGCTAGGCTTCACAGAAAATATCTCCAAATTTTGTATAAGGTGGGAACCATTATTTTAAAAGTTATATCATACCATACATATGGCATCACTATAATATCTTAAAATTAAAGATTAAACATCAGCAGCTGTAAACATAGGGAATACAGATGAAATTTTCAAATGTGATCTTATTAGCCACAATTAATCTCAAGTTGTAGAAGAGAGCTTCTAAAATTTAACACTTTTTACAGAATTGAAACATTCAATACAGTTCCAAAGTTTTACCACATTTAGTGTTTGGAAATTATCATATTTTTTGTCAAAAGCCTTGCAGTGATTTATGACTAATTTGAATAATGTGTAAAAAAAACCAAACACCATTTTTGTGTGCTTTTTACAATAAAAAAATTCACAGAATAATAAAAAATACTTGTAAAGGATTTTGTGAAATTTTATGTGTGTTCCCAAGTGAGATATATTTCACTGGTAATTACAGGTGTTTTCCCTCTGATATATGGCCTCAATATGTATTGTCAAAAATCATTCAGGAAAGGACATTTTTTTTAACAACGATAAATCAACTTTTCTACATTACTGGTGACTGTTTATATACATACCAAACTTTTGGACAGTTATGTATGTCATGCCATCTAATGCCATTATTGACATTTACTTTCCCTGTTAAAGTGGCTGGCACTGAGAAAATTTCAGAAAAAGGCATGTTCAGGAAAGAATATTTTTTAACAGAATTTTCATCATCGCTAATCACAGAACTAAAAAAATCAGTGACTCCTCATCGCAGAAATAATAGCACATCTATATTACTCATCATGTCCTAAATGTTCAAAATACACCATACATGTACCTGAATGATTTAATGATGGTTTCTTTAATACTGGCTGTAGTTGATTTGCAATTGGTGATATTTTATTTGTTTGTCTCCTAAATAACAAATATTGACATAAAAATTACGTTTTTTTACATTTTTACATGAAATTTTAATAATAAGACCAGAATGTCTTACATTATGAATACTGTATGTAATTTGTTTCATTGGCACTATATATTTTCTGATAATCACCTTATTATTAAGACCATGTCCTGTTTGACAGTGGCAAAAAAGGGGACATATAAATATTGGTCATAAAATCACAAAAAAAATCAAATTCACATGAAAATTTTCTGGGCAGGTTACATACATGTACCTTTATATGATAGAAAATGGGTGGTAGGCTGGCCATACAATGAACATGAATTTAAGGAAGATATGTGTCCAATTCCTTTGTGCTCCACTTCCCATGAAATCACCCATCTCCACTGTGGACCAATGAATCTATTTGGAAATAATGCTTTCTCACTCCTAGGTTTGAACATATTATTTCTAGGATAATTATTTGGTTAAAATAACACAGAAAATGGCGTGATTTTGGATTTTTGCACGTTTATATGAGTAAAAACCACTAATAGTATAGCACAGCAAAAACGGGCAATTTTACACAAATTTGGCTATCTCCAAAGTGTTTTTTCGTGATCACACCCAAGATATCATATCTTTTGCCTCGAAACTCGTCATATAATAGTATTTTTGAACGTGACAGTCGAGGAGCCTTACACGGTGACGGGGATTTTACCTTGTCAGATATTGCATCTTCTTTGAAAGTCAGACACGACATTTGGACAAACATGACAGCAGAACGAGACAAACTGGTGCGAAGACTTCTTAAATTTGTGAGTGACTGATTGACAATTAGCAAACTCTACTGAAAGTGTTGTATACTTATATATCTGACCCATCTGTACCAATTCCCCTATACATATCTTCCAAGCTGATAAGAAACGCTCTTTATTAACAACCTTCAAAAGTGCCGTGACTATGCAACGAATGACCAACCATCTCTCAGATATTCGATTAGATAATGATTTTTGTGTTGCAAATTATTTAAATATACCTGACCATGATGTTAGATTCCATTTCAGCAGTCAGCCAATCGAACAAACACATGGTAATTCTAATTGAGCATGATGAAACTAAATCCGAGTTTGCGCGACATGCTTGTTCAATCAAAGTGCGTCATGTTGAAAATTATTAGCAGTACTTCTCATAATCGTTCCAATGCCAAACACAGGTCCAAAAAAAGCGGAATAGAAGGGTGAAATTGGGATTGTGGATGCGTGGGGGTATTCCGTGGCTATATCGTTAGCATTACTGGCGTGAATGGCCTAAATTTGTCCAATTGCCGAGGGATGGTAAAAAGGTGAATTTCTACAGTTCCCCTTGTCCTATTATCCTACCATTAACGTGAAGCAGGCGCGTATATAGAAGCGGCGTATATGGGCAGCGCAAAAGGGGGCGGACAGCGGAGCGCGTTACAGGCCCCTGTGGCAGACAGGGAGACTGACGACCCGTTTTACTCCCAAATTTCATGTGGATATTGCAAGTTTTCGGTACGATGTCTCAATTTTCCCTTCGTTTGATATTATGGAATTATACATCAAAAGAAAGGAAATTTCCTGGCCATTAAGATACACTGAAATATATTGTGACTGATTTGAATGATATTGAGAATCTGTGAGCAATATGATGTGTGATTTTTTCAAAAATCAGACGTGTGAACCTTGTCACTGTTATAGTACCGTATATTGGTATATCTTCTATTCCCTCCCCTCCCCCTCCCCCCCCCCCCCCCCGGCCTGTGATTTTTACTAGGGTATCTGTGTACTGAATAGATAGTCCAGGACTAGTATGTCTCTATAGTCATCCAATTAGAAGATAATGAATTATTCTCTATATATTTTACAGGTGTGCCAACATTGTGCTATGGTGTTGGATCTTGGATGCTGCTGAAATATCATGAGGATATTGTGACTCAAAGAGGGGTTGTTCGTTTATATTTCTTAAATAAGGAAGAGAAGAATGCACGATTCTGACGCATCTTAATGGCAGCTGTTCTCATATCATAAACATGGTTGCCCAGAGTTACGAATTAAGTATTTATGCAACAGTTTTTGTGTGCCTCATTGCCATAATCATAGTTTACATAGTTCTCAGTGCCTGCTATCAGTTCTTCGATTGGATTTATAGAATATTTTTCAAAAAGAAGCGCACATCAAATACATTGAAGTATATGCCCAGTGATACAAGCGAGGATAGTTTATCAGCTGGAGATATTGGTGAAGGCACAAGGAGTTATCAAGATTTCAGACAAAAAGAGGAGTGATGACCATACTGATCATATCATATAATACATCTGTGAATGTGGATATTTTGTCATACGGCCATGTGATTTGGAGAGAGGTCATTTAAACTGAATCTAAAATTGAATCATCAAAATTTGCCATTGTCAATGTGAATATCGCAATTAGGACTACTGCATATGGGAGGCCCTTTTCACATTTATTATTTATTTACGTATATTTGCGCTTATTAAAGCGCAAATAACCTCTATCATTCGTGCTTAAGCGCAAATCATTTGCGCTTAAGCACAAATCATTTACGCTTAAGCGCAAATAAAAATTAATATGCATTGGTCCCCACTGAATTAACTTTAAATGGCACAGGCCGAAAACATCACTAAAGTCTATATTTTAGGCCCACCATATGAGGGAAGCAATCCCCCAGTAACCCCAAGATCACTTTTGTGACCATGAAAATGGTATAGATCTGTGCAGGATATGTCTCGAAATATACTAGATCTCTGGGATGGAGACACAAATTCTTGGGGACATGGATGCTGATAATATTAAATTAGGGGTTATTCCCCTATTTCAAGTCAATAAGTACACCATATGAGGGAAGCAAGCCCCCATTAACCCCATATTCCCCATTTATGGTCATGGAAATGGTATACATCTATGCAGGAGATGTCCATTTAATAAATTATACTAGAGCTTTGGGAGTGAGGCACCAATTCTTGGGACACCAGGGACAGAGATACATCATACCATATCTCTACTTGACAGGGAAATTGTTTTGGTAAATTGGGATTTACCCGCCATTTGGAGGTGAAAAATGCTATAAAAAAAAATGTTGCTGGTGGGTATCACTGATTCATCGTTTATTTGACCATAGCCACTAGTGATTCCATTATTTTTAAACTGTTTTTCATTAACAATATATATTTGTCATAAAAAAAATCACTTTTGGTGTTTGGCAGCTGCACTAATATGGTTTGTAATGAACACGGGTGGCCATTGGCCTTCTATATCAATACCCCAAGACGAGCAGCCTCATGCTGCTCTTAACACAGTAATCTGTCCACTCAAAATCGCGGCGAATCACCGACATCTAAACGCAGCAGTGTATGAGGCGACAACACCTTGATTTTGAATGTACGGCAAGGTTTTGTGCATGATCCAGATGTACTTTACAGTACTCCCCCAAATAGCACCGGCTGTAGAGCTCAAAGTAAGCACTGACATATGTATTTGCCCTTCATATTACCTCTGATTAGATATATCCATTATCAAGGCTGTATCCGAAAGGAGAGTCCGGGGCCGGCGAGGGTAGGTCGTCCCATATTATATGAAATATATATAAACTATCACGGAATGGAGAGAGTTAAAGTTGTGCGTGTTATTTTTAACAGAAAAAAAATCAATGATATCATTCGCGTCATGGTTATTTTTAGATGTGTGTATGATGAAACTGTTTGTATATGTGTAATCATTAGAATTGTGACACGAATAAATGTTTTTCAATACGTCAGATTCTAGAAATAAAATTTTCCGGATCAACGATTGGTCAATTCTGTCGTAATGGTTTCTTTATTTAGTTTTGGCATCACGGTTGTTGGGTATACCCAAAGCAGGCAATGTTAAGCCAATCAGATATTGCGACATTCTGACTCACACTCAAAAATGGCGGACATAACAACTGATGTGGTTTACCTTGATGATGATTTAATCGAACATTCTGTACAAAAACAAACTTTATGGTAAAAAAAAACCATCAATTGGTGGATAACAATGGTTTCTGAATGTTGTGTGATATTTTCGACTGCATTTAATTCTTTTTCTGTGAGATATCCTCAGTCGATGATGTCGGGAGGGTTCTACCTGAAGACAATTTTAAACAAGACCGACCATATATAGACAGTATTTCTATAACGTCTTTTGATGTTTACAAAGCTCTAATATCTCTGAAGGTCTCAAAATCATGTGGTCGTGATAAAATAAGTCCTAGAGTACTCAAGCATTGTGCCTCTTCTTTATGTGAACCACTTGCATCTTATTTCAAATTATTTATTGAAAACAATCATTACCCGCACCAATGGAAGATATCTGATGTGACCCCCATTTTGAAAGCAGCAGACCCCAGTATTATTTCTAACTATCGTCCAGTCTCCCTAGCTACTTAGTTGTGTATCAAAGGCGTTTGAGAAATGTATATATAAATATCTCTGGGAATTTCTGGAAGACAATAAACTACTATCAATTTATCAATCTGGATTTGTGAAAGGTGACTCAACTGTTTTTCAACTGACAGAAATATACGACAACATATGCAGGTCCCTAGATGATGGAAAAGATCATGAATACCGAAAACAAGTTAAAATAAGGGTTAAAAGACGGAAATATAAGAACTAAACTGTGTAGGGGTGTGTGTGTATATGTAAACTAGTGATATGTGAAGTTTGATGCAATTTGGTCGATTAAAAGTTACGTTAATGAAAGTTTTATGTAATTTTACGCCGTCGGCGCATAAAACAGAGTCCTGCGTGATGGCGGCTAACTATGAATACCGAACACAAGTTCAAATAAGGCGTATATAAGGGAAATATGTAAAATAAAGTTTGTAATGATGTGTATTTTATATGTAAGTTAGTGTAAACATATTTTTATTTCCAAATCCAAACATAATACACATAATACACAAGTGACATAAATATATAACATATAAGAGATAAATGTATGGAAATGAGGATCAGTTAGTGATATGTGAAGTTTGATACAATTGGGCGATTACAAGTTTAGTTAAAGGCACGTGCGGCCTTATTTGTCGAAAATATTCATATTTGTTCCAAACACCGTAAACAGAAAATCATTAAAACGCATACAGTTCCGTTCATATATACCATGACCATCGCGTAAACAGCATGTTATCATAAAGACCTACTATATTTTACCTAAGCAAGAGCCTGATTGTGTTTCAGAAGACAGCACAATGCTACTGGCTAATCACACACAAATGGCATAAACGCTCTTTATTAGTTCCATATCAGGTATTCACCAACAAAGAACGCTCTTTATGTTTACCATCATAATATAAACAAACACCAGAAAAGTTACTTTTTATGCTTTTGTTTACATATCAATGGTCAAACATATGACAATAACATACTGTTTATGCGATATTTATTATTTGTATACAGACAAAGTCTATCTACATTTTGATGTTCTTTCTGTTTGTGGCGGTTTTTGACGGGTGGAGATATTTTCACAGGATACCCACCGCCAAGGCCAACCGTGTCTTTAATGGTAGGTTTATGTACAATATTATCTGTCGGCACGTATAAACCAGAGTTCGGTGAAATGGCGGCTAACTATATGAATACCGAACACAAGTACAAATAAGGCGTATAAAAGGGAAATATATAAAATAAAGTTTATAATGATGTGTATGTATATGTAAGTTAGTGATATGTGAAGTTGGCACGCAAGCGAGAGTTCGGCGAGGATTTCTATGAATGATCTTTCCATTCTTAGGGAATTTCAACACATACTTTATTAAGGAAATATATCTCTCGAAGTCCATTATAACTATATTTATTCCTTTGGTCATTTGAAATTTTGAAATTGTTTGCAGATAACATCTATTAATCTGAGGACCATTGCTGAAATAAGTCTGCCCATTTATGGGTCAGACTTTTCAATGTCATCCGCGGTGCGATGGGTGAGTCTTATTACATCATAAAGACCACTTCTTTAAAAATTTATATATTCTATTAAATAAATTATAATGAAATGAAACTGAATTTAATCTTTCAAATTATTGTTTGATTTATATTGATAATGTTTAGATTTTTTCTCATATGTTTAAAATCAGTTGTGTACAATCTAAACTGTAATATCTTGTGGTCCATTCAAACTGTAGGACCTTTTTATGTTTATCCATACCATAGTATGGTAAACATAGTGTCGTCCGGATTGACCACTCGTCGTTAGTCTGTCCGTCTGTCTGTCTGTCTGTAGACACTTTACGCATGGTGCGATAACTCAAATATTTTCTATCTGATCGGAACCAAATTTTGTATATGAATTTCTCAGCACAAAAGACAGATCGAGTTCGAATATGGGTTTGATCTGACTATTTTTAACTGAGTTATGGGCTTATGGCCTTTTTTTTCGAAAAAAATATTTACTCTTAAAAAAAAAATTTAGATTGAATTCCTTGCTGAATTTAACCAACAAAACAAACAAACAAAAAATAAATACAAAAATATATAATAAATTTTTTTTTTTAAATAATTAAAAACAATTTTTTTTTTAAGTTAACAAAATTTGAAAATCTAACACCATTATTACTCTGCCAAGGGTACCCCGAGTCACCACACCAAATTTGTTTAAATCGGTCCAAAATCTTGTGTTATGTACTGGTAAATTTGTTTGGAGCGATATTAAATCCAATTCACCAATTCCATCCCATGCCTTTGGACTATTTTATAGCTATTGATAAGGCTACATTATTTTCTGATGTCTCTTGTGCCAATGTGCAGATAATCTGATAAAGAAAGCTATGGTATCTAATTTAAAATAAAGATTCAACAATACACATCACATGATATTAACAGTAGAAGATATCACTCTGCAGATGATCTGAGGTCATTATAAATGTTATTGGTTCAATAGAGATGTCATCTTTCAACATAAACAATTCCTGTGATTTGTTGACAGCAGTGCTATGTAATTGATATTAATGGGTCAGCAGTGAGGTGGCTTATCTTGATATATATTGTTGGTAGAATTTGATTCATTATCATTGTAAACTTAAATTGGACTCTCTTAACCCAAGTAATCACATTTAACTCAAGGCTGTGGTGGTGCAGCATTTAATACAGATCCTGTACCAGTGCATTCTCTTATATAAATGCGAGTGACTCATAAATTCCAATAATTTGTGTCATGTACATTTGTCTATAATAGTAAATAACAGAATACTCTATAATTCAACACCAAAACTCTCATTTATGATTCCGATCATAGTAATATACGATCGCCAAGGGATGGGTTAACATCTGCCGATCGTGATCGGCCTCTCATTGTAATGTTTTTACATCGCACCAAATAAATCTATCTATCTATCTACCGAACACAAGTCGAAATAAGGGATGATTAAGACATCAGCGATAGGTGATAATTAATTTTCCCTAACAGATGGCACTGCGCAGTAGAGTCTTTGTTGCTGATTAATTACCGATGTGCGATCGCGGATTACTCTGGCTTACCGAAAATATTTCAGGGATGTTTTGACTGATATTCATGCAAGGTTTCACAGGTTTCATAGAAACCAAAATGGATGAATAAACAATATGTGAGTGATGAATAAATGAGTTGATGGTGTCATATCCATGCCTATATAAAGATCTCATAAAATCCTGCAAAACAAAAACAGTTGGCAATAAACGCAGAAGGGTCATTTGATGTGTATGAGTTTCCGGCATTGGGTCATTTTGAAGTTTTCACAGAAATTTTTCCACCTTTTTATTTCTTGTCCTAGAAAAAATGTTGTGCTTATTTTTCTAGCTATTCTCCCTAGAAAATTTCTCATTTTAAGTTTTTAGCTCACCTGAGACAAAGTCTCCGGTGGAGCTATAGTCATCACTCCTCATCCGTCCGTCCGTCCATCCATCAACAATTCTTTGAACATCTTCTCCTCTGGAACCATAAGGCCAAACGGGTTCATATTTGGTGTGGATGTTCCCTAGGTGACTGGTATTCAGATTTGTTCAAATGAGGTCACCCGGTCAAATAGTTGCGAAGCTAGAACCATAACTCTTTTCTACCATAATAAATCTTACAGCGACTTCTTCTCGAATTTCATTTGGCCGAATGGGTTCATATTTGGTACAAAGGGTCCTCGGGGGGGACTGTGGTTCAGATTTGTTCAAATGAGGTCAAATGTGGGCGGAGCCAGTGACATAACTAAAAAAAAAAAAAAATTTGGTAAATTCAAATTTTTTGAATTTTCAGGGCAACCTTTCTCAATTTAACAAACATAAAAATTATTTTTTAAACATGTTATCAAATTTTAAAATTTGAAAAAAGTGACACCATTATAACATCTGCAGAGTTATGAAACTTTACTCTTTAATGAAGTTATGGAAACATTCCACCCTCCTCCACCCGCTCCCACATGGCCCAGACCCACCCCCACCCTGCCATCAACCAACTTCCCTTCCAAGCCATATCATCTCCCAATTTAATTAATACCTCTTCTCACCACAGAAGCACATATATCTGCAAAGACACAGGTCATTATTACATTTAGATTAGAATAATAGATGTCATCTGGCTGGTTTTATGTAAACATATCTGCTAGCAATTTGAAAACTAACTGGTGCTCCCAAGGTTAGGTGATGACTGATAGGAATTGGTTTCCCTGATATACAATTGTTCAGTGAATGGTTTAGATTTCTTCAAGTCTGGAAATAGTGTGTCTGACATTTGCAGAATGAGGTCCTCAGAGGGTGAATTTAGTGTTGCTACCCGTACAGCAGGCTAGCATCACCAAATACACCGTCCAGGGACCTAATTCATCTTCTGGGAAGTATCCTAAGTATCAAATTGAAAGTTTGTTTTAGTTATTTTTTTCCACCTGTTCAGTTTCAATGTCCCCCCTAATTTGAAAAGATAAAATGCATAATTGAGGTGCTCAATGGGTGTGTATCACCTGGCCATTGAGGCCTAAGTAATCAGATTGAGGATGAATTCGGTGATGCTAGCCCGCCTTATGGAATATTGTCATTAAAGTGATAGTACTGTTATTTCTATATGAAATTATTCTGGCCCAGAATAATCGGATTGCCATGGTGGCGCGCGCACCAGCAAACCCAGGCCTTCATCGTAAATCGGTGTTTAGATATTGCAAGCATTGGTCGAAGGGTCAAGGGTCAGAAAGACCAGAATGCATCATCGATCTAAAAATAATGCTGACTGACACGCATTAATAATATAAAAATGGCGGAACGTTTAAAAAATAGATTTGGAAGCGATCCGGGGGCTGTTAATTGTTCATGCGGGAATGTATGTGCGTGGAGGAAGTCGGCCACATCTCGTTCGTTGCGGACATCGTGTTTGGATGCGGGGACATTTTGCAGCAGAAGCTGCCAATGTGGAACAAGCAAATGAGCTGTCAGAACCAGCCCAAGATTGGCAAGAAGAAAGATATCAAGAAAGGGTCGATTTTGTCGGCAGAACTTGGGTTGTCAAGTAGCGAAGACGATGCCGATGGTGAAAATGTCGAAGATGTCGTCGTGAAAAAAAAAGAGGTAAAAAATTGTATCACTCTTCGCTATAAAATTGAAATTGATATCCACACAAATTCCAACATGTCGTCTTGAAGTTGAAGCCAATGAAGGTCTCGTTATTCACCATTCAAATAGTACTAGCAGTATATGTAGCATGTGCAGTGTTGCTGTTAGTACTAGTAGGCCTACCAAAAATAATAATAATACTGTAATATTTTTCATGACCATGATTGTGGAAAATTTTCCCAGATTGAATAAATTACAGGCCCAAATAATAGTAGAGGTGGATTTTTTTTCCCACATTGAGTTTCCAAAAGTTATTCTCAGATGGGCTAGTTACTATCAACGGAAAATCAAATATATAAGTTCTCTAATTGATTAACAGTATTTTATCTGCACAATACATGTAAGTCCATAATTTTGAGGCGAAGTTGATCGGAAGTGGGCAACTATGGGAGGCCCTTTTCACATTTATTATTTATTTGTGCTTAAGCGCAAATCATTTGCGCTTAAGCATAACACAATTTGCCCTTAAGCACAAATCATTTGCACTAAAGCGCAAATATGTGTCTATTAATTTATTTGCTCTTAAAGCGCAAATCATTTGCGGTTAAGCGCAAATACCTAGCACTCCCTTACTTCCCTCTGATTGTGAATGATTGAGTCCATCTCATAGTAAATTATGATGGGCCCATAGTAATAGCCCCATACAGACTCGAAGTTGAAGAAAAAACATATATCCATGTCAGCATCTCTGTCCCTGGTGTCCCAGGAATTGGTGTCTCACTCCCAGAGCTATAGTATATTTTATTAAAGGGATATCTCCTGCACAGATATATACCATTTCCATGGCCATAAAATGGGAATTAAGGGTTACTACTATCTAACTTACCCATAAATTATTGGCATGACCTGGTGTATCAACTAGCAACACAAGAGGAGCATTGGGCTAATTTTAACCTGTTTTAATTAGCCTGAGTACTCAACAGTCAACTGTGAGTGTGTGTTCAACAAGGATAATCCCTAATTACATATTATCCAGCATCCATCTATCCAAAGAATTTATGTCTCCTTCCCGGAACTCTAGTAATTTTTTGTATGATGTTTTTTAATGTATTATTGCACAGATTTGGGCCCTTAGTATGGTCATATACTATAGCATGCATGTGGTGTCACTGCATGAGGGCTTGCTTACCTCATATGGTTTACTTATTGACTTAAATCAGAGGAAATAACCCTATTTTCATATTATCAGCATCCCTGTCAAAACAGATTGGTGTCTCATTCCTGGAGCTTTGGTGTCTCAGTCCTCAATCCGATAAAACTCCTCTCAATTACTATTTCAATGGCTTCTGGGGTCAAAAATATTTGATTCAAGTCGAGGAAGTCACCCATCAAAGCTCAGATTTGTTAGATATCGAATTTAGAAATCTATTATTTTTCATTATCGGGAATACTTTCTGGCCCAGAACACAGTCAAAATTGCGTTATTATTACCAGTTGATTTTAGAGTTATCCATCCTTGTCTGTTTGAATAGTGTTTTGGTGTACACATCTCGAGCAGATTACGAAATTGAATGCAATTATTAGTACTCATCTCGAGAAAATAACAAATTTCAAAAATCAGCTTTGTTTGATGGGTTCCTCGACTGGAATAAAATATTTTTTACCCCCAAAGCCAAAGAAATAGTAATATAGGACCCTCTGATCGGATTGTTGTTGTTGGAATCTGTTGAGATGGGGACCCTCTGATCGGATTGAGTACCTTTAAGTGTAGATCAATTATACCTAAATGTAAATTAGTTATGCTTATACATAAATAATTACACTCCCATAGAGCTCCCCTCAAGCTGAAATTGATGCAACCACATATATTGTCTGCATACCAGTAGAACCTTTCAATGGCAGATATTATATACCGGGGGGGGGGGGGGGGGGGGGGGGGTGGTAATACGAAATTTACAGGAAGGTATTTCGGGGTGGGTGACCCATGCAAATGTTTTACTTTGAGCACTTATTTGACATTTGTAACAGTTTAAAACACATTTTGAGTATTTGTAACAACAAAAACACCATATGTATGGTACTGGGACCGCATATGGCCCTTAGTGCAGTGGAGATGACATTAATCTATGTCTTTTTGCATATGGGACGGTGGGGTGAAAAAATTCCTTCACCACACTTTGCTCTGATTGTGAATGATTTGAGTCAATCTCATAGTATATTATCATGGGCCCAAAGTAGTAGTCCCATACAGACTCAATAGTTGAAGCATTTCTGTCCCTGGTGTCCTAATAAGTGCCTCACTCCCAGAGCTGTAGTATATTTTATTAAAGGGACATCTCCTGCATAGATATATACCATTTCCATGGCCGTAAATAGGCAATTAGGGGTTACTGGGGCTTTGCTTCCCCCATATATGGTGTACTTATTGACTTGAAATAGGGGGAAAACCCCTATCTTCATAATATCAGCATCCCTGTCCCCAAGAATTTGTGTCTCCATCCCTGAGATATAGTATTTTTATAAAAGAGACATATCCTGCACAGATCTATACCATTCCCATGGTCATAAAACATCTTGGGGGGGTTACTGGGTGATTGTTTCCATCATATGGTGGGTCTATATAAACTTTATTGATGTGTTTATTCCAGTGCCATTTGAAATTAATTCATGGGGGAATCAATGTTTTGAGCTTAAGCGTAAATAAATAATAAATGTGAAAATGCTTGAGGAATGAGGGTAAATAAAATATGCTTAAGTGTAGATCAATTATACCTGAATGTAAATTAGTTATGCTTATACATAAACAATTACACTCACATAGAGCTCCCCTCAAGCTGAAATTGATGCAACCACATATATTGTCTGCATACCAGTAGAATCTTTCAATGGCAGATATTATATACACTATTACAAAAGAACCTTCCAGAAACGTAAAACTTAAATAAATAAACTTGTCTTGATGTCGCTAATGCATAGATCATTGTGTGAATGGAAAATGAGCGAGCAACTGACATTAAATGTCACTATCAACAGATAGAAAGTATCTGACTATCAATGGGTAAAAAATATCTGTCATCAGTGCATCAAGCCAATCAGTGAATTATTTGCTTGTCTATCAACTAAGATGATCTCTGGCAAGACCTAAAGTATCCAAGTCTGATAGAGTGATGTGACTATGTTTATTTCCATCAAAACAGCTTCTGAAACAGGTTAAACTGTTATTTGAACTAAATGAGATAGATCATTCCCAGTCATATGAGTAATATCAGTACAGCTTGATTCAGTTTTGAACCAAATTTAGTGAAATTTGGGAGGTGGGTGTAAACAAATTGGGAGTAAAAAACATATTGGTTTTGCAGGTTTGGTGGTGATGGGTCCCCGAAAATGCCAGATGCTAAATAAAATTCATTCCTTCCTGCAAATTTTTTACTACCCCCATCCCCCTGCTCCACCTACAATCTTTGCATCAGCTTATACCATTATACCTGAGGTAAGATAGCCGAAGAACCCAATCATGCTTCAGGATAAGCTAATTTATTGTGCTGCATAAACCATATATGCTAAGCATAGTCAGTTAATAAATGTTAACACATCCTCCAATAAAGGGGTTTCAGTTTTTAATTTTCCAACAATTGGAAAGATATAGGTACCAGTTGAAAAACATTTCCAGAGTATATGCAAAGTTAATGCACATTTACTGATATAAGCTAATTATGATAAAACAATTCAATTAAGCTTTAAGCATAAATATATTGCTCTGAAGTATCATTGTATTATGGTAAATCATAATTCAGTTACCCTTAACCACCATTGTTTGTTTTACCTCTCTCACCTTGGATAAAATGGTATGACATAAATGGTATCAGTGTGTGGAGCCTTCCCCTATTAGTTGACTCAAAGACTGAGATACTACTATGTCAAAGGTTTCAACTTGAGCGGAATTCTGAAAGAGCATGTCTGAACTATGTGTGAGTGAATTGTGCTTCAGTCTAATTCATGAGAATGGATTACTCTTATTAAGCGAACCATTATTTCGCTTAAGACAGCCAAGGGTATAATAAGTGACGGCATTGCCCACACTGATACCATTCATGTCATACCATTTTATCAGCTAATACTGGTAAATGTAAATTCGGGTCCCACATACTCTAGGAATACACACACCGCTGCACACTGTGGGTCAAATATAGACAAATTTGGACAAAAATCAGCTCAAATAAGGTTGAAAACAGACATTTCTCTAAATATCAGTCATGTGACAAATGTTCAGGTTGCTACATGTACCAATTATTATTGTTGCAACACATGCCGAAATAAATTTATGAACTAAAAAGATCTTAAATCAGTTTGAAAATAAGCATAAGTCTAGTAGATCTGAAATTTTGAAATGGCTGAAACCCAAACATGGCTGATGAATCTTAAATACATGAAAATATCTAGGGTTATGTTAATTAGTCTTGATAATAGTGCAAGGCTACCTCTAAAGTGCACATAATTTATCTGATCATTGTGCGAGTATAAACAAAAGTTTAACTTTTTTCAACATATAATGAATTTCCCTTTCAAAATATAGTCCATATATCAATGTATATGGATTTCTATGTGTTTTTTCCCTTTCAAAATTCATGTGAACTCTATTCTGATTTATATGCAACTGTGCATGGATGCACTGGAAGCCCTTGTGGCAGATATTTTTGTATCTGTATTTCTGGCATGGGGGATGTCCTAGGCATTGAATGAACCATAATTTGTGTGAATAAATGGTTGCTATGGCTCCCTAATGTTCTCGTCTTGTGGGTAGAGTTTGAAAAATCTTCAAAAATGAGGTCCTGTCCCATCATGTATGGTCATAGAATGGTGCACTGGACCTAAATCTGACATGAATATGTTAGATTAACACAACTGATAGTTGTTTTAAATACTACTTCCTGGTCACAAATGCTTGAAACATATTTTTGTGTCCATGCTTTAAACCAGCAAGGACCATGACTGGTAAATATAATGTTTAATTAGGTGAATAGCTATTGGACTCACAGAGAGTGATAATTTGATGGATTTCACAAGTCGCAGTATCAGTATAATAAGTTGTGAACTTGTGAGGCAGATGTTGGGTTAAATTAGCCAAGTTATACAGTAATGCCCTAAGTAATCGACCTCTTAACCAAAGCAGAAGTATGGGTAACATTTCAGGATTTAGTCAGAAATGTGGCTTGTTGCCATTCATCAGAAAGCTCTCCCCGAGATTCACTACCTTTATACATTTCTATTTTCAGACTATATTAATGATGGAGAACGAGAGATGTGGTTAACTCATCAGGACAAATCATTAGAATGTAATAATATGAGTACCATAATGATAAGCATAAATGATTATTGTATTTTGCATGCAGATCTTTTGTAACATCAACAATCAGCACTGACTGGTACAATGTACATGTAGCTGTATATGTAGCCATAAATCAATGACTTTTGGGATAAAAACATATTTCTATATAATCTACTTTTGTTGATATATTAAAGAGATTAAACTACTAACTAATACCAATATTAGTGATAATGACTTTTTTTGGTGAAAAAAATTGACTTTTTTATATTAATCCCAGAGACTACAATTATCTGCTGAAGTAAAAATATATGATGTGGTATATAGACTGTTTTTACTTTTGTCACATTCTCAGGGTCAAAGTATCCTGATTATAGAATATATTCTTCAGTCATATTTAAATTTGTGCAGTACATTTTACTATTTTTCGCTAGTGTGCATTTATTATTCACATGTGTATAGCTAAATCATGGTTAGATATTTTAAGTTGAATTTCTTCTAAAATATAAACATATATATTCCAGACTGAAGGAATTTTTGTCAAGATGATCTTTAATATGCACAAGTATTTTCAGCGATAATGAAGAACTGAAATTGTCATCATATACAAAAATATTTGTAAGTTTAGAAGTCGCTCAGAATTTAAAATAGAGCGAAACATAGTACTGCACAAATTCAAATATGAGTAAGGTATACAATTGATATACAGGGGATCCTAGTAGTTCAGTCAGTATTGGGCATGAATAAGGAATCAGAATTCCTAAATGAAAAGATGTGTACTAGTATTTAAATATCGTACATGTATATGGTACATGTATATTTATTCCAAAAATATATAGCATATTTAATTTGTAGTAGACAATTATATCATCTCAGCCATAGAGCTTTCCTCTTCCAGAATCATTCCGATAACCAAAATGGACACAGTTTAAATTGAAAAGCACAGTATGACATCATTTGAACTAACCATTGCTTGATCTGCATGTTAATCAGGAATGAGATTTTCTTCATGGCATTGCTGAGAAAGTGCATCGAACATAGCAATATATCTTTTTCAATATCATTGTCAATATTGTGTTACTTCACAAAACTGCTGGTAACATTGTAAGAATGTAATGATTGTACATGTGGCAATTCGCTAAATTCAAGTGTGTTTAAAGGTACTCAACCCGTAAAGAGGGTCCCCATCTCAACAGATTCCAACAACAACAATCCGATCAGAGGGTCCTATATTACTATTTCTTTGGCTTTGGGGGTAAAAAATATTTGATTCGAGTCGAGGAACCCATCAAACAAAGCTCAGAGTTATTAGATATTTATTTTTCAAATTTGTTATGTTCTCGAGATGAGTACCAATAACTGCCGTAATCTGCTCTGGATGTGTACCTCAAATCTATTCAAACAGACAAGGATGAATAACTCTAAAATCAAGCGGTAATTTTAACGTAATTTTGACTGAGTTCTGGGCCAGATAGTATTCCGGATAATGAAAAATAATAGATTTATAAAATCGATATCTAACAAATCTGAGCTTTGATGGGTGACTTCCTCGACTCGAATCAAATATTTTTGACCCCCGAAGCCATTGAAATAGTAATTGAGAGGAGTTTTATCGGGTTGAGTACCTTTAATGAACTGCAGTTGTGCAATCACTTGGAGTCTTGTCCTTCCAGCCATATCTACATCTCTCTCTCCATTAGAACCTATAATAGAATGATAACAATATTTTATGTTATAGAAACCAACATCACTATATAAAGGAGACTGGTGCTGCCTAACTCATGGAGTGTGTGACTCACTGGAATTGGCGTCAAGTTTTGGATAGCAGATCTTGAATGTTAGTAACCAGAAAAAGTGAATAGTTTCAGTCGAGGCCAACAAACAGTGCAAAAGACAATAACTTTTAATTGTTATTCTCATTAAAATTATAAAATAACAATTCTTGTAATATCAATCCACCAGCAATGTTATATATTAATGTTGGCAAAATTGTAAAGTTTGATGTCTAATCTATACTGGCCTTTAGTGAAGAATTGAATATGAGGTCACTCTCCCTCAGACAATTTTTTTTACAACAACAGACATTTTATGAAACTTGTTTTGATAACATGATTATATAAGTGCAGTTATCATCAAAACATGAAAGAAACATATATGCTGTCTCATATATTCATCCCTAGATATTGAATCAAATAAAATACATGTGCCACTGCCAAATAAATTGTGTTCTAAACATCGTAATATTTTTGTCCCACAATATATATTTCTAGTGACGGAAATGACTGTTGAGTGGTGCCTTTTAACTTCTTAACCAAAGCAGAATTATGGGTAACTTTTCAGGATGTAGTCGGAAATATGGCTTGTTGCCATTCATCGGAAAGCTCTCCCGAGAGCCATATTTCCGACTAAATCCTGAAAAGTTACCCATAATTCTGCTTTGGTTAAGAGGTTGATTACTGAGGGTATTACTGTATGTCTATTATTCATTTGGAGGGAATTCATGATACACCAACAGATGGAAAATATCCTAAGGGAACTACTTGTCACTAAGTATTTGGTAAAGAACCTTTGACAAGCTAAGCTGTAGATATAAACTACATCAGTTATAACAAAAAAATGTTTCAAATGTCCGCTCTCAGAATTCTAATGTACATGTACCAGTGGTGCAATCCTCAAACCATGCTGACACCCATCGGTCTCAATCATTCTTTCATTCCTTCTATTCATATTCTGTGCTTGGACTGGGCTACAAGTGCATGAACAACTGATCTGAAATATAAGAAAAGTTGATTTAATTTTTGGTTTAACATGAAATGGCATACATTTTTAAATACTTTTCTGTCAGAAAAGAATATCTATAACATCATTGGAATATTGAATAAAGAATGTGCATCATATAAGATGACATATGATATGGTGTGAGATGTGCTGCAATTGATTTGGAATAAAAATTCATTTTGTCCATTTTGAGTGTTTGACCATCAGCCATGATTTTGGCCGAATAACCAAAAAATGACTTGATCTCATCCATGACAAATTTCACAATGATCTGACAAAAGATGTGACCTGTAACCCTGGCCAAAGGATTTAGTCATGCAAAGAGTAAAATCCAAGATGGCTGCCAGCGGCCATGATTTTTGGCCGAACGACCCCACTAATGTAGCCGAATGACCCCAAAATTACTCATTCCCCATCTCCATGTCAATATTAACATCCGTGACAAATTTCATGATGATCCAACCAAAGGTACGACCTGTAGGCTGTGCCAGAGAATTTAGTCATGCAAACAGTAAAATCTAAGATGGCTGCCAGTGGCCATTTTTTTGGCTGAATGACCCCAAAGTTACTTGTTCGCATCTACATGTCATTGTTAACATCCGTGACAAATTTCATGATAATCAGAAGAACAGTACGACCTGTAGCCCATGCTAATGGATTGAATATTGAAATCCAAGATGGTCGCTGGTGGCCATGTTTTTTTTCTTCAGAATGACCCCAAAATGAACGGTTCTGGTCTAAATGTTGATATCAACAGCTATGTCAAATTTCATAATGATCCGACCACAAGTTGCACCTGTAGCCTGTATTGTTGACGAATCACATACGCACACACAGACGACAAAGCCATGGCAATAGCTCAAACTTTACAAAGTAAAGTTCAGCTAATAAAACAAATGGTTGGGTTAGTCTTAACTAACATATATGTGAGCCAGAGAGGCCCATTTCACATTTATTCTTCAGGGCGAAAACTATACCTGTGTTTCTGTTAATAAACGGTCATTGAAAAATATGGGTGGGAAGGTGGTGTTTTCATTTTTAGCTCAACTTTACTTTGTAAAGTTTTAGCTATTGCCATGGCTTGGTATCGTCGTCCGTGTTTGTGTGTGACTCGTCAACAATTTCCTCTAGCACGGGCTACAGGTCGTACCTTTGGTCATTATAAAATTTGTCATAGCTGTTGGCATTGACATGTAGATGGGAACGAGTCATTTTGGGGTCATTCGGCAAAAAACATGGCCACCAGCAGCCATCTTGGATTTTACTCTTTGCATGACTAAATCCTTTGGCACGGGCTACAGGTCGTAACCCTTTTATAACTGGAGCCATGCTGGTTCAGCATTAATGATCCTGTGCCAGTGCATTCTATTATATATGGAGCATCGAATATATAAGAGAATGCACTGGCTGTCAAGGTAAATATTGTTAAGCCAATGAATTCTCTTAAATATAAGAGAATGCATTAATTCTCTTAAATATACGAGAATGCATTGGAACAGGGTTTTCACAAAATTTCAAGAAGATGCAGTCATGAAAGGGTTAACCCGAAGAAATTCACCTTGATAGTTGAAGTTTTGGACATCTTACTTCTACAAAGATATTAAACTTAAAATATCATGACAAACCTACATGTATGTCTCATATACCGGTACTCGATAATTTCCTAACAGGTCACTGAACAGGTATGGGGGGGGGGGAGATAAAAGGACCTGAGTATCCAATTACCACCTAGTAGCTACATATGAGAAAAAATTAACTTATGAATTTATTGCTTATTATTGCTTTATATAGTCATGAAATTGTGAGAAATTAACTTTATTGAGTTGATTGTGTTGGTGTTTGGATGGATGAGTGCTACCCAAGTATGAGCAGGCTGATTATAATCCCCCCCCCCCCCCCCCACTCGCGCAGAAGCTAAGCTACATCAGGGAAATTTCCAGGGCTGTTTTGATAGCTGTTACAGGTATGGGTGCCCAAACTTGAGAAGCCCAAATGACCCCAAATTCCCAGTGGACAGTATTGAATCAACCTGAATTTTCAAGGCAATTCAACAATAAGCGCTGTATTAAAAAATCTGCAGTTGCAATACAGCCTTCATTTGCATGTTGAATTTTAAAATTAGAAATATTATGTTCTATTTATAATATATGCGTCTGTATCTGTGTTGGTTCGGTGTAGAAGCCGTATCTTAAAGTTATATTGGGATACCGGTACATATCCTCTGCTGGAAACAGGTGTCCCCAAATTATCTCTGGATTCTTCCCTGAGTTACAAATGAGAATTTTTGGACTATAAAAAGCAAAATAAGTGATAATCAGGACTTGGTATCTCCCCCAATCCCCAACTTAATAAACTTTTTCTCGGATGAAGTATATAAAGCAAAATAAGCGATAGATGATGTTTTGGTCATATGCAGCTACTAGATGGGTGGCGGAGAAGATTCTCAGTCCTGGGTATCTCCCCAGAGTCCACCCCCTCACAAACCCAGACTCAACCAAATTTTTCTCAGATATAGTTAATTTCTTGCCATATCATCACTATATAAAGTAAAATATGTGATTGTGAGGGTAAAATAAGTGGAAAAATATTATGTGCGTGGGAGATACCAATGTTGGTAGAGGAAAATTGTTCCACTTGTAGTCCACAGGTACACAGGATATATACCCATCCCTGTTAACTGCATATGTTCAGCAGTTCTTATGATATTGGTTGGGGTAATGCATATTTTGAGAGGAGATATAACAAAACAAAAGACGCCCATATGTAAGGCCAAGTGATAATCTGACAGATTTGATTTGCTCTTAAAGTGCCTTCCCCGATAATGAAAAATAATAGATTTCTAAAATCGATATCTAACAAATCTGAGCTTTGATGGGTGACTTCCTCGACTCGAATCAAATATTTTTGACCCCCGAAGCCATTGAAATAGTAATTGAGAGGAGTTTTATCGGATTGAGTACCTTTAATTGAGCTCAAATAAATGTTTTTTTTACATAGAGCATAATTAAATGATTGGGTCTATGAACACCTTTCATGTATGGTACATATTCCAGATACAGATAATTTCAAATTTTCAAATTTTCAAATTTCTTTATTGGAATTATCATTTCGGCGTAATCCATAAATACATGTATTATAAACATCTGTAAATAACATATTGTATTTCATTAAATTGTTAATGTTGTAACTTGTATAAAAGGTGTGTTTCAGGATGAGAAAGATTATAGTTATCATAAAAAATAGTTATGTCAGGTTATGTCCTAATAACATCTATATTATTCTATTTGACTTTTAAATATGTTTTTTGTTTTTTGTTTTTTCGTTTTTTTTTTAAAAGAGCTGACATTAGGGTGGGTTATGTTTGAATAGATAATCGTTTTTTCATAGCTTCTTTTATGTATTTACATACTTGTTTAGTACTTGTGAAGGTTGATGGATTCAGTATGGCTTTGGCGTTATTCATATAATGACTAATGTGGAAAATGTTGTATTTACTTCTTATATCATTATATAGCCCACAATGTAATAGAAAATGAGTTTCGTTTTCAACCTTATCCAGACAATGTGGACAAAATCTTTTTAACTCATCTATTGGTTTTGGTTTTGTGTATCTCAGAGTTTCTATATTCAATGTGTGTGCACTTATTCTCATTTTAGTTAGTTCTTTTCTGAGATCTTTTGGTATATTGAAACTAAGATAGTCTCTAAATTTGGATCCTGTAATGATTTTACTGTAGAATCTTAATTTCCCCTCGTTTGAGGTTTTCATTCGTTTATATTCGTTTGCTATCTTTTTGTTGTAAGTGTTCCTTATTACATCTTTAAATTGTGATTCTTCAAAATTATCTATTCTGGTGTCTACAAATTTTACAATTTTAGTCATGTTGTTTGACCACGAGAAAGCTGGTTTTATTCTTTTCAGTTTCATGTCTTCTTTAAAAGCTGCAATTAAGAGTTTATGTTGTTGTGATTCGCCATGTTTGACTGTTAGGCCCATCAACCTTTTGTGGAATTTAAATATCCCATGAAGTATTGTCAGGTGTACTGGCAACCCTTATAAAAATTTACCGCGGTAAACCTTGCTAAAAGGTACCGCGGTGCTGTACCGGGGTTTTTTGGTCGAGGTAAACCGCGGTACATTTGACACAATGTACCGCGGTTCATTCACCATGGTAAACCAAGGTTTACTGTGGTTAACCACGGTCTGTTTACCACGGTTCATTTACTGTGGTTAACCACAGTAAACCGTGGTTTACCACAGTAAATATACCCTGGTTAACCACAGTTTACCGTGGTTAACCACAGCAAACCATGGTTTACCACATTAAATGTACCATGGTTAACCACAGTAAACCATGGTTTACCACATTAAACCATGGTTTATCACAGTAAATGAACCATGGTTAACCACAGATTACCACAGTAAATAGACCGTGATTTACCACAGTGAATGAACCATGGTACATCGTGCCACATATACCATGGTTTACCTCGACCAAAAACCTAGATGCAGCACCGCGGTACGGAGTATGATGCTACTGATCTCTCCCTGAGTTACCATATGGCTGGTTATTTAGAGGAGTCTGCTCACTAATTAATTCTGGAGACTGGAGTATTGGAGATTTTGATGGAAATATCACATGTAGAATAAACATGGGCTTATAAATGAGAATTGTAGCAATTTGTAATATAATTTTATATAAGTCACTTTCAATATTGTAATTAATTAGTAGTCGTCTTCGAAACTTTTCTCTGTTCCGTCTTATATGCATTTCTCATCTTTTGACACATATAAAATCTTATGTCAGCTGGCTTCTTATGCGGGAAGTAGTATCTCACAACATCTGAAAAAGATAACATAAACATACATGTTTGTGAGTTTGTAGTTTGAAGCTATCGACTACCTTAAGTTTGTTCTTATACCCCAATATCTAAACTAAGGAAAAATGATCATAAATAATTTATCTACCCGGTCAGTGTTTGCATGCATGTTCACAAATAAGTTTGTTTTCATACCAATTATAAATATTGCATAAATAGCATGTTATCGATTCTATTAAATGGCTATGTAAATATAAATGTAAATGCGATCCCAAGGTGTTAACAATTATATAATCCATCAGGTTTATATTGGCCGAAATAGTGGCTTACAATATTAACAAACAAGTCAAGAAATGGACAATGAAAATAGGAAATTATGCAAGGGTTACATGTAATAATAAATGATGCATTAATGAAGAAAGCTAAAGTGTATTCAGGATTACAACCAGTATGACAAGTTTCGAACAAAGTAGTGTATATCATTTACTGCCAACTTGAAGTTATCGCTACGAATGAGTCATTATGTTTGAACACAATGTTATAATGAAATTTCTGTAATATATATAGTTAAAAGTAATAACAATTTAAAATAAAGGGATTTAAAATTATGTGCCACGGGAAATTTAGTTTTGCCACTCATTTCTGGTGAGACCAGCCACAAAAAACTGATTCTAAATTCATTCATCACATTATGATATATTTGGATAGATTACACTTTCCACGCAGATGAGAGTTTCGAAATTGTATAGCGGAAAAGATATTACGCATAATTGTGCAACTATACCCCTTTCGACATAGAGCTATCATAACTATTTTACACCTAGCTAATGCAATCGATATAAACTTACCTCATTTTTATGTTTACCCATACCATGTATGGTAAACATAGTGTCGTTGTCCGGATTGACCACTCGTCGTTCGTCCGTCCGTCCGTCCGTCCGTCCGTCTGTCCGTCCGTCCGTCCGTCTGTCCGTCCGTAGACACTTCACGTGTAATGCGATAACTCAAACATTTTCTATCCAATCAGAAGCAAATTTTGTATATGGGTATATCAGCCCAAAATACAGATCGAGTTCGAATTTGGGTTTGATCCGAGTTTTTGTTACAGAGTTATGGCCCTTTTTCGACTTAGAATTCACACATTCTGCCATAACTCAAACATTTTTTATCTGATTGGAACCAAATTTGGTATGTGAGTTTCACAGCCCAAAATACAGATCCAGTTCGAATATGGGTTTGATCCGATTTATTTTAAAGGATTTATGACCATTTTTCAACAAACAAAAAAATTGAAAAAAAAATCTATTTAAATTTTTTTTTTTTAACTTTTATAATAACAATAACAAAAATGTCATTGACATTGTCATTTGTTTTCATTTAGATATTGATGATTATGATACAAGTTGATAAAAAGATTTCCAATGTGTCCCTTTAATTTTTTAATTAATTCACCAATTGCATTTGGACTACTTAGCTATTGATAAAGCTATATTATTTTCTGATGTTTCTTATGCCAATGTGCAAATAATCTGATAAAGAAGGCTATGGTATCTAATTTAAAATAAGATTCAACAATAAACATCACATGATATTAACAGTAGACTTGGACATCTGTGCTGCAGAGTTATATCTTCAGATGGTCTGATATCATTATAATTGTTATTGGTTTAATAGAGGTCAGTGTTCAACATAAACAATTCCTGTGATTTTTTGACAGCTGTGCTATATAATTGATATTAATGGGTCAGTGGTGAGGTTGCTTATCTGTATACTAGGACACATTATTATTGTAAACTTAAATTGGACTCTCTTAACCCAAGTATTCCATGTCCAGGTCACACCTACACATTTAACCCACGGACTTGCTGGCTGTGGTGGTTTAGCATTACAGATCCTGTACCAGTGCATTCTCTTATATAAATGCCAGTGACCCATAAATTCCAATAATTTGTGTTATGTACATTTGTCTATAATAGTACATAACAGTATACTCTATAATTCAACACCAAAACTCTCATTTATCCGATCATATTAAATTTTTATCGCCAAGGGATGGGTTATTAACATCTGCCGATCGTGATCGGCCTCTCGTTTAACAAACCAAAAGTCCAGGAACAATTATAGATATAACTTCAATGTGTCGTTTGTCCATACTGATTTCACTTGGTGCAAATTTAAGTGAATCATGATAAAATGTTCAACAGATAAATTGATGAGAACATTGAGTGATGAATATTACAGACAAATTAACAGTAAACTGTCAATTGATAGAGGGTATATATGAAGCAACATAAACATACATCCAGTCTAACAGCATGTGATAGCCCACAGACCCAGAGCACAGCACATTAACAGCCACAGGCCATGGAATCCTATCATAGCAAGTATCATATTACACACAGGGGGCTATTTGGTTAGATAAATCACTGTGGCTTTTATATTGTAACTCTGTTCCAGGAACATCTGTATATAGCATTAGAGTTGGCCACATCTGGGGAAAATTAACAGTTACTAGTAAATTGACTGGCATGAGAGGAAGCTGATATCCACTGTAAGATTTTGCACAAACCATATCAACATTTTGAAGAGCGACTTATTTTATCTATCAACATTGCCTTATACCAGGAAAATAAAAAGGAAACTTACTTAATTTGTATGGCACAGGCACAGGCATTGCAAAAATCCTAAGCATGGGATTATATGCTGAAAATGAGTAAATGCGATCATAATTGAGAACGCTCTTTATTATACCGGTATACCATTTCTGGATGACGGCATAAACGCTCTTTATCAGAGACGATCATTGGAATTTTTTATAGCTAATTCAATGCGATATTTGGTTTTCAAAACAGCATATTAATAATGTGAGTATGGGTCTGATCTGTTCTCGTATAGCTAGAAAAGGAACATATATGTGTATTGGGTATGTGGTGTAAAAACTCGGCCATTACATCTTTTAATTTAAAGGGGTACTGCACACTAAATCTGACCATTTATGGGACCATCTCTATGAATGCATGTTATACTCAGCAGAATGTATAGAACAAATGAATTTTAGCTACATGTATATGTATGGATCAGTTCAAAAATACACTTATGTGCTCCATGAATTAATGATGCAAACAACATGGTAATTATAATGAAAATGAGTTTATGACTCGAATCCTATTATATAGCGGCCCTCAATACTGGGAAGTTATGCTGTTAATAATTTCTATAATAATATCGCCAAACACTATAATCAATCGTAATGGCCTCCAAAATCATGTTATGTCTGTACCTAATGCATGGTTCACCTTGCATGTGGTGAGATGTGATACACACCTTGATGCACCATGATACACACCTTGATTCACCGTGGTACGTGTACACCTTGATGCACCGTGGTATACCAACATTATGTATAAGTATCTACATGTAGGTTATCGTGGTATACACGGTACACACCTTGGTGCACCGTGGTATACCAAGGTGTTATGCTGATGTACCTTGCTTTACCGTGGTACACCAAGGTGTGCACCGCGGTAAACCATGGTGCTATGCTGATGTACCTTGGTTTACCGTGGTACACATCATGGTGCACCGTGGTATATCAGGGTGTTACGTCTATGTACCTTGGTTTACCACGGTACTTTTTTTATAAGGGAATGCTTCCACTTCTGAGTATACTGCTATGTTTGTAGACTTGCTGTTAACTCCCAGTATATCTTTCAATATGCATGTGTATGTTTTGTCAACGCAAGAGCTAAAGAGGTTTTTAAGTGAGTTAGAGTTAATTTTAAAATCAGATATCCATATTTCTGATCCATAAGTAAGTATGGGGAGAATCATCGAGTTAATTAGACACATCCAATTTCTGACAGATAAGTTTGGAAATTCTTTTAATTTACCTTTCAGTGCATAATATGCCTTCTTTGCCTTATCTGACAGGTTTGATGCGGCTGATATCAATTTACCACTCTTGTGAAATATTATCCCTAAATATTTATATTCTTCGACCATTTCGACGGTGCACGGTCCATAGTAAAAAGAGTTGGTATTAAGATTAGTATTTCCATTTTTTGAGAAAATGATAGTTTTTGATTTGTTTGAGTTAACAGATAGTCTCCAATCTATACAGTATCTCTGAAATGAGTCAAGACATGACTGCAGGCCTTCAGGTGTCTCTGAAATTAAAACCAAGTCATCAGCATATAGGAGATGGTTGAAATGAATAGAATTTAAAGTAACGGGGTCAGAACGCTTCTTGTTGTAGTAGATTTTGGGGAATTCCTGACATAGCGCGCATGCGCGGGATATAGACAGAGAGAATACCACCACGCCGACCTAAGATCACAACGACCTGCTTGCATCGATAATCCATCTGCATCAGCCGGCCTGTGATAACCACCGACGTGATATCTCGACCACGACTTGCGGGGACGTCTGCACCTTATAGGGTGTAAGTTTACTTCACTGGCGTTGTCGACGACGCCAGTGAAGTAAACTTACACCCTATAAGGTGCAGACGTCACCGCAAGTCGTCGTCGAGAGTGTCCGTCGATTGGTATCACAGGCCGGCTGATGCAGATGGATAATCGTACAAGCAGGTCATTGGTGTGATCGTGGATCGGCGTGGTAATTCTCTCTGTCTATATCCCGCGCATGCGCGCTATGTCAGGAATTCCCCAAAATCTACTACACTCCTCCCCACTTTCTCTTTACGTTTCCTTCCACGGTGGAATCCAGGCATCCAAAATAAATGGGAGGTGTTCCCTGTATGAAACATCAAGGCAAGTACGTTAATCCGGAGTATGCGAGACTCACAGTGCTCGCTCTATAACGCCTCGAGGAGATATCGCGAACGCTACGGGAATTGACGAGATCTCATTTCAGACGATGTTTGCCGTACCTGTTTTGTTGTTCTGCGGAGTACATAAGTGTGAATAATTCAATAATAAGTAAGTATCATGTTTTATTTAGAGAATAAGTCTTTTCTTCATGTTTGGTTGCATGTTTTAATTGTAGTTAAATAATGTTTTCTGACCGCAGAAACGTAAAATCGATGGCTTTATTCGACGAATTTTCTCGTTGTTTTGATTGTCAACGAACAATGGGGAAAATACGAACATTTAATTTTTCTTCAATTAAATGAACGTAATTGGTCGTGTGGGATAAATTGTGTACTCCTAGAGTTTCTTAATAATTGATTTTCCAGAAAATGTCCGTTACGTTGACGAAACTGCAAAACTTTTACCTAAGTATCAAAAGATCGGTTGTGTATCCTAATTTCGACTTATTTTTCAGTAGGAATAGATGGTTCGTATCTAATCACAAAAAAGGTAGATTGCTTCATATAATTTCGACCAGACAAGTCTGTTTTTGTTCATAAGACAGTATTCCTACAATCTAAGCAATTCCAGTTTGATCTTGCATTAGATTACCGAAAATTACTTGTACAAAGTTTCCAAAAATTTCACCATTTCGCCAAGTGCAATGAAAACATGCCATGGTACTCCAATTTAGCTTTACATAATGTTGGAAATTTTGTACTTGTAATGTACCGTGGAATTAACTTAAAATTAAATGTGTCTTATATAATAATAAACACACAATCTTGCAAGTTTTGTTTGGGATGTTTTCATTGACAGTTGTGCAACAAATGTCACACTTACACTATTACTCAATTCATATTAAAGTACTAGTTAGGTGTGAATATTTTTACAACAGCTAGACTAACATATTGAGGTAACAATGGACTGTTTGTATTGTGTTACTTCACCAAAAGCAAGTCAGTTGCCAACTATGTAATGGATATTAAAGACAGTGTGGTTCCTTTCGGTGAAGTGTTTTATCAATTTGTACTTAACACATGCTAAAATTATCATTATGTAATTAAATACAATTTAGAAGTATAAATGTCATATATATCCTCAATTAATTTGCCAAATTTTGTTTATATAAAGAGCGTTCATTGTTATGTTAAATGTATATCTATTACATGTACATGTACTACATGTAAATTAAGATATTAAAGAGCTCATATTACCAAGTACATGTAGTTAACAATTGTAAAGTAGTTTTTAAAACAGTGAGCTATAAAGTGTTTTATTCCAAACTTGAGGATTATGTCACTTTATCATATTGCTGCAATGTATGTTTATATTTTTCCAGATGCCGAAACTTAAAAAACGTAAGAAGATTACCATGAACAAGAAGCATGCATGGAAAACAAATTCAACGCCGCCTCAGAAATACCAGTATGATACTAGTACTCAGTGTGATGTTAATGTAAACACGAGTGACAACATAAGCGATGTCGGTGCATCAGCCAGCAGTGAAAACAAAATTAACATTATATCGGACCCATATGAACTGCTCCGTCATGAAGTTGCCACTGGGCTATCACTATGCGGCATAGCATAAACTTGATAAATCACTGTTTCTATAAATGCGAACAACATGTGTGCTTTCAAATACATGAACAACTTTAGAATAATAATAATAAATTGGTTATATTTGAGAATTTATTTTGATCCCTTACAGTTACATACAACATGTTCAATGGCACTGTATTACACATACATGTAACATAAATAGAAAGATACTGGATAATTATGAATATTGAGTCTCATTTGGAATGCGTGGCTTCCAAGTCTTTAATATCTTTCTTATTAGCTTTCTCCTTTAGAGGTTGCTTCTTATTAGCTTTCTCCTTTAGAGATTGACGCAAACTGACAGATTTTTTGGCCTTTGGTTTCAACTTATTCCTTTCAACACGTGCCATTGCATAACCACGGATAGTTAGAAATAAGTCAAGCATGTCTTCAGTCACAGCGTATACAACATCTTTCACATTGGTGTCACACATTTTCAACTTATCAGTATAATGTTGAACCATGAATGCTTCCAGAATTGGTTCTTTTAAATTGCACCGTAAAAGTGAAGATGAAGTTAGATGATTATTGTCAACTTTTGTTCTTAGTAGATTCTCAAATTCTCTAACCAATAGAAAAAATGTCTCACTAGGTCGAAGTAGACCACCGCGATTAATTTTTTCTGTCCATGTATTGTAATCCTCAATAAATGAATGATGATTGTTATCACGAACAACTAGTCCAAGAAATACCAAGTGTGGTTTGTGTGAATCGCCTTTCCGTTTTGAATACTTCTTCCTCAATGCTCTTATGATATATCCACATATGTAGTACAACACCTTTTGTTCATTAACTGTGATTGATTTTAGGTCGATAGTGGAATGTTTCGAATTCAATTTGAATTGCTCACTCAGCAACTGTTGGAACATTGCTCGCAGAAATACTTGAAAATAGTCATTGATGTCATATTCGCTGTGACTGAAGTTTATTTTCCCACTGAACAGTGAAATGAATTCAAGTTGCACAGATCGCGAACATCGATTTTCTTGAAGCTCTCGAATGATAAATTCCCGGTCTGTGGCTAATGATAGACTAGAGTTCATCTTGAACATTTCTTTGAAGAATCGATGAATGAAGTCTCTAACATTTGGAAGATGCCTATAGCTTAGAGCCCGAAGCCGCCATCGTACGCCGCCGCCGCCAGCCATATTGGCTACAAGCCGCCACCAGCCATATTATTTCTAACGCCAGCCACATTTAAAAATCTCCGCCGCCGGAATTGTAAAATGACTGAGCCGTGTGCATGGGCTTATATGTCAATCACAACTGTACTGTGAATCGCAAAGAACTAAACCGCATTGCCTAATATTGGTATACTCGCATGGACACGGCATGGTTGTTATATTATCAGAACACCTGGCCCCTTAATGTGGAATAGACTATCCCAATGCATGCTTTCATATAACTGAATGGGCGCATCCATTCGGTATTGAAAGGGTTAAAATATAAATTGTTTATATCGACAACACCCAGTCTCAGACATCACTGCATGGCATTTGTCAATATATACACATAAGAATAGAAAATAGTTTGAAATATTATATATCATTACTATCGGGTTCATCATTCAATGATGCATGCATATATCGCAAGATGGCAGTGGTGATAGCAGTCTGAAGTCGACAGAAGTCCCAATGTAACTACTTATACCGATTAGATAGTATATCCATGCCAGTCCTTCGTGAATTTTCGCCATAATGGAAAAGCCCAACATCAAAAGATTACGTGTGGTCTGGAATTATACGGGTTCACCACAAACGCTAAAAAAACGGCGTCTATAACCGGTAACAGGGGATTAGGAACATTTCGGAAACGAAAATACGCTGAATGATAACATCTCAGCCGGCTGAGCCGCCATATTTCGTCAGCCACGAACATCGTGACTGAGCCGGCTTAGCTAGTTAACCAGCCACGAAAATCGGTTGAGCCAGCCATGAAAACTATTTGTCGTGGCTTCGGGGTCTACTATAGCTACTTCTGATATCGCGACAATGCTGTGGTCCTTATATATTGGATTGGTCTTTACTTGCTCACATGCTAAAGAATATGCACTATCAAAAATGTCTTCAAAAATATGTTTGTCTGGGATTGTGCTATCTGATGTTGGTGTGTCTGATTCAGGCTGATTCTCCTTTGCTGATTCACTGTCTCTTGTTATTCTATGATGGCGAGCTGTAATTAAAACAAAATCATAAAATATCACTGATAATTTTCAGAGACGATTCCAGATATAATTTTGACACTATTATTATGAAATTAAGGAGTTAAAATTAAATAATTAAAGTATTCGTCGACACGTTAAAATGGCTGTGTTCACTTTGATTTTGATATGGTAATAAACCCCTCCACTGAATTGTATAGCTTGTGAACTCAACTAGGGTATGCGCTCAGTTTACTATATCGTTATGAACATATTAATTTGGGCAAACAGGTCCTTTGGTCACCCGCAACCTTATTTTTAAGTTATGTACAAATTCTATTTCAGGATTCGTTGTGTACATGTATATAAATATTTTATGATTTTCTATATAAATGGCCCATCTCAAAAAAACAGCTGATTGGAGCCTATTCACATTAAAACAATGTCTTGATTTCTTTCTTCACTTTAACCCTTTTTTATGTTTACCCATACCATGTATGGTAAACATAGTGTCGTTGTCCGGATTGACCACTCGTCGTTCGTTCGTCCGTCCGTCCGTCCGTCTGTCTGTCCGTCCGTAGACACTTCACGTGTAATGCGATAACTCAAACATTTTCTATCCAATCAGAAGCAAATTTTGTATATGGGTATATCAGCCCAAAATACAGATCGAGTTCGAATTTGGGTTTGATCCGAGTTTTTGTTACAGAGTTATGGCCCTTTTTCGACTTAGAATTCACACATTCTGCCATAACTCAAACATTTTTTATCTGATTGGAACCAAATTTGGTATGTGAGTTTCACAGCCCAAAATACAGATCCAGTTCGAATATGGGTTTGATCCGATTCATTTTAAAGGATTTATGACCATTTTTCAACAAACAAAAAAATTGAAAAAAAAATCTATTTAAATTTTTTTTTTTTAACTTTTATAATAACAATAACAAAAATGTCATTGACATTGTCATTTGTTTTCATTTAGATATTGATGATTATGATACAAGTTGATAAAAAGATTTCCAATGTGTCCCTTTAATTTTTTAATTAATTCACCAATTGCATTTGGACTACTTAGCTATTGATAAAGCTATATTATTTTCTGATGTTTCTTATGCCAATGTGCAAATAATCTGATAAAGAAGGCTATGGTATCTAATTTAAAATAAGATTCAACAATAAACATCACATGATATTAACAGTAGACTTGGACATCTGTGCTGCAGAGTTATATCTTCAGATGGTCTGATATCATTATAATTGTTATTGGTTTAATAGAGGTCAGTGTTCAACATAAACAATTCCTGTGATTTTTTGACAGCTGTGCTATATAATTGATATTAATGGGTCAGTGGTGAGGTTGCTTATCTGTATACTAGGACACATTATTATTGTAAACTTAAATTGGACTCTCTTAACCCAAGTATTCCATGTCCAGGTCACACCTACACATTTAACCCACGGACTTGCTGGCTGTGGTGGTTTAGCATTACAGATCCTGTACCAGTGCATTCTCTTATATAAATGCCAGTGACCCATAAATTCCAATAATTTGTGTTATGTACATTTGTCTATAATAGTACATAACAGTATACTCTATAATTCAACACCAAAACTCTCATTTATCCGATCATATTAAATTTTTATCGCCAAGGGATGGGTTATTAACATCTGCCGATCGTGATCGGCCTCTCGTTTAACAAACCAAAAGTCCAGGAACAATTATAGATATAACTTCAATGTGTCGTTTGTCCATACTGATTTCACTTGGTGCAAATTTAAGTGAATCATGATAAAATGTTCAACAGATAAATTGATGAGAACATTGAGTGATGAATATTACAGACAAATTAACAGTAAACTGTCAATTGATAGAGGGTATATATGAAGCAACATAAACATACATCCAGTCTAACAGCATGTGATAGCCCACAGACCCAGAGCACAGCACATTAACAGCCACAGGCCATGGAATCCTATCATAGCAAGTATCATATTACACACAGGGGGCTATTTGGTTAGATAAATCACTGTGGCTTTTATATTGTAACTCTGTTCCAGGAACATCTGTATATAGCATTAGAGTTGGCCACATCTGGGGAAAATTAACAGTTACTAGTAAATTGACTGGCATGAGAGGAAGCTGATATCCACTGTAAGATTTTGCACAAACCATATCAACATTTTGAAGAGCGACTTATTTTATCTATCAACATTGCCTTATACCAGGAAAATAAAAAGGAAACTTACTTAATTTGTATGGCACAGGCACAGGCATTGCAAAAATCCTAAGCATGGGATTATATGCTGAAAATGAGTAAATGCGATCATAATTGAGAACGCTCTTTATTATACCGGTATACCATTTCTGGATGACGGTATAAACGCTCTTTATCAGAGACGATCATTGGAATTTTTTATAGCTAATTCAATGCGATATTTGGTTTTCAAAACAGCATATTAATAATGTGAGTATGGGTCTGATCTGTTCTCGTATAGCTAGAAAAGGAACATATATGTGTATTGGGTATGTGGTGTAAAAACTCGGCCATTACATCTTTTAATTTAAAGGGGTACTGCACACTAAATCTGACCATTTATGGGACCATCTCTATGAATGCATGTTATACTCAGCAGAATGTATAGAACAAATGAATTTTAGCTACATGTATATGTATGGATCAGTTCAAAAATACACTTATGTGCTCCATGAATTAATGATGCAAACAACATGGTAATTATAATGAAAATGAGTTTATGACTCGAATCCTATTATATAGCGGCCCTCAATACTGGGAAGTTATGCTGTTAATAATTTCTATAATAATATCGCCAAACACTATAATCAATCGTAATGGCCTCCAAAATCATGTTATGTCTGTACCTAATGCATGGTTCACCTTGCATGTGGTGAGATGTGATACACACCTTGATGCACCATGATACACACCTTGATTCACCGTGGTACGTGTACACCTTGATGCACCGTGGTATACCAACATTATGTATAAGTATCTACATGTAGGTTATCGTGGTATACACGGTACACACCTTGGTGCACCGTGGTATACCAAGGTGTTATGCTGATGTACCTTGCTTTACCGTGGTACACCAAGGTGTGCACCGCGGTAAACCATGGTGCTATGCTGATGTACCTTGGTTTACCGTGGTACACATCATGGTGCACCGTGGTATATCAGGGTGTTACGTCTATGTACCTTGGTTTACCACGGTACTTTTTTTATAAGGGAATGCTTCCACTTCTGAGTATACTGCTATGTTTGTAGACTTGCTGTTAACTCCCAGTATATCTTTCAATATGCATGTGTATGTTTTGTCAACGCAAGAGCTAAAGAGGTTTTTAAGTGAGTTAGAGTTAATTTTAAAATCAGATATCCATATTTCTGATCCATAAGTAAGTATGGGGAGAATCATCGAGTTAATTAGACACATCCAATTTCTGACAGATAAGTTTGGAAATTCTTTTAATTTACCTTTCAGTGCATAATATGCCTTCTTTGCCTTATCTGACAGGTTTGATGCGGCTGATATCAATTTACCACTCTTGTGAAATATTATCCCTAAATATTTATATTCTTCGACCATTTCGACGGTGCACGGTCCATAGTAAAAAGAGTTGGTATTAAGATTAGTATTTCCATTTTTTGAGAAAATGATAGTTTTTGATTTGTTTGAGTTAACAGATAGTCTCCAATCTATACAGTATCTCTGAAATGAGTCAAGACATGACTGCAGGCCTTCAGGTGTCTCTGAAATTAAAACCAAGTCATCAGCATATAGGAGATGGTTGAAATGAATAGAATTTAAAGTAACGGGGTCAGAACGGTTCTTGTTGTAGTAGATTTTGGGGAATTCCTGACATAGCGCGCATGCGCGGGATATAGACAGAGAGAATACCACCACGCCGACCTAAGATCACAACGACCTGCTTGCATCGATAATCCATCTGCATCAGCCGGCCTGTGATAACCACCGACGTGATATCTCGACCACGACTTGCGGGGACGTCTGCACCTTATAGGGTGTAAGTTTACTTCACTGGCGTTGTCGACGACGCCAGTGAAGTAAACTTACACCCTATAAGGTGCAGACGTCACCGCAAGTCGTCGTCGAGAGTGTCCGTCGATTGGTATCACAGGCCGGCTGATGCAGATGGATAATCGTACAAGCAGGTCATTGGTGTGATCGTGGATCGGCGTGGTAATTCTCTCTGTCTATATCCCGCGCATGCGCGCTATGTCAGGAATTCCCCAAAATCTACTACACTCCTCCCCACTTTCTCTTTACGTTTCCTTCCACGGTGGAATCCAGGCATCCAAAATAAATGGGAGGTGTTCCCTGTATGAAACATCAAGGCAAGTACGTTAATCCGGAGTATGCGAGACTCACAGTGCTCGCTCTATAACGCCTCGAGGAGATATCGCGAACGCTACGGGAATTGACGAGATCTCATTTCAGACGATGTTTGCCGTACCTGTTTTGTTGTTCTGCGGAGTACATAAGTGTGAATAATTCAATAATAAGTAAGTATCATGTTTTATTTAGAGAATAAGTCTTTTCTTCATGTTTGGTTGCATGTTTTAATTGTAGTTAAATAATGTTTTCTGACCGCAGAAACGTAAAATCGATGGCTTTATTCGACGAATTTTCTCGTTGTTTTGATTGTCAACGAACAATGGGGAAAATACGAACATTTAATTTTTCTTCAATTAAATGAACGTAATTGGTCGTGTGGGATAAATTGTGTACTCCTAGAGTTTCTTAATAATTGATTTTCCAGAAAATGTCCGTTACGTTGACGAAACTGCAAAACTTTTACCTAAGTATCAAAAGATCGGTTGTGTATCCTAATTTCGACTTATTTTTCAGTAGGAATAGATGGTTCGTATCTAATCACAAAAAAGGTAGATTGCTTCATATAATTTCGACCAGACAAGTCTGTTTTTGTTCATAAGACAGTATTCCTACAATCTAAGCAATTCCAGTTTGATCTTGCATTAGATTACCGAAAATTACTTGTACAAAGTTTCCAAAAATTTCACCATTTCGCCAAGTGCAATGAAAACATGCCATGGTACTCCAATTTAGCTTTACATAATGTTGGAAATTTTGTACTTGTAATGTACCGTGGAATTAACTTAAAATTAAATGTGTCTTATATAATAATAAACACACAATCTTGCAAGTTTTGTTTGGGATGTTTTCATTGACAGTTGTGCAACAAATGTCACACTTACACTATTACTCAATTCATATTAAAGTACTAGTTAGGTGTGAATATTTTTACAACAGCTAGACTAACATATTGAGGTAACAATGGACTGTTTGTATTGTGTTACTTCACCAAAAGCAAGTCAGTTGCCAACTATGTAATGGATATTAAAGACAGTGTGGTTCCTTTCGGTGAAGTGTTTTATCAATTTGTACTTAACACATGCTAAAATTATCATTATGTAATTAAATACAATTTAGAAGTATAAATGTCATATATATCCTCAATTAATTTGCCAAATTTTGTTTATATAAAGAGCGTTCATTGTTATGTTAAATGTATATCTATTACATGTACATGTACTACATGTAAATTAAGATATTAAAGAGCTCATATTACCAAGTACATGTAGTTAACAATTGTAAAGTAGTTTTTAAAACAGTGAGCTATAAAGTGTTTTATTCCAAACTTGAGGATTATGTCACTTTATCATATTGCTGCAATGTATGTTTATATTTTTCCAGATGCCGAAACTTAAAAAACGTAAGAAGATTACCATGAACAAGAAGCATGCATGGAAAACAAATTCAACGCCGCCTCAGAAATACCAGTATGATACTAGTACTCAGTGTGATGTTAATGTAAACACGAGTGACAACATAAGCGATGTCGGTGCATCAGCCAGCAGTGAAAACAAAATTAACATTATATCGGACCCATATGAACTGCTCCGTCATGAAGTTGCCACTGGGCTATCACTATGCGGCATAGCATAAACTTGATAAATCACTGTTTCTATAAATGCGAACAACATGTGTGCTTTCAAATACATGAACAACTTTAGAATAATAATAATAAATTGGTTATATTTGAGAATTTATTTTGATCCCTTACAGTTACATACAACATGTTCAATGGCACTGTATTACACATACATGTAACATAAATAGAAAGATACTGGATAATTATGAATATTGAGTCTCATTTGGAATGCGTGGCTTCCAAGTCTTTAATATCTTTCTTATTAGCTTTCTCCTTTAGAGGTTGCTTCTTATTAGCTTTCTCCTTTAGAGATTGACGCAAACTGACAGATTTTTTGGCCTTTGGTTTCAACTTATTCCTTTCAACACGTGCCATTGCATAACCACGGATAGTTAGAAATAAGTCAAGCATGTCTTCAGTCACAGCGTATACAACATCTTTCACATTGGTGTCACACATTTTCAACTTATCAGTATAATGTTGAACCATGAATGCTTCCAGAATTGGTTCTTTTAAATTGCACCGTAAAAGTGAAGATGAAGTTAGATGATTATTGTCAACTTTTGTTCTTAGTAGATTCTCAAATTCTCTAACCAATAGAAAAAATGTCTCACTAGGTCGAAGTAGACCACCGCGATTAATTTTTTCTGTCCATGTATTGTAATCCTCAATAAATGAATGATGATTGTTATCACGAACAACTAGTCCAAGAAATACCAAGTGTGGTTTGTGTGAATCGCCTTTCCGTTTTGAATACTTCTTCCTCAATGCTCTTATGATATATCCACATATGTAGTACAACACCTTTTGTTCATTAACTGTGATTGATTTTAGGTCGATAGTGGAATGTTTCGAATTCAATTTGAATTGCTCACTCAGCAACTGTTGGAACATTGCTCGCAGAAATACTTGAAAATAGTCATTGATGTCATATTCGCTGTGACTGAAGTTTATTTTCCCACTGAACAGTGAAATGAATTCAAGTTGCACAGATCGCGAACATCGATTTTCTTGAAGCTCTCGAATGATAAATTCCCGGTCTGTGGCTAATGATAGACTAGAGTTCATCTTGAACATTTCTTTGAAGAATCGATGAATGAAGTCTCTAACATTTGGAAGATGCCTATAGCAGTATAGCTACTTCTGATATCGCGACAATGCTGTGGTCCTTATATATTGGATTGGTCTTTACTTGCTCACATGCTAAAGAATATGCACTATCAAAAATGTCTTCAAAAATATGTTTGTCTGGGATTGTGCTATCTGATGTTGGTGTGTCTGATTCAGGCTGATTCTCCTTTGCTGATTCACTGTCTCTTGTTATTCTATGATGGCGAGCTGTAATTAAAACAAAATCATAAAATATCACTGATAATTTTCAGAGACGATTCCAGATATAATTTTGACACTATTATTATGAAATTAAGGAGTTAAAATTAAATAATTAAAGTATTCGTCGACACGTTAAAATGGCTGTGTTCACTTTGATTTTGATATGGTAATAAACCCCTCCACTGAATTGTATAGCTTGTGAACTCAACTAGGGTATGCGCTCAGTTTACTATATCGTTATGAACATATTAATTTGGGCAAACAGGTCCTTTGGTCACCCGCAACCTTATTTTTAAGTTATGTACAAATTCTATTTCAGGATTCGTTGTGTACATGTATATAAATATTTTATGATTTTCTATATAAATGGCCCATCTCAAAAAAACAGCTGATTGGAGCCTATTCACATTAAAACAATGTCTTGATTTCTTTCTTCACTTTAACCCTTTTTTATGTTTACCCATACCATGTATGGTAAACATAGTGTCGTTGTCCGGATTGACCACTCGTCGTTCGTTCGTCCGTCCGTCCGTCCGTCTGTCTGTCCGTCCGTAGACACTTCACGTGTAATGCGATAACTCAAACATTTTCTATCCAATCAGAAGCAAATTTTGTATATGGGTATATCAGCCCAAAATACAGATCGAGTTCGAATTTGGGTTTGATCCGAGTTTTTGTTACAGAGTTATGGCCCTTTTTCGACTTAGAATTCACACATTCTGCCATAACTCAAACATTTTTTATCTGATTGGAACCAAATTTGGTATGTGAGTTTCACAGCCCAAAATACAGATCCAGTTCGAATATGGGTTTGATCCGATTTATTTTAAAGGAGTTATGACCATTTTTCAACAAAAAAACAAAATTGAAAAAAAAAATTGATTTAAAAAAATAAATATTTTTAACTTTTATAATAACAATAACAAAAATGTCATTGACATTGTCATTTGTTTTCATTTAGATATTGATGATTATGATACAAGTTGATAAAAAGATTTCCAATGTGTCCCTTTAATTTTTTAATTAATTCACCAATTGCATTTGGACTACTTAGCTATTGATAAAGCTATATTATTTTCTGATGTTTCTTATGCCAATGTGCAAATAATCTGATAAAGAAGGCTATGGTATCTAATTTAAAATAAGATTCAACAATAAACATCACATGATATTAACAGTAGACTTGGACATCTGTGCTGCAGAGTTATATCTTCAGATGGTCTGATATCATTATAATTGTTATTGGTTTAATAGAGGTCAGTGTTCAACATAAACAATTCCTGTGATTTTTTGACAGCTGTGCTATATAATTGATATTAATGGGTCAGTGGTGAGGTTGCTTATCTGTATACTAGGACACATTATTATTGTAAACTTAAATTGGACTCTCTTAACCCAAGTATTCCATGTCCAGGTCACACCTACACATTTAACCCACGGACTTGCTGGCTGTGGTGGTTTAGCATTACAGATCCTGTACCAGTGCATTCTCTTATATAAATGCCAGTGACCCATAAATTCCAATAATTTGTGTTATGTACATTTGTCTATAATAGTACATAACAGTATACTCTATAATTCAACACCAAAACTCTCATTTATCCGATCATATTAAATTTTTATCGCCAAGGGATGGGTTAACATCTGCCGATCGTGATCGGCCTCTCGTTATATCATTGAAATTATTTTCACGAATGGGGCGCCTCCTTAAGATAATTTGAGTGGAATGTGCTATTACAGTAATGCCCAAAGTAATTGACCACTTAACCACTTAACCACAGCAGAATTATGGGTAACATTTCAGGATTTAGTCGGAAATATGGCTTGTTGCCATTCATCGGAAAGCTCTCGGTGAGAGCTTTCCGATGATTGGCAATAAGCCATATTTCCGACTAAATCCTGAAAAATTACCCATAATTCTGCTGTGGTCAATTACTTTGGGCATTACGTCATGTAGATTCTATAAAACTTACCTTGTAGGTCACTTCTTTTATGTTGTTTCATCACATGACCTCTGAATGTCTTTACAGTTTTCAGAGTCTTTGAACAAAGTGGGCAGATATATCCTTCATTTTTCGGTGTAGATGGACATGTAGTACATTCAAGTGTTGTTGTTGTCTTTATAGTGTTCGTTCGTTGCTTTTTTTTAATATGACCTTCAAATTCTGAAGAGTTACGTTTAAAATCATCATTAAGAAAACTGTCACTATCAGTATGTTCCCCTATCAGTTCATCGATATCACTCATCTCATCCCAAGCAACAAAATCCTGGTAAGGCATTTTAATAAATTACTGAGATTTAATACTTAGGCCTACACATATGGGATGAGAACATTTATATAGTGCTCCAGATTGAATAGGCACCTTTTGTTTTCATTACAAATTTTATCCTTGAATGGGTTGATTATAAGTAGGTGTAATTATGGATGTTTAAAGAAGTATTATGAATGTGGAGATGTTTACTCAAATCACCCATATTAGATGATGATCATGTAACACCTATCCACACAGTAGGGGCCTATGTTGGGGAAATGCAATTAGTCATAATAGGTAATTAATTACATCACCACCGTCGGCAAAATAATCAAAGCGTCTGTTGTGGATTGGCGACCTTTTTGTTGAAATGATTTGAAATAAGTAATATAAGTTATATCTTGACAGCCCTGGCTAATACTAATAGTAATGGTGCGGACATCGTAATTAATTGCACACAGGATTAACAATACGATGCTATAATTGCTATTAAAATAAAAGAAGACGAAAACATGAGGATTTGTTTGGCATATCACGCTCATGTAATCCTCTGATAATATATCATAATATTGTAAAATAAAGGTACATGATCAAGGTATTCTCTAGAAGGCCATCCGCTATTGGTTCTCGTCTCCCTTTTCTATGTTTTTATCAAGTGTGGCTGCGCCCATTACTGTGTATCCTTTCGATGAAGGGACCTGCTATCAGTGCCAGAGGCTAATTCTTCTATAACGATAAGCAGGATGCTGGTAGCCACTTCCTTATAGGGATGCACACCTAGTACTTTTCAGTCCATGAAGGTTTCCAGATCAAGTCATCAGACAGTGCTTGTCTGTTTCAAGTTTGTGTTTGGACCAATTTATTCCTTATACCATCACTGATGATATATGTTGACTGCATGGACCTACTGGTTGGACCGTATTGCCTTCCTGGAAGACTATGGTTATGTCTGCTGTTTACTGTCATTGTATTTATAACATGGCGACAGGGTTCCAATGCTGGACCGCTCCCTTCTGTGAAGGACATTATGCCATCACTAATGGTATGTGTTATTAACTGGGCACGCTGGCTGTGCCAGTACGCTACTACGACACATTCCCCGAAGGTCATGGCTGTGCATGCCATTAAATTTACGGTTGTATAATTGTAGCACTTCCCTTCTATGGAGGGAATTATACCATCACTGATGGTATCGTGGAATGTGATATTGACTTCCACCAATATTGGACCGATTCCTTCAATGAAGGAAATTAGAGTCACTGCTGACCAGAATGTGTTATTAACTGGCACATTGACTGTGTTAAACATGGTAATGCCTTCCTTGAAAGCCATTTACTGTTGTACTGGTACCATAGTAGCACTTCCCTTCTATAAAGGAAATTATAGTATCGCTTATGGTAGCACTCCTCCGGGATCCCAGGGCCATTTGCTGGATTGTCCCCTACTAGTACGTGTTTTGCATCTTTCTGATGACAGCTTATCAGGGTTCACATTTGCTTTCATGATCAATCCTTGGTCCTGCTCCTCCACTGGAAAAGATACAGAACTATCTATGGGGGTGCTAGTTCTCATGTATTCACTGCAGTGTTCTTCTATCCCACTGGTGTTAGATGAAGCGACGATTGTTAATGAGGCCGGTGTGCAATGTCGGCTGAACAAGTTTTCAGAGGAGATGCTGAATGTGGCAGGAGTACTGTCGTTCCTTTCAGTTTCGTCAGATTCAATTTCTTTGACTATTATTCCCGTGCTGTATTGAATTATGGAACTTTCACCAAGGTCATTTATGGTCATTTCATCTTTGGAAGTTTCTGTATCACTGGGGTGTACTAGCTTAGCGAAGTGTTCCACTTGGTCCACTGGGAGAGGCAGAATTTCGTCCCATGTGTATAATTCTCGTGAGTTTTCACCAGATGGAGAGATACAGGTACTTTCTGAACTACCAGTAATCTGTCCTCGTTTCTCATTCGAGCTAGTTTCTGTGTGGCATGACTGGTTACTGTCAAATAGATTCTGTTCAACGAAGGTAGGACTCATGGTTCCATCTGTGATGGATCCACCGTGAGCCTCGGTTGTGCTCTGCTCTGAATCGAGGATGTTGCCTCTCACCAATTGGTTTATGCTGTCACATGTGGGCATTGAAATGTCATTGCCAAGTAGCTGTCTATGTCTCCGTTCTAAATATGCCAGAGTTTTTATTGGGGTTCTACACGGACTGATGGACTCCTTGGAGCATGTATCCCCTATATCGCCCTCACTGGATGGCGAGCTGATATGTTGGACGATAAGGTCACCACTGGAGCTCTGCTTCAATTGTGAGTTTTCACCGGATGGAGAGATACAGGTACTTTCGGAACTACCCGCAATCTGTCTTTGATTCTCATTCGAGCTAGTTCCTGTGTGGCCTGACTGGTTACTGTCAAATAGATTCTGTTCAACGAAGGTAGGACTCAATGTTCCATCTGTGATGGGTCCACTGTGGCCCTCGGTTGTGCTCTCCTCTAAATCTACACATTTAACTCCCACCAATTGATTTAGGATGTCACATGTGGGCATCGAAATGTCATTGCCAAGTAGCTGTCTATGTCTCCGTTCTAAATATGTGAGAGTTTTTATTGGGGTTCTACATGGCCTGCATGATGAACTCCTTGAAGCATGTATCTCCTAGATCGCCCTCGTTGGATGGCAAACTATTATTTTGGAACATGAGGTCACCACTGGAACTCTGCCTCAATTCCTGACTTGGAGTGATCAGCTTATTCGCAGACTTCCCCCTGATTGGTCTTCCTGGAAGACTTGATTTCAATGGAGTCGCTTTGTGACAAAGTGGTCTTGGTGGTGAGTATTCCTGCCCCTGGCAGGACGACTTCACTGGCGTCGTCGACAGGATAGACTTTTGGAGGACTTTTCTCCGACAACTTTTGTGAAATTGTGACGAGGGCTATTTTTAGCGCGAGGCTGTTTACAGGGATCCGGGCCCACTCGCCCCAGGGCCAGCTCGCCCCAGGCAGTTTTTGGGGCGAGCTGGCCCACCTTTCCGGGGCGAGTCGGCCCGGGTATTACATTTGTATTAAAGTTGTAAATAAGTTAATTTATATTGATATATTAATTTTTTAAGTTCATATTATGATATATTTCAGAGTTATGTTCATCAATTTCAACATTTATATTACTTTAGGCAAGTTAATAGCCAGTAGGCCTATATGATCCTATATCACACGAGTTGGTCTGAACGACGAACCAGCGAATTCATAAATAACAATGATGACCCACCACCATCCTCAATTTATATTATAAAATGTATAAAGATTTCGTGGAAAGATTTGTTACAAATTAAAAACAAAATTATTTTAATTCATTAAACATTTTATTCAAATTTTTTTTTAAATATTTTAATTCAAATGTTTTATTTTAATTTATTTATTCTTTGAAACTATTATCATTTCAGATTCTTGGAGCCCCTTTCAGCATGAGATCGAGTCAACTTCTGTCCATCCATGCGTTTGTCCAGAAGGATGGAAAAAGGAAACAGTTTCCATTGGTGTTCGTCTTTATGTCAAGACGGACATGTTCCGACTACGTGAAGGTGTTCAAAGAAGTCATGACCAGATTAGACCATCCTGCAGTGCTCGACTTCGAAACAGCGCTGTGGCAGTCAATTCGCGAGGTTGTCCCAGGAGTTGCCATCAAAGGTTGCTGTTTCCACTGGTCCCAGGCTGTTCTGAGGAAGGTGGGCGACGTCGGACTTCAGACATCTTACCGAGCGGGAGGACCGCTTACAGACTTTGTTCGGCAGATAATCGCATTGCCGTTCCTGACATCACAACATATCCGCGACACCTTCGATGCATTGAGCCAGAGGCTGCAAAGTCCGTTTTCGGACCAAACTTCGTTTATATATACGTATATATACAGAGGGGACGAGAAGAAGTGCTTTAAGGACAGGATTGTGGACCCAGAGGAAGATTCACCTAATTTCTGAGCGCTTGTGAACATTTTATAGTCTGCAATCACCTCGAGGTGACCATTTCCACCGACGGGCACATAGCTCGAAAGGTCACCGTGTCAAACCGGAAGTTGTAACATCAGCTGTCAACAATAACATTGCAGCGTTGGACAGGACAGAGAACCAGTACATTCATTGGACTTCACTTGAAGTTCAGCGTAAATAAAACACACTCAAAACGAATAGTCAACATCTGTTTCTGTCTCTCTTCGGTGAAGATATAAATCAGTACCCATTGTAATCTTTAAAGGGAAGTTTCATTTTCATAACAATCAACATTTCCACAGTCATCTCAAAGTTGCACTTCAACATTAAAGTGACATTCCACATTTCACCTGCTCTAACAACTGATTTCCTTCTGCGAAGGAAATTGCAGTCATTGTCAATTCATTAAAGTCACACTTCAAGTTGACACACGTCAATTCATCCACAATTCATTAAAGTGAGACTTCATGTTCATACACATAATTTCATAACAAGTCATTTTTCACTTTCACATACATCATTTACATTTCATAAAGGGACACTTCACATACATATTCACATTTCCTTAAAGTCATATCTCACGTTCACATACGTCAGTTCATTCATATTTCATTGAAGTCATATTTCACGTTCACATACGTCTGTTCATTCATATTTCATTAAAGCCATATTTCACGTTCACACACGTCATTTCATTTCATTAAAGTGACACTTCACTTTCACATACATCATATTCATATTTCATTAAACTCACATTTCACATTTCCTTTCGCGAAGGAAATTAGTCATTGTTCGGAAATTAAAGGGACACCTACCACTCAACGCTTTTATTAAAGCGACACCGATTTTATTAAAGCGACACCAGCTCCCGACCGAGATTTTCTTCAGCGAGGAAATCCAGACACATTGTTCCCGTTCCTTCAGTGAAGAAGAATCCTGACCACTTCAAAGAAGTGATCAGTCTTGGCCCGTAAACTGCTTTAACAAAGGCATTAGCTGTGAATTATTTCATTCAGTGAAGGAGAATACTGACCACTTCAAAGAAGTGATCAGTCTTGGCCCGTAAACTGCTTTAACAAAGGCATTAGCTGTGAATTATTTCATTCAGTGAAGGAAATTTGACACATTTTCACATATTGCATCTTTTGTGAAGGAGCAATTCAACGTTATACTTTTCGGTATATTTCAACACACAACCATGTACCCGACGAAAGTAAAAATTAATCAATGCTCGTACAATACATTGCTGGACATCCCGGGGATAGGAAAGAAGACTGCTTCATTACTTGTCTGGTATAGACACGCAATGGGGAATATTACACCAGAGAACATTCGATTGGTTCCATTTCTCAAATTCAATGAACGACTGCTAGAAGCGATTGAATATGAAAGCAGACAGGATAGGGAGTGCGATGATCGGGCTATGTGTGAAGATACCCGTAACATCACGATGCTTCCTGAGCCACCTCGGGCTATGTGTGAAGATACCCGTAACATCACGATGCTTCCGGAGCCACCTCTTAAAGTAGAAGAGCTCAAGGAGCCCGGGACTCCAGACGAGTTGGACGACAGAATCTCCCGGGTCATAAATGGCCGACATAGCACCTCAGATGGGAAACCGGGATTCAGACAGGACCCACCAACTAAAAGGACCCTTGGTCAGTCATCAGATGTGGATAGGGACTTCCTACTCAGAGTAGTCCGATCTGGACAGACTAGAAGAGGCATTGGACTCATTGTTTCAGAAAGCGAGCAACCTGGAAAAACGGGAGGACTGGGTCAAACTGACAGTCGACTCACGACTAAGGAAATTCAAAGCAACGATGAACTCGACTTTCAGTTTCAGAAATTTCAAAGAAGATTTCGAAGAACACAGCAACCAGATTGGTTTCAATGCAGCTTTGGGCAAGGGCCCAGAAGTGACCTTCCAAGAAGGTCAGAACAGAGATGGATGACAGAACCAAAGCAGTCACTTTCAGGGGGTGACCAGGACACACACCTCGTGGAGAGGCATGGTGCTTCCACATATTTTCTAAGACAAAGGTCGCCTCATAACATAGGCGAGGGGCAGGAATACTCACCACCAAGACCACTTTGTCACAAAGCGACTCCATTGAAATCAAGTCTTCCAGGAAGACCAATCAGGGGGAAGTCTGCGAATAAGCTGATCACTCCAAGTCAGGAATTGAGGCAGAGTTCCAGTGGTGACCTCATGTTCCAAAATAATAGTTTGCCATCCAATGAGGGCGATCTAGGAGATACATGCTTCAAGGAGTTCACCAGGCCATGTATAACCCCAATACAAACTCTCACATATTTAGAACGGAGACATAGACAGCTACTTGGCAATGACATTTCGATGCCCACATGTGACATCCTAAATCAATTGGTGGGAGTCAAATGTGTAGATTTAGAGGAGAGCACAACCGAGGGCCACAGTGGACCCATCACAGATGGAACATTGAGTCCTACCTTCGTTGAACAGAATCTATTTGACAGTAACCAGTCAGGCCACACAGGAACTAGCTCGAATGAGAATCAAAGACAGATTGCGGGTAGTTCCGAAAGTACCTGTATCTCTCCATCCGGTGAAAACTCACAATTGAAGCAGAGCTCCAGTGGTGACCTTATCGTCCAACATATCAGCTCGCCATCCAGTGAGGGCGATATAGGGGATACATGCTTCAAGGAGTGCATCAGTCCGTGTAGAACCCCAATAAAAACTCTGGCATATTTAGAACGGAGACATAGACAGCTACTTGGCAATGACATTTCAATGCCCACATGTGACATCATAAACCAATTGGTGAGAGGCAACATCCTAGATTCAGAGCAGAGCACAACCGAGGCTCACGGTGGATCCATCACAGATGGAACCAGGGGTCCTACCTTCGTTGAACAGAATCTATTTGACAGTAACCAGTCATGCCACACAGAAACTAGCTCGAATGAGAAACGAGGACAGATTACTGGTAGTTCAGAAAGTACCTGTATCTCTCCATCTGGTGAAAACTCACGAGAATTATACACATGGGACGAAATTCTGCCTCTCCCAGTGGACCAAGTGGAACACTTCGCTAAGCTAGTACACCCCAGTGATACAGAAACTTCCAAAGATGAAATGACCATAAATGACCCTGGTGAAAGTTCCATAATTCAATACAGCACGGGAATAATAGTCAAAGAAACTGAATCTGACGAAACTGAAAGGAACGACAGTACTCCTGCCACATTCAGCATCTCCTCTGAAAACTTGTTCAGCCGACATTGCACACCGGCCTCATTAACAATCGTCGCTTCATCTAACACCAGTGGGATAGAAGAACACTGCAGTGAATACATGAGAACTAACACCCCCATAGATAGTTCTGTGTCTTTTCCAGTGGAGGAGCAGGACCAAGGATTGATCATGAAAGCAAATGTGAACCCCGATAAGCTGTCATCAGAAAGATGCAAAACACAAACTAGTAGGGGACAATCCAGCAAATGGCCCTGGGATCCTGGAGGAGTGCTACCATAAGCGATACTATAATTTCCTTTATAGAAGGGAAGTGCTACTGTGGTACCAGTACAACAGTAAATGGCTTTCAAGGAAGGCATTACCATGTTTAACACAGTCAATGTGCCAGTTAATAACACATTCTGGTCAGCAGTGACTCTAATTTCCTTCATTGAAGGAATCGGTCCAAAATTGGTGGAAGTCAATATCACATTCCACGATACCATCAGTGATGGTATAATTCCCTCCATAGAAGGGAAGTGGTACAATTATACAACCGTAAATTTAATGGCATGCACAGCCATGACCTTCGGGGAATGTGTCGTAGTAGCGTACTGGCACAGCCAGCGTGCCCAGTTAATAACACATACCATTAGTGATGGCATAATGTCCTTCACAGAAGGGAGCGGTCCAGCATTGGAACCCTGTCGCCATGTTATAAATACAATGACAGTAAACAACTACACATAACCATAGTCTTCCAGGAAGGCAATACGGTCCAACCAGTGGGTCCAGTCAACATATATCATCAGTGATGGTATAAGGTATAATTCGGTCCAAACACAAACTTGAAACAGACAAGCACTGTCTGATGACTTGGTCTGGAAACCTTCATGGACTGAAAAGTACTATGTGGGCATCCCTATAAGGAAGCGGCTACCAGCATCCTGCTTATCGTTATAGAAGAAATGAGCCTCTGGCACTGATAGCAGGTCCCTTCATCGAAGGGATACACAGTAATGGGCGCAGCCGCACTTGATAAAAACGCAGAAAATGGAGACGAGAACCAATAGAGGATGGCCTTCTAGAGAATACCTTGATGGATCCTCCAGGAAACGAAGTGATACTCCCGAAGATGGCCTTCTAGAGAATTCCTTGATGTTTCATACAGGGAACACCCCCCATTTATTTTGGATGCCTGGATTCCACTGTGGAAGGAAACGGAAAGAGAAAGTGGGGAGGAGTGTAGTAGATTTTGGGGAATTCCTGACATAGCGCGCATGCGCGGGATATAGACAGAGAGAATACCACCACGCCGACCTAAGATCACAACGACCTGCTTGCATCGATAATCCATCTGCATCAGCCGGCCTGTGATAACCACCGACGTGATATCTCGACCACGACTTGCGGGGACGTCTGCACCTTATAGGGTGTAAGTTTACTTCAGTGCATAATATGCCTTCTTTGCCTTATCTGACAGGTTTGATGCGGCTGATATCAATTTACCACTCTTGTGAAATATTATCCCTAAATATTTATATTCTTCGACCATTTCTAGTGTTAGAGGTCCATGGTAAAAAGAGTTGGTATTAAGATTAGTATTTCCATTTTTTGAGAAAATGATAGTTTTTGATTTGTTTGAGTTAACAGATAGTCTCCAATCTATACAGTATCTCTGAAATGAGTCAAGACATGACTGCAGGCCTTCAGGTGTCTCTGAAATTAAAACCAAGTCATCAGCATATAGGAGATGGTTGAAATGAATAGAATTTAAAGTAACGGGGTCAGAACGGTTCTTGTCTATGTAATCTAGACTACCACCCTGTTTCACCCCTAGATCTGCTTTGAATGGTTCACTATATCCATTCTGTAATTTACACGAATAGTAGGTATTGGAATACATATTTTTCACAATATGATAAAATTTTCCATTTATTCCTTTCTCTCTCAGTTTCTGAAATAAGTATGGTCTATATACAGAGTCTATACTGTATTCTGATGAAGGCGTTCAGTAATAATTTAAAGGTATGGTTGGACTTGGCGGTGGGTATCCTGTGAAAATATGTCCACCCTTCGAAAACCGCCACAAAAATAAAGAACATCAAAATGTAGACAGACTTTGTCCATATACAAATAAGAAATATCGCATAAACAGTATGTTATTGTCAAATGTTTGACCATTGTTATGTAAACAAAAGCATAAAAAGTTACTTTTCTGGTGTTTGTTTATATTATGATGGTAAACATAAAGAGCGTTCTTTGTTGGTGAATTCCTGATATGGAACTAATAAAGAGCGTTTATGCCATTTGTGTGTGTGATTAGCCAGTTTAAGAGTTGCATTAATATTGTGCTGTCTTCTGTAACACAATCAGGCTCTTGCTTAGGTAAAATATTGTAGGTCTTTATGATAACATGCTGTTTACGTGATGGTCATGGTGAACCAACGATCGACCTTTATTAGACTAATCGCTATAGAATAGACCGATTGGTCATTCATCATATGCAGGCATTGGGGATAAGTCGAGTCACTCTGAACTGTTCTATAGTGGTAATTATATTACATCCAATACTTAAAAAGAGATAATTCTAATTTCTGTTGAAAGACACGGAATAATTATTTACTGAATATATTCAATATAAAGATAGACTGATCAGTTTTATACAGATCAACCAGTGGTTCACCGAGACCTGCAGATGATTGTTGATCTTCGGTACATTCAATGCGATTATTAATAAACATGCAGGTCTGGGTGAACCACCAATAGATCGATCTTTATTTAGACTAATCAATCTAATATAGACTGGTCTTACACCCGGTCCTACTAAACAACGAACACAAACGAACATAAACGAACACAGGTCTAAAAAGCGGAATAGAAGGGTGAAATTTGGTTTGTGGGTGCGTGTGGGTCCATTATATGTGTATGCGGTGTTATTTCCAACTTTGATGACTTATTTTTCGAGTTATAATCATTATTTGAATGCAAAGCTACTAAACAACGAACACAAACGAACATGAGATTAGCCGTATTGCAAAGGTGTTAATAAAGGTGTTAATTAACTACCGCCTTCTCTATGGCTTATACTTTGTCACTGAGTTGTTTTGACATAGTTATTTTGTATTATTATTACTATGATTAACTTCCCTGGCATCACACTGCTCTTTCAGTAGAGCTTCAGGTACTATAATCAAAGTTTGTTTTATATACAATCGAATATTTATATATTATTTTACACTGACTCAGCCCCGGCGGAACGATGGGCAGAGTTTGTTCTCCTCGAAGTCAGTGCATGGATGAAAATGGCTCCAGCAAAATGTTGCATTATTTAAATAATTAAAATCAAGTAATGCACTTATTTGATATGAATCCAAGAAGTCTATATGTTATTTTATCACATGCTTAGCACTATTTTCCTATGTAATATTCGAGCGTAATAGACACGTGTAATATCGTTGCGTGCAATTACGTCACGCTGCTCTTTGGGACAAAGTTCTCTGTCTGTTAATTATTGTTGTTTTCGATAAAAATTTAAGCGATTGTGATAAAAAGTATCTCAAACTCGTTCTATTTTATACGTAATTTATCAACCTCGTCCACTAAATTCTATTTGAGCCTCGGTGAACCTCGGCTCAAATCGAATTTAGTGAACTCGGTTGATAAATTCCGTATAAAATAGAAACTCATGTGAGATCCTCTATGTATATTTCCATACTATATGCTAACTTTCTGTCGTTTATTGGTGATCGTCTTGGTTTTTGATGCCTTCACTCTTTCCAAATCTAGATTCTCGCAAATATTCTCACAATTTACCCTGTATTCTTGTGAAAAGGTATGTATGGATTCCAGCAAAATCAGATGAAATAGATCGGTATGCCATTGGGCGCCGTTGTATCTAATCCCATACCCGAAACAAACCTATTTTTTGGTTTTTGGCATGAGATATAGAAGTTATACATCACGTATCCAACCGCGTGACGCTATCTTGCATAGACATACATGTAGCCCGAGAGAGAACGAAGGCGGTACCATCCTTACAATAATGTTTTTTTTAACTTCCCGAGATCATGAATTGGATTCCTGCAGGCCGCCTAGTTTTTTTCATGCATGTTTTCACTTCGCAGTGGAGGATGACGCGGTGTATTGTGGTAACGAGCACCAATAACGCGGTGACCTGTGGTGACCAGAGGTAAGAATACCGCCCAGTACCGCGGATCGACCGCCTCCACCGCGGTACAAAATAAACGTGGTATTCTGGTGGTATCACCATGGTATTCTGGTGGTATCACCGCGGTACGTACCAGCCCATAACCTCATTAAACAGGTCCCTTAATAAGAGCATAGCTGTATGTAGCAATAGAATTGAGACTGCTACACTTTGGGATAAGCCAATACAACATATATATACATGATTACATGTACCGGTAGTCCGAGCATTTGATAGTACGGAGGATTTAATTGAAATATTTATCCAATTCACCGGCCCAAACCATATGGTCGAACCGGTGTCCACGAGCCCATTCCATCGCACAAATTGAACTAGCTGTAAGCATGCAACTATGTACCGTAGTTATAAGCTGACCAATTTGTAGTATTTTGAAGACATACCGTAATCTGCAGTGTTGACACCTACATCCCTGCCATATAAGTACTGGTATATTGAGGACATATCACTGGTGTGAAACCACAGGAGCTTTAATCTTCTATCATGCACTGCACGACTCTCCATATAGCATACCGTATGACCATGTTTATAAAGTACTGCCCACTCGTGTGATGTACATGTACCCAGTCCTGGTGTAATAATGTACATGTAACATTGATACCGTACATCCATTGATACGAGTAAATTTAAATGTCACTAGCTCAATATAACCTACATAAACTGAGATATGTGTTTTATGCGTGCATGTTTATATATGTAACTCAAAATTATTCCTTTTATAATTATTTTAATATCAGTATCAGATTGGTTTTTCAATGGACACCGGACACAGGAAAACTCGTCGTTTTGAATGTAAAATAAAAATTCCCGGGAGAGTTTGAAGTGAGGTACCGTATATATACACTGTATTTGCAAAAAAGCACTGCATTATCCATCATTATCTGTGCATTTACCGGTATGATGCAATACGATACATGTACCGTGTACCGTTATTGTTTGAAATCTACATGTATAGCGGTACACTGGATTCATGATGAGTCTTTACAGGCCTATAACATGTACATGTGTGACACAATACGATATATGTATTGTTTGAAGTGTACATGTATAGCGGTACACTGGATTCACAATGAGTCTTCACAGGCCTACTGTTAAGTACTATTTAGTAGTAGATCTGTTAATATTGATCAATCTGATGAATATCCTAATATGTAATTAGCCTTTTGGTACATTAGTTATTTTTAATTCTATTTAGTATACTGTACATGTAAATAGTAATGGGACAATTCCATGTGACTGACATAACATTCAAAGAAGCTACAAATCTTCATGTAACTATAAATCTTACTGCTACATGTACATGTACCGGTAACCAAATGTATGAAAATTTGAATAACAAATCACACATATACTCAATCCGATCAGAGGGCCCTATATTACTATTTATTTGGCTTTGGGGGTAAAAATAATTAATTTGAGCTGAGGAACCTACCGGTACCAATCAACGCTCAGGGTGATCATATATCGATATTTGATGTTTCGTTATTTCTATTCTTTCTGGCCCAGAACAGTCAAAACTGCGTTATTATTACCACTTGATTTTAGAGTTATCCATCCTTATCTGTTTCAATAGTGTTTTGGTGTACACATCTCGAGCAGATTACGACGTTAAGGGCAATTATTAGTACTCATCTCGAGAAAATAACAAATTTCAAAAATCAATATCTAATAACTCTGAGCTTTGTTTAATGGGTTCCTTGAATCGAATCAAATATTTTTTACCCCCCAAAGCCAAAGAAATAGTAATATAGGACCCTCTGATCGTATTGAGTACTAGTACCTTTAAGCATAAACCAAGTTTTATCTTTTATTCAATCTTAATGTAAATACATATATGTACCTCGCTGGACAAAACAAGTGTCCATTGGCACCGCGGTGTATGTGCAGTTCGGCTGCGGTGTCCAGGGAAGGATCCAGGGCTCTTTTGATACCTGTTACAGGTTTGGGCGCCCAAACTCTGGTGTCCTAAATGCCCCCAAATTGCAAGTGCATAGTTTTATTAAAGCTGAATTTTCTATATTTTGAAGGAAAATATTATATTATAATTCAACAACATGCAATGCAAATCATCAATATACAGTTGATTAAGCAAATAAAGACTCTATATCAAGTGTGAAGTGAGAAATATTTTAACCCTTTCATGACTGGGGCTTCTTGAAATTTTGCAAAATTCCTGTGCCAATGCATTCTCTTATATAAATGAGAGCCTCCCATCTAAGGAGCCTCGCATATATAAGATAATACATTGGCCTTTATCGTGACCTTGTACCGGTACATGTAAGCCAGTGCATTTTCTTATGCAGGCTCTTCGGCATATCATGGTCCCAAAACAGGTGTCCCCAAAAAATCCCTGGATCCATTCCTGGCGGTGTCAGAGTTTGTAACTGCAGTTGAGCACCGCGGCCTAACAGCAAGTACACTGCGGCCAAACAGCAAGTTCACTGTGGCGAAAGGCAACTACTAGTACCCTCGCGGTCGAATGGCATGTACACCGTGGTTAGATTTCTGGTTTGTATTGTCTTTTTTTAGTTTGATGAAAGTACACCGTAGAAACTACATGTACACCATGCCGAATGACAATTACACCACGGCCCAACTGTAGTTAGCTTGTGGAGCTGCGGTGTAGTAGCATTTCGGCCGCGGTGGCAATGCTAACTGCACCGCAGTTAAGTGGACACTTGTTTTGTCCAGCAGGGTATTTCCACTGTGTTGTTCAAGTAATACTAGTACTTTCACCACAACATGATTGTAGTTCATTATTTCTGCAACTGGATAAAAAATAAAAAATTCCCTACCCACCCGGGCCAAACAGCAAGTTCACTGTGGCGAAAGGCAACTACTAGTACCCTCGCGGCCGAATGGCATGTACACCGTGGTTAGATTTCTGGTTTGTATTGTCTTTTTTCAGTTTGATGAAAGTACACCGTAGAAACTACATGTACCCAAAAAAAAATTCCAGGCATGTATGATCATTTTTATTTTTTCCAGACGGGCAATTTTGGACACCCACCCTTTTTTTCCATTTCAGGAATTTTTTTCCGGTGAGTTTTGGACATCCACCCTGTAAATAGTTTATTGCATGAAATTTTAATAGAACAGTGCATAATGCAGATAACGATACTACTAGTATTTGAATTTATCATGTAAGAGTGTCTTTAATCAAGAAATGTGTCAACATAATCACATTTCTAGTGATAGGCAGATTGCCAAAGTTTTTATTAACAATCATTTTCATAATTTCATAGTACTAGTACAGTGTATATAGTCACATGATCTAGTCACATAATCACATTTGAGTATTCTACAGACTACATGGAACAACACATTTCAGATTATTTGATATTTGCTATGTCAGGGTTTCCGCTAGGGGGTAGGGGAATGGGGCCGGTAGCCATCAAGGGCAAAAATCCAGGTAAAAGTAGCCTGTTTTACTTTTAGCACTGGTTGAACTACTTTCGTTATATCGGCCAATAGAATCATGTGAGAGTAGAAATGGCAGACTGTTTTGTTACATTTCTGCCCGAGTGCCAAGCTATCAACCCTTATACATGTACCTGTAACTTTAAAACTAGTAAATTTATTAGATATAAATTAATTTACGAAGTAGATGTACAGAACACCAGTAATTTGGATCCCGAGTTAAACATGCCCATTAATGTTAAAAGACTCAATGGAAGAATCAGCAGATATTTTGGATGGATAACATAATCGGAATATATTAAGGCTGATTACATATCTGGCTGACGAGTATTCTTTGTGGGCAGTGGTAAGATGCCTTGATGCCCGGTGCGGCTACTCCCACATTTCTCTCTCGCTCTATTACAAAGTTAATAGTATATTTTGCGGTATAAAACATGACAGGTATGATTAAAATACTGCTCTTTTGCATAGCATAACCGGGTAACGTAACTACTAGTAACCAGCCTCAAAGGCATAGCTTCTAGCGATGTCAGTTCCGATCACTTCATGTTTCAATTTAACAACGCGTTTAGAGTGTGTACACTCACAATATATAAAATAAATTCGGCTTTTAAAATTCCTTAGTACTACATGTATTCCAACAAAATTCAGAAGTTTTAAACATCTGTATACTTTATAGACATGCAGTATGTCCTGGGGTATCGCAGGAGGGGAAAACTTGGTGAGGGGAACTGGGCCGTCAAGGGAACCCCCTGCCGGTATAGCGGAAACCCTGGCTATGTGATATATCGCTTGAACCAAATTGTTTTCATTTGCACCCCCCCCCTATATATTCATAAAGCATGGTTCTACCCGTATATTCCAATCCCGGTATGAGTACATTCAGATATTGTAACCTGAAAAATTGCATAAAACCTAACATCTAGTGGTCTAACTCCAGACAAATGCACACGGCTACAGGCAAAAACCAGGAAAAGCCGGCTGACCATGGTTGTTTGGCTCAGTGTGAGAAAATTTGGAATTGTTGAGCATTTGGAAGGTGAATACAATCATGTCTTTCTATCCTGTAGAATACAGGTACCCTGTAGGAGAAGATACATGTACTCGAGCACATCTGTGCTTTTTTTTATTCCAAAACTGTCTTGTCACTGTTTCTGGTCATTATCATGTGACTTAATTTTTTTAATGATATAAATAAAACACATTATCTTTTTCAGTACCAAAATAAAAATAACGGTAATGATATAAAACATGATGGTATGTCAGCACTTGAAGGCTAACTGAATGTTTGCAAAGGGGAGGGGGCCTTGTGAGTAAGCCCAGTACCAACTTTATGAGTAAATACATGTACATGCACAAGCCTGCCCCCCCCCCCAGGCTTACTGCCAAGGATTAGGGGTATATATAGTGATACATGTACCTCAGTCTGCCTTTCCTTTCGGTGGGTCATTCTGTCTGTCCATAACTATCATTTCACAACACAGCTCAAAAATGGGAATTCCAATTTGGGTGTCCTTCGGCATGCTGGTGCATGTACATGTAGATCAGGATTGTGGATGTCCACATAATGGAGGTTTTGTTCAGACTTTTTCCCAGAGTTATAGCCCTTTACTGGACTTGTGTAGCGTCCATAACAAACATGCTGTATATCAGTGTAACTGGATTTGCAATTTGTGATGCGTTTTTCAATTTCTGCAAAGCAATTTACAATGAAAAAACATGTATTGGTAGAGAATGCTACCGGTATATAAAATCTACTCTGACCTCTGGCTGTGGATGTCTTTATTATTGGATTTTGTTGTCTTATGTCGTAGTGTTGGGGGGAAATGTTTTGTCCATTAATAATACCCCCCGCAACGCGGTTGTGGAGAAGGGGGTTTATACTCCAATCAGCTTGTCTGTGGACATAAATTTGTCTGGAGTTTTTCTCAGCTGTTTTCTGATCATTTTCCATGGAAGTTGGCACAGACATCCACAACATGGGGATCTGCGATTATGACATCTGTCAGACTTTTTTTGGTGGAGTTACATCCCCATTTTTCGACTTAGAAAATCTTTGCAAAATGTATAATTTTGTCCTACATTTTTAGCTCAACTTTACTTTGTAAAGTTTGAGCTATTGCCATGGCTTGGTATCCGTCGTCCGTGTGTGTGAGGGTGTGTGACTCGTCAACAATTTCCTTTAGCACGGGCTACAGGTTGTACCTTTGGTCAGATCATTATGAAATTTGTCATGGTGTTGACATTGACATGTAGATGGGAACGAGTCATTTTGGGGTCATTCGGCAAAAAAACATGGCCGCCGGCAGCCATCTTGGATTTTACTCTTTGCATGACTAAATCCTTTGGCACGGGCTACAGGTCATAGATTTTCATGAAATTTGTCATGGATATTAACAATGACATGTACATGTAGATGGGAACGAGCCATTTTGGGGTCATTGGGCCAAAAAACATGGCTGCCAGCAGCCATCTTGAATTTTACTCTTTGCATGACTAAATCCTTTGGCACGGGCTACAGATTGTACCTTTGGTCAGATCATTATGAGATTTGTCATGGCTGTTGACATTTCAAATTTCAATCCATTAGAACGGCTACAGGTTGTACTGTTCGTCTGGTCATCATGAAATTTGTCATTGATGCTAATATTGACATGTCGATGGAAACGAGTCATTTTGGGGTTGTTCGGCCAAAAAACATGGCCGCCAGCAGCCATCTTGGATTTTACTCTTTGCATGACTAAATCCTTCTGCACAGTCTACAGGTCGTACCTTTGGTCGGATCTTCATGAAATTTGTCATGGATGTTAACAATGACATGTAGATGGGAACGAGCCATTTTGTGGTCATTGGGCCAAAAAACATGGCCGACAGCAGCCATCTTGGATTTTACTCTTTGAATGAATAAATCCTTTGGCACAGGCCACAGGTCATATGATCTTTTGTCAGATCATCATGAAATTTGTGATGGATGTTAATGACATGTAGATGGGAATTAGTCACTTTGTGGTCATTCAGCAAAAAAACATGGCTGCAAGCGGCATCTTGGATTTCACTCATTGCATAACTACGGTAGGCCTTTCAACTTTCCACATTCCTAATCACTCCATTGACTGTAACACATGGAATTATTCCCTTTCCAAGTTGAGCTACAGTGTCACGTTCATTATGTTTAGCCATGCCATAGTATGATAAAGATAGTGACCACTCGTCGTCTGTCTGTGTCCATGGACATTTATGCATGGTGCGATAACTCAAACATTTTCTATCTGATCGGAATTTTACATATGAATGTCTGAGCCACAAGACAGATCTATTTTTAACTGAGTTATGGCCCTTTCTCTAAAAAATATTCACTCTATATTAAAAAAACAAAAAACAAAAATTCCAAAATTAACAAAATTTGAAAAACTAACACCATTACAACTCTGCCAAGGGTACCCGAGTCAGCACATCAATTTTTTTTTTAATCGATAGAAAATACCCGTACATGTATTGTGTTGTGTACTGGTAAATTTGTTTTGAGCGACATTAAACCCAATTCACCAATTCCATCCCATGCCTTTGGACTACTGTAGCTATTAATACAATATGGCTATATAATTTTCAGATGTCTCTTATGCTAATGTGCAGATAAAGAAAGTTATTGTTGTGTACTGGTAAATTTGTTTTGAGCGACATTAAACCCAATTCACCAATTCCATCCCATGCCTTTGGACTACTGTAGCTATTAATACAATATGGCTATATAATTTTCAGATGTCTCTTATGCTAATGTGCAGATAAAGAAAGTTATTGTATCTAATTTAAAAAAACAGTTTCAACAATTCAGATCACATGCTGTTAAAAGTAGACTAGATCATCACTCTACAGATGGTCTCATGTTATTATACAAAAAATGTAAATGTTATTGGTTTAATAGTGATACCAGTCTTCAGCATAAACGATGCCTGTGATTTGTTGACCGCTGTGGTGTATAAAAAATTCATACCAATGGGTCAGCAGTATAGTATCTTATCTTGATGGCTGGTGTTGGTAGAATGCGATACATTGTCATTGTAAACTTAAATTGCAATCTCTTGACCAAGCAGACCAAGTAATTATTCCATGGTCACCTTTTCACATTTAACCCAAGGCTGTGGTGGTGCAGCGCATTACAGATCCTGTTCCAGTGCATTATCTTACATACGGTACATGTAAATGCGAGTGACCCATAAATTCCAATAAGTTGAGTTATGTACATGTATGGTCTATAATAATACGTAACAGTATGCTCTATAATTCAACATCAAAACTCTCCTTTATGTTTCCAATCATAGTAATTTACTATCGCGAAGGAATGGGTTAACATCTGCCGATCATGATCGGCCTCTCATTTGCTCAATAGGTTTTATGAATGGGGTTAGGGGTTTGTACCTGCAATGGGAATCTGTTATTTTATTATTTTAACTAAATGTTTACTGACATGTGAACCATCTTAGTGTTTTAAAAAAGGGGGTATCCTTAGTCCCATTGGGACAGTCACACCTCTAATGTTTACCAGAGTTACGGCCCTTGTTTGAGTTAGAAATTTTTGTCTGAAAGAATATTTAAGCTTGTAACTCGGGGTGTTAATTATAGGGTGTTCATGTACGTTTAGCATAGGTTGATCCCCAAATACCAGTTTCATATTTGCCAGTTACAACCCGTCCTTGACTTGGAAATTTGTGATTGAGGATTCAGATGGTTTGGAGGTACTAGTACAGTGTATATGTGGAGACCTTCGTTTGACCCCGTCCTTCACAGGGCAAGTTTTGTCTGCACTCTTTTCGGAGTTATAGCCCTTTGCCAGAGTTATGACCTTGTATTAGACTGAGAGATGTTCCCCGTTACTTTATTTTCGCTCTAAATACACCCAACCTTGAGTGTTCCCTGTCTTATATTTCACTATAGTACGAGAAATCTCAATCATGCCGCCATTATACTGAACAAATGACAGAAATATTTTGATCCGACAAGAGTACATGTAAAATCATGTTTACATTATTCATGATTTTCATTAACTCATTTTCAACTCTTTGATTCTTGTAAAAGCTCCTGACTTGCTGTAGAAATTCTAAAGCATTTGCCTAAAGTGATATCTTATCAGTTGTATGTATTTCAATTACTGCTACTGCAAATGAGAATTATGAATATTGAATTGCAATTTCTTTTCATTCCTGGTGGTAGTTTACCTTTTATTGTGAAAATATGACAGAATATATAACAACAATAGTCACTATAGTCTACACACTGCAAGGTGAGTGAAATTATGAATTATTGACAAAATTGAAAATCATGTATTTCTATCAACTGGCAATGAGTTTGTGCTATAAATTAGTACACAAGAACTTGAACATGAAATTGTGTGGGACTGGTTGAATTGACCTGCGATATGATGGATCACATCCACCCTCAAGCTACTTTTGCCATTTAACCCTTTCATACTGGTGCAGCATTAAATATAATGTGCCTGTGCACACTCGTATACATGCAGATGTATACATGTACAAATATATGCATGTCTCTCATGGTGAGCCTCGCATATAAAAGTGCACTGGTTTACAATGTTAAGGCAAATGTTGTTTGGCCAATGTCTTTTCTTATATATGCGAGGCTCCCAATGGGAGACTCCCATATATAAGTGTGCATTGGACCAAGTTTTTCGCAAAAATTCATTGAGCTCCAGTCATGATAAGGTTAATGGCATTTTTCTGATGTGCAGGGGTAGACATGCTTGAGACCCCGTCACAGTTTAATTCACACCAGTTTCTCAGCTTCTGTTATTTTACGGAGTTCGAACTCCTAGTCCTGATAGATGTACATGTACCGGTAGATGGTGATTTATGAGCTGAGTTTAGAACCACATAATTGGTGGGAGGGGTTCTGGTTTTGCCCCCCCTAACTTTAGTATTCAGCGGAAAATCTGTTGTATAACTAGACCAACAAATGGCCACATTTAGAATATTTCTAACTTTATGAAATTGAGGTACCAGTTGTAAAATGATTCAATCATGTGAGATTGAAGCCACAGGAATATCCATGTTGGTCGGTTGATAATGGTTTATCGTCATTTCAGCCGCTATGCCATGTCACAACAGCAGTTTTACTGGTTGAATGACCACATAAATAGTTAATCGCCCAACCCCACCAAACGGGCACCCATGTTGTTCAGCTTTGGTTCGTTAATTAAGCTAGCTTATGTTCATATTATTACTCAACGTTACGACTATAGGCCCACACTGCAGCTGAAATAATTATTGTGACACAGTGTGACAACGTAATAACTTCCTTCCAACAGCTCCAGTCATGTGAACATTGACACAACGTATCAATATGACGTGATTCTTTGACGTAAACAGTGTAAAATGATACGCACGTAATGTAAAGTTTGTAAAATGAAATAATTTTTTTGCAACTATGGGTGTATGACAATTGCTGGGCAGCGGATCGCGTTTCAAACCCATGTGACGTGAGTCATTGTAGAAACAAGTTGAAAATTTCATGTCTGACACATCATTACTTGGTAACTTTAAGTAGGCCTACGTGTTTTCATTGTCTGATTTTCCAACAATCAGTAGGAATATTTTTGTTTACACCTCCAGTATCATATTTTTTAAACTTTTAAACTTTAGTAAAAATTGTTGTCTGACATGAACACCATTTTGGAAATGTTCCAGTCTTATTCAGTTTGGAAATTGCCAACAGTTGAAAAGCCTGGGTGCCGGTTGGAAAGTTTCAATGCAAAGCGGGGGGAGGGGTGCAAATTGAAACTCGCGAAGGAGTTTGGTGTCTGGTTCAAGAGAAAATTCAACGTTGACACACCATAACAAAGACCATGTAGCCACGTCACTGATTCGGAGACCATAAATAGGTACATGTACATATTTCAGAAACTAAAAACTTCCCCGGGAATCATACTCGAAAGAGCAGATAGACCCTTTCACACCTCAATATAAGCCCCCTCCGATTAAGTATGTACTGCATGGTAATCACACAAGAATGGCCTGGTTGACAAAATATTGATACATTGGCGCCATATGCTCTGGTAAGTACTTTCCATTGTCATTTTCCAGCTGTTTTAAATTTTTCGCAGAGAAGTGAAACGAACGCTCTTTATTTATAACATATATCAGGAATATATAGACTAACACGGAACGCTCCGTGTAAATAGCTGATTTTTGGTTGGGACCCAAACATCGTGTTCAAACTTGTATTTGTTATGACTTCAATGCATCGTTTTGTGACATGTATTTATCGACCTATTTCGACACGGGAAACAATTCACAAAAGAATATTATTAGGTGTATTTTGGAGCGCAAACCGACAAGTGGATTTAAGGTACCGGTTGGAAAATACCGAATTAAGGGGAGGTTGTTCGAACTCCATGCATAAATCAATCTCCTACATAACAGGGCGTCAGACACCGTAGCGATGGGACTGAACTGCTGGATGTTAGAATTATTATAAATGGATCAGAAGTATTGACACAACCAGAAGAGGAACGGAATACACTGAGAACATTTTGAGATCCGAACCTGAAAATAGCAAACTCCTAACATCTCGACTGGCCTCAAGAATTCCAATTGTTGGAAATTTCCAACCTGAGACCCCCCCCCCCCCCCACCCTAAGGTCGTAATATTTCCAACTGATGCCATTTCAGTCAATTTTTTTTACCAAAAGTAGGACAATGTGCAAATGATGTTCCATAAACAATTAATAATTGTTGGAAAATCAAACTACGGGAACAATCTCAACCTATAATATTGTTGGTGTGACCGTGCGAAAGTTCCAATTAATGTTGTGTCATGTATGAAATATCCAACTGTTGACAATTTTGACCAAAGTTGTGGTGGGGTGGAGGATGCGAGACACACGTGCAACACCCCTGCCGCCATGTCCCTAAATCCATGCATTATCACACATGGATCGTGAAATTTAGATAGTAATTAGAACAAGAAAACTAAGATGCATGCATCAGGTCACCCATGAACTATTTAGCAATAGAATAATTCAGTTCGGTTGCGGTTTCACAACGTTACAACTGACATACGATTACACAAGACACACCTTGAATGTGGAACTGTGTAAGAGTGAATATTAATGTTCTAAATCCCATGTTTCACCTTTAGTTGTGATTGGGGGGGGGGTGTCGTACTTTATTAACACGCAAGTAGTGTAATTAAGTACGGGTAATTAGAAGTAACAAATCGTTTAGTTTCTATCGTATCGACTGAAAGGGGTGAGCAGATTATTGGTGATGAATGTTCTCGTTAGCTGTCAATATAATATGCATATTTGCCCCGTTACGTTTATACACTGTAGCATTGGCGGGCCAGAGTGTGTTGACATGTTAATTGTTTGATTCATTAATAACAGATCAGCGGGGATTTGTCGTGAAAACGTACACGTATACGTGGAAATATGCTACGGTTACGGTTAAATTAATGGTTCTTCTATTACACCACCGTGTATACTCGGTTTAAATAGGTATATTATATAGGGACGTGTGCTCAATTTTGGTGTGGACCGATGATCGAAAAAACTAAATCGGAGGTAAATGTCGCAGGCCGGAGGACCATTTTTTCAATAATTTTTAAAGAAATTGAGCAGTTGCAACAGAAGCAGCAAAAAAGGGTGTACAATTGGCAAATGATGAGGGGCGGTGTGACGTGTAACTAGGATTGAAATTAGATATGCAATTTGGAGATTATTGGATGAGGGATGTTATATTAATTATATAAAAGGGACGAGAGGGTTTAGTTGTCGAAAATATTTGTTCCAAACACCGTAAACAGATCAATATTAAAACGCATACATTTTGGTTCAAATATACGATCACTATCCCTTAAAGGAATACGGTCCTGAAAAAAACAATATTATTTTCTTTCAATATACCGATAATATATATATAAAATGTCCATTGGGCGCATATAATCTAATATTCGGCCGCCAATCGTTATTTTTATAACGATTCAAAAAAATTCCGAAGTTAGCCGAAGATTTTGTTGTAGACGAAGTCACGTGATCATCAGCCCGATCACGTGATTGTCACATGTAAACAGAAGCATAGCACGTGATCGATCACGTGGTAACTCATTGACAACGCATAGATACGCGACGGCGGTATTTTAAGTTTGCATGCAGTCGATCGCGGCCTTTGACGATTGTCGCGTTATCACACTGCGAATGCAAAACTTCGCCGAAACATCGCCTTTCTCGTAATTAAATGTCGATCTTTATCGTGTTATTATTACTATTATTATATGTATCGCGATGTGTTGTTACTATAAAGCCATGCCCGTATATTATTCAGTTTTGCGCGCATTTATCTATATAAACGGGTGCTCGTGTTTATATATATTTTTCGTTACCGGAATAGTCCAAGTTATATTATATATGCATATCAAGATTGCATATATACGCGAAGACTTGCACAGTTATTAGGCAATTATCATCTCGTAAACATTCCAATTTCCAGATGCCATTAGTCGTGTGTCAATAAAGAGCGTTTCGTTTTAATTATCGTAACGTGGTAAAACAACACACAATTGGTTTATTGCTGTCGGATTTAATCAATTATAATCAAGTCATTCATTACCAATATGATATGTTCATTTTTCCTTGGTTATGAATCATGTAATTATTTGGGCAATATGGTGTTTATATATATTTCGGAATATTGCTTCCCCCACCCCAAAACAATCTAGCCGACTGTCACTGATGGAAATTCACTACATTTATGCATCGTTATTGACCTATTAAATTAGCACTCTAGCGATGCGGTCTATTGAATATCCAGGTCATAAATCGACCTCTATGTGGCAATTACGCATAACAATAGGGTTATAAACATCCAATCATATATATATAACACTTTTTGAAGGAGGGATAATAATCCGGTTTAATATGGAATCACATATTCAAGTGCTCTTTATTCGCAATATATCGTAATAGTGAACGCTCTTTATTGTGTCAAGGTAAAGGGACTCGACTTAGAACAGTTGTCATCGTGATTTGTTTTACTGATTACACCAATACAGGTCAATACATGTACACGAACTTCCGATATGCATGCTTTATATATCCTTCCAAGTCATAGCAATTTCCGCTTTATTAAACTCTTTTTATTCGTACCATATTAGGAAAACTCTTAACATGGAACGCTCTTTATGGAGCCATGGTGAAGGAAATGGGGAATCGACTAAGAATAGTTGTTATCGTGATGTATTCAACATACTCTCCACTTTAACTGCAATTGTATGTATTCGTAACCATGACTGACTTGTCAAATTAAACGCTCTTTATTTGGTATATGTAATCGGTTTCTGATGATTGCGCAACGGGTTTCCCACAGAAATCCCGCCAAATGGCACGTAAACGAAAATCGTTTGGAAATGAATACAGCATTATACCTAACTGAGAGTCACTAGACCGACCACAGCCGAAAACACTGCATTTATATGGCAATGTTACGAATGAATGATTGTAAATACGGGACACTCGGGGCATATATACGGAAAATTAAAACAACATCGTGAACACGCGCCCGAATAGAGTTCACATGCCTGCTCATGTTTTTATAAGCTTTATTTTTGACACGAAAGTGTTACCTACCCCGCTCAATCGGCCTTCTATAGTTTTTTTGTCAAAACAATAACTTTCCAAACAGCGCTTAAGACAAATCACAAGTGAATATAACTCACCGCGCGATGACAATTAACCATGTGTACACAATGCTATTGATATGCCCCGCAGTAATTCCATCACGCTCACGAGCTGATGTCTATTCCGGATTTTCCATCGTCATATAGGTAGACACAAATAACTCCGATTCCGTGTTTTTAATTAGTTTACCTCGCTTGACGTCATGCGAGGTTTTGCGACGGAGATAGCCGACAACCGGTGGCGGTATTATTTATTTATTTCTCGGCTTAATTATTACGCGATTTTTATGGGACTTGGATTATTGTGATCACAATAGGGGTGGCTTTCCGATAGAGTTTTGTTGTTTCATGAGCACTGTAATCCCTTAAACATCATGCTTACATAAAGACCTACTAAATTTTACCTAAACAAGAGTCTGATTGTGTTATAGAAGGCAGCATAATGCTACTGGCTAATCACACACAAATGGTATAAACGCTCTTTATTATTTCCAAATAAGGAATTGAGCAACAAAGAACGCTCTTTATGTTTACCATCATAATATAAAGAAACACCAGGAAAGTAACTTTTTTATGCTTTGTTTACATAACAGTCGGCAAATTTACGACTATAACATAATGTTTATGAGATATTTCTCATTTGTATATTAACAAAGTCTGTCTATATTTGAATATTATTTCGTTTGTAGCGGTGGAAATATGTTCACATGATACCCACCAAGGCCTTCATACCTTTAAGGTATACTACAACTGTTTTTCTTTTCAATAGCAGAATACAGAATGCTATTAAGAAGTGACACAAAACACAGAACATTTGTTTTAATTATAAGTATTAAGAAGTGAGAGATATGTGAGTCAAGGAAACCAGTAACGAAAGGCAATATTAACATGATTTGTCAGAGAATAATTGTTTACGTTCCAATGAATATGTACTGGAAACAAACTGTCTGTACCAGACTGTCATAAACACAAATTATGTATTAATGATCATTAATGGTGTAACGACATATTTCGTTCTTTAATGTCTCAAATGAAAGTGTCAATGACACTGTAGCTCAACTTTGAGAAGAAGTTAAATTTGTGTGATGAGCAATGAATGGAAAGATTTAGAATTGAATTTGGAAATCCAAGATGGCCGCTGGCAGCCATGTTTTTTTGTCGGAATGTCCCCAAAATGACTCATTCTCATCTACATTCCAATTTCAACAGCCATGAAAAAATTCATGATGATCAGACTAAAGGTACGACCTGTAGCCCGTGCTAAATGATTTAGTCATACAAAGAGTAAAATCCAAGATGGCTGCTGGCAGCCATGTTTTTTGGCCGAATGACCCCAAAATGACTCGTTCCCATCTACATGTCATTATTAACATTCTTGACAAATTTTATGATGATCAGACTAAAAGTACGACCTGTAGCCTGTGATAAAGAATTTAGTCATACAAAGATTAAAATCCAAGATGGCTGCTGGCGGCCATGTTTTTGGGTCAAATGATCCCAAAATGACTCGTTCCCATCTACATGTCATTATTAACATTCTTGACAAATTTTATGATGATCAGACTGAAAGTACGACCTGTAGCCCGTGCTAAAGAATTTAGTCATACAAAGAGTAAAATCCAAGATGGCTGCTGGCGGCCATGTTTTTGGGTCAAATCATCCCGAAATGACTCGTTCCCATCTACATTCCAATTTCAACAGCCATGAAAAAATTCATGATGATCAGACTAAAGGTACGACCTGTAGCCCGTGCTAAATGATTTAGTCATACAAAGAGTAAAATCCAAGATGGCTGCTGGCAGCCATGTTTTTTGGCCGAATGACCCCAAAATGACTCGTTCCCATCTACATGTCATTATTAACATTCTTGACAAATTTTATGATGATCAGACTAAAAGTACGACCTGTAGCCTGTGATAAAGAATTTAGTCATACAAAGATTAAAATCCAAGATGGCTGCTGGCGGCCATGTTTTTGGGTCAAATGATCCCAAAATGACTCGTTCCCATCTACATGTCATTATTAACATTCTTGACAATTTTTATGATGATCAGACTGAAAGTACGACCTGTAGCCCGTGCTAAAGAATTTAGTCATACAAAGAGTAAAATCCAAGATGGCTGCTGGCGGCCATGTTTTTTGGCCGAATAACCCCAAAATTACTCGTTCCCATCTACATGTCAATATTATCATCCATGACAAATTTCATGATGATCAGACAAACAGTACGACCTGTGGCCCGTGCTAATGGATTAAATTTTGAAATCCAAGATGGCCACTGGCGGCCATGTTTTTTGTCCGAATGACCCCAAAATGACTCGTTCCCATCTACATTCCAATTTTAACAGCCATGACAAATTTTATGATGATCAGACTAAAGTTAAGACCTGTAGCCCGTGCTAAAGATTTAGTCATATAAAGACTAAAATCCAAAATGGCTGCTGCGGCCATGTTTTTTGGCCGAATGACCCCAAAAGGACTCGTTCCCATCTACATGTCATTATTAACATTCTTGACAAATTTCATGATGATCAGACAAACATTACGAACTGTAGCCCGTGCTAATGGACTGAATTTTGAAATCCAAGATGGCCACTGGCGGCCATGTTTTTTTTCCGAATGATCCCAAAATTAATAATCTGGTCTAAATGTTGATGTCAACAGCTATGACAAATTTCATAATGATCCGACCAAAGGTACGACCTGTAGCCTGCATTGTTGACGCCTTACGTACACACATACACACGGACGACAAAGCCATGGCAATAGCTCAAACTTTACAATTTAACGACATTTTCGGTCTTTAACAGTTTAATAGGGGCCCCCGGTGGTCCAGTCGGTAGAGTGCCAGGTACATTACGTCGTCCCAGGCCGTCCAGCGCTGACGAAGCTGGTTCTAACCCCACCATAGGGAGGGTGACCGGAATCGTGTATCTGGGCAAGTTTGTCAATTGCTTTCCGGGGGTCGGTGGTTTCTACACGCAGTGGAACAACTTCCCGGTGAAATTGAGCCTCTGCGTGGTCTTTCCTCCACCCGTAAAATTGACAACGTCGTGTGTGGCCTAGCGGCTAGAATGACGATAAACCCTAATAAACAACAGCAACAACAATTAATAGTTTAATGACATTTTTCGGTCTTTATAATATCTCAAGATATAGGGGGTATTTGGATCTCTAGTTTAACGACATTTTTCGGTCTTTATAGTTTAACGACATTTTTCGGTCTTTAATATCTCAAGATAGAGGGGCCCTTAGGGGGTATTTGGATCTCTAGTTTAACGACATTTTTCGGTCTTTGATAGCAAAATGGAAGAAGTACATATTTGGAAGATGTGGTGGCCCTAAAAAGGAAAGTTGTTTGGTGGTCTTGAAATGCAGTTTTTCTTAACAGTCTTCCTTGATTAAAGTGATGTGAAACACTCCGGCAGACACCGGGCAGAGTGATCAAATAAATAGAAATTAAGAATAATCTTTCTCAAAGTAGTTATTTGTTACGAATATTAATCCAAATGGATGTTACACAACGTCATTCTTATATATTAGTTAAATGCAATGACTCTCGATGGCAAAATGATTTTTGTTTAATTACAGCCGATAGTTGCGCCCCGAATCGAGATGTAAATATTTACAATTTGGAGTAGTTCAGACGATGTTCTATATGAAGTGGTGTGGTAGATCTTTTTGGAAATTTTCAGTGATGTTAGTAGAATGATAACATTCCCCACGTTGGAAAAGTGCCTGAGCACTAACTTATCAATTTCTCGCTCCCGACAAATTCCATAATATGTCTTTAAACATATCTATAAATCTCCGAAAAAAAAAATTCTAAAGCATTAAACGATTTGCTATATTTCCACTAGGGCATATATTTCATCTGATTTTGCGAGAATCCATATATACTTTTTCATGAGAATCCAGGGTAATTTGCGAGAATCTAGATTTGGATTCTCGCCGAAATATAAGCCCAGATTTCACTCTGAAGTGTGCCTAAATGGCATAAATTGTACCTTGGTTCCCATGTTCGCTATAAACTAGCTTGAAATTCGCAAACCAATGAATTTTTTTTCTTCAGAAAATTTACATTTTTATGATTCGCGACATAAATTGTCACCAATAAAAACAAATTTGATTCATCGTGGAAGTTAGTCGGTGACTATAAATAATGTCACCATTCAACTGAATGTTGTTGAATTCTATTGAGATGTGGAGCAGACAATATATTGGGAGGCTCGGAGGCTCCATAGCATGAGGCCCCCACCCCCCTTTTTCGTATGCCGTATTCCATGCCCTGTTATGAGGTACGCGGTATTTCCGGCCCCTCTGTTAGGAGGTATTCGGTATTCCAAAAATACCGGTATTCGTACGCCGACCTTCCAAAAAATGAAGTTTTCATATATTTTTATGTATTCCATATGGTATTCCGTATTCCAACTTCTGTGTTAAGTGGTATTCCGTCTTCCATGGGGGTGGGGGTGGGGGCCTCTAGCATCTGCTCCTCAATCCTTACCAGATGTCAGTAAAAGTTTCCCATTTCATTATTTCAGTTCTTTAGCAATCTTAATCATTATATGTAATGGCCTGACGATGCTCAATACTAGCTTGAAATTGGCGAAACAATGAATTTTTTTTCTTCAGAAAATTAACATTTTTATGACTCGCGACATAATTGTCATCAATAAAAACAAATTTTATTCATCGTGGAAGTTAGTCGGTGACTATAAATAATGTCACCATTCAACTGAATGTTGTTGAGCATATTTCAACCAATTTTGGAAGTTTAAATGAATATTTTCTTCACACTCAAAGTCAATTGACAAATTTCAGGATTTTAGCCTGCTTCGTTGGGACCAAATATTTGTTGTGCACACTGAAGGAACGTCTACCATCACTCGATAGGCCAGATTATGCCCTGACCATGCTATAAAGTATTAAACTAGCTTGAAATTGGCAAAACTATGAATTTTTTTGGTTGAACAAATTTACATGGGAATCTCCATAGAAAACGGTTATATTTCGATAAAAACGAAAGTAATGCGAAATGAAAGTCGGCACTGGCCAGAATTGTGCAGAATAACATATGAGTCAAGTTATATGCGAATATTTGACCTCATTCGATTAAATAGTCTCGTATTTAAGGAATCAATGCCAATGGCGCTCGGACATGTGGAAATTTTTTCCGTCGCACTCGCAGACTGTAAGGCGGAATTGTGAAATGTAAATACGCATTACCTTTTGTGAGAATAACACAAGCGCAGACTTTATCAAAGTAATGCAATACACAACAACAAATAGGATAAAACGGATATAAACACGGTATAAGTGAGAATAAACGTGGAAACAGTTGACAACATTTGTTCGGTTATTCGGCAAAACCGAAGGTATAGATTTATGGTCACTAACAAGAAATTCAATTAATTGAGGAAAAACACCCACTGTCCTGAGTGGTATTGATAAGCTGTTGGGGGGGGGGGGGGGGGAGAGATATTAATTGTGCTAAAGTGCAATGGGAAGTAATTGCGGTTAAGGGTAATAAGAAATGTCTTATTGCATTCTCATTGGGCTTAATCATAATTAGAGATTCCTTAAGTTATTGCGGTTAATCGAAATTGTCTATTAAATGTCAATTTTGATTCCCATAGAGATCATCAATGATGTCTATGCGCAGGGTCGACGTGCCAATCTTCTCTATTTGGATTCCAATTGTTGGCTCATTAAATATGCACATATGCTTAAGATACAGTCGTGCACGAAGCGAGCTCCCGTAAGTCGGGTTTTGGATCCCATGCAGTTAATGAAAATATCATTGAAATAATCAGTTTCCCCCAATAAACAACCATATATTCAATAAACATGTTTTGGAGCAGAATTAGGCAGTCCATATTGGACGCCATCATGGAATTTATTTTTTTTTGTTTAATTTTCACACATATTTATTAGTTATGTGGATGGAGTTCTCATTAAACCTCACATCCTTATATTGGTTACAGTAATGCCCAAAGCAATTGACCACTTAACCACATCAGAATTATTGGTAATTTTTCAGCATTTAAAATCCTGACAAATTACCCATTATTCAGCTGTGGTCGATTACTTTGGACATTACTGTATGAGGATTGAGTTATTATTACACCTCAAATCCTTATATTGGTTACAGTAATGCCCAAAGTAATTGACCACTTAACCACAGCAGAATTATGGGTAATTTTTCAGGATTTAAAATCATGAAAAAATACCCATTATTTTGCTGTGGTTAAGTGATCAATTACTTTGGACATTACTGTATGTAGATGGAGTTAAACCTCACATCAGTGTGTTGGGGATTTGGACCTTGACTTGGGACCTTTTGTTTTTAACGCGACAAATGCGCGTACACCTTATACACAAATTTCTTATGTAACCAGAGTTTTTCTTGGATAAGATGAGTTTGAAGCCTGCTTACATTTCAAAATGTTGTCAGTTTTATATTGTCTGCAGCGGAACTCAACGCGTTGAAGCAAAAGTTAGAAAAGATAAAATGTGTACGTAATGAGACTATAATACAACTGAAAAAATAAACTGAGGGAGGGGTGGGCGATACAGGGAACTAAGGGTTGAACCGATATAAATTTGTAGAGCGATAACGACCGATGTTGACATAATATGCATCTGAACTCTACTGTTGCAACATGGCTATAAAATAGGGGGGTGTCAGAATCTTAGTCTGACATCTCTATATAGTGCCAGAATAGTCATCTATAAGATGTTGGGTTAAATTGGTTATATGGACTCGGAGAAAAAGTGGTTTGTACCGAGTCTGAAATTATCTATCTCTATAGATGGCACCAGGATTATATAGATAGGAATAGCAATTGATATACGTATACAGTATACTATAGTAATACCATAGACATATAAGTACAAATATCACGTGATAAAATATTACGTTACGTGAACATACCGATGAAAGAAATAAATAAATTGGACCGGGATTAGAGGTTGGGTTGGTTATATGTGGATAATTGGATATGGAATTCATACCGATGAAACGATACAAATTAGTGGAGCGATAATGACCAATGTTGACACTTACCGCTATACTTAAAGTAATTGACCACCAGCAACGTGGTGTCACCCCGTTAATACTGCGGTACTATACCGCGGTATCCTCCAATACCGCGGTACTGATACCGCTTGTTAACGTATGTGGGAGTAAATACCTCCCCTCAAAGTGTTCCATGAAAATCACTGCGGTATTAAAAAAATTTAATGCGGTGCCCGCTAAAAGACCGCGGTATCATCGCCCAATACCGTAATTCCACTGCCATGACCGCCTCGATACAGCTACCGTTTATTACCGGTATCACCGTGGTCATGACCGGGGTATCACCCCGTTTTTCTGGTCAATTACTTTGAGAATAGCGGTAGTCAGGCTACGCGCGGGAGAAAATAGGGGTTGATACGATAGACCAAAATAAATTTGTCCGGTGATAATGACCAATGTTGACCTATAAAGTAACGCGACTATACTGTCGCATAATTATCAGGTGTAACCGGTCAAATATGAACTCTAGTGACCAATATAGAACAGGTCAGAAAACATTCGCAGGGCCCTAATTGGCCTAAAATTTATTTAACTCTCCATTTGCCATTATTGGCATTAAAATTGATTTATGTCGATAAAACTGTCATTTTTCAACATTTTAAGCTGAGACTTGGAGTGTGTTGGTGGGATAGCTACATATTCGTAAAATGACAGAGTACAGCACGCAATTATGTTTTAGATGGAAGAAATGAATTTTTTTCAATGATAAAATTTAACATGGAATTTACCATTAACATAGATTTATGTCGATAAAACTGTCATTTTTCAAACTTTTAGGCTGAGACTTGGTGTATGTGCGTGTGATACATATATGTTCCTAAAATGACCGAGTCCAGCGCGTAATTATGTTTTAGATGGAAGAAATTGAATTTGACATTTTCACAAAAACACGCCAATTCCGAATCCAGATGACCTACTTGCAGACGAGCGCTCGTTAATATTCATGCCAAGAAATACAGGCGTCAAACTCATCTTTTTGGAAGGTTAATCCGATATACACATATTGAAATAATCCTTCCAGAACACCTTCCAAGATATAGAAGAATATTTTAATAGATTAGGACGCCAAAACAGTCGTAATGAAAGAATTAAAATGCACATCGCCTCCGCGAATTAGACCATTGTATCTGTTTTGCGCATGCGCAAGTCACCTGCCATATTTGGAATGTCCATATATGGGATTTGTGTTAACATGATCACCGATCAATCCATTAACTAACAAATTACCACGCAATTATCTTAGCATAAAAATATATTGTAATTTATGCAACTACGACCCTGGTAACCCTGATAACTAATAAAATATACTGGCCAATTCATTTTAAGATCGTTATTTCACTTTGCTTTAAGCATAAATACACTCTTAAACGCACATAAACGACCCATTGGCGTTAAAATTAAATATACTCGGTATTTATTATATTAGTTTTTTATTGCTCAGTATAGAGTTAGACCCTTGACACCTGTCAATATATTTGGGCTGAATTCATATGATGCGGTATTATTCCTCGAAATAAACAACAAAGCAGTCGTTACTTCGAAATGTCGTTTGGGCTAACATTTACACAAATCCTTCGCGTGTTCTCCTCAATTGGCACGCATGTTCTCAGTCGACACACAGGTTATCCCAGAAAGTGGTGTGAAATAAACACCCAAGGGTTTGGGTGAAATGACATTTTCTTCCTTATACAGTCGGATGCCATCACACGAAACTGACATAAATTTATTTGTTTTCGTTTCTGACAATTGAAGGGTTAAACTTCAAATTCAAACTTTAAGTTGGCTGTGGAGGAAATGAATCCGACGACGCACGCTTATCGTTGAAATTCCAAGTTATTCGGCATGATATTCTCAACTAAAGTACTTACCAGTACTTCTTCGGGTCCCTATAGCTGGTGATAGTGTTCCGTGGTGCATTATCCAAATAATAATCCATTAAACCGAGAAGCTCACTCAGAACACAAATGCAAGTTCAGTCAATAAACCAAAGCGTTATTTGAAAAAGAAACACGCGACCAGTTAAGAATGACGTTAAAATGACGCTACGACGTAATCGACCGATTTCTCCACACTATGACCAACGTTGGGCCATCGTTGGTCCAACGTCGACATCTAACGCACCTACTAACCTCACATATCGCCTAGTGCGTTACGTTTTCAACGTCGGGCCAACGTTAAACCAGCGGTAAAACCAACGTTGCCCCAACGTTGGTTGTCCAACGTCGGGCCAACGTAGCCATGTTTGAAACGTGCAAAATCTGACGCATGTCGACGTTGCACCATCGTTGTACCAACCACAAAATCCGACGTTGCGCCAACGTAATTATTCAAACAAGTCGACGTTGGGCCATCGTCGTACCAACCACAAAAGCCGACGTTGGGCCAACGTAATTATTCCAACGCAAGTCGACGTTGGGCCATCGTCGTACCAACCACAAAAGCTGACGTTGGGCCAACGTAATTATTCCAACGCAAGTCGACGTCGGGCCATCGTCGTACCAACCACAAAAGCCGACGTTGAGCCAACGTAATTATTCCAACGTTGGCCCAACGTACGTGTGCTATCTGGGATGTACTCTATTCAAGAAAGGCGATTTTTTAATATCGTTTGACATTCGAAGTGCTTATCATCATCTGTCTATAGTTGACAGTCAGAGAGATTATCTCGGATTCAGTTGGTTTTTGGAAGACAACAAGGGCGAAAAACGGGTCAAATATTACGTTTTTAACGTTTTGCCATTCGGTTTATGTTCGGCCGGATTAGTTTTTTCTAAAGTAATGCGTGAATTGGTTAAATACTGGAGATCACAAGGGATACGTCTAATATGTTTTTGGACGACGGAATCGCAGGTAGCTGCAGTGTTGACGAAGCTGTAGAACTGAGTTTGACACTGAAATCAGATTTACAGAAATTCGGTTTCATTATTGCGGAAGACAAATGCAATTGGGTACCAAGCCATACAATTACTTGGCTTGGTATAGATTGGGACATAGATTAGTGTTTCAGAAGAAAGGGTTACAGTATGACATCAATGGAACCTTCACAAAACACGGACTTGCAGTCAACAGATTTATGCCCAGCTTTAGTTTTGGTTTAGATTTGGTTGATCATTTGCAAATTGATGTCAATCAGGACAAGATGAGCACCACTGATGATGAACCTGAATATGGCTTTGATTATGAAACTTACTCTTCTGAAGTGCCTGAGTTACCGGTAAGTCAAAGAAGTACTGTAACTATACCCTGCTTGACAAAACAAGTGTCCACCTAACTAGGGTTGGGCGGTATTGACGTTTTTAAAAACCGCGATTTTTCCACACGGTTTCAATACGGTTTTTCTTTTCCAAACCGACTATAGTCAATATATTTTAAATACCGCCCAGCCCTACACCTAACCGCAGTGCAGTTAGCGTTGCCACCGTGACTGAAATGCAACTACACCGTAGCTCCACCGGCTAACAGTAGTTGGGCCGCGGTGTATTTGCCGTTCGGCCATGGTGTAGTTGCCGCGGTGTACGTTCATTAAACTGAAAAAAGACGATACAAACCAGAAATCTAACCACGGTGTACATGTACATGCTGTTCGGCCGCGGTATAGTTGCCTTTCGGCCGCAGTGTACTTGCTGTTGGGCCACTGTGTACTTGCCGTTCGGCCGCGGTGCTCAGCTGCAGTTACAAACTCTGACACCGTGCTGAACAGCAAATACACCGCAGTGCCAATGGACACTTGTTTTGTCCAGCGGGGTATAATCTCAAAATAAGTGTCTCCCTTGACCGTGTACATTAGAACCACTGAGACCAAATTTAAAAATGACCATCAACTCAGTTCAATAGTGTTAATGCTATGCAATCCTCCTTAATTGCTTTAACATTTATTTTTGAGTACTAACGTCCTCATTGGTTGAGGTCCTCAATTTCTCATGTAGTTGGTCAAGTCACTTACATGTATGTATACCGGTATGTCCCCAGCTGTTTAAAACTAGGTGAAATTTTTTAGTGTTGAGAATTTAAAGTTATGATAACATCTCATGTAGAATGCAAAAACAGCAAATCATTTAAGATTTACAGTGTTACTGTACATTGTACGTTCAAAAGATATACCGTATACCAATATTATTTGAGAGAAAGAAACATTTTGACCATTATAGTACATTATTTATTCTGAAATAGGGCTCATATGCCAAAAATTGAAAGGTATGGGCACATATATATTTTCTAAGAATAGCCCTTAAAATATCGAACCCCAAATTGGAGCCTGTGCAGAATAATTATATCTCCTAGTTTGAAACACCTTGAAAAAAACGTGTCAAGTTGATTTTGCTTGGTTATAGTATAACTATCAATTAGCAACTAGCATGTCCCCTTCGGCTTTCCATATATCGCGATACATTGAATACATGATAAATCTTTGCGACACTACTAGTATAAATGTAGATGTTTATATTTTCCATAATCATAATGTGTTTATGAAATTATTGTAAACATGTATATGAGGACAATACTAGTACATGCAGCTGGTACATGTTATTAAAATTTGAGGTAGCTTAAATGGGTTTTTCTGACAGTTAATATTATTACTTTCAGGTAAACAACCAATCCTGCAGTGATGGTGCAACTATACTGATTGATCAAGAGCTCAATGAACCCATATCAAGTGGATCTGACATCAGCAGAGGGGAACTTATGACTCTGATTATGGCATTTACTGTGCGGCATAAATTAAGTGGAATAGCACTGAGGGATTTGATTGAGCTGTTAAATACAATACTGCCAAATAGCCTACCAGCATCCAAGTATCTCTTTGACAAACACTTCAACACTCCAGATGAACTGGTATTCAATTACTTCTGTGACAATTGTGAGTCACTCATGGATTCAGACATGCAAAAATGCTCTTTTTGTGGAATCGACTTTGACAGACAGAAAGCACATGCTAAAAAGAACTATATTTTATAACACTTCCATTGGAAATTCAAATTAGGGATTTGGACCTCAGCAAATTCTTTGTGAAGACAGATCCATCACTCTCTGTTTGTGATACAGAATACATCAACATTATTCGCGATGGAAAGTTATATAAACAGAAATCAGTCTCGGAATTCACCAAACACAGTGATAACATCACCCTAACAATAAGTGCAGATGGCGCGCCTGTATTCAGTTCATCAAATAAATCATTCTGGCCTGTGTTCTGCACTATAAATGAGCTACATGAGAACAAAAAATCAGAATTTATGCTATTGCATTCTTTGTGGTTTGGTTCATCAAAGCCAAATCCAATGCAGTACATGAAACCATTCATCAACGAGATTCAAAAAATAAATTCTCCTGAAAATCCAGGTATTATCTGGAAAGATTTGGATGGCAATGAAAGAAAAACAAAATGTCTTCCTCTGTTATGTTTGCGACAGTATCGCCAGACCAGTTTTTCAAAACATGAAACAATTCAATGGTGAGTTTGGATGTTCTTTCTGCTTACACAAGGGAGAAAGAACACCGAAAGGTCACGGTGAAACAAGAGTATACCCTGTTCTTATAAAGATATGCCTCTAAGAAACCACCAGGAAACTGTTCGGCATGCTAAGAAAGCCTGTGAGGAATACATTGTGAAATTTGGGATTAAAGGGATCAATATATTTATGAGGTTACCAAGTTTCGATGTAATCAATGGTTTTCCTCCTGATTATATGCACTCTGTTCTTCTGGGTGTTGTGCGGCAATTATCGGAACTTTGGTTTGAAAGCTGTAATCACGACAGAGATTTCTACCTTGGCAGGAAAGCAGAGCACATTGATAAACTTGTATTGGCAATTAAACCACCAAATGAAATTCGTCGGTTGCCCAGGTCAATCAATCTACGGAGATACTGGAAAGCAACAGAATGGAGATCATTTCTGTTATTTTATTCACCAATTATTTTGGCTGAAATTCTGCCCGTTAATTATTACAAGCACTGGTTATTGCTTGTCCATGGAATAGGACTTCTTGTGAAATCTGGAATTACCAAGAATGATTTATCTTCATCAAAATTGTGTTTTGACAAGTTTGTTGTGAAATTTAAATCACTATATGGTCTACAGAACATTTCTTATAATGTGCATTTGCTGACACATTTTACTCAATGTGTGGACCACTGTGGACCATTACATTCATCTTCTGCTTTCTTGTTTGAAGATTACAATGGCAGATTATTATCCCTCACCCATGGAACACAAGGTGTGGACATTCAAGCTTTCAAATGGTTCCTAACTCAACAGAGATTGACATGGTTTGCAAAAACTCATTTGATTCACGCTTCAGATGATGTGATGAAGGCATTTGACAAGTTGAACTGTGCAAACCAACCTTTAAAGAAGGCAGAAAGTGTTAGTGGCAGCACAGCTCTCGGAAATTACTTGTCTGGGAAACTAACTGTACAACAGAAGCTTTCCATTGGGAGAATGAAAGGTTCTCCTGTTTTGAAAAGTGAATGTTCATTGTATAACAGGTTTTGTGTCAATGGATCACTTTATTCAACGGTTGGCTATGCTTCTAAATTCAGAATAGAATACTCCATTGTAAAACTTAGAAATGGTAAACTTGTACAAATCGTATGTGTTGTTGTTGAGTGTTTTTTCTGTTGTCATGGGCTTGTTGAATGTGAATGTGTGCGAGAATTGATCATTTGTGGAAATGTCCTGACACAAGCCACCAGAAGATCATATAAACTGTTTGATACATATGTGGAATGTAACCTGATGGAGTCATTCACTCAAATTGATGATATTGATTGTGCTTGTATATCATTCAAGCCCACTGATATTTTCAACAAGTGTATGATTGTGAATAATGGCAAAAAATCTTTTTCTGTCGAATTGATACCTTTTGAAATTGACTAAAATGGTACTGGTATGTTACCGAAAGTAGCGTTCAGACAATCTGTTGCATTGGTGCATACAGCACATTGTGTTGACACAATCTGTTGTCCACATTAAACCATTCACACAGGTGCGTGCTTTGTTACAATGTAGAGCGCCTGATTAATAATTGCAGCTAATAGTTCGATATGGAATAAATACAATATTGCAACTGCAGCAAATCAATCAATCTGTAATAAATTAGTTTGCATCACAGTCTGAATGCTTTAGTGTTATTGTCTGTATTGAAATTTCAATGTAACATACAGTAATGCTCTAATATATCGTCTTCTTAACCACAACATAATTATGGGTAACTTTTCAGGATTTAGTCGGAAATATAGCTTGTTGCCATTCATCGGAAAGCTCTCACAGAGCTTTCCGATGAATGGCAACAAGCCATATTTCCGACTAAATTCTGAAAAGTTACCCATAATTATGTTGTGGTTAAGAAGTCGATTAAGTAGAGCATTACTGTACTCGTCTGAACACTATATTACTCTGACATATTCAAATTCGCTCAGTATTTGTTCTTATACCAATCATAAATGTCGCGTAAATTGCGACATGTTATTGTCATGTCAGTACTCTGTGTTATAACATAACATAGCATAACATCAAGATACTCAGAACGAGTCGAATGACTCTTAGTTCCGGAACTGTAAACAAATGCCATATTATTTAAACAAACAGGACATGTACCCCGGTACGTAATGCATCATTGTCTTTAAGTTCCACAGATACAAGGAGAGGAGAATCACTGCATTTTATTTTCATGTCTGCGAACATAGACCACATGCATCATGGTGCAACAGTGGTACACTCAGTATTGAAGCGGTAACCTTAGCGCAGTGTGAGAGCTTTCTGATGAATGGCAACAAGCCATATTTCTGACTAAATCCTGAAAAGTTACTCATAATTCTGCTTTGGTTAAGAGGTCGATTACTTAGGGCATTACTGTAGCTGTATCTTAGATTCCAAAATATACAGTAAGATAAATCTTAAAGGCTGACAGTATTGTATACTACATTTTACTAATACAACTGCAATATAATAAAATCTTGTATATTAATTTTGCAATCATATTATTTATTCCACACTTTGAGTCACATGTATTCAACGGAATCCCAGCCATTGAATACATAAATGTATTAGTGTATACCGCTAGTGGAATACAAGCCGGAACTACTCATGTTGACGTTGTCGACAAGAAAGATAACGTACATTACGTCGATCATCCGTTTTCGATGATCCCCCCATAATTACTGGTTATTTGTCAGACTTAAATCACAATAAAGGTAGCTATAGTAACAATGAAGGTGACATTCATGGATTGAACTTATCTCATTGAACGGTGTAGAATAAATACAGAACACAACGCGCATCTTAATCGAGACTCTTTTATCTAATGAGTTGCGGATGGCGCAAAGTTATATTTCGCTCTCGCTATGCTCTCGCAAAATATATCCTTGTGCCATCCGCAACTCATTAGATAAAAGAGTCTCGATTAAGATGCGCGTTGTGTTCTGTCTATGTATATCCCGCAACATTATTTTTAGGTTATGTAAATATTCTATTTCAGGATTCATTATGTATATAAATTATTTTATGATTTTCTATATAAATGTCCCATCTCAAAACAGCTAATGGGAGCCTATTCACAATAAAACATTGTTTTCATCTTTTCTTCACTATAACCCTGGGTCGTTATGCATAAATACATGTACATTCCATCATGAACATAAATCAATCTATCCACAGGAGCCTGGAATTCGGTCAAAAACCCTCTTTTATTGGCGAAACTGCGGTCCCGGGTGCTGGTTACGACAATAAAAGAGGGTTATTGACCAAATTCCAGGCTCCTGTGATCTATCTAACAAATGAGTAGCTACCATGAATTTCCCCCAAAAAGGTGTCCAGATATGAATTTAGTCACAGGTACATGTACATATACAATGATTTGCCAATTCATGTATACATTGTACATGTATACATGTATAATTCAGTTGGAGACGAAAATAAAACAGATCTGTTGAATATTGATGATTATTGTCCATAAGAAAGAGCAACTACCGGTATGCATGGGCTTCAGTATGTATTTTAGACTGTTTATGATTTAGTAATATTTAATTATTTTACACATACATGCGAGCTCGAACACAGATACAGTTTGTAGTGAGGTAGATGTATGTACATTGTTTTACAGTGGTTCACCTTGGAATGAGATGTGATGCACCACGCTACACCAATATTTGCACTGCGGTACACCAAGGTGCTATGTGTATGCACCTGGTTTACCGTGATAATTAACATGTATGTGGCGTGGTGCACCGCAGTACAGACCGTGGTACACCAAGGTGTTGTATGTATGCACCTGGGTTACCGTGGTACATGACGTGGTATACCACGGTACACGACGATGTGCACCGCGGTACACTAAGTTGTTATGTGGATGTACCTGGGTTTACCGCGGTACATAGCATGGTGCACCTTGGTACATAGCATGGTGCACCGTGGTATACCAAGGTGTTATGTCTATGCACCATGGTTTACCGTGGTTTACCGCAGTACATAGCATGGTGCACCGTGGTACATAGCATGGTGCACCGTGGTTCATAGCATGGTGCACCGTGGTATACCATGGTTTACCGTGGTTTTACCGTGGTTTACCACGGTACTTTTTTATAAGGGTGGTGTTGTTATAAAGGACAAATACATGTAATCTGCTGGTGCTGCCAATTATTCTGATGTTGAGTGAAGTGACTGCACGGGTATTCCTACTAGTAATACCGATATCTCAGAATCAGCCGGCACTCACAGTCACAGACGTGAGTCATTTGGACGAACACATGATTGCCCAGCTCAAAAAGGAAATTAGGCCGAGCAGGAACAGGAGCGTGAAAACAAATACTTGAGATAATTATAATAAGTTGGAGCAGAAACCATCTAACAACAAGAGAGAGTACAAATACAATTAAAGGTGTGCATGCTACATGTAAAAAAATTCAAAAGATATAGAAATTTCTGTTTAACTTTAAGTGATTTTAATTAGATATTGATAAATTGTGAACACTTGAATCTCTGAATACGAGAGATTCACATACACTTTCTTCACTGGTCTTGCAGCTAATAATGATGGGAGTTCAGTCTTTTATCAATGTGTTGACGATTGCACATAGTATTGTTTGTCTTATCATCGAAATCATTGTTTGCAGTCTGACCCTCACCGCACACTGGTTCAGGGGCAGACTAGAGCAGTCGAGCACATCTTTGCCACATGTTGGCGACATCACAAGGAGAAAAAGCCTCTGACACCCAGAGTCTTCTTGTCCGAATCATGCTAAATCATGCTTCGGCAGTTTAAATCACAACGGTCGAACCAACAGCCAAAAATGTCACGACCACACTAATTTCACACTAATAAAAATAGGTTCACACTAAGATAATAAATTCATACAATATGACTATTTTCCTACTATTTATTATAACTATGATTTTCACACGAATAAGGACAATGTTCACAATAATATGACAATTCTACACTACTAGTAACATTACAATTTCACACTATTTTCTATTCATATGATAATTTTCACATTACTAATACTAGTAATATAATTATTCCACTAATACGATAATGGTATAACATAAAAGCTTTGGTCTAACTACGTGTAATTATTTGGTTTTTTTTGGGGAATAATTTTGACACTAGTTATAATAACTTCACACTAATATATAATAATTTCACACGATCTGATACTGATAATTTTCACTATAATTATGATAAATTAACACTATTGACTGATAATTTCACACTATTGACTATGATAATTACACTATTGACTATTTTAATTTCACACTATTGACTATGATAATTTCACACTATTGACTTAGTATAATTACACAACTGACTATGATAATTTACTATTGATTACACTATTAACTATGATAATTTCACACGATTGACTACGATAATTACACTATTGACTATGATAATTACACAATATTGATTGATAATTGACTATTGACTATTCACACCAAATACTATTTTCACAACAAATACTATTTTCACAACAAATACTATTTTCACACCAAATACTATGTTCACATCAAATTCCATTTTCATAATGAAATATGGTTTGGATACCAATTTTTTTTTCCACACTTTTTTGACAATTTTCACACTTGCATGACAATTTTAACATTTTTGACAATTTCACACTAACTCGACAATTTCCATAATTAAATTGACATTTTCACACTTATATGACAAATTTACATTATTAATATGACAATCATTATTAATATGACAATTATCACACTATTATAACAATTCTCACTAATATGACAACGTTATAACATAACACTAAAGCTACAAGATCGAAATACATAAACAAATTACATTGGGCTAACTACGTGTTTTTTTTTTTAAATGTTGGGAATAAAAGTAAGCGACTTATCAAGAGACATAAGATAAATTCAAGCCTTGTGTCTGTCAATCTGGATATGCTAAAATATATGGTGACTTGTGTATTCTGGGTTTATATATACATTGTATATTATATGTGTGTTATTTTGGTGAGATGTGGATACTGGCCCAGTTATTTTCATTTCAGGTTGCTTGTTGTCACGTCTTCAGGGTCCATCGTCGCTCTGGGACGCGGTTTGTAGTTAGGGGGCCTCAGTTCCTATAGCTCCGACGCTTACTCGGCAGGCAACTTTTTTTTACTTTTTTTTTTTTTTATTGAATAGCAAAACATACACGGAATATCACAGACATACATACATTAGCATACGATACTTCAAGGGCGAGAGGGGAGTCGGTAAGCAACTTGACATAGGAATATGGCTTCATCTTATCAGAATCTTCTTTCTTGGCGGCCTGCGGCTTGGTGGGCATTCCATAGTTTTGACTCACGGATGCCGGCAGCCACTTCCCTTTTTCACACCACACATTGCTGTGCCACACTCTGCAGGGGAAATTTTGTTTCCCCAATAGAAGGTGGCATATAATTGGTAGGTGGCTGTCGGTGCCCGTATACATGTTGTATATTAATTATGATTCAAATGTTTCTTTATGATTATGTATGGAAGCTTCAAGAATAAATAATTCCACCATATATCTAGTTTTCTCTCAGCTGCAATTGTGTTCGTTTGGCTTCAAACAGTATAATTGCGGTTGATAGAATTCTGGAACAGACTATAGTTTGAACGGCGGAAGAAGTGTAACTCTTCCACGTCCTTTCTTGGAGTTTCCATGCGGGAACGACAAACAATTTATTCGAGTTGAACATTTTCTTAATTATTGATTCACCTGCCACTCCCATTACATTTTTGTTTAATTAATATAGGTGGGCATTCCATAGTTTTGGCTCACGGATGCCGGTAGCCACTTCGCTTTTTCACACCACACATTGCTGTGCCACACTCTGCATGGGTAATTTTGTTTCACATATAGAAGGTGGCATATGTTTGGTATGTGGCTGTCGGTGCCCGTATACATGTTGTATATTAATTATGATTCATATGTTTCTTTATGATTATGCATGGAAGCTTCAAGAATAAATAATTCCACTATATATCAAGTTTTCTCTCAGCTGCAATTAATGATTGATTGTCGCCTGTCGATCACCTGACACACGCGGTCGATCCAATCTAACTGAGCCCGTGAATTATCAATGATTGGTTGTCGCCTGTCTATTGCAAGTCTCAAATTAAAGATGCCCAACAAAATCTGGCTCTAAAAATTAAAGGGACTGTTGCCTTTCCATTTATGCGATAACCCAAAGTTTAAAGAGCCTTCACCGATCTAAAGTACAATTGTTACACTTGTTTTGTATATCAGGAGTATTATATGAATGTTTAATTTTTGAATCATGCTTGCATTTTGGTGTATTTTGATACATCACTAATTCTGAGTTAATGAAATAACTTTAAATATGCATACAGATCACATATGATTTAGGTGACTTTGATGAGCCAATTTTGGTTTGCATCCCTCACATTCATGTATTTCGGTTTGTTAATGTGAACCACGTACAATCGAAAGGATGTCATTTCTGTATTGTGGTTATCTGTCACAATTTTGGTGTGTTTAAAATGTATCACCCTGTTTGCATTTCAAAATATATATCACCCTGTTATCCAATTATGCTCAAATTTTGACCATGTCCTGAGGCACATCTTATAATACGACACGCAAAATTTCAGGCCAATCGGTATAAGATATAAAACATCTCCCAAAAGGTTATCAAGGCAATATTATTACTGATATTTTTGCGAAACCTTCTCAAAAGACGAATGTGATTTCAATGGCGTCCGTCATAAATTATGGAAAACTCTGTGCACCGTTTGCCCACTTTCTTTGTCAGCGGTGACAATATTTTTCTGCATGTCATGTTTGTCACCCTTCATGGCCTCAGATGACTTAGTCTTAAAAAAGCATTCCTTTTCAGCTTAGACTATATGTAGGAAAATTGGCACATATTTGTCACATGGCCTGGGGAATGTCATGGGATACTTAAAGGGGGACTGATAAAGTGTATGATTAATAAAGAGTCTAACAGTCATGGGGGATGAATATGTACCCTTGTCATCAAATGGCTTAAAGGCACTAATACTTAACAGTATCCGCCTAAACTAATTCTTCTTGCATTTCATGTTTATCAACCCTCATTTTTGAAGAGCAATCCCGTAGTTAACAAATAGTGAATGGTTGGAATATGATCTCGATAGGCATGGCCAGAGTAGAGATACGTGGCATGATCTAGAAAATATGTATGATCATATTGGATATAATTGAGTTTACCCTCACTTGAATTAAAAGTCTGCTCATATTATTAAAGTGAGATGAAGCATTTAACAATCGGGGATATTTTTCTGCAAGAGCTACATGTACATTTGTGTATTTCTGATGTTTTATGCATGTATTTTAAGGAATAAAATTGTGTTGTTTTAATTGAAGACTTAACAGGACTCGTTACCACAAGTCAATGTCCTGACAATGATGTTGATCGATCAACCAAACTGGATCAATAGAGGCCATACCCTTACAATATCATGATTTGAGCTTGTGCTTCTCACTTAAGTATTGTGCATTTCTCAATTTGGGACGGGTGGAGGTGAGAGCCAAATTGGTCAAGAGAACTTGGCATATTCAAACATCCATAAAAAGAATAGAGCTTCAGTAACCACTGTCTGATGTCAGATTCTGCTTAATTCTTATATCTGTAAGTCGTGTCTAGCAAAAGTCCAATTTGTGTGTCACAATCTCAGTAATTGATAAACAGATATCTGAAAAAAATGGGTATACGTTATTTGATAACCAAACCAAATGATACCATCGAAAAAATGTAAAATGATACCTAAAGCCTGAAAACAATGGCTACTATTCTTTTCAATGAAAACTGGGTGTGCCTTCATGTAAGAATACCCTAACTGTGACACTGACCCTAATACATACGAAGGAGGGTGCGTGTGGTTTCATGTATTCTCATATGAAGGATATACCAAAAACTGGTTCACTCAATGATGATTTAAGGATTTTTCTTTGTGTTTCACTTCAAAACTTGTGCCTTACTAGTCCGAAACATGTGGTCCAAGGACCTGCGCATTAAAGTTGCTTTTATCTTAACCAATTGGCATATCACAAAGTAAACATGCATATATACTTATGTGCTGTACATTGGTCATTTCATGCAAAGACTTTGGTCGTTTTGTTCTGGTTTCCCAGACTCATAATATTAGTTTACACCCCTGATGTCAATACAAAAAGTTCAAGGAAGAGATTAGACAAAGTCTTCTCAGTCCACAACAGCTTGGGACTGATTCCCCTCCCGTGATTCTTCTATAATGGACTTTAATTCAAAATACATACTACATGTATATGTGGAGCCTGGACATTAAAGGCACCAAACACGCTCAACAAAACTTTACAATAATTACACCAACGAAGGGACCTCTACTTGATTGTATGTACCAGAGCAGAGGGGAATGAATGTTCCCTCACCGCACCAACAAGGAACCTGAACTTGCATGGGTACATTTACATATATTATATACATACTCAAAGGGACTTTTCTCCCTATCTCGTCCCTTCAACGAACACAAGGGAATATTATTATGCAAAGTAACTGTTTTTACTTTGTTTTGTGCAAGGGTTATAAATCCCTATCATTGTGTGGGCCTATACATATAATTACTGGTATATTATAGAGTGACCAATTGAAATTTACATATAATCTCTCCCTTCGCCACAAAAATTAAAGGGATTCTCCCTATTCCAAACCATATATCCAACCAATTTAAAGGGCGAGGAGATGCCGTACCAAATCCATTTTTGAACTGAACAAGCTATTCTGTACATATGTGATAGTTTGTTCTTGTATATGCAATGAACAATAACATGTCAGAGAAGTGTGTACCCACATGACACCCTAAGGCTGAAAAACTATTTTCATAACCCTCCAATGATATATATTCCATTTAATCATACATGTGGGGTATTAAAGGTACAACATTAGTTCAGTTGATACTTAATTTTTTCCAAGCCAGTATATTATATCATGAATATAAAACAAATAAACAAATTTGACAGCAGGTTGGTTTACTATTTCATCAAATTCAAGTTCCACCGGGCCAATTCTCAGAATGCCCAATATTTACTATTATTATATGACTTCCAATTATTGTCCTGGTTCAACATATTTCCACTGTTTGCATCAGAGAAAGTACAAACTAATACATACTAGTACTTTTTAGATCAATATGACAACTGAAGTTATTTTTCAAGTTTTTAGTCGACCAAAGTAGTTATCAGACATACTGGTACATTTACACTAGACATTCCACAGACATGGGCCATGAGCCAATGACATTTTCAATAAAATAGAGTATGTGAGAAAACCAATACCAGGGTGTCGACACCCTATCCCAATTGATAACAATATTGGAATTACCAAATCAATCATGATATGTTAAATGCAAGCCTGCTGAAACTTTCTGTTTTTAATAGATAAATTTGTGGAATAAGGTCTACCAGTAATTACAATTGTACAGTCCAAGAATAATTCGGGTGACTATGTTGTGTAGGGACCCTCTATTACCAGGGCGCTGCCCTACGTTTGATGAGTACAACTTGCATGTATGTATACAGGGCTTCCCTACCTTGATACCAGGCAATAATTATGAATTCCTGGTGGATAAATAAATTGGCTTGCCAATCTGAAAGCCCGAAATGGGACAGGTACCTGGAATGCTGAATGTTAGGCCGCACCAATAAATGGAGCAGACTACAGTGTACCCCTCCCCAGACTGAATTTGACTATGGCCTAAGGGAATATTTGTGGCATCCCCATCTGAGAAGCCAAAATGTGCTTTCATTTCATCTTCTAGGATATCGGTGGTTGCATCAATGTTTTCCCTTTGTGGGTCCCAATTCAATCTGTTCTGACAGACTGAGATATCAATTTGAGTCTGAGGCTTCTCCAACCCTCCAACTTTAGGGTTCCTTAACCCTCTAGAAATGACTTCATGTTTGGTTTCACCCAGGGCTTCTCCATTCATATTGGAACATGTATGAGGCAAATCTCTCAAAAGATTAACATAGTTACCCTTTGAGGGACTACATGAAGTTAATCTAATTAGTTTAGGGAAACGTTTGGACCCAGACAACTGTGGCCCTAACACGGGGTAGGGTCTGTGATTAAACCCTCTTACTCCCCCCATCCCAGTCAGATAACCCAAGGTGACAATCAGAAGAACCCTGTGGTGTCCTGTTCATAGCTGATGGTTGACTAAACCTCCAACTGCCATGGGTGCGAGGTGGTCATTTAGCTTATTGTATTGATATGCTTCAGGGAATTTCAAATTGTCCCTCTTTGCATCTCTCAACACCATATTTTGGTATGTAATTTCTATACTGACCGATCCCACTGAGCTATGCTTGCCCTTTGAGAACGTCTTAACTAAGCTATGATATATGGCTGGGGTTGGAGGAGGCCCTAGTTCACCTTCTCCAACCCGTTTAAGTTTAAATCTGTTTCTTCAACAAAGTTACCCGATTGCAAATTTTTCAGAACCCCACCAGCTCCAGTTAAGTTTTGAGGTAGGTCTGTTTTACCTTAACTGATGTTCTATTCCCTACAGTGCAGGAGGGATGTTCATGATAATTATATAACTCACTTCTGTAAGACCCATCTCTGAGATGGGTAATTGAAGGGGATCTACCCCTAGAAGGTTTATTTGAATACTGTAATGAATCAGGGACGTTTTGGTTATAATCATTTGATTCACAGGATCCAACAATGTTCTCAAGTGTGTTCCCTTTAACCACCGTGAATTTTGAATTGTGGCAGGAAGATATCTGACCAGCCTTATTTACTTCACTATATTCATCCCTCCCCGGTCTATTTTCCATGGATGCAGGTTGCCTGCAATCATTATAAATGAAATTGTTTTCATGTATGTTGGGTCCCATTTGTGATGAAATATTTGAACGTGGGTCTCTATATCTACTAACTTCCTTAAATTCAGGCTAAACTGGTGGCCATTCACCCTAGTAGATGCTTGTCGGTGATTACATGTCACCGAACCCGAAACGTCACTTGAATGCGAAATTTCCATGTTCACTGAACTGCTACTGGTCCCATGTTTTATATCAGAATTTATTTCACTGGGATACCTATAGTCCATGATTTACCTTTGAGGAAGAATCCCACTTTATCTCTTCGGGTTCTAGTTCCAATTCATTAAGTTTTTCATTAAGTACGGGATGATTCCCATAAACCGATGTCTCACCATGGTCACTGTGAATAACTCCTAATGAAACATCCAAAATGGGATTTGGGCCATAACAAGATATATCCGTGTCATGGACTGAAAGCTGCTTGAATTCAGGAGAAAAGGGGGCCAAAACATCACCATCCATGGAACTACGAGGCCCAACTGTCCCAAAAAGATGTTTGTCTCCCATTTCCACGTCTGACTTCTGATCGACACATATGGTGTCGTGTGAAGGAATAAGACTGTTCTCTGTATAAATTTTATTCATCTGTAACATCATGTAGTAAGCAGCATGTGATGGTAAATGATACATAATTGTGAATCAATCATAGATGTCATAGAACGGCCGAAGGCGTCGCTTATTAATTAGCGATTCCATGTTGACATATGTCAGGTATGTCTGAAGAGCCAGAACTAATTAAAGAGTAGATTAATGTTTGGTTTATATAGACGCTAATGACTTATATCAGTCATTAGGATCTTCCTTTGTCTGTCCCGACCGATGGGTGAACTACAGTTGTTACATAAGACCTTCTTTCGTTTGTGGCTAGTATTGCATAACTCATAGGTCGCGGCCTCTCCGAGTATGACCTTGGCAATTTGGTTGGGGTCACTATACTTCGATTATATTCTGTCTCCCCCATAGGTAAGATGGATATGTTTAGTATGTACTATCACGTCCCTTGAATAAGAAGGGGTAGGGTGCATTACTCTACATAGGGTCCCCCTTATTTTCAGATTTTGACTACTGGTGTTAAAATCTAGGGGTTTGGTACTTCGGTATGCTTGGACAATGAGTAGAGTTGATTCAAGGGTTGCCTGTGCATATAAGTTACGACGTGTTGTCGTCATAAAAAATTGTATAAATTGAATATATATATCTATGTACATGTTGAAGCCATTTGCATTATGAAGAGAGTTGGGATGATGAGTTAACATGAGTGTGATGATATAAAGGGTATCAATATAAATGACATTAGAATACATGTAATGCAATCATAATTATGTTGAACAATAAGTGGGTGAACGATACTTCGTTCAAAAGTTCATGGATGTGCTCGATTGATTTGGCAAGCGCTAATGTCCACTTTCGGCTCCTGTGTCACGAGGTTTGGGTGATATGACTTTAGTCGTTTCATCGTCTTGGTAAGGTCTTTTCCTTGTGACGTCGTGACGTCGAGCATTTTGTAGGTGTCTGGCTTGTGGACAAACTGTTTCACTATTGCGATAAGATGTGCGTTTGCAAAGCTTGTATTTTTGGAGGCATTCGGTTGTAATGACTTGGAAATGGGGTTGGATAATAATGATTAAAATTGTATGATAATATAAAAAATCGGGAGAACTGTTACATGATTAAAATGATTCGGGTGGGACTCAATTGGTTTAAATATTGAGGGAGGGGTGTAGGCTCTGTTGGTAGTCGTGCTTTGTATATAAAAATATTGGGATTTGTGCGATTGCTTCAAACATGGGCTGCCATTTGCATTCATGTGATATTTATTTGTGGTTGAGATAGAAATAAATCTGTTTTCACATAATGTCGTATGATTTATACTGGAGTACGATATCAACTGGGTACTTGGGTTTGAAGTTATACATCGCTATACGGTTAAAATATCGATTGATTCGGTCATCATTGATGCTTGGCATTGTTACATCACAATTAAAGTTATATACTGAGATATATGCGCTTGTCCCTTAATGTAGGCCATCATTTCAGCCTATGTTATTGTCATACCCCGCCATGTGACAATTGTATTTGTCGATGTAGCGTGGGGCGATTTTGCTACATCACAATTAAAGTTATATACTGAGATATATGCGCTTGTCCCTTAATATAGGCCATCATTTCAGCCCATGTTATTGTCATACCCCGCCATGTGACAATTGTATTTGTCGATGTAGCGTGGGGCGATTTTGACACTTGCGATTAAGATATTTTACAAGCGGTATATAATTGTGATTATTTGGATAACCTGAACCGGTAAGCTATATCGGGGAATATACTGAATAATGATATGTTAATATGAAGAGTAGTTACGCGTATGTGTTGAGATGCGTTTCCTGGCCTCTATACTAGTTCATTTGATTTATGTGGAATCAAAGTTGATCAGACATTTGATTGCACTTCTGTACAGGATCCATATTATGATCCGCATTTTACCCGGCCAGATTAGCGATGATTTTGCGCATGAATCGTCGCTATTGCATTGGATTGAACACAGGGTGGTATCTACGCGTGATTATGTGTATGATTACCGTTGGGGTGAATAACACGATTCATTATGACGTAATTGTTTATTCGGTGTCTGTGATAATTATTCCGAAGATGGGGCATGAATAATTTAATTAGTATATGTGTCCGTCGTGACACATGCTATTATCTGAGTGCTAATGATGCAAAACGGTCTGACAAATTATGAACTTGGCATTTAAACTTGTATGACTGGAAATGCTTCATGTTTCTTGATTTGATTTAGCATTTAAATGAATGCATGCGATTCGCCTGAAATTTGAAGAGGCCGAAGTTATTTGCGTCTCCCTAATTGTTGATTGAGGCGAAAATAAAACGTGTTGGCCGCCAGGTGATAACTTCCTGGAGATTAAATATTGCCTTGCTGTGAGGGATCCATGTGCGTGATTTATACGGGTACATGGCGTTAAATTTCTGTATTATTGGCCAACCCACTTTGTATAGTTAAGATCGGTTTCTTTGATTAATTAAGCCTCGATTTTGTGCATCTGGGCGGGTTGGTGAAAAGAAATATGTCACCCACTTGGTGCGTGTGTGATTGCCATATCGTGTTACATGCACTGCACATGGTCTGGCACTCCTGGTTTTGCGGGATGACAATTCTCTCTTTGTATTTGTCTTTTTACGGCAGGATGCTATTTATTTATGATAGGTCGAGATTGTCCAATAATATTCGTTGCATTTCGCGCGGTATAGATCTGGTCGTCTTTGTTAGAAATTGGTAATTTTTACTTTGTCAGTTTGTTTCCTGGAGTTAAGTTGTTGAGTTTTATTCAGTTAAAGTTTATACATGTGTGAACTGTTTTCGTTTCGTGCTTTTGGATATAGAGTTGAGTTTATGAGGTTAGTTGCTTTTATGATTATGTATGTTATCTAATTATGGTAGTTGTTTAAATATTTAATTTTCCTATATCGACATGCTCTGTTCGTCTGTGCTATTTCTGTCGGTTTGGGTGGTTATATCAAAAGGATCATAATTTTCGGTTGACATGTTATATGTATCGCAACTGGACTTGCTTTTACGCTTGTTTTGTTGTACTAATTGTTGGGTTGACATGTCATACGGATTGTATGGCTCGGTTGATGAACTTGCATTGTACATTTTTGCTACATCGTTTTGAGTTAGCATATCATAAGGGTTGTATGGTTCGGTTGATGAAAATGATTGTTTTTCATGATCGCGTTTTGATGCTATTAATTTATGTGCCATCTCTGGTAAGGGAACTGGTTCATTTGAAGCCGATCCGTCCCGGATGACGCGGTTTTGTCGTATTAACTGTGTTAAAGGGGCTGTCTCATGTTTCTCATTTTCGGTGTCCGAATTGTTACTATTACTCGATATATCAGCATCTGAGCTTTGTGTTGATGAATTGTGCGGGAATACAAATCTGCTTTTTCGAACTTTGTGGTTCTCCTGTAATTGTGGCGTATGCCATTTCGTTGTTGCCAATTTTAAATGTTTAGCATGACTTTTAGATAAACTGCCTGTGATTTGATTACGAATTACATACGAAACTGGTCCTGTTTGTTTAATTATCACCCAAAATGGATCATATTTCATAGATAGTTTATGGGTTTGTTTGTGATTCTTAACATAGACCTGGGAACCTATGGGAAATTCCGGTATTTTGCCTTTACTGTTTTTGTTTCGTTTCGTCTTGGCTTGTTTCATATTTTGTTTAACTAATTGAAATGCGAAGTGCTGCTTCTCTAGTAACTGTTGAATGAGGCATTCACCCGTGTATTTTTGTCGTGGTGTCAGTATCTTGTCAATATTTATTTGGGGGTGTCTGCAGAAAGTTAAAAAATATGGAGAAAATTGAATCGTTGCTGAGACATGAAAATTCATGGCTTCTGATGCAAAATTGATAAATAGGTCCCATGATGTTGGATTTCCCTCAGTTAATTTGGCTAATATCCCGTTGTAGTCGCGATGAGATCTCTCACTTGACCCATTGCTGAAAGGGGCATAGAACGAGGTCTTGCGATGCTGAATAACATAGTAGTTAGATATTATTTTGAAGACTTCACTGCATACGTCACTCCCATTATCTGAGACCAGACAAGCTGGATAACCAAATATGGTGAAATACTGAGTCATAAGTCTTTCAGCGACCACTTCGGCATGTTTTGTGGGAAGCGCATATGCCATTTTGTGTAAACTGAATAAATCTATGACCGTTAGAATGTAGGAATTGCCGCTGGCTGTGGGTGGGTTAAATTTTCCCATTAAATCTATCGCGATCATTTCTCCTGGTCGGCTCGGTATATCCGTCATTTGATTTGGAATACGGGCAGTGTTTTGATTTCTTCGTTTACAAATGTGGCAATTGTTAGCGAAACTGACTATCATTGGGAACATTCGCGGCCAATAATATCGCAAACATATGGTGTGGTACCCCATATCAAAATCCCCCTTGGTGCCACCATGGTAAAACACCACGGTAAACCATGGTAAAAAAAACCGAGATATTTTGGCCACCCATTGTGGTGTCACCATGGTGGTTTACCATGGTGGTTTACCATGGTTTTACCGTGGTTGTAATACCGTGGTGGTTTACCGAGGTGTTACCATGGTGGTAAACCACCGTGGTAAACCACCTTGGTAAACCACCATGGTGACACCACGATGGGTGGCCAAAATATCTCGGTTATTTTTTACCATGGTTTACCATGGTGGTATACTTTGGTTTACTGTGGTGTTACCATGATGGTGTACTGTGGTTTACCGTCGTGTTACTATGGTTTATCGTGGTGTTACCATGGTGGTATACTGTGGCTTACCGTGGTGTTACCATGATGGTATACTGAGGTTTACCGTGGTGTTACCATGATGGTATACTGTGGTTTACAGTGGTGTTACCATGATGGTATACTGTGGTTTACCGTGGTGTTACCATGTTTCACCGCGGTGTTACCATGGTGGTATACTGTGGTTTATCGTGGTGTTACCATGATGGTATACTGTGGTTTACCGTGGTGTTACCATGGTGGTATACTGTGGTTTACCGTGGTGTTACCGTGGTGGTATACTTTGGTTTACCGTGGTGTTAGCATGATGGTATACTGTGGTTTACCGTGGTGTTACCATGTGGTATACTGTGGTTTACCATGGTGCTATACTTTGGTTTAACGTGGTGGTTTACACTTGTTAACCATGGCAGTTTACTGCAATATTGCTACATGTTACCATTTCATGAGATTCCATCCACAGCCATGTAAATTATTAAATGTTCTGTGGTTCGATCTGCACACCGTAGCTTCTAACGCTCTCCGCTATACACCCCACTCACATATTAAGCTCATGTTGAGAATGCATGAGTACGATGGCTAACGTTCTGAAATGCATACCAACTGAATTTTAATCAAGAAAAGTTACTATCGGCTCATCGGGGGTAATGTCGATGGTTGTGATCGATATGAAAATTATTTTTCTTTCAGATGATACCGGATTGCATCGATAACAACCATCGGCATTACTCCCAGTGAGCCGAGTAACTTTTATTTATCAAAATTCAGTTGCTATGCATTTCAGAAAATTCAGCCATCATGCTCCTTCTCGACTGTATGAGGTTTAGCGTATGGTGTGGGTTGGTGTATAGCGGAGCGCGTTACAAGCTCCTGGGGATTAGCATGTTCGTGTTAAATGTAATGAATAATTAAAGATCATTGATAACAGATCTTAGACTTATTATAGCAAAGTTGTTAACATTGCGAGTATACACCTTGAGAATGGCAGCAACAATTAGCATTATTATTTATTTGAAAAAACCTCAGGGAGTTTCGTCGTCACTGAAATTGTCTCTATTGTTTTCAGGGCCGGGAAACTCCGTCACGTGACCGCTAATTTCGTCACCAAAATTTCCGAGTAAAACACAATGTCGTCTACTATATGCTTGTTTTTCAGAACTGCAGAGTCCAATTATTTGCTAAAACAATCTAAAACAAGAAAAGTTTACTCGAACAACAAAACGCACATGGGTCGTAAACCGGAAGCACAATTTCGGGATCCCACAATTTCGTACTATAAACCTCGTACCATAATGCCTTATTTAAGTTGTTTTTCTTTGGTGTGTTTTTTGCTTGCGTTCTCTCTCCCTCTTTATCTCCCTCTTTCTCTCTCTATCTCTCCAAGGGTGGCCATGAGAGAGATTGGATAGTTGGGTAGTAGTGATAATTATTTATTTCGTTGATAACAAGAATAAAAACATAAGAACTTGAATGAATATGAACAATTACGATGACTAAATGTGACGAACGGAGTGACGGAATCAATATGATGCATGAATATGACGAACGAATATGACGGAATGAATATGACTCTATTGCGTGTAAGGATATACGCACCGCCAATAAACACTGTTAAAATATATTTCGGCCAGTTTGACCGAAGTTGAATTTTACAAAAAGTGAGCATATTATATCATCACTATTGAAACAGGTATTCCACGAAGCACCGGATCAGATATGGACTCCAGGAGGACAATGCGAGCCCATGTAAACCTTCCGCGAAATGAATAACGTATTTGTGTACCGTACATCTTAGATTTTCAAACCAGAGATGTTTTTCCCCGAAAAGAGTCATAATTGTGGAAATATCTAAAATACGTAATTGTGAGATGTAAATTGTACATATTGATAAATATTGCCTGTTGTGTTGGAAGCAAACAGTACTAAATTATAACATTATAAAATATGTATTAAAGGTAAACAAAGTCTTCCAAACAACTCCATTCAGTTTATATATTTATTCCATACTAAAACATATTCCTATTAATTATTACAGTATATACGTTTGTTCGTTAAAAGTTATAACTGAGATATCATTTATAATAATTAATAATATCTTCACGTCGATCTAAACATTCTTATATTATGAGATACAGCATTACATATACAACTATTGACAATGCAGTAGAATAGTAATGTGCTGTAGTATGCAAACCTGCTACATATATACTGTGACAAGCTACGTATATTGGTACAATATGGCAGCATGTTATAAACAATTAATGACTCACCATATACCATTGTATATATTGTAAATAATAAATTAATCGAAGCATGTAAATACCATTGTAGATGCACGAGACCCACAACATGGTAAATAGCATTGTGGTTGAAGGTCAAAGTGAAATGTAATAGTGGTACCTTGATTGAAAACTTCACTGGTGCTCTGATACCACCGTGGTTATACTTGGTGAGACCATGCTTCACCTTGGTAGAAAAACTTTACTGTGCTACCACCGTGGTGATACCTTGGTGTCACCTTGGTAGAAAAACTTTACTGTGCTACCACCATGGTGATACCTTGGTCGGGTTTGGTCCCACCATGGTTTTACCTTGGTACAAAAACTTTAGTGTGCTACCACCGTGGTACCACCTTGGTGCCACAATGGTTTCACCTTGGTACAAACACTTTACTGTGCTACCACCGTGATACCACCTTGGTACCACCGTGGTGTTTTCACCGTGATGCCACTTTACTGTGCTACCACCATGGTGAACAAAGATGTCACCATGGTGAACCAAGGTGGTACCTTGGTGAAACCATGGTTTTACCAAGGTGACACCAAGGGGGATTTTTATATGGGACATTCGTTGGGAGCCATTATGACCGACGATATGATATTCAGAAATTATCTGCTTAGTCAGCTTTTCCGGGACATAAATGCTTTACGATGCTTGCTCAATAAATACAGACATATAGTATAGAATTCCGTCTTTCAATATATGTTGCTTTGTTATCTTTTCGGGTGGTTTATCGGATTTTAATTTGCGAATTATGTCTGAAATAATGTGGTCCTCTTTCTGCATTTCTTCGATATTGTTGGGTACATTTAGTTGTTCATTTTCGGAAATTAGTATAGTGTCGGGCAACGTATGCGCTTTTTGTTTACCTATTGTCTTGACATAATTTTTTATTTTCTGTGAATCTAATATGTTTAGTGATCCGTCGTTGATCGTTATGTCATATGGCGTTTTCTCTTCGCTCTCCACTGAACATTCTGACATACTCTGTTGGTTTGTCGGGTCCACTCGAGAACAAAAATCAGCGGCGATATTTTCACTTCCTTGTATATAAGTAATTTTTGGATTGTATGCGGAAATTTCAATAAACCATTTATGAATACGTTTATTAGCCATCTGAGTATTTTGAAACCTAGAAAATAGGGGTAAATGATCTGTTCGTATTTCTACGTCCGATCCCTCTAGATAGAAATTGAGTTTCTTTAGACATACATATATGGCGAGTGCTTCGCGCTCTGTAGTACTGTAATTTCGTTGAGAGTTATTCAACTTTTTGTTAACAAAGCAAATTGGAAATTCCGGGGTTTTGTTATCAGTTTCTAGTTTGTTTTCTGGGTATGGCTGGACTAATGACCCCCCACTGAATGCATTGATGCATCGCAATATAAGATCATTTTCCTGTTCCTATCAGGGTAGGCCAGAGTAGGTACTTTAAGCAAATTTTGTTTTAGTGTATCAAAAGCATTTTGACATTCTTCGGACCATGCAAATTTTGCGTAACGAGCAGTTAATGTCAGCAGTGTCAGAGAAATCTTTACAATAGTTCCGATAAAAATTGAAAATCCCTAATACTCTATGGACTTCTTTCACTGATGTTGGGGCCGGCACATCTTGTATGGCTTTAACTTTGGCGGGATCTGGGCGCGTTCCATTTTGTGATACGATATGCCCTAAAAAATTTACTTCTTTCATATAAAATTGGGACTTTGTTAATCGTGCTACTAATCCATACTCTCTGAATCGTTCGAATACTATTTTGAGGTGCTGTTTATGGAGGGCCTCCGTTTCGCTGTGACAAATTAAATCGTCGACAAAGCTGTCAACAAAACTTAACCCTTCCAATGCTTTATGGATTAATGTCAAAAACGTCGCGCTCGAGTTGCTATAGCCAAATGGGGCCCTTGTGAAAGAAAACAATCCGAAATCTGTGTTCATAATTAACTTTTCTTGATGTTCTTTGAAAACACCGATAACATGATAAGCTTGGCTAATGTCGATTGTGGAAAAAACTTTGGACTTTTGGAGGCGGCTGGAAACTTCGGTAAAAGAAGAGAGGTACCATCGTAATGGGACGGTGATTTTATTTAGCCTTCTCAGGTCTATACATAGTCTATAATTTTGATTTCCATTAGAATCTACTGTTCCTTTACGAATCAATATGGCAGGAAATGAACAGCTCGCGTTTGTAGTTTTCTTTATAATACCAGCATCTAATAATTTTTGAAGTGCTTTTTCCACGTGTTCGCGTCTATGTAATGGAGTAGGATAGCACGACAAAAGATAGGTTCTGCATCTGGTTTGGTATCAACACGCATGACTATTTTATCGCAAAATCCTACCTTATTTGGATCGTTTGTAAACACATCTTGATATTGGGAGACCAGTTCAAGTAGTTCAATTTTGTGGTGGTCGGGGGCACATATATCGTCCAATTTGAAAGGTTTGTGGCCAGCCTTAGGTGGGTTTTTTGTTTGATTTTCTATACTAAATACTTCTTGAGAATCATTCACTTTATTTGTGGTGGCTACCCTAGCCTTTGTTTGACAGATCTGGTCTGAACTTAGGCCATGTGTTTTCGCAAATATATTACCTTTAGATATAGACATATACGAGTCTGAATTATTCATGATCATGACCGGTATATCTCGTTTTGATGCAGAAACTATCCCGTCCATAATGGATACATTAGGTTCATCCTTAAATATGCCGATATCGGCGTGACTTACTCCAAGATATGGTGTCTCATACATGTCTGGTGTACCAATTATTTTTGTGTTCACCAATGCACATGAATGGGGTGGTAATTTGATATCTTGCCGCGAACGTAGCAATGATGCTATATGTAAATCCTGTAACGTGGGAAATGTTTTGTTGCCTATTCTAAATGCATTCAAATCGAAATAGAGTCTTACATGTTTTTCTGTTAAAAAATCGCGACCAAAAATCGCTGATCTTGCTAGGTTGGGTAATATAAAGAATTTATGTACTAATGACATTGATCCAATTTTGAAGGGCAAATGTATACTGCCGTATACTTGCATATTTTGGCCTGTTGCTGAGGTCAGAATTATTTTTTCTATTAGTAACGGGGGGTTATTTGGAAGGGAGCGATATACGTCATATTTTAAGCAACCTGTACTTGCCCCAGAGTCAAGTAATGCCCTAATGCGTTGGTTACCAATTTTAATAATTGTTGAACAAGGCGTTTGCTGTTGCAGTCCTTGTGCAATCTCTGCATGGTACTTGAGTTTAGGTAATGTATGCAATTGCATCTGTTCAGACTGGTTATTTATACTTTGACAGTTTTTAATTGGTTCATTATTATTATTTTGGTAAACTGTTGTATTTCGATTAGCTTTTCGTTGGTTTTGATTTTAATTTTTGCATCGCTATTAATGTCCTTTTGTTTGAGAACGGTGTTATGTAATCGTTTATTCATATCTGTTCTAACGTGACCAGCGGGATTTATATTTATCATTATCACGTGTTTGTTCATGCTCGTATCAGCATGATAAGATGTATTCGGTTTCGATTTATTGGTCTGGTCTGAACGATGTCTCTGTTCTTTTGTAGTAACACGTGCTACTCTGGTGTTTAGGGTACCAGTCACTGGTTTACTTGCGTAACAGCTTCTGGTAATTAGGTGCACATTTATTTATGGTCATATGTTTTGACAGTGTTTTGAAGACGGTTTTAGTTTGATATCTCGCTCTCTGGTGTGATGTATTATGATGATGATGATTATGATTTTTAGAATGTCCTTGCGGCTTCTTCAAAGACATTCTTACATGTTTAAATATTGTTTCTTATTGGCGATGCGTCTTCGGCAATTACGGATATCGTGGTTGTTCATCTTACATAGTGTGCAAAACTGGCGTTTAATTTTATTTGAGAAGTTTGGCCGGTTTGATTTGTAGTCTATATTGTTTACTCGATCCTGACGGATATAATTGTTTTGTCTATTAAAGTTAGCGTTTTGAAATTTGGATGGCATTCGGAATGGGGGGTTTTGCTGATGATTTGCGCGGTGCACTGGTTTGTTAGTTGCATAGCTATTAGATATATTATTGCGCGGTCTCCATAGTATGGGACGCCGCCTAAAATGATCAACTTCCATGGGTTGTGGGACGAGTCGTGCATTTGGTTTAATAATATTTATTCCCAATAATAATTGTTACAATATGATATATTGGTAATTCATGTTACCATGTTCCTTGTGTATGGGAGTGTATTCGGCTGTAAGCCTATATGGCTTATATATGCCGTCTCCACAAGTGACCTTATCATCGGTGGACAAAATATAAAATGGTGCGACAAAGCAAGCAATATTATGCTTGCATTACTCGAGTCGCGTCCCGTCGTGGAGTTGTCGGAGACAGGTAATGAATTGGTATATTCATGTACTAAATGTTTACACCATGTCTAATATATTATAGTATGGGTTTCATAGAATGGGTTCGTAAGAGCAATACAGACACAAGCATATATACAACATGTGTGTGTGTCACCTGTCGTGTCGGTCAACAGCTATTTCAATATTTCCATATATTAGATATTTACTTAATGTAATTATTATTGGACAGTGCAGTGCATATAATCTATATATATGTTAGCTCGAAAAGCGTTCTGTCATGATTATGAATTTCTGGACTGTTTTAAATGTAGAAATATTTTCGCTCAGACTATTTGAAATTGTGCCGTTCAGTGCGCTCTCAATGGTTGTTCTCTCCAAACTACCAGAAAGACATTTGTTTCTTTGTCTACTGTATAATGGGCAGTGGAATAAGAAATGATTCACCGTTTCATCACTTCCACACACACAATGAGGACTTGATCTGAGAAAAGTTTCACACAGGTCTTTATTAAGAAAACTACAACCAAGTCGCAATCTGCAGTGATGTATTTGCGCTGGGCGTGAGTAATAGTAATAGTGGTAAATATAAGGTTCTCTGCGGTTATCCGTGCTTCCTATTGCCGACTTAAAGTCACACAATGTTTCACACTTCCGCACATTGTCTGGGAGTGTGTTCCACATCTCAACGGCTGAGGGAAGAAAGGACTTTTCGTATGACGCAGTATCACTAGAAGGGTTAGTTAGGTGATGCTTTCTCAGTGGATATCGGTGCATATTCTCTGTTGATCTCGGAACTAAGGTATATAGATATTGGGGTGTCATTTTATAGAACATTTTGTAGAATTGGCATAATTTGGAGATTTTCCGACGTTCTGACAATTTTTCCCATCCAGTTTCCTTTATGAGGTTTTCATTACTGCAGCTTTTTGTTGCTCCAGTTACTATTCTCGCTACCTCATATTGCACTTTTTCGAGCAAGTCGCTTTCGCCATTAGTACAATTGTCCCAAACAGGAGAAGCAAAATATATTCTAAAATAGGACGTATATAAACAAAATAAATTCTTTCAAGGGTTCTCCTGTCTAGGACAAATTTGTTCTTTGCAAGCAAAGCCACTTTTTTGGCTGCTCTCTTTTGAGTTTCAGTTACATGATGGCTCCAGTTACCATTGTTGTTGAATGTCAGTCCTAGATGTTTATAATTAGACACAGTTTCTATTACTTATATTACTATTATTAAAGGTTTGTGTATAGGTTTGTTATCTTTTCGCGATATTATCATTGATTTTGTCTTAGGGGCACTAAATTTGACGTTCCACTGTTTGGACCACCTCATAATTTTTTCAAGTCAGAATTCATGACATCAGCCGCTAAATCTGGATCTTCTATTCATAGATAAATTGATGTGTCGTCGGCGAAGAGCTTTATATTACATGTGAGGTCATTCACAATATCATTTATGTAAACTAGGAATAAAAGAGGGCTTAGTATTTACCCTTGAGGGACACCTGCCAGGACGGGTTTCCATGATGATTGCACCCCTTCAATGCATACCCTTTGCCTCCTCTCACACAAGTAGCTAGACAATAATGTCAAAATATTCCCTTCTATACCACATTTTTGTAATTTGAAAATTAGTCCTTTATGCCAAACCTTGTCGAAAGCTTTGCTAATATCACAAAATAGGCATCTGATTTCCTTTCCTTCTTCTAGATTTGAAATTATATACTGGTATATCTCAGTTAATTGGTATATGGTGGAATCTTTTGGAGTGAATCCGGATTGCAAATTAGTGAGGAGATTGTTATCCCTTAGGTATGTGGAGAGACTTTTATAGATACATTTCTCAAAGACTTTAGAAATACAACTGAGAAGTGCGACTGGACGATAGTTACTCGGTTCAGAGGGATCACCTTTTTTGAAAATGGGCGTTATATTCGCGCGTTTCCATTCAACTTGGAAATGTGATTCTTCAATATATTTATTTAATAAATATGCCAAGGGATTTGCTATGGAGCTAGCACATTATTTTAAGTCGTGCATTTGGTGTTGTTCATTTGACCTAGATGTTCTATCACCATAGCGAAGTTTGAACCTCTGTTTAACGTTCATTTCTTTCATTGCGATCTCTGTGGCACGGTCGAGCGATGTTGGGTCATCTTTAATTAAGGTATATTTTATGTGGTCATCACGTATGCCATCCGCGAAAAATGTTACCAGTTGTGTTTGTACCGCGCGTGTATTTATTTCGTCAATAAAGGCGGTGTTTGCTAGTGATCGAATTCTCTCTGCGAACATAGGTATTGTTTCCTGGTGTGTTTGTTTTAATGTTCTCAACATGGCCAAGGCCTGTGGTGCGTCACTGATTTCGCTGAAACGAGATCGCAACTGCGCTTTTAAATCAGGCCATGTGACCGTTAGTGTGCCGTTAACCGTATTTTCATTGATGTATCGCTGCACGAATTCGGAAACAGATGAACGACTTGTCTGGGCCGCTATTTTAATTATTGTTTCATCCTCTGCACCAAGTGTCGAAGAATATTTCTCTATTTCGTGCATCCAATTGGAAAATTCTGATGGTTTACCATCAAATGATCTAACCATTGCGTTCATACCTATAATAGCAGATACTGTTGCTTGTGAATGGGTGGCGGCGGAAGTCTCACGCATTGTCATGTTAAATTGACCTATTTCTCGCGTTAATTGAGAGATGAGGGTATTCTGAGTGTCCTGCGCGCTCGAATTTGAAAGGATGGATTTGGTATATTTATGTCTTGCATGTTTGAATTACTGGCCGCGTGTAGGTGGCATTCTCGTTCCATATTGAAAGTTCGACTAAATAAACTATCTTGATTAAAATATTCTACGGATTCGGGTGGCGGTGGTTCCATGAAAGTTAATTAAATATTTTTGATTTGAAAATTGTTTGGGGGCAAGGCCCTACGACGCGAAAAATTTAGGGTGGAATTGGGTGTTAATAATCAAGCCTCTAACAAGGTGTGAAAACGCACATCTGGCAAAAATGACTCACCGAATCCAATGAATAAACTGTCACAACTGTCGAGTTCAAATTGTCTATTTTGTTCTTGTCTTGGGTAATGTCGTCTTTTCTTCACCTTTTTCGTCTATGTTATCTTCTTTTGGCTGCGATCTTCATAAGTAATTTATAAAGTTTCTCTTTGTCTTGGCTGCGATCTTCTTTAGCAATTTATAAAGTTTTCTTTGTCTTGGCTGCGATCTTCTTTAGCAATTTATAAAGTTTTTCGTTGTTTTGGCTGCAATCTTCTGTAGCAATTTATAAAGTTTTTCTTTGTTTTAGCTACAACCTTCTGTAGTAATTTATACATGATTCTCTTCTTTGTTTGGCTGTGATCGTTAGGACTTCGTTGTGTCGTGCTTAGCAGAACTGCATCACGGTACCATTTCATCTATGTGAAGGAATAAGACTGTTCTCTGTATAAATTTTATTCATCTGTAACATCATGTAGTAAGCAGCATGTGATGGTAAATGATACATAATTGTGAATCAATCATAGATGTCATAGAACGACCGAAGGCGTCGCTTATTAATTAGCGATTCCATGTTGACAGATGTCAGGTATGTCTGAAGAGCCAGAACTAATTAAAGAGTAGATTAATGTTTGGTTTATATAGACGCCAATGACTTATAGCAGTCATTAGGATCTTCCTTTGTCTGTCCCGACCGATGGGTGAACTACAGTTGTTACATAAGACCTTCTTTCCTTTGTGGCTAGTATTGCATAACTCATAGGTCGCGGCCTCTCCGTGTATGACCTTGGCAATTTGGTTGGGGTAACTATAGTTCGATTATATTCTGTCTCCCCCATAGGTAAATTGGATATGTTTAGTATGTACTATCACGTCCCTTGAATAAGAAGGGTCGGGTGCATTACTCTACAGTCGTCATTAAGTGTGTCAAATTGATATGGGCGATTCGATAACTCACTTTTCACACAATCATTGTTAACCGGGTCACTGCACGTGGACTGTGTGCCATAGTGCGATTAATTAAAATCATTGCCCCAGTAATCCGAAGCGAACTTCCTATGTGCATCATGTCTGGACCATATGTAATCTTACAATTCATTCAATAAGTCTGAGAAATCAATGGAGGGAAAATATCTGATAATCTCGCAGTAACATTTCTTGGTTTCCCAATGCAAACAGTCTCCGAGAATATCAAGAATTTCATCATTGTTTGACATTAGCCGCTTGGAAATCACAAAATTTATAAATCTGAAGCGAAACAATGGCCAATTACAACCATCAAACCACAAATTCCGAGGGAGGTCCCATTCTCCCTTTCCAAATTCATAGGTTTTACTTGGGACTTCCATTCTCATGAAAAGATGACTCAACACAAATAAATATTAAATATAATCATTAAACGGAAAGAAATTTCATGAATCTTAATATTTATCAAGATTACGTAATATTTATCAATATTACTGAAACGTGTGTCTCAAATATTAATTGAGACAACAATTGAGAAAAAAATCCTCAATTTCTATCAAGTGGATAACACAAAGTCTTAAATCACCCATTTTCCCAACTATTTCGAGAAACTAATCTCAAATAATGTTTATTTCATTAGAAAAATGAAATATATATAAAAAATCGGGACGGATGCGGCCCGATGACAACATATTTTAATAGATTGAAAATCAAGCCATCAAAAAAAATTATCTGTCACCTAATGGCAGCTAATTTGAATATCAAATTTGTCTCAATTTTAATTGAGAAAAATTTCCTCAATTTCTGAGAATTCTGACAAATTCAGAAAAGATCATGCGATATGGCACAACTATTTTTTGTGGAATTTCCCACGCATTGCAGCGACAATGTAGTATTTTTTGGGGTCCTATATTAACCACAAGGCATACTATTGGTCTACATGTTCTCAGTCTCAGTCATCACAGTTCACACAGTACATACCTGGATTCTGAGCTGCTCCCGCTGCTGTTTGTCGGGCCGGCCCAAGATCTTCATCTGGTCTTTCCTGTATGATAGCTAAACAACAACTGAACAACAGACTGAGATGAGAGGGCAGGGGTGACATGGGATAATTACTCACCCAGTCACACCTCATGGGTCATGCCATGATTGTATCATTATCCATTGATCCCCAGTTATGCTGGGTGAAGTCAGGTAAACATTCAAGACTGACCCAGATTGACGGTGCAGAACTAAGTCTGTACCCATGATATTCTTTAAGGGAGTGAAATACATGTGTATATTATAACCCAAATTATACCACACTATGTGCCAATACGGGTACATATAACTCTTAAGGCTATCAGAACGGTTTGATTATTTATATATAACAAAGTCAATAATGTTCAATCATCGGTATCTGGGTTTCTCTTCCTGTCGTCTGCTTGGGTTGGGATCTTCTTCCGTCTTCATAGGTTGTGTGTGTCTGCTTGTCTTCTACTCGGTTGAGTTCCGGTTGAGTTCGTCTTCCTGTCGTCTGCTCTTCTTCTTCCTCCGTCGGCGCATCAGTGGGGCGTTGTTAGAAATACAAGAGCATAATGTTTACCTTGTATTTCCGTCCATTGCTCCACTCTGCTCTTCTAAGCGTCCGAGGGTTCGTGATGATCGCTTGTGTTGGTCAGATAGAAACTGGTTAGAACTCTCTTCTCATGTCGGCTTGTTTCTTCCTAAAATACCCAGTGTCTGCTAATGACGGCCATGTGTATTTTCACGGCGCGTCGGTTCATCGTACTTAGGGTAATTGAGTTATCGTCATCTCCCCATGGGTCCTATTAACTCTCCTGGTTTCAGTAGCTTTCTAGGCGATACATCTGGTCTTGCTAATCCTCAAGACCGTGTTCTGTTTACTCCACAAATCATTTCCCTATGTTATTGCATGGACGCTCGCTAATTCGATTTGGTGCTCAGTACTTGCGATCTAGATGTGGTCAACAGCGACGCTGATATGTTTGGTAATCGAGCGCCCCTCTGACAGAGATTTCCTATCTTCTTCCCGGGTTGAAAGTTATGTCCCTGTGGTTGTCTTGGCACATTACTCCTTCACTTTTTCGATTTAAAGTTGATCTTGAAATCGCAAGTCCAATTCGTCGCTGCGCAGCAGGTCGATGATTCGTCGAAGTGTTTCGCAACAGCGGCATCGGCGATGGATAGCTGGTTCGATGTCGGTCGTCTCCGTGTAGATCGGGTCGTCTGGGCGTCTCTCAGACAACTCCGACCCACTGGCTGTGACTCTTTCGGTGTAAAACTATGATTGAAATTTCATGGCGTCGTCATTTTCGTCATCATCGGATGTCGAGGTATTTTCGTCCTCAATGTCCGAGTATGGGGTAGGTTCTGACAACTGGTCGACCCTTGTTCCACCGCCATGGTCAGCCTGTAATACTCAAACGGATATTTGTGTGAGGTTTGAGAACGAATGACACAGTCAGAATACACAATGGTTAATTTTCCAATTTATCGGTATCGCTTGAGGGTCGTCAGATCGGCCCAATACGAAAATGGAATTTACAACTAATTATATAGATGGATTTGTTGACGAACAGTTTAAACACAAGATAAGTCGGGGTGATTGATTTCAATTATCAAAACGTATGACTGAATGTCGGGATTTATAGTCCCTATTCAACGCTTGCTATAATCATTCTGATGATTATACAACTATAATACCATGGACATCGTTATGCAACAATTAATATTTGAAATATATGAAATGCATAAATGTCTATATACATGCGAATGATTCTGATATCCGCGCAACAATAATTACGGAGGAAATTCGGAATACATTAATATACGATACATAATTAATACTAATCCAAATCCGCCACAGATGTGGTCAGCCTCTGACGGCTATAATTGGATATACATGTAGGCGTTCCTGAGTGTTGTCCCGGAATAGCGCAGACGGCTTTGGTGCATCCGTCTCCATTGCTTCGTCGATGGGTTCTTTGAACACGGCATTCAGGATATCCTCAGGTCGCTGGTCTAACTGCTTATTATACATAATGGCTAACCTTGGCAACTGATGTTTAACAAATTTCCACCAGAATCGGTGGGTCAAGATAATGAAAATTACTACTGTAACTACGTTACTAGGGCAAAATACCACCCTGGCCATCTCTACCATTCATTGGGGTAATACTTTTTCGTTCACTAAGTCAGTCGTGAGCATATTTTCGATCGTGTTTAATTGAGCGGGGTGCGCTTAAACGTAGTAACCCTACGGGTGGCGGTGTGCACGTCGGCGCGGTGCTCGTTATCTCTCGGCGCGTGATTGTAAAGTTTAAGGGTTTATTTATTGAATTGCTACGCGCAAGTGTCGGGTTTCATGGGGCGCGCGACCTGTCATTGATCTGAACATGACCATTTATTTGCGATTTGGTCTGGGGCGTTGGGCTAACTATTTTCAACATTTACGAAGCCAGGTTAGGTTTGCCAATAAGCCAGTTAAGGGTAGGGTCGCATTTCTTCTGTAATGGACCCCAGGTCACTGTTTCGAGCACTCTATTATTATCGCTGATAGCACGGCTTGAAACAACGGTTTATCTATTAAGTTGCTGCTCGCTCCATTCATGAGCTGCTTACACTTGCGAGGGGCCGGTACGGGCCTACATTCACGAGGGTTTTGTTCAATGGCGGCCACTTCCATTAACTCATCCTCTGAGCTGTCATCACTCGTAACCATCTTTGTTACTTTGCGCCCGTGTCGACGAGGCGCTGGAGCGCGTCGTGCCTTGGCACTCGGCTCTGGTCTCTCGTCCATGGACGAGTCAGGGTTTTGTAGCGGCTCTGAGCGCGCGAGTCGCGTTTTCCTACGCTGTAAGCGCATCTTAAGCTCGCTTAAAGGGACATCTTCGTCATCGGAGTCCGAACATTGTCTCCGATATCGAGCGATTACATCATCTGGTAATGGTTCTGTTTCATCGCCAGAAGACCCACCCACAGGGTTAGGGGCAGGAACGTCGCTATCTTCGTCTTCGGGGGGAACAACATACGTTTGAGCACGCTTGTTGTTGTCAGTTTTGGGGATTTCCCATTCCAGGTTGGCTTTGCGCATATGTTCAGCATGGGATTGTGTGACTTTCCCAGTTAATTGATTCCTTAACTCGAAAGTAACGGGCGTTATTTGCTTGGTTATGCGGAAGTAGGGTTTCCATTTGCTTTCAAGTTTGCTTTTTCGTAAATGATTCTTCACATAGACGGCCTCGCCAATCTCGAATTTGGTGTCTGTGGCCTTTTTGTTAAATTTCGCTGCTTGTTGGCGTTTCGCCTGTTTCACGTGTTTGTGTACCATCATAAAGGATTTGTGCTGTTGTTGCAGAGCTATCTGATGGTAATCTTCTCCCGCGTATTTACGCCTGGGTTTTAGGAGATTGTCTATTGGGAACACGACGTCTCGGTTGTATAACAAGAAAAAGGGGGAGAATTTAGAAGTTTCATTTTTGTTAAATCGAATCGCAGCTAGTGCTTGATTTAAATGGACGTCCCACGTGTTTATTTGGTCTGCCACTTTCTTTGAGACAATGTCTTTAAAAGTCCTGTGAAATCTCTCCACTCTACTGTTGCTCTGGGGGTGATAATAAGACGTAGTCACGTGGTGAATGTTCAAGGCCTTCAGAGTGTCCCTGACCTTGTAATTAATGTTCTCACTGCCGTTATCAGTTATTATTTCTAGAGGGCATCCATGTCGCGGGAATATCTCGTCGATCAAGAGATGAACAACGTTATCGGCCGACTTGTCCTTGACCGGAAACGCTTCTGCCCACCCGCTATATAAGTCTATGAAGCTGATAATGTAGCGGTTACCCGATAGCGACGTGGGGTAGGGCCCTGATAGGTCCAACCCAAGTTTGGCAAAAGGGTAGGGGGGCGTGTCCGTTATTTGCATTTTAGGGGATTGTTTTTGCAGAGACCTGACTTGGCAGGTCACGCACTTTCCAACGTAACAGTTTAGTTCCTTGTACAGTCTGGGCCAAAAATATTTCGACCTAATCGCATCATGCGTTTTGTCTACTCCCACGTGGCCGTTATCATCGTGGTATTGTTGGATTATGTTGGTTTGAAGATGTGCGGGCACCCAAAGGCGTGGGGTCGGTTCTGCGTCAGCACTCGAGAGGTAATAGAGTACCCCGTCAATCATCAAGTGTTTGTCATTCCGGGTGTCCTCGCCTTTGTCGAGGGCCTCCAGAACTGACGCAATTTCCGGGTCTTTCTTTTGTTCCTCAAGCATGTTGAAGCCTGGCTTGTTGAACAGTAGATTAGTAGGTTGGTAAGCCTGACCAATTTGAGTTTTATTCGGCAGTTCCTTTGGGGTTACCTCGCAGCTTGCGAAGTCTTTGGGTTTAAATCGAGACGAATTCAAGGCGGCGATTTCCGCTTGGGTCTCGGCGACAGTAAGGTTATTGTCGTTGATATCTACCTCTACTTCTGCCTTCTCTTGTTCCGTATAAGCATTAGGTGGCGTTCGACTGAGCAGGTCTGCGCAGTGATTATCTGGGCCAGCTATGTACTCAATGTTACAGTTATATCCAGTTATGCCCAAAGCCCACTGTTGAATTTTCTTGTTCTGCATGGGGGATTCCAAGAGATACTTCAATGGTTTATGATCTGTTTTTATCGTGAAAGTGGCGTTATGAAGGTAATGGTCCAACCTTTGTAATGCGAAGTGAATTGCATATGCCTCTTTCTCCACAGTTGGCCATCGGGTTTGAGTATCACTAAGTTTGTGTGAGAGATAATAAATTGGTTCTTCAACGCCATCTGAGCCCAACTGGGTCAGACAGGCACCGATGCAAAGGTCGCTTGCATCAGTATACAATGTATAGGGCGTGGCCGTATTTGGGTAGGCCAGGAGAGGCACTGCCGTGAGATTTTCTTTTAGTTTGTCAAACGAAATTTGGCAAGCTTGGTCCCATTTGAATTTGGCATATTTTTTTGTAAGCTGTACCAAAGGTTCAGCGATTTGCGAAAATGAGGGGACAAATCTGCGGTAGTAGTTGCTCATGCCAATGAAGGAACGTACTTCTTTTACTGATGTTGGGGGCACAAGCGACCGGATGGCCTTGACCTTGTCGGGGTCAGGTCGGACGCCGTCGGTATCAATTATAAAACCCAAATACCGTGTTTCTTGCTTTAGGAATTGGCACTTTTTTAATTTTAATTTCAGTGTATGTTGGCGCAACTTGTCAAAGACTTTCTGGATATGTTCCAAGTGTAATTCTAGGGACTCGCTGTAGATGAGGACGTCGTCTAAGTAGGCAATGGCGTAATCACCCATCCCACATAACACCTGGGCCATCAGCTGGGAGAAAACCCCTCCAGCGTTCCGGAGCCCAAAAGGCATGGAGTTGAATTCAAAAAGACCTCGGTGGCAAGCGAATGCCGTCTTTTGCTTGTCCTCCTCTGCGACCTGGCACTGCCAATAACCGCTTTTGAGATCGATAGCGGTGAAGAATTTAGATTTTCCAAGAAGTGCCAAAATATCGTCGATAACCGGAAGTGGGTATGACATAGGTTTGGTTACGGCATTTAATTGCCTGAAGTCGACGCAAAATCGTTTGGTGCCATCGCGCTTATCAACCATAACAATCGGACTTGAGTAAGGACTCGAACTCGGCCTGATAATGTCTGCTTCTAGCATATCATTTATGGCAACGTCAACCAACGGTCGTTTATTCAAAGGGGTGCGATACGGGCGAAGTTTTATCGGAGGGTGGTTTCCCGTGTCGATATGCATTTTGACTGTGCTCGTCTGTGTCAGCTCGGTATCTTTGTCGGCAAAGATGTCCGAGTTGGACTTCAACAATTTTATCAGTGTTTCTCGGTATCGCTCTGGGCACGAAACTTCGGCCAAATTTAATCTTTTCTCGCCGGTAGCGCGCGCTGACCTAGAGTTGTCTACCCTGTTATGGCCGGCGCGTCTAAGGGCGTAGCCATCGTCGCGGTAATTACGGGTCGTCGGGAACTGGGAGCTTTGTGACAAAGAGTTAATTTCGCGGCTGGTTCCAGGGTCACACACTACCGTCTTGCCGATTACACTGCCCCGTCGTAGGCGAAACGTTTTGTTGGTGTTATTGACGAGTAATACCGGAACCTTGTTCCTCTTGCCCACCCCAGAAATGGAGCTGCCGATTTCCAGACCGGGTTCTGACGCTAGGTAGCCTGTCTCGATTTGGGCCACCTCTACTAATGTCGACTTGCGAAGAGAAGCTAAGTTTTTTGATTTTCCCATACATAAAGTTGATGTTTGAGGCTTTAAGCTAACCTTGCTGGTCAATCTCAGCAGGGAAGCTATGTGCGCGTCCGATTCCAATGGGACGTACACGTCACTGACCTTGAGGCATCCCAGATCATAATATAGTCGGACCCCCCGAGAGGTCAACCAATCCCTCCCCAAGATCATATTCCGGGTCATATCATTCGCCACATAAAATTTATGGGTTAATTTTAGTTTCGCCATTCTGAAGGTCAGTTCCACGCTACCAAGTACGCCCAGTGACTTCCCATTCACGGAGCTAAGGTTGATATGTTCCCTAGTTAGTTTTGGTCGGAACTGTAATGCGTCATAGACGCGTTTGTGAATCAATGATACTTCCGCTCCACTATCCACTAATGAGCGATATTTATTTTTCCCTATTCTGACTAAACACGAGCTGGGGTTCCCCACAATGTTGATACTAAATTTCCTCTCACATGTGGCCTCAATGAGAGGATTCCTTAGTTTTTTGCGTATGTGGGCGGGGTCATTAGTCGCGGTGGTTCGTTTAATGTCGGATATCTCCGGCTGTGACGCGGTGTATCATGGGATAGGTCACGTGATCGGTTCGGCTGATCTCGGCGGATTCCCCTAGGTGGCGTTACTGGCGTGTTCCATTGCCTTTGCTTCGAATCTCCGGATTTAGAGGGGCAATTTCTAGCCAAGTGATTACCGTTGCAACCCCAGCAAGATACGTGCCTTCGGTTTTCGGTCTTAAAGGGGCAGTCGCGAGCGAAATGGTCACCTTGACACGTCCAACATTCGACTGTTCGTGGTTTAACCACCGCTTCGACATGCACCTGTCTCGGGCGTGATCGGTGTTCACTGGTCGTGTGGTTATCGCTTGCGCAAATATCGCAGGTTGTTCTCGCGCGTTTGTTTCTGAAACTATCGATTTCCATTGCTTCCGGTTCGTTTTCGTTGTAATTTTCGCGGCCCGTTCGTAGGTTGAATACCCGTCGGATCCCCATTTCCCGCATGGCGATGTCGGCTGCCAATTTCAGTGTCTTCGGCGCATCCCTGATCAACTTCATTTTCAAACTGTCGCTTCTTAAAGCGTCAATATAAAACCCTACGAGTTGGCCTTCAACCGCGTTGATCCCACCGATTTGCTCTCGGTATGCCACCGTCGCGATCTCCAAAATTCGTTCGGCAAGCACATGTAAATTTTCGTTTTGTTTTTGCTTGATTTTTCTTAGCATTGAAAAGGCGAATTGAATGTCATTTATCTCGGCAAATCGACTAGATAATTCAGTTTTTGTGTCTTGCCACGTGGCGTTAGCATTCGTGGCCAAATATCTTTGTAAAAAATCTGATACGGGGCCCGTCGCGCTCTGGAATGCCATATAGGGCTTCTTTGCTTCGTTAGCGCCGGTTAGGATCGCGCATTTTTCTATCGACTTGACCCACCCGTGGTATTTCGTGGGGTCCCCGTCAAATGACGTCACTACCTGTGTCACCGTAGTCATGGCCATTGCAGCAATTTGAGAATTGATAGACTCTGTCAATGGGGCGAGAACACCAATTGATTGTTGGGTAGCCATTATGATAATAAACAATTAGACTCACGTTTTGCGAATTTTCCCACACTGTTTCTGTTCACACTGTTCCTCTTCTGGCTTCACGTTGTGTCTGTGATTAGCGTTCAGATCCTGGCTCGAAGGCACCAGTTAAGAGATATGTGCCAATACGGGTACATATAACTCTTAAGGCTATCAGAACGGTTTGATTATTTATATATAACAAAGTCAATAATGTTCAATCATCGGTATCTGGGTTTCTCTTCCTGTCGTCTGCTTGGGTTGGGATCTTCTTCCGTCTTCATAGGTTGTGTGTGTCTGCTTGTCTTCTACTCGGTTGAGTTCCGGTTGAGTTCGTCTTCCTGTCGTCTGCTCTTCTTCTTCCTCCGTCGGCGCATCAGTGGGGCGTTGTTAGAAATACAAGAGCATAATGTTTACCTTGTATTTCCGTCCATTGCTCCACTCTGCTCTTCTAAGCGTCCGAGGGTTCGTGATGATCGCTTGTGTTGGTCAGATAGAAACTGGTTAGAACTCTCTTCTCATGTCGGCTTGTTTCTTCCTAAAATACCCAGTGTCTGCTAATGACGGCCATGTGTATTTTCACGGCGCGTCGGTTCATCGTACTTAGGGTAATTGAGTTATCGTCATCTCCCCATGGGTCCTATTAACTCTCCTGGTTTCAGTAGCTTTCTAGGCGATACATCTGGTCTTGCTAATCCTCAAGACCGTGTTCTGTTTACTCCACAAATCATTTCCCTATGTTATTGCATGGACGCTCGCTAATTCGATTTGGTGCTCAGTACTTGCGATCTAGATGTGGTCAACAGCGACGCTGATATGTTTGGTAATCGAGCGCCCCTCTGACAGAGATTTCCTATCTTCTTCCCGGGTTGAAAGTTATGTCCCTGTGGTTGTCTTGGCACAACTATTCGTCACGATGCTTGAAAATAGTAGCGGAGAAGAATTGTATGCATAGGACATAGGTATACTGCAGATTGACTGCTCATAAAGCTGGGTACCCAACTGTAAATTTTATTAAAGCTGGGTACCCAATTGAAAGTTTTAAAAAGCTGGGTACCCAACTGAACGAAAGGGGGTGAGAATGACCATTTCAGCCACATTGAAACCAAGAAATTAGGAAACACAAATGGCAGGTTGACAAATTAAAATAAAAGGGGGTGATGTGCAATAGGTCATTATCGTCAAATGTAACAAAACTACAAATTGTATTACATTTATATAGTTTTCAACAGGTTTGACGACGCCTGCGTTAAAACAACGGAAAAGTTTAACTGCAAGATTTATTTTGATCGCCCATTTCCGGGACGAATAATTCATGAAATGAAATATGAATGTTTCGACCTATACCACATTTAGGATACCCGGTACTCAAATCACCTTTTCCTAAAGCTGTGTACATACCTAACACATCAACATACAGGCGGCGATATCTGACCCCTCATGTTCAGTACTATATATACAGCTACGTGGTAATGCCAGAGATATATGGATACGTCCTCAGTATGACTTAAATTCAGTCCTTGAAATGTGGAAATTGATCAATTGGGCGAAATGACCATGTATAAATTATATCGATCGGAATTGCATCGCAGTGAGATGTCCCTCAACTCAGATCAAGCTTGATCAAGCCTGTAGCTGGAGTCAAGCATTTAACTAGAGAGTCGCGCGCGTGTTAAATTGAGCTGCGTTTCTGTCTGAAAATTAGTGTTCGGTCCGAATATTCGAATGTTCGAATATTCGCTCGTAAAATAAATATTCGAATATTCGAATAATTATTTGACTATTCGAATATTCGAGAATAATCTCCGGGTAATTGTTTCCTGGTTTGTTATTAGTCTGAGGGTCTGTTAAACGTATAGTCTATTTTCCACTGATCATAAACGAATTAACTGTAACGTTCTGATTTGATTGGCGTCATGATGTCGAAATAATGTTATTGGCTAGGTGTAACCCAAACCGTGCTTGCACGTGGTCATAGGAAGCGGACCTACATGTATAAGGCATCGTTTTGTTTTGTTTGCGCGTTGCATAATATGGCGTCAAATTCGAAGAAATCAGATATATGGACTCACTTCACGTTGGATTCCAAAAATAAAAAGGCAACCTGCAAGCTCAATCCAGATGATGTTCTTAGTTATTGTGGCACTACGACCAACTTGTGGAACCATGCATGGGACATTGACTTCTTGAACTTCATAAACAGATAAACTCTTGCTATTAAGCTAAAAGACTTTATTTTTTCTCTCTTTTTTGCGTATAGCATGTGCATGGATAAATATGCTATTTCATTAAATAATAAATTGGTTCCAAAATATGTTATCTATATAATTTTATAATTTATCTAAATATTCGAATACTATTCGAACCGAATATTCGAATACCGAAATCCGTCGAATACCGAACACTACTGAAAATGGCTTCGAATGTTGATCTACCATTATATTTGATCAGCATCATTTACTTCCTTTGAAATATATCTTTGATCATACGATTACTGCAATTTTGACGTATATTTGTCAGATATATACGGACTCGGAATGAGTGTTTCAAATAATTATGCATATTGATTCAGTGAGCGTAACAAATTCTCCGTTCTTATCCAAATAGCCAGTGCCGTACGGTATGATGTGCGATGGTCAATGCGGGGTGTCGGCCTAAAATCCACGACCTGTGGAACCACATCTGCTGGGGTAAATGCCAAAAAAGGAAGCCAGTTCGTTGAAAGTTGATATCAGATGCGTATCAATCTGAACATACATGGGGCTCGAATATATTGACCTCGATATATAAGGTACTTCAAGCGATATAATGGAGACACGAGCTCATCCATTGTGAGTGTTCCGATTGCTTCGAATATTATCTGAACGAGTAGGGGATATTGAAAGAATGAGAGAGGGAGTGAGAGAGAGAGAGAGATAGGGGGGTCCGAGACCCGTGTCCCAGATTATCAATTGAGAATAAGCCGGATTCGATTCCCGGATTCGAACCAAGTCGATTGGTATGTACATGGAGGGAGATAGAGAGAGAGGGGGGTATGGATAGACAGTTTTAGTGAGAGACAGTGGAGCCGGGATAGAGCAACGAGCTCACCCCAATATGGTATATTCAACAATAAGTACCTTGACATTAGATGACCCGAATCCAAGATTATCAATCGGTAATAACCCGGATTCGCTTCCCGGAACTGAACCAAGGCGATTTGTTCGTACATCTGCACTCTGAACGATCAGGGGTTTAATGAGCGAATACGAGAGGGATAGGGAGAGAGAGAAACAGACAGACAGACAGAGGAAGAGTGAATGGGATAGACAGACAGACATACAGACAGACAGAGAGACAGATGGGGATAGAGTGGGAAAGAAACAGAGACACTAGTCCCAGATTATCAATCGAGAATAACCCGGATTCGCTTCCCGGATTTGAACCACAGAGAGAGAGAGAGAGAGAGAGAGAGAGAGAGAGAGAGAGAGAGAGAGAGAGAGAGAAACAGACAGACAGAGGGGAGAGAGTGTGAGAGAGAGAGACATAGACCCGAGTCCCAGATTATCGATCGAGAATAAACCGAATTCGATTCCCGGATTTGAACCAAATCGATTGCATGGAGGGAGGGAGACAGACATACAGAGTGAGAGAGAGTGGGAGAGCGAGAGAGAGTGGACGATAGGGAGAGACAGAGACCCGAGTCCCAGATTATCAATCGAGAATAACATGGATTTGCGTTCCGGAACTGAGTCAAGACGACGGGTATACACACGCTCCGCCTTTCGAGAGAGATAGAAAGAGATACAAACATAGGGAGATAGAGTAGGAAAGAGACAGAGACACGAGTCCCAGATTATAATCGAGAATAACCCGGATTGCTCTGTATATCTGACTAATTTTCAAACTAACTACCCGATAAAATGACAGTTATTTAGATAAAACCGCCTTGAAATACAAGGCTGGACGAGAAATACGATGGAGGCAATAAGAAACAGATAGTGAGAACGACATATATAGAGGGAGAGTCATTGTTTATTTCGGCCAATTTGGCCGGTTACTTCATGTGACTTTTTCATCTGACGTGTGTGTCGGAATAATGATATGGAGGATTTATGTAAATGTTAGCCCAAACTACATTTCCAAGTAACGATGGTTTTGTTGTTTATTTTGAGGAATAATACCGCGTCAGATGAATTCAGCCCAAATATGTTAACAGTTGTCGTGTAAAACATTCGGCAGTAAGTTAGCGTTATTTAGTATTTGTGGATGTCCTTCAACATGGGGAAAATAGACTACTGCGCTTGAACGAGCATGTGAATTGTCGTTTTTAATGTATAGCAACTTTATAATCAATAACAGAGGCATTCTCTGTCAAATAAGGTCGCTCTATTTACGATACCAATTGGGGAACTTTGTGAATTAAATTACGCGTAAACTTAACCTGCTGCAAATAGAAAAGGTGTCGGAATCGGTGTACTCGCCTCATGGCTAACTCGCCCCAATCGGCGAGTGCCAACTCGGAATAAAAGGCCAACTCGGAATAAAAGATGCATACGGGGTGTTATATGGCGTTTGGTCCGTTGTTTCTCAATGAATATTATTGAAATTTGGTGTATATGTCCGGCCGGGGCTGGGACATGGAATACAACAACGTTTGAATTGTTTTTAAATTTACAAATTTGTTGATTTTATTCATTTTGTTTTCGTTCTGAAACACACTATAAAGTGTATATAATATAATAACGAACACGAGACATACATAATTTATAAACTGTTAACAAAAGATATCAAATTCAATACATGACAAAGATGACTCAGTGGAGTTTATAAAGTGAACATAAAAACATTGAGGTAAGAATCTTTTTAAGGAATGCAACTTTATTTAATGATAATAAACACATAAATTAAAATAACAAACATGAGACATACATGATTTATAAACTGTTAACAAAAGATATCAAACTCAATACATGACAAAGATGACTCAGTGAAGTTTATAAAGTGAACATAAAAATATTGAGGTAAACATCTTTTTAAGCATTACTAAACCGTTTAGCACAGTCCACTTCACTCATCCGATCATCACTAAACTTGATATTTATCTTGATATTGATCTATCAGATGAGAGCTATCAAATATTTTTTTTATTTTATAGGAAAAAATGGTCGCCAGCGGCCATATTACATTTACGTTATATGTTATCGCGTCATGTCGATATCTAGTATTAGTTAGAAATTTCACCTTTCCAGATTCATAATTGCTCCATTGACTGTAACAGATGGAATTATTCCCCTCTTCGGATAGAGTGTCACTGAAACTTTATTTTGTCAGACTGTCTGTATAGTCACTGATTATATATGGCAATAATCTGTAATAAGATGTAGCACTATTTTATTTTATATTTACATGCAGTGCTGTTTTTATACAACAATTCTAATCCCCACTAGATCATCATGTGATCGACCATACATCGCGCGAGGACCTGGTTGAATTAAGGGGGGTTTTATGGATAACTTCTGTCCTCAAGCTAGATTATACTTATGACATTTAATGGCATGTTTCTAACGTGGAGGGTTAGATATGCTTGAGACACCAACACTCTTCAATTCACACCAAGTTATCAGCTGTCATATTCGGATATTAGAACCGATAGCCATGATATATGGTTTATTTTGTGTATACTAGTAATATTGTTATTTTCAGTACCTTTATATACCAGTACTGTGTATAACAATGCATATAAATTAATCCATGTATACATGTATATTGATTCAACGGATTCAGTGGTTTTGTCCATAAGTCTATCAAATATGCGGGGAAAACATGGCCACAAGCAGTACACCCTGTTAAATTTCGAATTTGAATCAATTGGCGCACCCTGCAGCCAGCTTTTATTGGAGAACTTTTTCTCACGTGGATAGTTTGGGTCACCGCTAGATGTGAGCCATGTTTTGTTCTCAAGCTGTCCTTGTGAAGACATCACTGCCAGCGGTGATCTGGAATTTTACTATTTTTATGGCTAAATAATTTGGTTGATCCTACAGACGACACCCCTTGTCCGATCGTCACCAGATTCCACAATGATCTTCTGGATAACCAGGGTGAGAGTAATCTAATTTTCCCGAATTTCGTTAAAAAACATTACCACAGGCAGCAATTTGGTATCTTACTGTTTGATCCTCTTTTGCGTGACTGAATTGTTTAGCAACTGTACAGTCATATCCCTCATCTGATAGTCACCACACTTTATATTGATCTTCGGGCTGACAACTAGATGGGAGCTATCGAATGCTTTGAATTTTTTTGGAAAACATTGTCGCCAGCAGTCATCTTCTATTTTGGTTTTTATATACATGTATATCTCTTCATTCGGATAGTCAGTATTACGTAGGTACTTCAACTTTCCGCATTCCTGTCATCATTTGAAATATAAAAATTTACCTGATACCATGCACCCTTCCAAATTTGTTTCGTCGTATCTATTTTAATGACCCGTATGGTAATATTGATACAGATATATTTGTCAAACATTTCTTTGTACAATATACAGGTATTTAGTTTGTAACTAAATCTAGAAATATATAATAGTAGCTGGTGGACCCTACTTCGTCCGGGATGTTCCCCTCTGATTTTCGGAGAATTGCGCGATTTAACCTTGAATTGACCATTTTAAAGGTGAACGTCATGTCGGGTCACGATTTGACCCGTCCAAAACACTCCCCGGACAAAAGTCACGACAAAAATACCCGTCGAAATCCGCCCGGCTTTACCCGATTTGACCTTGTTGATAAGTGTTGTTTAGTTTGAGTGAGAGATAGAGGAGCCGGGAGAGATCAACTATAGCTCACCCCAATATGCTATGTTCAACAATAAGTACCTTGACATTAGAATAGGCGGATCTAAGATTATCAATTGAGAATAACCAGGATTCGCTTCCCGGAACTGAACCAAGGCGATCTGTTCGTATATCTGCATGCACTCTGAACGATCGGGGGTTAATGAACGAATGAGAGACAGAGATGGAGATGGGGAGAGAGTAACATACAGACAGACAGACAGACATGCAGAGGCTGAGAGAGTGGGGGAGAGAGAGACATAGACCCGAGTCTAAGATTATCGATCGAGAATAACCCGGATTTGCGTTCCGGATCTGAATCAAGACGACATGTATGCACAACACGCGCCGCCTTTCGAATGACCAGAGGCGTTATTTCGCTAAAATCCGTTTCAGATTCTGGATCCAGATTACAGATTGGTCCCCGTACGACTTGGTTCGGCAAAAGAACAGACCACAAATTTGCAGAATCAGTAAACGAACAGACCGTAATCCTAATTTCGTGGTAATCCGATTTGGATTCGGATTCCGATTACGGACTCAAATGTTCGTAATGTAAACAAACCGAGATTCCGCCACCTCAGAGTTTAAAAACACAATAAAACATAAGAATCCGTCTCTTGTGTACAAATTATTGCAGAATATAAACGATCTATATCAAAGAATTTTAAATGCGGAGACAAATTTGTTTTATTGAATGTAAACTGGGAGAATATTACTGAAATTAGCCAAATAATAACTCTATTGATAGTAACGCTGGGGGAGCACTTCGGTTGATGGCAAATCATTGTTGATTGTCACTTTCATATGTCCATTTCATAATTCCATCCTTAAAATACCGCCCGAACGCATGTCGATTTCGAATTCGGCGGATACGACACCATTGACCGAATTCATATGAACCTGCATGGATATGTCTTCTGCTGTGTTCGTTATTATAATGTTTCTTCTTATTCAAGAAATAGTAGGATTATATGGTATCGATGGATTATCAGATACACGTATGTACTATCATCTAGTCTTAAAGTTATAGCAATTTTAACATGTTTTGTTTCGTTAAATGCAGTCGTTTTGCGGAATAGTCTCTGTATAGACAACAGACACATGTTCTAGGGACGTGGCAAGAAGTTTCCTCAAATTTCCGGCCAACTGCACGCACCCCCCCCCCCCCCCCCCCCCCCCCCATTGAACCAAACATCAATCTCACAGGTTCGCAGAATTCAATTTGCTCTCCTTGGAAATATCCAATCTGACAAACACTAAGATTGGAAAATTACCAACTTTTACTGGTTGAAAAAAATCAAACAATGAGAACAATGCCAACCTATATATGGTGTCAAATTAATGTCCAACTAATGTTGTGTCATGCATGAAATTTCCGACTGCTGGAATGTACCAAAGTTTAGTTTAGATATATTTATTTCAAATATATGTCAAATTTAGATAACACATGATATATAACACATACATTTGTTTATACATACAAAGGAATTGGGGGACAAGTACTGACTCACTTAAGGGTACCCCCTCTCCCATATGTTATTACACTGAAAAAATAAATAATTAGTAATGGCAAAGCAACATGACTACCAAAACAAGTTGAACATATATACAGATCACTGGACACCCCCCTCTCTCGAGTTAGTCATAAGTTTGTATATGTATTTATTTAAAATCAGGTTTGTTTGTTGCGTTTGTTGGCTTGTACGTATCATTATTTGAAACAGTTAGTCAAAATAATCCTGATTTTCCTCACGTATGAATGACTGCACAGCTTAGCAAATTGTACCAAAGTTCGGGGTGGGGGTCGAGACACCCAATCAACCCCTGTCGTCACGTCCCTGTTCAACTGACAAGTTCCGTCTGTTCTTCACAACATCTTCGGAATTTGATTCAGGAGGCCTAGAGCTGTCATGTTTAGATATGCTTGCCATCATCAATAAACACACTTTAACTTGAAAAAAAGATGCGATTAAGTCGGATTGGCAGCAAATTATGTGCCGTGTATACACACATAGAAGAACAGCATGACTTTCACAACAAACATGCACTTTATAAATATAAGATACAAACGATACTTGTGTCAAATACATGAGCCATGTTTGACGCTGGGGGAGAGTTTCGGAGACCACGTGGATTTCAAAATCTGACCTAGAATCCGAAATTAGCTCCGCCCCCCGTAATCGGCTTTGGATTCTAGCGAAATTACGGCTCAGGGGCTAACGAATAAACGAGAGAGATATATATATAGATACAAGTGACCCAGTCCGGGATTAACAAGCGAGAACAATCCGGATTCACTTGTATGAGCCAGTCGTCTGTTTGCAACCATGGGAAGCCCGGATTCGTGGCTAGGACCTCTATCTAGCTGATAATATCATATACAACGGTGATATAATGCGAAAATGTCACATAATAGTGATTTAAAGCAATTTTTAAAAAAGTGGGTCGGATCCGGAATCCGGGAAAAATCACTTTTTCGGCCAAATCCGGATGCGGATCCGGATCCGGAATCCGGGTTAAAGTTAGTCCCGTGCCAAGACCAATTGGGAGATGTTCTTCTTTTCCTTCACTCACCAAGTTAATTGACTCACTTTGTCAGTCACCAATTCACTGGTCTTCACATGTTTGTCGCATCTGTATATCGACTGCTCTGTAGATGGCTAGAATTGTATTTTGACCCGAGTCAGCTGAGCCTGAAGTCGCTGAAAACTAAATGTACTGATCTGTAATCACTAATACAATCCTAATAGTAATAGACTAGTAGTACTAGTAGTAAATGAGTAAATCAGTCAGCTCTAAAATGTCCATTTTCTGATGTCCTTGACCTGACAGTGTCAGCTACTAACAATTAAATTTAGAGAATTAGACGGAACAATTTGCCGCTTGCAACTCTAACGAGTCCAGGTGAAAACAGACTTAAAATTTCACAGAACATGTCAAATCACCGTGGTGACCACATACCAGTCCAACGTCCACAGTCAACTCCAGTGACCTTCATTTTCATATTTGTTTCAGTCACAGATTCGTCATTCAGGTTCTTTCCGACTGACTGAGTTTCACGTTCACTGTTAAACTTCAAAATTCTGGAGGATCCACACACAATGTATGCCCAATCGATTTGCTTATAGCTAAATAAAATTCAGCACGAGAACCACAACGGAGAAGAGTTAATTCTGTATCTGTAGATTTTTCAGTGCAGGAACCAATTCTGGTTATAGACACACTGGTCCAGGTGCTACCACGGCCGAGTAACTTTAAGCCCTGTTGTGACTATAGTAGCGCTCTTTAACGTGCACACATACACCGATATGTGTACACGGGTCAGACATTAATGTTCGCGCCCGATCGGACAGCATACTGCACCCACGACAACATACCTGGACAAACGTTGTAATGGGGGAATTTATTCAGTGATCTCGAATGAGACTTTTCAGCCTGACAAACTTGGTATCTGACCGAGTTCTGATTTTTAGTTTGCGATCCCCGGTCCAGTACGCTACCTCTCGGCTACAGACTTTGAATCCCAGATAGCACACGTACGTTGGACCAACGTTGGAATAATTACGTTGGCCCAACGTCAGCTGTTGTGGTTGGTACGACGATGGCCCGACGTCGACTTGCGTTGGAATAATTACGTTGGCCCAACGTCAGCTTTTGTGGTTGGCACATGTACGACGATGGCCCAATGTCGACTTGCGTTGGAATAATTACGTTGGCGCAACGTCCGCTTTTGTGGTTGGTACAACGATGGCGCAACGTCGACATGCTTCAGATTTTGCGCGTTTCAAACATGGCTACGTTGGCCCGACGTTGGACAACCAACGTTGCCCACTGGTTTAACGTTGGCCCGACGTTGAAAACGTAACGCACTAGGCGATATGTGAGGTTAGTAGGTGCGTTAGATGTCGACGTTGGACCAACGATGGCCCAACGTTGGTCATAGTGTGGATAAATCGGTCGATTACGTCGTAGCGTCATTTTAACGTCATTATTAACTGGTCGCGTGTTTCTTTTTCAAATAACGCTTTGGTTTATTGACTGAATTTGCATTTGTGTTCTGAGTGAGCTTCTCGGTTTAATGTATTATTATTTGGATAATGCACCACGGAACAACATCACCAGCTATAGGGACCCGAAGAAGTACCGGTAAGTACTTTAGTTGAGAATATCATGGCGAATAACTTGGAATTTCAACGATAAGCGTGCGTCGTCGGATTCATTTCCTTCACAACCAACTTAAAGTTTGAATTCTAAGTTTAACCCTTCAATTCTCAGAAATGAAAACAAATAAATTTATGTCAGTTTCGTGTGATGGCATCCGACTGTATATATGAGGAAGAAAATGTCATTTTAACTACTATCTAAATTTCACGATCCATGTGTGATAATGCATGGATTTAGGGACATGGCGGCAGGGGTGTTGTACGGGTGTCTCACGTCCCCCACCACAACACAACTTTGTTCAAAATTGTCAACAGTTGGATATTTCATACATGACACAACATTAATTGGAACTTTCGCACGGTCACACCAACAATATTATAGGTTGATGTTGTTCTCGTAGTTTGATTTTCCAACAATTATTAATTGTTTTTGGAACATCATTTGCACATTGTCCTACTTTTGGTGAAAAAAAAGTGACTGAAATGGCATCAGTTGGAAATTTTACGACCTTAGGGTGGGGGGGTGTCTCGGGTTGGAATTCTTGAGGCCAGTCTAGATGTTAGGAGTTTGCTATTTTCAGGTTCGGATCTCAAAATGTTCTCAGTGTATTCCGTTCCTCTTCTGGTTTAGAATAATGCTAACATCCAGGCTGTGAGGGGCCAGTAACTTTTGGGGAAATCAAACCCCAAAGGAGGGGGTGCAGTTGAAAATTCCAAGGTGGGTGCATCCCCCCCAACGCTGAAACCCATCTAGCCACGTCCCTGTCGTGGATTTCCATGTATAATTAAGTTCAGCCTACGACAGTGGACACCGTTCCACTTTCAGTTGTATACCCTAATAGGCTATTATGCTTATAGCTGTTTGGGGTGGTGGTGTACGTGTACTACCAGAATAGGAATTTACGATTGCACCACCCCCTTTCATTGAATAAAATGCTCAAGCTGCAAACCAGAGTTCAGTCCCCTCGTTACGGTGTCTGAGATTGATTTATGCATGGAGTTTGCCAAATGCTAAGTAACTATATTCTAACAACCTCAGGGGGGGGTCAAAGCCACCAACAAGCAATTTTTTCCGCAACTAAAAAAAAAAAATCCTGCTTGTTTTTTTAGTGTTTTGGCAATGAGTTGGCTTCAAAGCCACTTTGAATGAGAGAAATAATGTAATTCTAACTGGTAAACTGACTGCAGGCAGTTATCGTGTTGTATTTTGTTGCAAATTTGGACATCCAAAATGGCCGCTGGCAGCCATGTTTTTTTGGCCGAATGACCTCAAAATGACTCATTCCTATTATTTTTTTTTTTTTTTTTTTTTATTAATAATTTTTATTCGGTCATAAACATGGAAATATAACATACATATCAATACATATTTTAAGGGTTTTCACAAATTGCAATTGGTGGTGAATAAAGAAATTTCAATTCGTCTTATGTTTAGAGGGGTTAAAGGGGCCAGATTATTTATTTTGAATAAAGTGTTTTCCCCATTTTAACCACTTTGTTTGTTTTGGTGTTTTAACTGTCGTGAACTCTCCTGAATGACACTATAAAATATAATTTATAATACTTTATTGTACACAATGTGCATCTAATTAATAGTTCGCCAAATGTGATGATATGCATATAAAAATATAAAACAAGGCGGAATATTTTGCAATTAAAATTTCAATCAGTCCTTTAATTTGTAAGGAATATGTACATGTTGGAATGTAAATATAACAAATGAATGTCATTCTCAATGCTACTACATGGCTGTGAAGAAAAAAAATAGACAAATTTCTTATGAACCTTTTGTGTTCACAACATTTGTCAAAGTTCACCTCACATCTGTGCAGTTACATTGAAAAGGACAATAATCTGTTAAATGTAGGTGGGCAGCTTCTAAGGCATTCGGCTTATGTTTTTTTGTTTTTAAATTGAATTTGTAGTTAAGCACCTTTTTGCACCGTGACCACTAGTTAGTAAAAAGATCTTCGACTTTTAGCCATCTACTATGAAAGAGTTTTTCCTTTTTAGATATGCCAAGCCATTTTGGTCTTGTATATGTTTCCAAAGATCTGTAGCTCTTGATCCATGCTAACAGGCCTTTAATGTTTGGCTCAATTTCCCGTATTTTACTGGAATAGATATATTTCTTAAATAATAGGATACAAATATCCATTACATTTTCAGTTACTGTATGTACTGAGTCACTACCAAAGATTATTTTCTCCGAAGTGATTTTCAAGTCGAGGTTACATTTATTTTTCAACAACTGCTGGAGTTCTAGCAATATCGATTTAGTGACAGAGCATTCGAAAAACAGATGTAAAATTGTTTCTCTCCCTGTGAAACAGAGAGAGCACATTTCGGTTTCTGATAGTTTTCATTTGAAGAGTTTTGTATTTGTGTACAGAATATCATGATTGATTTTATATTGAAATGATAAAAGATTTGTGTCATTTGTGCTTTTAGCTGTTTTGGTGTAATTATTTTACCAATCTTCTACTGTAAAGCTTCTCTCGAGTCTATCCTCCCATTTCTTCTGTGACAAGGAAGGAGTTTGGGCGTACTGTCACAGGAATAATGGATAGAACATTTTACAGGATTTATCACATTTTTTAAGCTTTTCGATATTTTCTGTGGTCACGGTGCCTATTGCCCGGTTGCCTATAATACCTACTTTCCATGAGTGTGGTAATGCTGAAATTAATCCTTGATAGGTGGTGAATGGAGTACAGAGATTAAATCGTCTACAGAAGTCTTCATATTTCATAAGGTTCATGGTTTCATCTTTGAGATTATTCAAAAAATATATGCCATGTTTAATCCACGTTTTATTTATAAACATTTGTCGGTTTATTAAAATATTTGGGTTGTAAAAAATTGGTTCATTTAAAAGCTCTTCAGGGGTTGTGGCGGGTTTTTGGTCCAAGCATGACCATGCATATAATACATCCTTCCAGAAAGGATTTAGTTTTTTGCTCACTACCATTAGTCCTTCTTTATGAAGATTCCATAATTTGTAACCCCCTAAAGGTTCTAGTTCATCTATAATTAATGTTTTCCAGCTAGCCTCTGTTTGAGGGTCCAACAGTTTTTTGATCCACGACATTTTTAGGGCTTTACTGAAAGAATCTACATGGGGGAATTTTAGTCCCCCATTTTCCAAACTATTTATCATTACATTTCTTTTTATTTTGTCTGGTTTTCCAGACCATAAAAATTTAAAGAGTATTTTTTGAATTTTTTCGGACATTTCTGGTGTGGGTGAGGGCAGCACTGAAAGACAGTGGGTTAATATTGGTAAGGCAAGTGTTTTCACTACTGTAGGCTTTGGTATGCATGTAATTACACCGCACCTTTGTGTGGTTGACAATTCATGGTTGGAATACCCATAGTTTATTGAATTTATCACATACTGTCCCAGATCATTCCAAAAGAATTTATAAAAACTGGCTGTGAAACCATCACTTCCAGGGGAACGGTCGTTTTTCATTAATTTTAAGGCTGTTGCACATTCCGAATTTGATAATTTACCTTCCATTGCATCAGAGTCTATTTTTTCTAGAAAGTTTAAGAATGGGTTTTTTTCATCCCAAAATTCATTTGCTTCATTTTCTTCATTTTCTAAAGTAGATTTATAAAGATTTTTATAAAACTTTTCTTGTTCGTTAAGTATTTCAATGAAGTTAGTAATTTCAGAACCATCGGGATTTGATGATTTTTGAAATAAGTTTTTCTGTATAATGTCGTTTTTCGAAGTTACAGAAGTATTTTGTGGCTTTTTCGCCTTCCAATTTCCATTTGGCCTTTGTTCGTAATATTATACCTTGTATTTTTTTTATTTCTAATGGATTCAATTTCATTTTGGAGTGTATCTAATTTAGATTCTACAGATAAATCGCCATTGTCAAGTTTTAAGTTTAATTCTACTATGACTTTGTTTATTTCTCTTTCTCTTTTATCTCTCAATTTTTTTTGTTTAGCTATGGTTTCTCCCCGAATCATTATTTTAAGTGTTTCCCAGAATAATTGATCACTTATTTTTTTGCGATCCTGCATTACTTTCAGGGAAATATTGGCAGGCAGCTTCATGTATTGTTCTTTTAACTATATTTATATATTCTTCATCCCTTAATAGACTGTCATTGAATTTCCAAAAACCTCTTCCTCTTGGATGGTCAATAAATTGAAAACTTATGCATATAGGATTATGATCAGATTTATATCTATTGAGTATATCTGTATTTTTTATGAAAGGTTGGAGGTCAGATGATACAAGAAAGTAATCTAGCCTGGCCATTTTATTTCCAGGTCCCTTCCACGTGAAACGCTTTTTATCTGGGTTATTTAATCTCCATACATCGTGTAAATCTAGTGTTTGTTTGGCCACTTGGATTTTTTCATTTGATTTGACATTATTCCTGTGTTTATACTTGGTTGTGTCCAAATCATACTATTGGGGTACATTCCAGTCACCACCTATAAGAATAGTTGCATTATCCAATAATTCAATTTTTGAAAAAAAGTCCTGATAAAATTTTGGATCATCATCGTTTGGTCCATAAATGGCACATAACGATAATCTTTGATTTTGAATGGTTATGTCCATGATCAGGTAGTTTCCACCTTGATCCCGTATAGTATCGTGCAACTGAAAGTCTATAGTATTTCTGAATAAAATTGCTATTCCTCTGCTGGAGCTTGTGAATGAATTAAATATTGCTTTATATCCCCATTCTGTTTTCCATATTTCTTCTACTTTTTTCGATGAGTGTGTGTCTACAAGAATTGATATATCAAATTGCTCTCTGCATTTTTGAAAAAGGTCACGACGCTTCACTTTGTCAGAGGCAAGCCCACGACAGTTAAGGGAACCTATGGTGAAATTAGACATAATAATAATATCCCCTGATTATTTTATACCAATAATTTGCTGCAAAGATTTTGATTGGAAAGTATGCATTTACATTTTCACATTTAGACCTTTTGTTTTTAATAACAGTAACAATACATGTAATAACAGTTAACCTCCAATTAATTGGCACTGGTGCACTTACTCTGTCATTGGCTTGCAGAAGCCCATTTCCCATCAACAGAGATAGAACTAGCACTATGTACATGTACATGTACATAAGTGTCATTTGTTCTACTCTTTTCCACTCTTGTGTGTTGCTTGTGCCGAGCTCCTATTGTCAATTTGTCATCTCTACTTTTAATATGTGTGTCTCTGCTTCCTGATAGAAAAGATTATTAGGCTGAAAGAATTTACAAGATTTGGTGAGGCTTGTTATTTATGTAGATGTACTATATAAAGTAGTACATGTACATGTTGGTACGAAGTTCAGCTTAGCAAGTATCTAGTGAAATGTGTTTACTTATTATTAATTATTTATGAGCTTTTTTGTTAATTAGCAAAACATTTCATATAGAACAAACAGCAAACCGTAATTATAAATAAATCCCAAGTTCTACTTTACGGATGTATTGTTGACATATACCAGTTGAAAGCTCATTTTTCCTAAAGGATGAAGACTTACTCACATACCCTCATTTGTATTTGGTTTTTATCCGGATAGCAAGGACACACATACATATATAAACAATTAATCAGGAAAATATCAAAGCATTTCATAGTGTGGCACTATACCGTATATCACCTTTACATTATGTTGTGTATAAAAAAAAATACACAGCACATTGGTGCACATATATGCATTTGTACTTGTAAAGTGAAATAATAATCATCCTTTATATGGAATGTGGAATGTTTTCCCCATACATGTACCATGCACCTACAGATATGTATAAAATAATACTTTGTAAGGAATATGGAATATTTCGAAACACAAATGTACACAATAATACTTTGTAAGGAAAGTGGAATGTTTCTCAAACAATACATGTAGCTGCATGTATTTATATAAACTTAATGTTATTTTATACCGCACTTTTTTATTTAGATCAACGTACTGCTTATCATCATCAACGGTTCAGTGTTTTATTGTTTTTTTTATGAACAGAATCATTTTCCATCTCTTTTTCTCACCAATTTCAGGAAAGGTTCAGTTTTCAGGTACACTAAGGTCATCTTCTTCCTATCTTCAATCGGTAATTCGTATCTTTCCTTCAGAAGCTTTTTCCTAAGTTTATTTAAGCTGGGAGGCAGATCTACAGAAACTCCATACTCACATCCTGCTGTTAACTTTTTTGCTTTATTTAGAATAGTGTCTCTGTCAGATAACGATACAAATCTAACTATAATGTCTGGTTGATTGTCCTGACCAGTCGGAAGACGGTGGCATGCTGCGAACTTCATCTCTTTTACTTCCGGACGTGCTATAGACAGTGATTTGGCGAAAGAATCTCTTAATTTTCTGTCTGTTTCATCTGATTTTCCTTAGTTGTCCCTTTTACTCCTTTCACAACTAAGTTCCATTTCCTTCCCCAGAGATCAATCTTGAGGTGCGATGCCATTAATTCTTTATGTTTCTGGGTTACATCATTCAAATTTTCCTCAAGAGTGCCCTGGCAGAACTGAATGTCATCTGTTGTTTCTACTAATTCTTCCAATTCTAAACAATTTTCTGCTACAGAAGCTTCTAAGGTACGAAGTTTGTCCCAAATGTCCTTTATTTCAACTTCAAATATATCACCTTATAATGCTTAGATGAAACAAACCTATTGTTATATATGCACGTACGACCAGGGTGACTGTGTACATATTTTGTATATTCCTATGAATAATTCCTTCTCACTGAAGGGCACGACTTTCATAATTCACACAATCCAATTCAATGTCACCAAGTAATGTGGTTACTCTGGATGAGGTCAGGGACTCGGACGCTTATGATTTCGCCGCAAAATGGGCCAATATAGAAGAAAATAACGCGGATACGTATTTAGAACCTAGCATTCTACCCGATAATGATTGTCAGTATTTCTCCCCAACACAGGCCCATGACTACTTGAATAAGAAAACAAAATTTTCCATTTTTAACTTGAATTGTAGAAGCTTAAATGCAAATTTCGAATCGATGTGTAACGTACTATGCGACTTGAAACCCACCGATGCATTTGACATAATTTCCCTAACAGAAACTTTTAAAATTAATCAATCATCCGATCACCAAATTCCGGGTTATCATCCTATGGAATTTAGATGTCGGTTAGACGACGACGATGGCAGGGGAGGTGTATGCTTATTTGTTAAAGACAACATTCCATACAAATTAGACCTGATCTTACTGAATTCATTCCGCATGTAATCGAAACTGTATTTATAGAAATAAACCCAGGAAAGCATAACTCCCATATTGTCGGTTGTGTTTACAGGCCGAATACAGCACCAAAAGCTGATATCGATAAATTCATGGCGAAATTTGATGGCATTTTAGAAAAAATCAAAAATCACAAGTCCTACATAGCAGGAGACTTCAACATAGACTTACTTAATTTTAAAACGCATTCCAAAACAAATGAATTTATTAACAACATTTTCACCAGAGGATTCGTGCCCACGATAACCAAGCCAACTCGAATGACAGACCACTCAGCTACTCTGATCGACAACATTTACACAAACAATATTCGCAATGAACATAGCGCAGGCATAATTACATGTGACGTATCTGACAATTTTGGCATATTCTATAGCGAACCGCATAAACAAATACACGCATCTCACACCCTCGACACAGGCCCAAATACCAAACAAAGATCTTTTAGCGCTGAAAATATCAGTAAATTCAAATCTGTTTTTACAAACATGCAAATTTGAACCTGTACTACAATGTAATTCAATTGATCGTGCATACGATAATTTCCTTGAAATATATTTGAATGCCTACGAATTGGCATTTCCCCCCAAGAATCGTAAAATACCCAAGAAATTTATAAAACGCGAGCCCTGGATGACACGAGGTCTGATTAAATCAAGTATCGTAAAGCAACAATTATACACCAAGAAACTTAAATCAGCATCCGATCGAGCTACAAATACATATTTAAATTATCGTCAATCATATAATAAACTTCTCAGAAAGAGCAAACAATTATATTACTCACGAATTCTTGATGAAAACAAGAACGATCTGAAGAAAACTTGGACAATATTGAAGGGTGCACTAAAGATGGAAGGGGGCACTGTTAATCACCCTAAGGTCCTTTTCGATAACGGGATTGAAATCACTTGTCCCAGCCTTATGGCTGATAAATTTAATGCGTACTTCTCGAGCATTGGGCGTAAAACCAGTCAACTTGTTGCGAATGAACACAACGCAGATTTTTCTGATTATCTCCGCAATAGAATAGACGACCTTGACATCTTTGATGTTACCCCAACCACAATCCAAGAAATTATTTTAACATGCTTATCAATGAAAGGTAAATCTAGTATGGATTTTAAAGGGATAACCACTAAACTCATGAAGGAAACAATTGAAACCATAGCTCCGGCATTGAAACATATATTTAACCTCTCATTTGAACAAGGAATTGTCCCAGAAAAGATGAAAATAGCAAAGGTTGTTCCAATACCAAAAAATAACAATGCACACGAAATTTCCAACTACAGACCAATCAGCATCCTACCTACTTTTTCCAAGCTGTTAGAACGAATAATGCAAAAACGCCTAATAGATTTTTTAACTGAGCACGATATTTTGTACAAGCACCAATATGGCTTCCGTCCAAATCACTCTACTTTTCATCCAATCGTACATCTTCTCGACCAAATAGCCAATAACAATGATAAAACAACCAGGGATTCAACAATAGCACTATTCCTAGACCTCTCTAAAGCATTTGACACTATACATCATGATATATTAATTTCAAAATTATATCATTACGGGATAAGGGGTACTGCCCTATCTTGGTTCCAAAGCTATCTAGACAACAGACGACAATATGTTGAACTACAGGGAAATAAATCCAAACTAATGGACATAACGTGCGGGGTCCCTCAAGGCTCCATACTCGGCCCCATAATTTTTTTAATCTACGCTAACGATATGCCAAACGCGACAAGCATGAATATATTGTCTTACGCAGATGATACCACCTTAATGACTAGCGGGGATAACGGTACTCAAATTGAAAGCTATGTGAACAATGAACTACGTAATATATACACCTGGTGTTGCTGCAATAAGCTTTCTATAAACTCAGAAAAGAGCAATTATATGCTCATGCACCCAGAAAATAACGACACCAAATGGAGCACTATGAAAATTCTCTTAAATAACACAGAATTGAAACGTATTGGAAATCGTGAGCACGAAACCTCAACGAAATCTTTAGGCATTCACATAGATGAAAATTTAAGAAACACATATCATCAGTTTGCTCCAAATTAGCGCACGCCATATATCATATAAACAAAGTCAAAAACTTTTTCACAGGCAGCGCCCTTAAAACGTTATATTATGCCCTAATCCAAAGTCACTTGGTATATGGAATCCAGATATGGGGCCATGTTCCCGAGGTAAAACGAGTTTTTTTACTACAAAAAAGAGCAATACGAATTGTGTGTAATAAAAAATACAGGAGCCATACCGAACCTTTGTTTAAAAAAGAGAATATCTTGAAAAGTATACGACCTTCACAAAGTCCATACTACCCTATTCATGCATGACTGGTATTACAACCGCTTGCCTGAATCCTTTTCCCAATTGTTCACTAAACGTATTGCCGGACCAGATACTAGACAACAGCGCCCATTATTCCTCAAAACCCCGAGAACCTCCTTTTCTGAACAGCTACCATTTCATGCATTCCCAACCTCATGGAACAACTTAGATAACACTATGACTTAAAATCAAAGTAGGCATGTATTAAAAAAACACATCACAGAGAAAATAATAAGCGCATATTCTAACGATATCAAATGCAAGAATCGAGGATGCCCAGACTGCCCCCAGAACGTACCCCGTTAAGTATACAATACATATAACACGTTCAACGTCATTCTATACGAATCAGTAGTCCCTGTAACCTCATCCGCCAAACATACTACCAGATCGTCTGAATTTGAACCATATACATGGTATTGAACATCCCTCGGGTAGTATCCATTTTCACACACTCTTTCACCCAAGGCCATCTTACTATTAGTTATTACTTTCTATATTTACCATACTGGGGATGGCAGGAAGACAGTCTTGCCAGATTATGCCATCCCCCACAATATACGACAGAATTATCTATAATTGTTATCATTATTATGTAATATGTATGTGTATGGAAATAAAATATCCTATCCTATCCTATCCTTGAAATTTTTTACCTCTTTTGTGGCTGTTTTTGATTTCTTTTCCACAGAATTTACTTTTGTTGTTAAGTCTTCAACTTTAGTTTCAACAGCTTCTAGTCTGTGTATTAATGACCCATGCATTTTGGCGAAACACGTACTTATGTCCGCGAAGTTTTTACACTCGTATTCTTTTTCAAGTTCTTCCGTCGACATCGACCTCGTTTGAGCCATGTTTCCAATTTCGACGTACTGCCGCGTAAATACGGAGAGTTTTTGGTGACACGTAATGTGTCTGTTTTATATTGTTAGCACAATTAGTTCTTTAAGTAACTTATGAATTCATTTGGCGGTTTTTAGTTCGATAATGCCGCTATAATTGCGATAATTTCCCGATTTTTATCGGAGCTCGATCCAAAACAACTTACAAGAGCGCCATTTTACCGGAAGTCCTCATTCCTATTTACATGTCCATGTTAACATCCATGATAAATAGTATGCACAGAAATTCATATACAACTGTTTACAGTGAATTTTCCCCCGCAAATCTCTGTTTTAGTGTTAAAAGGGGGTGGGTGTCAAAAAATGGTCGGAAAAAACTGCCGAAAACGGAAACAAATTTGGCGGTGGGGGTGAGTGGGTACAAAATATGATCGAAAGGGATAAAATGCCATACGTGCCTGAAATTTTTTCCGACCCCCCCCCCCCCCCCCCCCCTGACAACATCCCCTTAATTAATTCGGTATTTTCCAACCGGTACCTTAAATCCACTTGTCGGTTTGCACTCCAAAATACACCTAATAATATTCTCTTGTGGATTTTTCCCCGTATCGAAATAGGTCGATAAATAAATGTCACAGAAAGATGCATTAAAGTCATAACAAATACAAGATTGAACACGATGTGTGGGTCCCAACCAAAAATCAGCTATTTACACGGAGCGTTCCGTGTTAGTCTATATATTCCTGATATGTTATAAATAAAGAGCGTTCGTTTCATTTCTGTGCAAAAAATTTAAAACAGCTGGAAAATGACAATGGAAAGTACTTACCAGAGCATATGACGCCAATGTATCAATATTTTGTCAACCAGGCCATTCTTGTGTGATTACCAGTACATACTTAATCGGAGGGGGGCTTATATTGAGGTGTGAAAGGGTCTATCTGCTCTTTCGAGTATGATTCCCGGGGAAGCTTTTAGTTTCTGAAATATGTACATGTACCTATTTATGGTCTCCGAATCAGTGACGTGGCTACATGGTCTTTGCTATGGTGTGTCAACGTTGAATTTCCTCTTGAACCAAACTCCTTCGCGAGTTTCAATTTGCACCCCACCCCCCCCCCCCCGCTTTGCATTGAAACTTTCCAACCGGCACCCAGGCTTTTCAACTGTTGGCAATTTCCAAACTGAATAAGACTGGAACATTTCCAAAATGGTGTTCGTTTCAGACAACAATTTTTACTAAAGTGTAAAAGTTTAAAAAATATGATACCGGAGGTGTAAACAAAAATATTCCTACTGATTGTTGGAAAATCAGACAATGAAAACACGTATTTAAAGTTACCAAGTAATGATGTGTCAGACATCAAATTTTCAACTTTTTTCTACAATGACTCACGTCACAGGGGTTTGAAACGCGCTCCGCTGCCCAGCAATGGGCATACACACATAGTTGCAAAAAACAAATTTATTTTACAAACTTTACATTACGTGCGTATCATTTTACATTGTTTACGTCAAAGAATCACGTCATATTGATACGTTGTGTCAATGTTCACATGACTGGAGCTGTTGGAAGGAAGTTATTACGTTGTCACAATAATTATTTCAGCTGTAGTGTGGGCCTATAGTCGTAAGTTCGTAACGTTGAGTAATATTAGGATTTATGTATTTGGTTGGGGTCAATTTGTGTATTGATGCATCCCCCACAAACGACCAATGACTACATAATGGACGTTGTCACTGTATTAAATGCCGCGTGTCCCTAAAACATAAATTTTAACACCCCCCCCCCCCAATAATAGACATAATTAGTTATTATTGGGCGGGTAATTTAACTTTTTGGGGATATGTGGGACGTGACGGCATGCAGGGGGTGGCGACATGCACAACTTTTGGAAATTTTTAATAATTTTACCAATAAACAAATAATATGATTACGTCAGTACGTATGGACAACCCAAAACACGTACGTCCATCTATAAAATGATAAATGTATGTTTCATAGGAGTGCCTGTATTTCTGGCCAACTTGGGATATACGATCACGCCAGTGCGTATGGGCCGTAGGACGGCGACATGTCACGCTATGTCCAAAGGTTCGCTATTCCCAAGGTTCATTATACCGAAGTTTCGCTATTCACAAGGTTCTCTATATTCCTCAATATTCAGGAGGTTTTTATAACTTGTTATTTTGAAGTTTCATTCTATTATCTATATTCTGAAGTATTGAGAGGGTTCTTTATCATAAGACTCTTTTTATGAAGGAAATAACTTAAAGGCACTCAATCCGATAAGACGCTGCTAAATTACTCTTTCTTTGGCTTCGGTGGGAAAAAAAATATTTGATTAGTGTCGAACCCACCCATCAAAGCTCAGAGTAATTATATATCGATCTTTGCAGTTTGCTATTTTTATTGTTCTGGGCCTAATCGTGCCAGGACGAGGTCAAAACGGGCGGTCTTCCAGATAAAGATGGATAACTGTAAAATCGTGGTAATAATAACTACTTGGTATTAGAGTTGTCCATCTTTTCTGGTTAAATACGCCCAGAATAGCATACCTTCAGAATAGCGAACCTTCTTAATAAGAACCTTTGGGATAGCGACCCTTCGGAATATGGAACCTTCGGAATAATGAACCTGATCCTGTATGAAGAGCCCATGACACGTCCATCAATAAATGTATACATGTTTCATGGGACTGTTTATATATACATATATAATAATATAAGACTGGAGTAAAGTTGAGACCAACATGTCTTTGTTAATATTGGTGCTCAGATTTCAGCGAAATTTGGTGTGGTGACTCGGGGTGCCCTGGCAGAGTGAATAATGCCGTTAGTTTTTCTAAATTTTTATTTAAACAAATTTAAATAAATAAAAAAAATATGAACATCTGTGAATATTTAGGTACAAACAAACCTATTTGCACGAGAATATGTTGCAGCCCCAGATATAGAGGAATGTGGGAATATGGGCCACAGTTAGACATGAGTCAGAGTGAGATATTGCCTCTTAACATTTCTCTAATTTCCAGACCAATATCCATGGCGCCAGTCAAGAGATATTAGCCATATAGCACATGTTACTATATTTCTTCAAAATGCAATCGGCAGGTGAAGGTTGAACCTGGCCAAGCAACCAATTTTCAAGGCAAAATTATTTAATTAAATTTTTGCAATTTTAAAGGTACTCAATCCGAATTAACCCTCGCAGATTACTATTTCCTTGACTTCAGAGGTGAAAAATATTTGATTCAAGTCGAGGAACCCACAACATCAAAGCTCAGAGTGATCAGATACCGATTTTTAAAATCTATCATTTTAATTTTACGTGGCCCAGCAAACAGCAGACAAGAATACTTTCTCTGACCAAATTGCAGATGGAGATGGATAACTCTAAAATCAACTGAGTTTTTTGTGTGTGTGTCAGATGTTTGACAAACCAGCAATATTCGTTGAGCAAAAAGTTGATAAATTACAGGTTTTTGTCAATTTTATGCCATAATTGACTGCAGTTAGCATTATTTTCGAGCAATTAATTCTGTCAACTGAAGCGGCATTTCCAAAAAAATTCTTGTTGTTGGAATCTGATGATATGGGGACTATTGATTCGGATTGAGGACCTTCAAGGGAAAAATATCTTTATTGGATAAATTTACATATAATACTGAATACATTTTTATGAAAACGGGGATTTAATGCATATTTAACATAGCCACATCTGATTTATTTATAGAGGTAACGTTTATGTATGCTTGACTTTCAGCGATTTACATGGATGGGACACAATGACTCAATGAGACATAATTTATGGCCCTGGTAGGATCCAACTTCAGTAGATGACAGGCACTTCGAAAAGGAATGAGATAATTTGCCAAATGACTATTGTTTTGGGGCTAAATAATTTAGATCAAACAAACTGATGTCATAGTGGTATGTTCGGTGTGTTTCCTATACGGTTACTACTTAGGGGTGACCCCTTCTGTGAAGTAGATGATGAGAAACAAGTATTAAGGGTGGTCCCAGCTCGAGATTGCATGCTTGTTCATGACTTTTGTGAGCTTATATCGTACTCTCAGATGTCTAAGCATTGTGATGGTCAATAATAGTGATAGCGGAGACCTAGACTGAAATTAACAATATTGATTGAAATTTAATTCTATTTCAATTTAAAGACACGGTTGGCCTTGGCGGTGGGTATCCTGTGAAAATATTTCCACGCGTCAAAAACCGCCACAAACAGAAAGAACATCAAAATGTAGATAGACTTTGTCCGTATACAAATAAGAAATATCGCATAAACCGTATGTTATGGTCATTTGTTTGACCATTGTTATGTAAACAAAAGCCTAAAAGTTACCTTTCTGGTGTTTGTTTATATTATGATGGTAAACATAAAGAGCGTTCTTTGTTGGTGAATACCTGATATGGAACTAATAAAGAGCGTTTATGCCATTTGTGTGTGATTAGCCAGTAGCATTGTGCTGTCTTCTGTAACACAATCAGACTCTTGCTTATGTCAAATATAGTAGGTCTTTATTATAACATGCTGTTTACGCGATGGTCATGGTATATATGAACGGAACTGTATGCGTTTTAATGTTTTTCTGTTTACGGTGTTTGGAACAAATATGAATATTTTCGACAATTAAGGCCGCACGTGCCTTTAATTCTATATATGTCTCTATGCGAAAAAACTTAATGATCGTTGAGAATTTTATCTGAAATTACTAATCATGCGGCACATGCTGACACTATTGTTAGGCATCTGATAGTATATAAACATTTTAATAATTGCCCAGGAGGAATGACATTAGTATGAGGGACGCAAAGGAAAATCCACCACAAAGTCATTTAAATCTTGCCATTTCAAAGTTGGATCTTCACATTCTATGACACACACTATTAATGAAAGGTACTTCATAATTTATTAACTGTACTAGTTACTTCCCTATCGCAACAGCAAAAACTTTGTACTGGTGGAATATATCATTCTTGATGGGCATAGATACATATAATAGATATTCATGGCATGGTCTGAGAAAATGCTACTAGATTAAACATTTATACGATTGCCTCATTAGTCATGTACATGTATAACAAGAAGGTCGTGACAGTTCAACTAAGTTGGCCTGGAATTATTATATTTAGCATACATATTATTCCAATCCCAATGTGTCAAGTCGACAATAGCAAGTACGCAGGGCTATATTTAATAATTTTTCCACAAATAGCCACTCGTTAATATATATGCTAGCCACGCTGGTCAAGCTCCCGCTTAATGCTTATGGTTTAAATCGAGAACACAGTGTTAAAATCATGAATTATTTAATATGTGAGAATGCTAAAACTAATCACCATGCATTATAATTATTATATTTAACTTGATGTGTCCATCACATGAAACAGAATTCATACACACAGATGGAAAGTTGGCCCAGAAGCATATCCTCTCACCAGTCACTGCATGAACTCTGCAGTGTGCCGAGACCAAGTGAGATTGGGAGATGTCTTCTTTTCCTTCACTCAACAAGAAGATAAACGACTCACTTTGTTAGTCACCAATTCACTGGGCTTTACATGTTTGTTACATCTGTGTGTTGACTGCTCTGTAGATGGCTAGAATTGAATTTTGACCTGAGTCACATTCACAGTGAATGAGTGAGGCTGAGCCTGAAGTCGTTGATAACTAAATTGACTAATCTGTAATTACTAAATTGACTAATAAATCCTAATATTATTAGATTAGAAGGCCACATGACCGCTTTCACTGGATACTGCTTCCACAAGTTCCAGCTACGTGCTACGTTCAACGGTTCATGACTGAACTATACTGTCTATACTGAGTAAATGAGTAAATCAGTCAGCTCTAAAATGTCCATTTTCTGATTTCCTTGACCCAAGTTGAGGCTTGACCTGACAGTGTTTGATATATTAACAATTAAATTTACTATTTAGAGAAGTAGTTAGTTAGTAGACTGAACAATTTGCCGCTTGCAGTTGCAACTCTAAGTTTAAGTCTAAGTCTAACCAGTCCAGGTGAAAACAGACTTAAAATTGAACAATAACAGAACAAGTCAAATCGCCGTGGTGATCAGTCTGCACAGACCAGTCCACATTTCACCCCAGTGACCTTCATTTTCATATTTTTGTCAGTCACAGATTCGTCATTGAGTTTCTTTCCGAATGACTGATTTTCACTTTTAAACTTCCAAGTTCAAAACAAGTTCTAGTGTTGTTGTTCTTCTTCTTCTTTTGGCTGCTTTGACTCTAAAGTCATTCCAGTAATGGGCTCGTTGTGCTATCTTCGCTTGTGCTTTATCGTTTGTTCTTAACGCTTACGTGCTGTGATACCGTTGTAAATTTAAAATACGAGCGATAACAATAACAAGCAATTCAATTTCAAATTTCGCAAATAAGAGAGCGCCACCATTTTGTAAAGAAATTACGTCATCATTTCCAACGTTGCTATGGCCTGCCAGGTGACGTAATATTCAAACTTTAACGGTACGGAATCTGGCGAGGTTTGCCGAATGCTATGCGCCCGTGTCAGCTAAATCCACATTAAGCATTTAATTTTGAATAAGGTTGATTTTGTGTTTCAAATTTAATAGTGTTGCTATGGGGAGGCTGATCGAAGAAGCAAAATAAATTCGTTTTATTAATTTGTCAATTCTATTCCAACATGGCGGCCACCATAGGGCCCCATAGGTCTGAATCGCCCGGATGTAAAAACAATTTTGTCATGTTGATGGGGTATATAGAAATTACTGACGTCACATACGCAATACCGTAAAACAACCCTTTTGGGTTGTGATTACCCATCCCATATTTTGTCTGAGGTATTCATATCAATTAATTACTCGGCTTGGGTCTCACCAAACTACCAACTGAAATAGTTTGTTGTTCTAACCAGTGGGCCTACATTTAGAGCAGTTTGGCAGAAAGGCGGTCTGCTATCAACATGCTGTTGTCAAGCCCCCACCCGTTGTCCGCACGCCCCTGACAGTAAGTATTTAATATATGTGACAATGTGGGTTGGAATAAATATGGTAATGTGTGCAAAAATGGATGTGGCGATAGAGGTTTGGTGTAAACAATATTTATTTCAACAAATCAAACATATGACATAAACATAATATACATATAGAAATATATAGATTTATGAAGAGGATTGGACAACAAGCAAAATGCCTTTTTTAAAGTCCTCTCCTCGTGGAATAAATGTAACCTCAAGTGACAAAAATATCTCTTGGGGTAAAGCAGACGGGATATATAGATTTGATTGATTGGAATATTATTTAGGATTGAGATACGGTATTACATTGTAATACGGAAGTTACGGGTGAGAAAGGGAATGAAAGAGAATGAGAGAGAGGGGAGAGCGAGGAAGAGAAAGAGAAAGAGAGAGAGAGAGAGAGGTTTGACACAACATACATTCGATACAAAATAACACAAAAAACATCCGTTCAGTGGGGAAATCACTTGCACGAATGCGTCACGACCACGGAGGAGAAAAAGCGGTTCATGCAGATGGAATGGAAATCTAGCCGCGTCACCTTAAGTGATTATGAGAAACGGCCACTATCCGAAATAAATATTTCGGAATTTAATTTGTTTGGAAGTTCGAGAGATCCGTACAATAGAACATCGGTTGTTATCATACTTACTGGTAAGTTACTTAGAAGTTCTGATCTAATTCTGGCGTAGAGGGGGCATTGAAAGAAGAAATGGTGAGCTGATTCAGTTTCAAAACTACCGCATTGACACAGTGGTGATTCTTTCAAGTGTTTAATAACAAGGTCACGGTTCAGGTTGCTGCAACCTAATCTGATCCGAGTATGATATATTTGGGCTTTCCTGGAATAACACTGAAGATAAAAAATTTCGCACGGTCAATGTTTAGTTTACGCTTAAATTCTTCGAGTGTGTTTGACGATTTTATTGAATTCGATAAACTATTCCATGCTCGTGTAGCCGAAGGCAGAAAAGTATTCATGTAAATGTCTCTGTTGCTGCCAGGCGGGTGGATACTAACATGCCTAAACTTGTAACCAGATGAAGTGGAATCGGGAGGAATCATATTTGATAGATAAGACGGAGCTTGGTTACTAGTCATTTTGAAAAATTGTATCATTTTCTGTTTTGTTCTACGTGAGGCAATTGTTTCCCAGCCGGTTTCTAATAGTAAGTTGCGATCGCTGGTACTTCTCGTGGCCCCAGTGACAATTCGTGCCATTTCATACTGAATATCTTCGATATAATCGCTCATATATTTTGGTATGTTATCCCATACTGGTGATGCATATTCAAGAGTGGGTCTAACAAAAGCAAGATATATATTTTCAAGGGTCTTTCTGCTCAATCTGAATTTGTGCTTCCTAATCATATTTACCTTTTTCCATGCCCTATTGGTTATGTTACTTATGTGAGATTCCCATCAACCGATGTTGACAAAAGTGAGGCCAAGATGTTTGTGATTTTCTACTTCAGTTACGTGAGAATCAGCCATGATTAGGGGTGGGTGAACTATATTTGTAGATTTCTTTGATATCATTAAAGCTTCAGTTTTGAGGGGATTACATTTTACAAGCCATTTTTTTTACCAATCGACAATAGTGGCAATGTCTCTATTAATTATTTCAGCTGCTAAAACAGGGTTCTCGACACATAAATATATTGATGTATCATCAGCAAATAGACGTATGTTGCACGTGATAATATAAGATAAGATGAAATTAGTTCATATACTTTACCCTTTATTCCAAGTTTCTTAAGCTTAAACAGGAGACCTTTGTGCCAAACCTTGTCAAAGGCTTTGATTATATCACAAAAAAATACATCGAATTTCTTTACCTTCGTCCAGAGATCTGCTAATATAGTCATATATGTCAGTAAGCTGATATACTGTAGAGTCACCTTTTTTGAATCCAGATTGGTAAACAGAAAGTAACTTATTTTCGTCTAGGTATGTCCAAAGATATTTGTAAATGCACTTCTCATAAGTTTTGGATATACAGCTCAGAAGAGAAATGGGGCGGTAGTTCGCTATTATGCTTGGGTCACCATTTTTAAAAATAGGAGTCACATTGGATTTTTTCCATTCATGCGGATAGTAACTCTTGTTTGTGAAAATATTGAAGAAATGGGAAAGTGGTTCAGAAAGAGACGAGGCACACTGTTTTAGCATACGTGGGCTAATATTATCAGGTCCACAGGCTTTGGAAACTTTTAACTTTTTAAGAGCGTTAAAAACGTCGACTGATGTGATTTTTATGTCCGCTAGTTCGGGAGCAGTTTCTGTATATTGAATAGTAGAGCTCAAGTGAGTATTGCATGAATTATCATCAACTTTAGATATTTCACAAAAATAATCATTCAACGCATGTGCCTTTTCAGAAGGGGAAACTAGATAACAGTCGTTGCTTAAAAGAGGGGGTATTGCTTTTGTGGTGGGTGAAATTACTTTCTGCAGATTCTTCCACCATGTCGATGAATCAGTGTTTTTATCACTCAAAATGTGGTCAATTTTACTGTCATAATCGACTTTTGCTTTTCTGACAGCACTCACACATTGATTTCGAACAATACGAAATTTTGCCCAGGAAGGTGAGGAATTTTTTAATTTGGCGATTCTATGTAGTCTATTGCGTTGGCGCATTAGTTTTCTTACCCCACACGTCAACCAAGGAGGACAGTCTTTTCTTATGGAGACTGTTTTATTTGGAATAAATTTCAGACAAGCATTTTGTAACATTTCTGTCAGTTCGTTGTTAATCTTAGATACATGAAGATTATGGCTAACACTTTTAAAATCCCAATTAGATAACATGTTGTTAATGCCTTCGTAGTCGGCTCTATCGTAGTTCCAAATAACTCGTTTAGTAGATAACTGAGTTGGTAAAGTTAAATCAATGTCGAGTTTAACTGGGGCATGGTATCGGATACGATCATCAAAAAATGGACTTATTACATCTGCGTAACATACATAATCGTCACAGTTTGTGAAGAACAGATCGAGGGTCGACGAAGATGTTTCAGTGAAATGAGTCGGCGAATGCACAAGCTGTTTGATGCCACAGTGCGTATATATACTATTAATCTTACCATTGGTATCTTCGACATAATTTTCATTGAAGTCGCCAGCTACGATTACCAAGTTTACGTCATCGATTGCGTTTTTAATGTTGAGTTCAATAGTATCCCAATGCGAAACTGGTGATTGAGGGGGTCTGTAGAAGCAGCCAAGAATAATACTTTTACTACACACTTTGATTTCGACCCATACGGACTCAAGGCCTGGAACTATCAGATCATTGCGGAATTTATAAGGAATACAGTCGCGAATATAAATACTCACACCACCACCGGATGTTTCGGTATTCCTGTCATTTCTAATTGGGTCATGAAAACCGTGAAGTAAAACTTCGGAATTTTCCACTGAATTTTTAAGCCATGTTTCAGTGAAAAAGCAAATATCGAAATTACCAGACTCAGCATTTAGTATTGTCATTTTATTTTTGATGCTCTGGGTGTTCAGAAGTAACATGGAACAGTGTCTTTGCATCGCATCTTTGTTGGCAGGACCCGGGTTCAGTTCGATATCGCCGCTTAACATTAGTAATAAGAATATAATGGAAGTTGCGGTTAAGTAACATAATAATTTTGCCTTGTGTGTGTGTATTATAACATGTCGATCTGTACTAACTTGCCAAGGGGCCTTATTTTCGCGGATGATTTTCAAAACTGTTTGTATTAAATGTGGACAAGTAAATGATATCAAAAGTAACAGACTTACAATTTGAATCTCTGGCAATTTTCTTGAACGTAAGAAAAGGTGAATGATGATAGTTTCAGACATATTCTGGTCAAAGCGTTTTCCCCTGGGTGGTCGAGACGCTCTCGACAGAAAGCTGCCAATCCGAGCACGATATTGTATTTTATCTACCATTTCCTATGAAATTCCCTGATACAATGGGCGATAACGAATGGGCGATAAAAGCATCCGTATCGTTACTGCAGTTGCGATACAAGGCGCTCGTGACGTCGTTGTCTGATCAAAATCATGAATGAACTGACGTCGCGTGAAAAATCAAAACGACATTCCAACGTATATTCTTGCGTACTATAAACAAATAGTTCCAATGTTTTAACATTATATGATTGCCTACCGGGTAACCATCACGGGTATTATGGTATAACACATCACACGGGAACTAATATGTATGTGTTCAGTATGTATTATAACTGTAAGAAATTGTGTCCATTGAATACATTTCCGTTAGGCATAATCGCGTGAACAGGCAGGTTGTGAGAATTTAGCAAAGCGAGCTAATCGCGTGACACAGATACCTTTGCAGGTTGGGAGAATTTACTCAAGAAAGCGAATCATCGGACACAAATTCAACAGTTTTGGCATTTAAGAAACTCCTGAAAAGTAATTTGTGCGGTCTAGTTTTCGTGTCCATATAGCGACTCGGCGACCAAGGTCGCCTCGTCGCTATATGGCCACGAAAACTTGCCTCGTCGCGATACATGAATCGTTACAAACACATTGTGTATATAACACATATATATCAACCATTGTCCCATATATATTGTATGAATTTCAAAACATATAAATAGCTGGGCGGTTGGCAGATATGATTTACACACTGAACAAATGTTGGATCAGGATGTTTAAGATGTTGGCGTGATATACACAGTTTATCTTGGTCATGTGCAGTTGAGGGAGAGATTGGAAAGATAGCAGAAGATACGAGAAAGAAAAGACAAAAGAAATATAACTCTATTAGTGATCCCGGGATAGGGGGAATCATTACTTACGAGCTGTTGCTCGCATGTAGTTGATGGGTCAATATAAATATATTAATAGATTAGTTCTCTACATAGCGACCATAAAGGGAATAAACACCGATGGGAGTTTCTATATCAACATGACTATACGGGTTAATTGTGTAAAACAAAACAAAAATGTAATTTGACATATATAGAATGAGGCGTTTTAAAGAGATGGTTGTTCGATATACGCACTAAAGCAATCTACAAATATAAAATACGCAACAGTATGGTATATATGGAAAACAATACGAACAGACGAGCGGACAGACGGAAGAGGAGACGCGTGGACCTGAAGGCGTACGTTATGACATATCCGGTATTTGATTTGAGATGCACAGACAGACGGACCGACGATCACGACACACGTGTTTGTGAATACCACTATGCTGACGGGAGTGATCGTGTTTGGAAGATTACCGGTACATAATAAATATTGGAATAATAAGTAAAGCGTTTAAGTATATTACCATGTGTCGAATCAAAAGATGATTGTCCAGAATGCGGCAAACTACCATTTGTTATGAAATAAAGACGGTGCATTCGTGCTTGTTTACGTCCAACCGAAATGCGGTCAGTGATTAGGCTCCACAGTTCAGTGGACGTACGGCGACAGGTCACAGCTGTCGACGTATCTCGTGTGAGCGGTTCGTGATTGTACGGGTTACATACAATGGGTCGAACACAAAATACTCGTGGCGGTCCGTGTATCAGGTAATGGGGTCACTAGTGCATGTGAGGTCCTCACGCGGGCACGACGAATTTAGATAACACGAGAGGTGCATGATAGCATACTGGGTTGGTTAAACGTCTACAGACTGGAATTATAGTTCGCCGGTGTATTTTCGCAGCAGATTTATTCGACAGAATAACATCAATTGGTGATATGTTATATAGGTTGGTGTGTATATGTTATATCCGTATATAGGTCGACATAAATCACTTGGAAGAGATTATGATCTTCTCATAAGTGCGATTGGCATTTTTTGTCATAAGGTTTATGGGCAATTAATGCAAGATATAATTTGGGAAAGGGTAGATCGAAAATACAAGCGCAACCAAGGTTAGGGAAGTACAGTTATGCATACAACAATTGCTATAGCTATATATAGATTGGTACCTTAGTTTGTTCTGGGTACCATTATGGTGGGAGTGGGTTTGCCTCTAGCTCAGTTTGATACTGGGGCAGAACAATTGTATAACTTTAACATATTTCACAGGCAGACCAAGATATATAAATCACTGGACCCACGATAATATTTTCAGTAGTTGAGAATCCAGTGATTCATTCACATTGACATAATTAGGTTATCTATAAATTGTTTCGACAGGGGTTTGAACATTGAGGTGTTACCACCCCTCCCCAATTTTTTCAAACTTTTCAACATTTTGGAATTTTAAATAACTTAAATTAATGTCGTGTCAGTCATAAAATGTCTAACTGTTGAACATTTTGGTCAAAGTTAATTAATGGGGCGGGACAACCTTACCCGTATGTCCCTGACCTGACAGTAAGATTGCCCACTCTAGGAGGTTGTGGGTTAGAACAAATAATTAGGGTGATCGCAACATGGATGTGGCGATAGAGGTCGATGTATTACCCCCCCCCCCCCCTCAATAATTTCGACATTTTAAATTTTCAATAACTTTATAAGTTGAGCATCTTAGGCAAAATATGTTTGAGATCATTTCGATAGTTTACATTTCCAAATCTCTAATGAATATCGTTTTGGTCATTATTATGCGGTGAGCTAATTTCAAGATTTGGAATTTTCAATAACATAAGTTGAATTTCAGGCAAAATCCTTCTGAGATCGTCTGGATAGTTTCAGTTCCCAACAGATATGTAATATTTAGAGTACATTATATTATTTTCTACAAAGACTATATTATAGCTATTAAATGGTAGTGTGTTGGATTTCAAACTCAGCATCGAATAGGAGACCAGATGAAACTTGGTCAAGTTGGGAAAACAGATTGGTTCACGGGTGGTTGCAATTTAACCCCTCAAAAAAGGAAGAGTTTCTGTCAAAGTCCCTGACATATTACCCCCCCCCCCCCCCGTTCTCAAACCCCGTTCTGCATATCCATTCCGATTTGTCACCAAATGCTGAGATATTTTATAAAGCAAGTTTTCAAACCGCTGTTTAATATTCACCGTACTAGTAAATTGGCATTGACACACAAACGCTCTTTATCGTTGATGATACGGCTGACAACAATTCAAAACCTGCTAAAATAATTACTCGATATCTTGCGAATTTACTAATATGTTCGGTTTCATATTTCCTGGGGAAAATTTCCAATGAGCAGAAACCTACCATGCACTGGCTCTTGTGGGATCTGTGCAATTTTATTAATGAACTGATTGACAGTTTTGCTAGAAATTGACACCGACGCGAGTGAGCAGTACGTAGGCTTAGCGAGTTTTGAGAATCCGTGACCAATTGGTTGATTGAGACGATCCTGGGTATTGGGTATATAAGATAATTACCTGCTGTTCTCATAGATATTCATGAGTTGAGAAAAACTTCGCGCGCGCATAACACCTCCGCCTACCGGCGTCGGTGTCATCAGCACGTGCTCAAGTCCTTCCAACTCACGAATTCCTCGAGACCAGTATATGTAACGATTACGTACCACGTGCAAATGCATGGTACCTATAGATACTATCGGGAACCGTTCGATTAATTAAAGTACCATATGCATACATATTTTATATATATTATTGGCAACCGGTCAAATAATTAAAGTACTCTCGTGCATGCAAATGCATGTAGGAATTTCCCGGATTGGTCCATGGTTCTTATATATCAAGATGTGTATAGTATGTGACAATGTCAAGCTGCACACAGAAAATGCATTGGGCTAACGTTATTCTCTGTTTCTTTCAGGACTTATTTACTTGCTATCCTGTTTCTGGATCTGGATATTTCGTGTATAAGCTACGGTACTAAACAAGCGGATTCGATCAAAGTTTACTCGTCTGTCGAAACCATCAACGACTTGGGGATATGAACTTACATGTACCAGTATTCCAGCATGGTCTATATCGTGTTGCACATCGTTATATTGTGAATATTATTGCACGACTGACACCAGCGCGACCGACATAACACCATGTACGACATGAATTCGTCAGTTTATGGTTATTCACTTGGATGGAAATTCTTACTTGTCCTGTGTTGTACATTCAAACAGATGCAAAAACAAAATCGGCATTCATCGGTGTATCGATAATCGGTACTGAAAGGATGATGTGTGTTCATCTTGTTGTGGCAGTTATACATCTGATACATCAGTTATTAATAACGTAATGATAACCTATGAAAATGGTAAATTCCAGATATTCAAGGAGGTGAATATAAAATGGTTTCTCTCGCGATATGATTTCTTCAGAAGAATTGTCAATCAATGTCCTACAAAACAGTTGCTTCGTACAAGCCAAGTTCCTGCATACATATATATATATATATATATATATATATATATATATATATATATATATATATATATATATACATGAGCCATGAGTACACTGAATCCAGTTCATGACAGATCATGGAAATATTATATTTCATATAATATGTTGGGTTTTGTATACATAAATTAATCTTTATGGATCCATGGCTTTAATTTCTCCCAGATAAATCACTCCAACTTATGCAACAAGCGGCATACATATGTGCATAGATACAAATAAGCTTAGTAATTGCTCATTTCATAATATGTCAACAGATAAAATTAATTGCTGTACATGCATGTATTCAATTTATATAATCAGTATCATGGACTAATTAGAAAACGGATTTTTCAAAAACTCGATATTCTTTCTTATGTGACATTGTATATCACCGTGCACAGAGTTCCCTCTATATAATAGCACTGGTACGTAAATGAGCAATTACTAGGTTTAGTTTAATCATATGTACTTTGAGCCGTTTCAAATTTTGCACATCTACATCAGATCACCCTCAAGAATAATGATGTTCGAAGAAGATGTAACCTGACCAAAATTTAAAGCCACATAATGTTTGAATATTTTGTTCCCAACATTATCGAGAGCACAAAATCGCAAATTAAGCTGAAATAAAAACATTTCTTTTGTATGGTAAAGGGATATATAAGCTAACAAAAAAAGTAGCATTTTCGATAACTTTATTCAGGAGACCAATACAAAATATTTTTCTTTAGAGTGAGTAGATGGTCAAGATTCTTAAAATCAACAACTAATGACATGTCATTTTGTCTTTATTTAAATCGGCATACACTTTTTTTTCTATATGTTTCATTTTATTCTGGTTTTATATTTGTGAAAATTGAATGTTGTTTCCAATTATAATACTTTGAAATTGCAAACATTATGTGGGACTTTAAATTTATTGCTATGTTGTATCTCATCGGATGTTAATTTTATAAGGACGCCCTAATGTGAGGGGAGTCGTCCCTGTCAATGCCCAAACACAACGTTGGCCCAACGTTGCCCCAACGTCGTATTATTAGTGGAATTCACCGTTGATTCGACGTCGTTTCAACGTCGAGTCGACGACGGGATCCGACGTCAAGCCGACGCCGATCCAGCGGCAACAGCCATAGTTGGCCCAACGTTGGATCCCAACGTTGATAGAAATGACGTTGGCCCAACGTTGGCCCAACGTCGTATTCTTAGTGGAATTCACCGTCGGATCGACGTCGAACCACCGTCGAGACGACGACGGGATCCGACGTCGAGCCGACGCCGAGCCAGCGGCAACAGCCATAGTTGGCCCAACGTTGGATTCCAACGTTGATAGAAATGACGTTGGTCCAACGTCGTATTATTAGTCGAATTCACCGTTGGTTCGACGTCGTTTCAACGACGGTGCCCGACGGCGCACCACCGTCGGATCGACGTCGAACCACCATCGAGTCGACGACGGGATCCGACGTCGAGCCGACGCCGAGCCAGCGGCAACAGCCATAGTTGGCCCAACGTTGGATTCCAACGTTGGCCCAACGATAGAAATGACGTTGGCCCAACGTTGGCCCAACATAAGTGTGCTATCTGGAATAGCATTCGCCAATAACTTAACAGGGCGCAGCCATTTTGTAACGAAAATTACGTCACCATTTGCAACATTGCTATGGTCCAGGGGACGTAATTTCAAACTGAAACGGTTCGGAATCTCACGAGGTTTGCCGAATGATATGCGCCTATGTAAAACTAAATCCACATTAATCATTTAACTTTGAATAAGGTGCTTGTATTTTTCAAATTTCAATTAGTGTTGCTATTGGGAGGCTGAACAAAGAGAAGACAAATAAATTCGTTTTTGTTAGTTTGTCAATTCATTTGACAGGCTGGTTCGATGTTATTTCCCCATGGCGGCCCCCATAGTGGACTCGTTCCTAGCGCTCAGCCTCCACTACGCTAAGGCGCAACGTTCCGGTATTAGGCGAGCGGCAGGGACCGCATTTTTTTTTTATTTAATGCACAGTCGTACAGAAGGGATTTGTATACATAATTTTGAAGCCATTCATATGACCATCTGATAAGCCCTGTTGTACTTCCAAAAGTTTTAAGAAAAAGGTAGAAATCCTGTTACCATGGCAACGGACACCGATTTTAAAGGAAAACGAGGAAAAGTGAAATTAAATCAAGGATATGGAACTGGATATAAATACAGTTATGCAACTTATTATAGAAATGACCGCGGATAAATCTGTGGTCTTGTCATGTCAAGGTCAACCTTTTAAGGTCAAGGTCATTCCAGAAAAGTTAATATTTTTTCACTATTTTCAATTTGGTAAAATATATTGAGTCACAATCTCCACTTGTGAGAATAACCCTCTACTTTTGTAACAGTAGTAAATATCTGCATGTTTCAAGTCACACAATGCACCATTTATGGAGGCGTGACACAATACCTAACTCAAGATATATCTTTTATAATTTAATGCTATAGTCAAAATATATAGTTCATTTTGTGACGTCATTGTCTTACTGGTATGTCTCCACTATTTATGTGAATCTTAAATGGTACATAGGTACCAGCATGTTATAAAGTTGCTTGAATACAGGAGTTTATAAATTGTTTGGCTAAAATGCGTTTCTATGGAAACAAGCCAAGATACTCTGAAATTCTGCAATTTTTAAAATAATTGGCCTATATATAGCCCGAAAAATGGTACTTATAGGTGAGCGGCAAGGATCCCATAATATTCGACTTAATGCACCCACCCTACACATGCGATTGTGATACATCATTTTAATGTTCGTGACATGGGGCATCTGACAGGCTGTGCTGTGGTTATCAAAACTGGTGCGTTTATGGTGAAAATCCTCGTTTCCATGGCAACCACTAATATTTCAATGAGATTATGGAAATTATCAATATTTGAGTTAAAATGAACTCGTGGCTTATTATATTTTCCCATAATTATTGGCCGGGTATTGTCCGATAAATTGTTGTAAAGGTCACTGGTCTGTGAGGTCAATGTCACTTGGTAAGGGTCAAAGTCATCAACCAGTAAGTGATTTTATGAGGCACATTTTGAAATATATTTCTTTTCAGACAACAATCACACGCTTGTTTTGCAGGACAAGATAGTCACCATAAAGTGTCATAAATATCATGAGATTTTCACCTTTCATACAAGCTATCAGATAAACCATTTGACCAGATATTATAAGCATTTAATATAATTAATTCCTGTGAAAACGTCACCATTTTTTGTGACGTAATTTAAGCGTTAAATTATTTTCGCGCCAGATTGGAGCGATGTTATTGCCTGTCGTTGGGGCGGGTTTGCATTCCCGCTGACTGATATGACAATTTTTGTATTTAAAACTGGTTAATGTATTAGTTGGCCTCACTGGTCATGTCATGCCTTATCAATACACATCGGTTTATATGGCAACAAGTTCACAACCACCAGTTTTGAGAGGAAATGGGGGCAAATTGCTATTGGCTGATAGCTTGAGCCCCCGGTTAGAGTTTTGCAGGTTGTGAAACTGTCAACCAGACCGTAAACATTAAGATGTTTAGAATGTAAACGGCAAACTTCAAATTTTGGTAATTAATTGTAAGTCTAATAGCTATATACTGACGGTCGGTTGATACATATAAGGTGTAACATGTAGCAATAGTGATCAGCAATGCACACATAGTCGTACACCCCAAAACTTAATATCAATTTGTGTGTATAACATTAAGTTTTTGTTTACACCCAACTGTGTCCTCATATAACCAACAAAAGACACTCTCTTCTATTCAATTCGCAGCGTGGATTATGTGACACTTGATAAGAACGATACATGTACATATAGGGTTAGTGGTTTGCAGTCTCTTTTTGGCAACAGCTTCTGTTCATAAATAAATCAGCTTTCCGGCTTCCGTTCCTGCATATATATCACGAATTGCGTTCGCGTAAGGAATATTCCTCTATAATAACCCCAGTTTGCCATGCATGTTACAATCTAAACCGCATGTGCACCACCAATTATTATAACCACAAGTTATCATGCATATATTTCATTTGCGGCGGCAAGCCACATTTTTCGAGAGAAGAACTGAGAGCAGATACGGTACCGTGGGCCTACATGTGCGTGATATTAATTTGAATTCGATGTTCAATTCTCTCAAAATGTATATTATTAAAGGTACTCAACCCGTAAAGAGGGTCCCCATCTCAACAGATTCCAACAGCAACAATCCGATCAGAGGGTCCTATATTACTATTTCTTTGGCTTTGGGGGTAAAAAATATTTGATTCGAGTCGAGGAACCCATCAAACAAAGCTCAGAGTTATTAGATATTGATTTTTCAAATTTGTTATGTTCTCGAGATGAGTACTAATAACTGCCGTAATCTGCTCTGGATGTGTACTCCAAATCTATTCAAACAGACAAGGATGAATAACTCTAAAATCAAGTGGTAATTTTAACGCAATTTTGACTGAGTTCTGGGCCAGATAGTATTCCCGATAATGAAAAATAATAGATTTCTAAAATCGATATCTAACAAATCTGAGCTTTGATGTTTGACCACCGAAGCCATTGAAATAGTAATTGAGAGGAGTTTTATCGGGTTGAGTACCTTTAAGTTAAACAGAATGATTTTGAACGGATTTTGAACAATCTAAAAAAACTAATAATACATTAATCAATACATTGTTGAGAGATTATGACGAAGATGAAAACTATTATATAGAACTTTAGCTGCTGTGCATGAGTGCATTCCAATCAAATTGTGTATATAGTTCTAGAAATATGCTGGTCTAAACTTTATCGTTCCAATGTTATGCAGCTTTTATTGGGTAAATATCTATTAATAACTGGACGAACATGGAAATAAAAACATTGGACTCACATAAGTAATTTAATAGTGTGCGTTAAATGAATGCGCACTGTGCTTAATATTTCTCACAGACATCGAACTGGGACTTGTGCGTGTTTTAATTATTGCAAGTATTCATTCAATGCATCTTTTGGACTGCCGTTTTGTATTTTTGTGAATTACATGAAAGGTAACTGTCAATTATACCATGATGGGGAAGTATTAAATAATATGAAGGGATCCATTTCGAAGCACACGATTAGGAGGTCATATGTCCGACTATGTCACACTTCAGACTTACAACATCGATAGACTATAATATGTTATGTGAATCACTGTCGTGTGAAAATAATCCCATCTTATCCAACAATACCATTTTGATTAATTTATCGTAATGTGGCAAACTCCACAAAATAATATTGGTAAAGCAAAAACGAAATTTACTTTTTAAATTTAACTAAAGCAACTGCCAAAATGTTACAGTGATATTTGGATGCATTCATACAAAACAATTGAAGCATATCATATCACTACTGGTTGCATGTTTTTGTCACGCATATTAATATATGATACTATAATAGTCTTCCTATAGTTAAGCTTGACGGGCACCATTGTCGGACCTAAACCTGGCTAATGTTTGGTAAATATCTGTACATGCATCTTGCCGAGAGTCTCTAATTTGTGGCAAGAACTGTGCTCCAGTTTGTCAATAGTTTCAGGTTCGGGATTGGATCTTGCATTTGTCACCATCACATCGACATAGATCTGTACATAACAAACCATTCTGGATACAGGAACATCCCACGACACACTTAGCACGTTTATCACACGAACAAACCAAGTCTGAAATCTCCTCTGATGCAGATTTTCCATCAAAATTAGTTGGAGTAAGTCCATTAGTACCACATTTCCATCAATAATCAAGCAGAGATCCCAAATTTGGACAGGCAATGTGTGATGACAGCCACACCCTCAACTGCCAGGTTGCACGCAAAACATGGAGTCGAAAGCTATCTTCGCATGGAAGTCTATAGCTAATGTGGGCTCTTTTGTTGTCGACAGCTTAACCCTTAAGCTATTCAGCGAAGAATGAAGCGGACCAAGCAGTCCTCTGCGATCATATAAATTGGCAATGAACAACCGTGACATGTCCAGAGCTACATGTGGGTCACATTTGTCCAGATCAGCGAGATGAATGAAGCCACTGATATTATCCAGGAATATACTGAGAACGGTTTTCTTGCCAATTCCATAAAAAGATGAAGTAGTATCACATCCAGTGAGCTCATGGACAGCAAGGAATGCTCGACATGTTGTCACGCCATATCTTGTTGCAATATCGTGCATAGGGATATATCTGTGTTTTTGCGAAACGCCTGTTTCAAACCACAATTCAGTGATATTCTCGATGTGATGATAATAGTGCAGGCTTAACGGGAACACATCAGTGTCTGGTGAACGAATAATGACACTTCCGTTCTATTGGAGAAACTCTCGCCCAACATAATCAGCACACAGAAACATTCTGGTATCAGCTTCTTCTACTTGAGATGACTGGAGTACGTCAATGGGTTCGGTGCCGGTTGTTGTGATCTTTACACTTAGTTTAGCATAAAGAAATCCACCAGCGAGAATGATTGTCTGCTTATTGTTCAAGTTGTTCGGTCCGTGTTTCATAACAAAATTGCAGATATATTTCACAATAGCCATTTTGTTCTCTTTTGAATCAAGGAACCTTCTCCAATTGCGAATAATAATATATGGTATTTCATATCCTGGTCCAGTATATTACCCAAACACAGTCGTTGTAGCATGTCATCGTCTTTTCTGTCAGATGCAATTGCGGTTTCAAAAGCTTCTAGTTTCGTCAACTTATGCAGTACCAGTCCTTCTTATGCGTGTTCTATACATTTCTTCCAATCAAATGACCTTAGACACATTTCCTGTTCATCGCATGAGCTTGTTATCTTCTGATCGTCTTCTTATATACGATAAGTTTCTAACGCCTGTGTATGTGCAGAAACATGCCCTGCGGTACTGGATGACATCGTAACTGTGTAAAAGAACAAAATGACTGCATGGTCAGTAAATTTGCCATAGTTTACTATAGTATGTCGGACAATGGGATGCATATCAGTTCCTTAATCTAACGACATTTTTCAGTAACAATCAAGTTGAATCAACTAACGTTTGTTGTCGCTGCTTATTACTATATGAATACTAGAGGATGGCCCGTCAAAATAATGGGTGGCAAAACATGGCATAAAATATCGCCACCACGATTGGTGTTTGACAATGACGGACTCCACTGAAATATTCGTCTTCGGAGAAGTGAACATATCAGTGGAAATATCGCCTTGATAACCTATGGGAAACGCGTTATATCTCAGGTCGTCTTGTGCCGATTGGACTGAAATTTGCGTGTCAAATTCTAAGATGTGCCACATGACAGTCAACATCTGGGAGCAATCGGATACGAGGGACAAAATCTTGACAGAGTAACAGACACATACACAAACACTTGGATTTTACTGATCATTGTTGTGCGGTCGTTGTTTAGAATATCCATTAATAGCCCATGTTGTAAAAAAAAGTCTGCGCATCCATTATCATGTGATTAGGGAAAGACAAAAAGGGAAAATGTAACCATGTTTCGTGCCATATATTCACGAAAAAGAAGCTTACCTTCCAACAGATTGCAGCAAATAATAGGTGCGATATTTTCGCACAGCGGCTGCACAGTTCAGAGTATAGCTTGTCCAAGTTCATGTTATCTTGCTCAACTTTTCTTTTGATGTCCTTTGGCAGATGATGCATTCATTAGGATAAAATTCTCTGCTTGGCACAAGGAGGACTCAGCATCCGGGCGGATGTTACGGTTTGATCAGACATCGTGTAGTTAGATGCATTCACCCGCAGATATGATAGAACGATTGTTGAAAGTTCCATATTGAAAACTCACAATGAACAGGGCAGTCAGTTATCCACAGAAGCGGGTATTCATGATACATACATACATGTAATTGACGTAAGATAAATATAAACATCCAGCTGTAGGTGGCTATAAACATAATAGAAACCATCAAAGTCCCTCCTCCCTCAGCAAGAATTTACCTGATCTGAATTTGTGCCCCTCCCGACCATGCAGTAGAGAACCATTTCGATTATTATAATTGAGCACAACTCCTCCCCATGACACTGGCCGGAATAATTGCCCCATCCTCTTGTTTAAAGGGGATAAGTAAGATATATGATCAATAATTTCAGTATCAAATCTCTTAAAACAAGGCGCATGTCCAGCTACCTTTAGTATCAAAATTTTACAATGGCGTTTAGTAGCACAACCACTCCGGTGCTGGCCGGATTACATTCCCCACCCGCTACCAATCACGGTATAAATAAAATCTCGAAAAGTGGGCACAGCAATTAGTAAATTACTGATGGGTTATTCGCTCCATTTTCAATTAAAAAGAAACATGTATCTTACTTACCATCTGAGCATAAATAATTCTGCGGACATTCCATTCGATTTAGATTTTTTTTTAATTGGGCGCTGGCCAGGATAACTTGCCCACCCTCTCCTAAGTAATAGGGGATGAACACCAAGATATTTGGTACTGGAATTGTTGATCATGAATGTGTCTTACTTATCCTCTTTAAACAAGGCGCATGTCCAGCTACCTTTAGTACCAACATTTTACAATGTCGTGTAGTAGCACAATATGAATATGATTATGTCAACATCTCTATATATATATATATAGTTTTAACAAACCGTCGATACGGGCAGTTTTGTCATGCTGAGACCAACGTTGTGGGCAGCTCATCGAATTATGGGCAGTTCGGAAACTGCCCGTAATTCGAATTGTTCCAAATGCTTTCCTGAGTACTGGTTGATGTTCTCAACCGATAATCTCAACTGTCCACAACGCAATATTTATATATGCACTAATATATAAGTTAGAGTGGGTTAGTCTCACTTTGCAGACATGCGGCAGGGGATTAACTCAAGGTGCGACCGGTTATGTTGTTACAACGCTGGTAATTAGGCCAATCCAAGTTAAGCGTTGTGTTCAGGCCAACTTGTTTATACTAAGGCCACGGTAACCGTTGTCAGTTGTTTTTCGCGCATATGTAACTAATGTTCACAGTGAATATTGAATGTTGTGTCCTGGCCACCTTAAACGTGTTTATACTGTTGTCATTTGTTTTTCGCGCATATGTAAATAACACTAACTAATGTTCACCGTGAATATTTTTTGTATATAAGGACTGGACTAGGGCCAGTCTTTCATAAACTAAACAGATTCTTTGGTCTTCTCAAGCAAAAATCAGCAGAATTAGGAATCAACCTTTCACCGACATATATCTTCACCGATTATGAAACTCCTGCTCAGAACGCCCTACGATTGACTTTCTCGACAGCCATAATCAAAGGTTGCTTTTTCCACTACAGCCAGTGTGTAATGAAATATGCCACGAAAACATGCAGGATGAAGAAAGAATACGACGACAACGACCCAATCGTGAAACCATTAATCAGAAGAGCCATCGCGCTGCCATTTCTACCGGTTGACAAGATTAGCGATGCTTGGTAAAATATTACAGATAAGTGCGGGCGGCAAAGTGAACCCACAGAAAAGAAAGTATCGTGACTTGGAAAATTCAAGACGGCATTTCAAGAGAGTGTACTTGGCAGGCGAAATAGACGAAGTAGAGTTCCTGGACGAAATGGCCAAGTTATGCGGTCACTGAGCATGTTGTTGTCATTGTTTCTAATTCGTTAATGTTTGTACCTCATGTTTTTGTGTTATAATATGTGTATGCATTTTATATTATCCATAACTAATAAACAGTCATAAATGCAACCCAAATCTCCGTTATTTCCCATAAGCCTAAGTAGTCATTAAGAGGATTATTCACACCTCTACCCTAACCTACCGAAAACAATAGGTGTCTGCAAAGTGGGACGACCCCGTTAGAGTTACCCAGCCCTTGGCCAGAAAAGTCTATTGTAACTTTCCATACGCTCAAAATAATATAGCTTGGTTGTAATTAATGGGTTTCTACTCAGCGTCATCGGTAATTACTTCCGCCTTTGAAGTAGGATATTATCTAATCCTCACTGGTGTGCTGTCCGTATTCCTGGCTGAGAACAAACATCTATATATATGTCTGTGTGTGTGAATCTGTGTATAACCCGGTCACGCTTTTTGGTGCGTTTATACCTTTTCAACCATGCGTGCAATGTGGCCCAAATTTGTACCACGACCTATACTGTATCGTAAAAGATTACTCACCAAATTTCAAGTCGATTGGTCAAAGCAAACCTGAGATCTAACATGGTCCCGAAATGCAGTATTTGCACTCAATAATAGACACTATTTCTTTTGACGTTTGTCGAAATGTCGTCATGTGACGTCGCACGCAAACCCACATTAGCTTTGCTATTGTCGACGAAACCTCCATGCGCGCTAATGTTCAGCGTTGTTGGAAATAGGCGCTGAATTAATTTGTCAGTTCAGGTTTAATGTGAATAGAAGTAACAAATGTTGATTTTGTCGTGAACGTGCATGTAGTGGGTGTAGACTCTGTAGAGTCGAGACTCGAACGCTCTACCATCGTTGGGAATGGGTACTAATATGTTATTTTAATTTGCCAGTTCGGTGTGAACATAAGTAAAGAATGCTGTCTTTGTTATGAAAGTTATGCGGAAGATGACGAATGGACACAGTCTGACCTCCCGTCAGTGGGTATACCGTTCAGTAGATTCGCCGGAAATCGGTTAGAAAAACCACATTCCCGGGCCGGGACTAATTCAGTTTAAATTAATGATACTGCCGACGCTAATTAATGCTCTTTTAATGTTTCAGTTGATAAAAGAATGTTTAAAAGATCAAAATGTGTGACCTGTCATCGGTTATAATTTTACCCAGGGTTATACCACCAATCATGACCTACGGCAGTGAACGTTTAACATAATTGTGAACGTGAACATTTTGCTACCAGACGCTACATTTACTTTATAATTAAGCTCATTACCTGTTATGAATGGACAGTTACGAGGATATTCTCCGACTTATGGTCCACCCTACCGGTACACGGACACACATTCCGATGTGTTTATTGTTTCAACAAAGTTGATTGCTGTGTAGAACTCGTGCATAACGGTAAGCGGATCACCAGTATTATGCTAGGTTTCTGTGAAAGTTTACGGAAACATATACAGCAACACCTATTTTACCCGTCTGTATATACATATATATAATCTAAAAATCGGGCCAATTTGGATTAGCCCCTCCCCTAAAAATTATGGCGCCCGTTCGGCTATGCCAGTAGATCCCTACACATTGTAGTCAACACCAGGGGATTGCCCGTAAATAACGGGTAAATAAATGCACTTTCTGACTAGAGTATGAACATATTCTCATTTCTATATATCAGAAATGGAATATCCCATGCACATATGGAATGCAACAAAATGCCCCTGACTAACAACAACAGCATCGCATATATAAGAGAATGCCTTGGCCTAACAAATTATATATAATTTTTTTATAACTGTTAAAGAATGTAAGATGTAAGAAAGAATGAAAAAAATTATTAAATATTCTTAAAGAACGTAAGAAATAATGATAAAATCTGATAAAAATTGTTAAAGAATGAAAGAAAAAAATGATAAAAATTTATGAAGAATGGCAGAAAAAATTATAAAAATTATAAAATTGTTAAAAGAATATAAGAAAAAATAAAATAACAAATGATAAAATTGTTAAATAATATAAGACAAAATGATAAAAAAAATTGTTACAGAATGTAAGTCAAAATTATAAATATTTATAAAAATTGTTAAAGAATTTAAGAAAAATTTATAAAAAAAATGATAAAAAGTTGTTAGGCCAATGCATTCTCTTATATATGCGAAGCGACCTATAGTCGACTCGCATATATAAGAGAATGCATTGGTACAGGATCCTTAATGTTGCGCCAGCGCAGCTCCCGTCATGGAAGGTTTAATATATATTCATTTCCATTTCTAGCTGTACATTGTATGGAACATTTTTAGAACTTCTTCCACTTACTGCTCCCTTGATTCCTCGGATTGTTGTCTTGATAGCCATGTACTCGTACGCTTTATGTACTTGTATGCTGTTCTAGTTTATTGAATAGTTTGCCAGTCTTGTATGCTTGTCATAAATTGTTAAAGGTATTCAATCCGATTCGATGGTCCCCATATCATCAAATTCCAACAACAACACATTTTTTTTAAATGCCGCTTTAGTTATCAGAATCGATTAATAGCCCAAAAATAACGCTAACCACAGTCAACAATAGTATAAAGTTGCCCAAAACATGATATTTATCAACATTTTTTTCAACAAAATTTTACCGGTGTGTCAAATATCTGACACAAAAATGCCACTTGATTTATAGTTATCCATCTTCATCCGTAATTTGGTCCGAGACCTTCTTCTCGTCGACTGTTACTGGACCACTAAATATTATTGGTGGTGAAAAATAATAAGATTCAAACAAGAGGTGGCATCAGAGATGCTGTGTCTCGTTTTCGGTGGCTTACCGCCGGTGGCTACCGCCGGTGGCTACCGCCAATTGGTGTGCATCAGTATCGGTAGACTAATTAATAGGTAAAATCGAAAAATGACTAATTAAGGGCCATAACTCTATCAAATTTTATCGGGCCAGGCTGGTTTTCGAACTCGTCCGAAATATTCTTGGCAAGTACGTCTATTCCAAATTTTAAACAAATCGGAGGACGTTTGTTGAAGTTATCGCGCTAACGAGCTAAAAATTCACTAAAAATGACTAATTAAGGGCCATAACTCTATCAAATTTTATTGGGCCAGGCTGGTTTTCGAACTCGTCCAGGATATTATTGGAAGACACTTATATACCAAATTTTAGTTGAATCGGATAACGTTTGTTGAAGTTATCGCGATAACGAGCTCAAAATTCGTACAAAATGACTACTTAAGGACCACAACTCTATCAAATTTTATCGGACCGGGCCGGTTTTCTAACTCGTCCGAGTTATTCTTGGGAGACACCTATATATCAAAATTTCAATCAAATAGGATGATGTTTGTTAAATAATCGCGCTAACGAGCTGAAAATTCTTGAAAAAAATGACAAATTAAGGGCCATAACTCTATCAAATTTTATCGGACCTAGCCGGTTTTCGAACTCGACCGAGATATTCTTGGGAGACACCTATAAACCAAATTTCAATCAAATCGGATAACGTTTGTTGAAGTTATCTCGCTAACGAGCTGAAAATTCGTGAAAAATGACTAATTAAGGCCCATAACTCTATCAAATTTTATCGGAGCAGGCCGGTTTTCGAACTCATCCGAGATATTCTTGGGAGACACCTATATACCAAATTTCAATCAAATCGGATAACGTTTGTTGAAGTTATCGCGCTAACGAGCTGAAAATTCGTGAAAAATGGCAAAGGGCCATAACTCTGTAATAAATGTGCGGACGAACCCGATTTTTTGTCTGCAGCTTACGTGCATGGATATGTACTCACACACCAAGTTATAAGCAAAACAGGCCGCCCGCCCGTCCGCCCGCCCGCCCGCCCGTCCGCCTCCCACCATTCCCCATCAAACTATAAGTCGAGTTTTGGAAAAAACTCGACTAAAAATCTGATCACTCTGAGCTTTGATGGGTGGGTTCATCGACTCGAATCAAATATTTGTTTTACTCCCGAAGCCAAGGAATAGAATTTGCGAGCGTTAATTCGGGTTATGCATCTTTAATGTAATATTTTTGCTTGTCATATTTTTCTCATATTGCACTTGCACCTTCTTTTACATTTCGGTTTTCATCTAATACTGTTTTGGTTTCAGAATTCATTGTCTGTTTTGTTTTATTAAATTCGTGTAAGATTTCTTGTTTGACTGTGTCTAATTTAGTTATAGGATGGCCACTTTTGACATTATCGTCCAGTTTCATGTTCATGTCTGCCACTATTTTACCCATGTCTTCAGGTATTATAGATTTGAATGATTTCATTGTTCGTTGTGTGTAAATGATGATACACACCAGGTCTCTGGTCTATATAGGATCCAAAATCATTGAAGCTCTGAGTAAAATTAAGAAAGCTGCACTTGATATTAAGGGTCAGATGCACGTTTGGCCAAAAAATGGCTGAAATAATTGAAAACATCATTTTTCTATAACCCAAAAACAACGATGTAAAACAGAAATATGCATAGCAACCACCTCTCACATAGTTCAGTGTCACACATAGACTGTGTTGGTGAAAAAATTAGTGTTCCCAATGTGTGGTTTTTGAAAAGAACACTTTAATTTGACAAATTTGGGAAATATATGGAAAAAATAACATGTCTTTAGGTACCGAGAACTTCAAAATAAAAAAAAATATTGACCTGAAGTATGGACTATTGTATGCTATAGGATCTGGTGTACATGAGAGGAGCCTTTGTTTTTTCGTGAAATGAGCTGTTCAGCCATTAGAGACTGATTCCAGGATGTCGACAATCTACAGAATGGCCGCCATGATAAACACAGGCAAGTACATTTGATCATGCTTCCCATTTGCCGAGTAAACAAACAAATATCTTAACATGCAACCCGATCGTCAAGGAGTTATGTGGAAAAATATCAGGAGAAGTCATATTGGCATTAATAACTTCCATTTAAATTAATTTGATCAACATTAGACCGATTAGAAACCGAAAATCGCCAGAAGAATTGTGCTCCAGTTTGTCAATAGTTTCAGGTTCGGGATTGGATCTTGCATTTGTCACCATCACATCGACATAGATCTGTACATAACAAACCATTCTGGATACAGGAACATCCCACGACACACTTAGCACGTTTATCACACGAACAAACCAAGTCTGAAATCTCCTCTGATGCAGATTTTCCATCAAAATTAGTTGGAGTAAGTCCATTAGTACCACATTTCCATCAATAATCAAGCAGAGATCCCAAATTTGGACAGGCAATGTGTGATGACAGCCACACCCTCAACTGCCAGGTTGCACGCAAAACATGGAGTCGAAAGCTATCTTCGCATGGAAGTCTATAGCTAATGTGGGCTCTTTTGTTGTCGACAGCTTAACCCTTAAGCTATTCAGCGAAGAATGAAGCGGACCAAGCAGTCCTCTGCGATCATATAAATTGGCAATGAACAACCGTGACATGTCCAGAGCTACATGTGGGTCACATTTGTCCAGATCAGCGAGATGAATGAAGCCACTGATATTATCCAGGAATATACTGAGAACGGTTTTCTTGCCAATTCCATAAAAAGATGAAGTAGTATCACATCCAGTGAGCTCATGGACAGCAAGGAATGCTCGACATGTTGTCACGCCATATCTTGTTGCAATATCGTGCATAGGGATATATCTGTGTTTTTGCGAAACGCCTGTTTCAAACCACAATTCAGTGATATTCTCGATGTGATGATAATAGTGCAGGCTTAACGGGAACACATCAGTGTCTGGTGAACGAATAATGACACTTCCGTTCTATTGGAGAAACTCTCGCCCAACATAATCAGCACACAGAAACATTCTGGTATCAGCTTCTTCTACTTGAGATGACTGGAGTACGTCAATGGGTTCGGTGCCGGTTGTTGTGATCTTTACACTTAGTTTAGCATAAAGAAATCCACCAGCGAGAATGATTGTCTGCTTATTGTTCAAGTTGTTCGGTCCGTGTTTCATAACAAAATTGCAGATATATTTCACAATAGCCATTTTGTTCTCTTTTGAATCAAGGAACCTTCTCCAATTGCGAATAATAATATATGGTATTTCATATCCTGGTCCAGTATATTACCCAAACACAGTCGTTGTAGCATGTCATCGTCTTTTCTGTCAGATGCAATTGCGGTTTCAAAAGCTTCTAGTTTCGTCAACTTATGCAGTACCAGTCCTTCTTATGCGTGTTCTATACATTTCTTCCAATCAAATGACCTTAGACACATTTCCTGTTCATCGCATGAGCTTGTTATCTTCTGATCGTCTTCTTATATACGATAAGTTTCTAACGCCTGTGTATGTGCAGAAACATGCCCTGCGGTACTGGATGACATCGTAACTGTGTAAAAGAACAAAATGACTGCATGGTCAGTAAATTTGCCATAGTTTACTATAGTATGTCGGACAATGGGATGCATATCAGTTCCTTAATCTAACGACATTTTTCAGTAACAATCAAGTTGAATCAACTAACGTTTGTTGTCGCTGCTTATTACTATATGAATACTAGAGGATGGCCCGTCAAAATAATGGGTGGCAAAACATGGCATAAAATATCGCCACCACGATTGGTGTTTGACAATGACGGACTCCACTGAAATATTCGTCTTCGGAGAAGTGAACATATCAGTGGAAATATCGCCTTGATAACCTATGGGAAACGCGTTATATCTCAGGTCGTCTTGTGCCGATTGGACTGAAATTTGCGTGTCAAATTCTAAGATGTGCCACATGACAGTCAACATCTGGGAGCAATCGGATACGAGGGACAAAATCTTGACAGAGTAACAGACACATACACAAACACTTGGATTTTACTGATCATTGTTGTGCGGTCGTTGTTTAGAATATCCATTAATAGCCCATGTTGTAAAAAAAAGTCTGCGCATCCATTATCATGTGATTAGGGAAAGACAAAAAGGGAAAATGTAACCATGTTTCGTGCCATATATTCACGAAAAAGAAGCTTACCTTCCAACAGATTGCAGCAAATAATAGGTGCGATATTTTCGCACAGCGGCTGCACAGTTCAGAGTATAGCTTGTCCAAGTTCATGTTATCTTGCTCAACTTTTCTTTTGATGTCCTTTGGCAGATGATGCATTCATTAGGATAAAATTCTCTGCTTGGCACAAGGAGGACTCAGCATCCGGGCGGATGTTACGGTTTGATCAGACATCGTGTAGTTAGATGCATTCACCCGCAGATATGATAGAACGATTGTTGAAAGTTCCATATTGAAAACTCACAATGAACAGGGCAGTCAGTTATCCACAGAAGCGGGTATTCATGATACATACATACATGTAATTGACGTAAGATAAATATAAACATCCAGCTGTAGGTGGCTATAAACATAATAGAAACCATCAAAGTCCCTCCTCCCTCAGCAAGAATTTACCTGATCTGAATTTGTGCCCCTCCCGACCATGCAGTAGAGAACCATTTCGATTATTATAATTGAGCACAACTCCTCCCCATGACACTGGCCGGAATAATTGCCCCATCCTCTTGTTTAAAGGGGATAAGTAAGATATATGATCAATAATTTCAGTATCAAATCTCTTAAAACAAGGCGCATGTCCAGCTACCTTTAGTATCAAAATTTTACAATGGCGTTTAGTAGCACAACCACTCCGGTGCTGGCCGGATTACATTCCCCACCCGCTACCAATCACGGTATAAATAAAATCTCGAAAAGTGGGCACAGCAATTAGTAAATTACTGATGGGTTATTCGCTCCATTTTCAATTAAAAAGAAACATGTATCTTACTTACCATCTGAGCATAAATAATTCTGCGGACATTCCATTCGATTTAGATTTTTTTTTAATTGGGCGCTGGCCAGGATAACTTGCCCACCCTCTCCTAAGTAATAGGGGATGAACACCAAGATATTTGGTACTGGAATTGTTGATCATGAATGTGTCTTACTTATCCTCTTTAAACAAGGCGCATGTCCAGCTACCTTTAGTACCAACATTTTACAATGTCGTGTAGTAGCACAATATGAATATGATTATGTCAACATCTCTATATATATATATATAGTTTTAACAAACCGTCGATACGGGCAGTTTTGTCATGCTGAGACCAACGTTGTGGGCAGCTCATCGAATTATGGGCAGTTCGGAAACTGCCCGTAATTCGAATTGTTCCAAATGCTTTCCTGAGTACTGGTTGATGTTCTCAACCGATAATCTCAACTGTCCACAACGCAATATTTATATATGCACTAATATATAAGTTAGAGTGGGTTAGTCTCACTTTGCAGACATGCGGCAGGGGATTAACTCAAGGTGCGACCGGTTATGTTGTTACAACGCTGGTAATTAGGCCAATCCAAGTTAAGCGTTGTGTTCAGGCCAACTTGTTTATACTAAGGCCACGGTAACCGTTGTCAGTTGTTTTTCGCGCATATGTAACTAATGTTCACAGTGAATATTGAATGTTGTGTCCTGGCCACCTTAAACGTGTTTATACTGTTGTCATTTGTTTTTCGCGCATATGTAAATAACACTAACTAATGTTCACCGTGAATATTTTTTGTATATAAGGACTGGACTAGGGCCAGTCTTTCATAAACTAAACAGATTCTTTGGTCTTCTCAAGCAAAAATCAGCAGAATTAGGAATCAACCTTTCACCGACATATATCTTCACCGATTATGAAACTCCTGCTCAGAACGCCCTACGATTGACTTTCTCGACAGCCATAATCAAAGGTTGCTTTTTCCACTACAGCCAGTGTGTAATGAAATATGCCACGAAAACATGCAGGATGAAGAAAGAATACGACGACAACGACCCAATCGTGAAACCATTAATCAGAAGAGCCATCGCGCTGCCATTTCTACCGGTTGACAAGATTAGCGATGCTTGGTAAAATATTACAGATAAGTGCGGGCGGCAAAGTGAACCCACAGAAAAGAAAGTATCGTGACTTGGAAAATTCAAGACGGCATTTCAAGAGAGTGTACTTGGCAGGCGAAATAGACGAAGTAGAGTTCCTGGACGAAATGGCCAAGTTATGCGGTCACTGAGCATGTTGTTGTCATTGTTTCTAATTCGTTAATGTTTGTACCTCATGTTTTTGTGTTATAATATGTGTATGCATTTTATATTATCCATAACTAATAAACAGTCATAAATGCAACCCAAATCTCCGTTATTTCCCATAAGCCTAAGTAGTCATTAAGAGGATTATTCACACCTCTACCCTAACCTACCGAAAACAATAGGTGTCTGCAAAGTGGGACGACCCCGTTAGAGTTACCCAGCCCTTGGCCAGAAAAGTCTATTGTAACTTTCCATACGCTCAAAATAATATAGCTTGGTTGTAATTAATGGGTTTCTACTCAGCGTCATCGGTAATTACTTCCGCCTTTGAAGTAGGATATTATCTAATCCTCACTGGTGTGCTGTCCGTATTCCTGGCTGAGAACAAACATCTATATATATGTCTGTGTGTGTGAATCTGTGTATAACCCGGTCACGCTTTTTGGTGCGTTTATACCTTTTCAACCATGCGTGCAATGTGGCCCAAATTTGTACCACGACCTATACTGTATCGTAAAAGATTACTCACCAAATTTCAAGTCGATTGGTCAAAGCAAACCTGAGATCTAACATGGTCCCGAAATGCAGTATTTGCACTCAATAATAGACACTATTTCTTTTGACGTTTGTCGAAATGTCGTCATGTGACGTCGCACGCAAACCCACATTAGCTTTGCTATTGTCGACGAAACCTCCATGCGCGCTAATGTTCAGCGTTGTTGGAAATAGGCGCTGAATTAATTTGTCAGTTCAGGTTTAATGTGAATAGAAGTAACAAATGTTGATTTTGTCGTGAACGTGCATGTAGTGGGTGTAGACTCTGTAGAGTCGAGACTCGAACGCTCTACCATCGTTGGGAATGGGTACTAATATGTTATTTTAATTTGCCAGTTCGGTGTGAACATAAGTAAAGAATGCTGTCTTTGTTATGAAAGTTATGCGGAAGATGACGAATGGACACAGTCTGACCTCCCGTCAGTGGGTATACCGTTCAGTAGATTCGCCGGAAATCGGTTAGAAAAACCACATTCCCGGGCCGGGACTAATTCAGTTTAAATTAATGATACTGCCGACGCTAATTAATGCTCTTTTAATGTTTCAGTTGATAAAAGAATGTTTAAAAGATCAAAATGTGTGACCTGTCATCGGTTATAATTTTACCCAGGGTTATACCACCAATCATGACCTACGGCAGTGAACGTTTAACATAATTGTGAACGTGAACATTTTGCTACCAGACGCTACATTTACTTTATAATTAAGCTCATTACCTGTTATGAATGGACAGTTACGAGGATATTCTCCGACTTATGGTCCACCCTACCGGTACACGGACACACATTCCGATGTGTTTATTGTTTCAACAAAGTTGATTGCTGTGTAGAACTCGTGCATAACGGTAAGCGGATCACCAGTATTATGCTAGGTTTCTGTGAAAGTTTACGGAAACATATACAGCAACACCTATTTTACCCGTCTGTATATACATATATATAATCTAAAAATCGGGCCAATTTGGATTAGCCCCTCCCCTAAAAATTATGGCGCCCGTTCGGCTATGCCAGTAGATCCCTACACATTGTAGTCAACACCAGGGGATTGCCCGTAAATAACGGGTAAATAAATGCACTTTCTGACTAGAGTATGAACATATTCTCATTTCTATATATCAGAAATGGAATATCCCATGCACATATGGAATGCAACAAAATGCCCCTGACTAACAACAACAGCATCGCATATATAAGAGAATGCCTTGGCCTAACAAATTATATATAATTTTTTTATAACTGTTAAAGAATGTAAGATGTAAGAAAGAATGAAAAAAATTATTAAATATTCTTAAAGAACGTAAGAAATAATGATAAAATCTGATAAAAATTGTTAAAGAATGAAAGAAAAAAATGATAAAAATTTATGAAGAATGGCAGAAAAAATTATAAAAATTATAAAATTGTTAAAAGAATATAAGAAAAAATAAAATAACAAATGATAAAATTGTTAAATAATATAAGACAAAATGATAAAAAAAATTGTTACAGAATGTAAGTCAAAATTATAAATATTTATAAAAATTGTTAAAGAATTTAAGAAAAATTTATAAAAAAAATGATAAAAAGTTGTTAGGCCAATGCATTCTCTTATATATGCGAAGCGACCTATAGTCGACTCGCATATATAAGAGAATGCATTGGTACAGGATCCTTAATGTTGCGCCAGCGCAGCTCCCGTCATGGAAGGTTTAATATATATTCATTTCCATTTCTAGCTGTACATTGTATGGAACATTTTTAGAACTTCTTCCACTTACTGCTCCCTTGATTCCTCGGATTGTTGTCTTGATAGCCATGTACTCGTACGCTTTATGTACTTGTATGCTGTTCTAGTTTATTGAATAGTTTGCCAGTCTTGTATGCTTGTCATAAATTGTTAAAGGTATTCAATCCGATTCGATGGTCCCCATATCATCAAATTCCAACAACAACACATTTTTTTTAAATGCCGCTTTAGTTATCAGAATCGATTAATAGCCCAAAAATAACGCTAACCACAGTCAACAATAGTATAAAGTTGCCCAAAACATGATATTTATCAACATTTTTTTCAACAAAATTTTACCGGTGTGTCAAATATCTGACACAAAAATGCCACTTGATTTATAGTTATCCATCTTCATCCGTAATTTGGTCCGAGACCTTCTTCTCGTCGACTGTTACTGGACCACTAAATATTATTGGTGGTGAAAAATAATAAGATTCAAACAAGAGGTGGCATCAGAGATGCTGTGTCTCGTTTTCGGTGGCTTACCGCCGGTGGCTACCGCCGGTGGCTACCGCCAATTGGTGTGCATCAGTATCGGTAGACTAATTAATAGGTAAAATCGAAAAATGACTAATTAAGGGCCATAACTCTATCAAATTTTATCGGGCCAGGCTGGTTTTCGAACTCGTCCGAAATATTCTTGGCAAGTACGTCTATTCCAAATTTTAAACAAATCGGAGGACGTTTGTTGAAGTTATCGCGCTAACGAGCTAAAAATTCACTAAAAATGACTAATTAAGGGCCATAACTCTATCAAATTTTATTGGGCCAGGCTGGTTTTCGAACTCGTCCAGGATATTATTGGAAGACACTTATATACCAAATTTTAGTTGAATCGGATAACGTTTGTTGAAGTTATCGCGATAACGAGCTCAAAATTCGTACAAAATGACTACTTAAGGACCACAACTCTATCAAATTTTATCGGACCGGGCCGGTTTTCTAACTCGTCCGAGTTATTCTTGGGAGACACCTATATATCAAAATTTCAATCAAATAGGATGATGTTTGTTAAATAATCGCGCTAACGAGCTGAAAATTCTTGAAAAAAATGACAAATTAAGGGCCATAACTCTATCAAATTTTATCGGACCTAGCCGGTTTTCGAACTCGACCGAGATATTCTTGGGAGACACCTATAAACCAAATTTCAATCAAATCGGATAACGTTTGTTGAAGTTATCTCGCTAACGAGCTGAAAATTCGTGAAAAATGACTAATTAAGGCCCATAACTCTATCAAATTTTATCGGAGCAGGCCGGTTTTCGAACTCATCCGAGATATTCTTGGGAGACACCTATATACCAAATTTCAATCAAATCGGATAACGTTTGTTGAAGTTATCGCGCTAACGAGCTGAAAATTCGTGAAAAATGGCAAAGGGCCATAACTCTGTAATAAATGTGCGGACGAACCCGATTTTTTGTCTGCAGCTTACGTGCATGGATATGTACTCACACACCAAGTTATAAGCAAAACAGGCCGCCCGCCCGTCCGCCCGCCCGCCCGCCCGTCCGCCTCCCACCATTCCCCATCAAACTATAAGTCGAGTTTTGGAAAAAACTCGACTAAAAATCTGATCACTCTGAGCTTTGATGGGTGGGTTCATCGACTCGAATCAAATATTTGTTTTACTCCCGAAGCCAAGGAATAGAATTTGCGAGCGTTAATTCGGGTTATGCATCTTTAATGTAATATTTTTGCTTGTCATATTTTTCTCATATTGCACTTGCACCTTCTTTTACATTTCGGTTTTCATCTAATACTGTTTTGGTTTCAGAATTCATTGTCTGTTTTGTTTTATTAAATTCGTGTAAGATTTCTTGTTTGACTGTGTCTAATTTAGTTATAGGATGGCCACTTTTGACATTATCGTCCAGTTTCATGTTCATGTCTGCCACTATTTTACCCATGTCTTCAGGTATTATAGATTTGAATGATTTCATTGTTCGTTGTGTGTAAATGATGATACACACCAGGTCTCTGGTCTATATAGGATCCAAAATCATTGAAGCTCTGAGTAAAATTAAGAAAGCTGCACTTGATATTAAGGGTCAGATGCACGTTTGGCCAAAAAATGGCTGAAATAATTGAAAACATCATTTTTCTATAACCCAAAAACAACGATGTAAAACAGAAATATGCATAGCAACCACCTCTCACATAGTTCAGTGTCACACATAGACTGTGTTGGTGAAAAAATTAGTGTTCCCAATGTGTGGTTTTTGAAAAGAACACTTTAATTTGACAAATTTGGGAAATATATGGAAAAAATAACATGTCTTTAGGTACCGAGAACTTCAAAATAAAAAAAAATATTGACCTGAAGTATGGACTATTGTATGCTATAGGATCTGGTGTACATGAGAGGAGCCTTTGTTTTTTCGTGAAATGAGCTGTTCAGCCATTAGAGACTGATTCCAGGATGTCGACAATCTACAGAATGGCCGCCATGATAAACACAGGCAAGTACATTTGATCATGCTTCCCATTTGCCGAGTAAACAAACAAATATCTTAACATGCAACCCGATCGTCAAGGAGTTATGTGGAAAAATATCAGGAGAAGTCATATTGGCATTAATAACTTCCATTTAAATTAATTTGATCAACATTAGACCGATTAGAAACCGAAAATCGCCAGAAGAATTAGTTTTTTTTTCGCCATCTATCGAAAATAAGCTTGGTATCATTGCGACAATGATAAAACGGCATAATGGTCTCTTAAAACTGTCATATTGAATATGGTTAGACTTTTCTGGTTTATTTACATTGTTTATGAACACAGAATATGAAAATATACTTTTGTTTTACGCAAAATACTGGGAACTATATAGCACGGTGTATATACGACAGTGGTGAGTCAGTTTCCGGTAATCAGAGAAATAAGCGTAAACAGAAGCGTTTTTCAGCTGCATATTGGCGAATTAAGGCTGGATCTAACGCCCGATTGCTCGCAATAATGACTCACACTAAAGACTAAGTCACGTTGGGCATGTCAGTATTGGTGGTACCGACGATCCCATGAAGGATTGTGTACTTTGATGTAAGTTTGTGTACTTTCCTTGCACGTTTTGTTTAGATTGTTATTGTTTACACAATGGCGGACACAACAAACATGTGGACAACGCAACATTAAAATTATACAAAATGCACAAAACTAAACGTCGGAAGCGTCAGTCATATAGAGCATATTTTTATCATCATAGTCATTGTTGTCATTTTTTTTTCCATTTGTTATTTCTGATAAAATTTGAATCCTGCTGACCACATGCCATTTTCTACTGCTGATCAGTGGACAAACAATACAGTTTATGAGAGAAGCGTTTATATTTCATCACAATATTTTCAATAATTCAGCTAAAGAACATATCCCTGTGCCCTTTGCCACACATCTTTATATAGAGCATTGTACTGTTAATCAATTGATCACCAAACATTGTGTGTTTTTCTTGTTACTTTACCATATTTGTTCAACAATTCAAATAAATAATGAATATGGCCAACCATAGTATGCAATGAAGCAATTGAAGGATGTAAACATGGCCGATTTTGCATATTGCTGCTAAGAGTATGGACTACATTCATGACTGAACTACCGGTAGTAATTAAGCACCAAAAGTTGTGTGTAAACAATAATATCAGACTCTCAGGTTTACACACGAGTTGAAATCTGATGAGAATAAGAATCATGATTCTTATCGCTATATAATTGCTTTATTTTGCAAAATGTTATGCATTTTATGGCCTTTTACATGTGTAGCTCTACATACAGGTATCCCTTTAAATAGTATCAGATCATAACTACCATTCCATTTGAATTTTGAACCGGCTAGTATTTATCTCTGGCTGGCACATCAGCTTCATATTCGCCAATATGCTAGTACATGTATCTGACAAAAATACTGCTATTTTCTACCATACGATGTTTATGCAAAATAAAACAAATGAACAAGATACATGTACATGTCTATGGTACTAAATTGAGATCCATAACTTGTCTCCAATTTATAGCAAAATTTTGCAAAACGAGTCCAGCAAATTAGGTCTGCACTGAGCATTTGGTGAGGTCCAGCCCTAATTTACTGGACGAGTTTGGTAAATTCCACTATAAACTGGGGCCGAGTTATAGATTCTATTTATTAGATGAACCAATACATACTAGTACTTTAATCAACAAATGGGACGCAAAAACATCGGCTTCCATAAGGCATGCGATGATATTTCACATAACAAATCATTGTTTAAAGAAACTCTTCATTATACATGTAGCTTGTTGGAAAAATATTTGAAGCCATAGTATTTTGAGACATACGCGTAGTGTACATAATGCAAACAGACGACTAACCAGATGTCAAAGGTCACCTGGCTCTATTTCCTGTTGTTAAACAAATTTGAAAGACATATGGTAGATTTGTTCTGGTGCGTGAAATTTATAAGTTAGTACTCAGGTGCTATGCCTACCTGGAGAATGTATCATTCTACCAACATTGCTGAAATCAAAGAAATCAAACATACCACTCCAAAGAAATCATCCTCTGAAATACACTCAATTGTAAATATTTACATATCAATTCGGGACGCAACTATCAGCGATAAACTGACACAAATGATTTTTCGCCGTCAGGAGTGACCGAATCACTGCATTTAATTAATATATTATAATTACGGTTTCTGTTGTCAATTTGGATTAATATTCCTAAAAATAACAACTTTGAGCAAGAGTATTCTCAATTGCGATTTGATCACTCTGCCAGAGTGTTTCACATCACTTTAATATCACAGTTTATAGAATGGGTTAATTCAATGAAATAAGGGTAGAATCATGTAATAAAAAAAATACTTCACACCCAGTCACACCTGTTATTAATTTATAATAGCCAAAACAATAGGCTAGACTATGCTAAATTTGTCTAGGCCTGAAATATTTCCTCTGCTAAAAAGCCCGGGATCCATATACATATACAGCTTGATATATAATATCAGGTGTGCAAGAAATGGTCCACCGATACATATAAAATGTGAGTGCTTAGTATTTACATAATATATTATTTCTATTGATTTCCTCTCAGAAAGTCATTGGTCATGCTAAATTGAATTATATCACAGTTTTAATGTTTTACTCTTGCTGTCTCTTATAGGTGATCGAACAGTAAATGGAACTGAATCAATGGATTTCTCAACATTAGTGATCAATGCCGACTGAGGTCACCTTGCTGACACTACCAGTATTAGGTGCTACACTGAGAAATGAGCAGGTATATTATTTAGTCATTTTGCTAAATTGACAAATTGATTCATTCTTCCTTCCACTGTATGACCTCAAGCAGTTATGTGTCAATTGTTGGCATAAACCATTATCTGACTCAAATTATTCTATAGAATGTATGTACATGGAGTCAACTTCAACTGTGTTTCAACAGACTACCACTAATGTTGAATGGCATACTATGAGATTGGTTATTTTAATATAGTGGAAATTCTTTATATTATTATAGCTACATTAGATAAATGGATAAAAATTGGATCAATGGCATTCTTATTATATTTTGAGAGATACAGTAATGCCCAAAGTAATCGACTCTTTAACTACAGCAGAATTAGGGGTAACTTTTTAGGATTTAGTCGGAAATATGGCTTGTTGCCATTCATCGGAAAGCTCTCCCCGATAGCTTTCCAATCAATGGCAACAAGCCATATATTCGACTAAATTCTGAAAAGTTACCCATATTTCTGCTGTAGTTAAAGAGTCGATTACTTTGGGCATTACTGTAACATGCATGTTCAACTGGATGAGAATACTAACTTTCAAGAGTCTAGTTAAATTTACAAACCTGGCATTTTGCTATTACAGAAATAAGATCACTCGAAAACTTGATTAATATTAATTATGTGAAGTCTGTCAATATGGGCCAAGAATCACTTCTCAAATAGTTTGAAATGAAGATTTTTTTTCTTAATTGCACTATTTATTCACATTCATCCTTTTGTTATATTATCATATCATTATATTGTGTGCATAGCGCTTCAATATCCAAATTCAGTTCGCTGGCTTTTCTTTTTTGCAAGTTCAAAATATTTATTTTATGGTCATCCTGTCCTCCATACATTTGTAAATAGTCCCTATTGCAAATGTCTGACTTATTATTGTCATTTTTGAGAATAGGGTACCCAATGTTTGACTTCATTTATAACAAGGGTGTTCCTTTTTTTACAGAAAGAGGCCTCCTCTCATGGAAAGCAGATATGAAGCAACATCTGTCTCCAGAGTTTGATGATGGAAGTGACAGTTAAAAAAAGTTCTCGGTACCTAAAGTGAACTCATTAAAAAAAGTTACAAATCTCTTTTAAATGCGCTCATGATGTTCCATGTTTTCATATTTCCAATACAGTGTATGCATTCCTCAATATGTGTACTATATCCCTGTGGAGTATTAGTCCATATGGTTATGGAATTATTAAGATTTTACCAATTTATCTGACCCACCCAAAAATTACATATTTTTGGGCAAACGTGCGTCTCCCCCTTAAATCATAGAATAAGATAGGACATACCCACACACAGTCTCAAACACTGATTGTGATCAAGAATTGCGCAGCACTTAGGGTTCAGGTACCTCAAGATTCATTTGGATGATACTGAGACTAAACATCTCCATTTAACATGTCAGACAAACTATCTAATGTTGATCAAAGTAACTTGGATGGATATCATCGATAGCAACAATATCCCTGTAGTGGAGAGGATATGTGCCAGAAATAGGCGAATCGTTATTTTGTGAATAAATTACGAAATGTTACACACTTAATCTTTGGTATGACTCGGTTTTAAAAAATCGGTAGGCACAAAAATCCGAGGTCAGTTAGGGTGATTAATCAGTTGCCATAGCAACCAACCCCTGTGATAATTTACGGTATACATGTATGGCAGTTTATTTGACGGCCATCTATGTGAATAGTATCAGCCATATCGATGTAGGCATTGCTTTATCCAATAGAGAACAAAACCAATATATATAACAGTCTGCAAAAGTTGGGCCCAGATCCCCAAAATTTAGCTTGTTGCCATGGAAACTAATGGATTTTCTTCAATAACTGAGTAAAAAAATTAAAATTTGGACTTAGTTTGTACCTGTCAGCACAAAATTCATGTGATAAGTGTCAATTTAAGATAATATCATCTTCGGTAATCCATAAAGACAATATAACAGATTTTTCTCATTTAGCTAGTGATTGACCACAATAAACGAACTTTTATATGAACACTTGTTGGCGCGAATTGGCAGTTTCGAGATTGGCTGGTTGTTGACAAATTGAAGTTCATGTAGTAGTTTTGGTGCACGTTAAGAATGGGAAGAATGGGAATTCCTGCTATAATATTACATTCGCAGCTCTGAAATATGATATATATATATATATATATATATATGTATATCTCATCAAAGCAGGTTTCCGCATTCCCATATTTAGGCCCTGGTTGCCATGGGAACAAGCTTTCCCCAATTAACTCTGCCAATACGTACACTAGTCCAGGAGCCGTAGGTATCCAGGCACCCCCATGATTTAACTTCACCTGACTCATTTTCCTCCGCATGATGTCCCTCAACATTTAATCAATGTTAACACGAAAAAAAGTGGTCGTGTAGACACCAGACCAGATGGCGTCCAACATGGCCGCCGTTTATTTCAGACGGGTCACTAGGTCAGCTTGATGCAAATTATAGTGAGAAAATCTTGTCATATGTACACAAATGTATATATTTTTGTGCAGCTAGGATATAATTCCACTTTTCATAGTAAAATGGGAACTCCCCGTTCAAGATGGTCGCCAACATTGTAGTCGGAAGTGGAAACTTTAATGTGTTTTCACTAATAACATCTTGATCAGTTTCTGCTGTATGGAACTGGATGATAATTGTGAATTTATTTTCTACTGTTCATTTAAGTGATCGTTTGAGCAATGAAATATGCCATTCATGTGGTCCCCGTCTCTTCCGAGCCATACAAAAATCGATTTTACAGAACGCGATAAAAATTCACCAAAAATCACCTTTGGGATTGTAGTCATATTTCATCAATAAATGGGCAGAACTGTGCACTGTAAGTAAGGCATACCATGAATATTTAGGAGATAAACATACCCTGTCGAGTTGTACATTCTGGGATTCGAGCATGAAAACAGTTTGTGAACGAGCCTGGTTGCCGGCGTGTTCCCAAACTGTTTTCATGCTCGAATCCCAGAATGTACAACGAAACAGGGTACGTTTATCTCCATTGTAATACAATCTAGCAAGGAATTTGCTAAAAAAAACTGTATGAAAAGTATCATTTAGTCATTTTATGACACGAATCGAGACTTTCATTTCGCCGTTGTCACCGTGCACAAATCATTGGGTTTGTTCATTTCGTTACTCGGAACACTGCTCCGTAACCATTTCCTGTGGGGCGGGTTGGCTCGTTTCGCTACTCCGTTCTGTGCCGTTGAAATTGTACCGTGCCACATTCAGATTTGATGCACGCTAAAGCGGCCGATGAACGGTATCTATAGACAACAACGGGCGGGTGTGCTCGTTTCGCTACTCGTTCTGCGCCAATGAAATTTGACCGTGCTACATTCAGATTTGATGCACGCGGAAGCGGCCGATGTCGGTGAATCTAAAACGAAAGTTAGCCGCTCTCGGCCAAATCAGAATGCTTGTTTTTAGTGACAAATACTCAATTGAATTACAATCCAACTTAATCTGACTCAGTGGAGCCAAAATTGTCACTTTGGCTAAATCTGGCTGCCATAATGATGCCCAAAATATGGAAAATGGTAAATATCGCCCCAGCGTGTCGTGCAATCGATTAAAAGTTGGGGTTAATTTATAAAATTGGCTATTGTGTATTTTATAGATTGAATACTAACATTGGTAATGCACCTCGCTTGAATGTTAGTCAAATCTATTTATTGTTTTGATCTCTCTTAAATGAGTGACACTGAGGTGTTTTTAGACAAAATTACCCAAGATACAACCAAATTTGATAAAACAAGTTTATTTTTCACATATATACCGAACATTATTCTCTGCTCTTCCGAAATGGTAGCAAATTGTGACAAATACTTGGTTATTAAATATGTAACATAATTCACTGACAACTAAATGTTCTATTCTGGGTGTCTAAGTAACTAATACGGCATGTCACATTCATGTTAAATGGTGCAGTATGGAATGTTACCGAAAACATCTTTTGGGATTCTGGCCAGTTTTGAACAGAAATGGGCAGAACTTTGAAACTGAACTGAGATGGGCCATATTATGTGTCTACTCTGCCCAACAACATCAAAATTCATAAAAATTCATGTCAGGAAAACCGTTTCCCCCTGTGTAGATAACACACCATCATGCTAGAGAACACTCTGACATTACCTCTCTATCGATTAACGTGTCCATGAGTTATTGTGGAAAGCGATAGTCACCCAAATATACACCTGTACAACCCACACATGAACATGCAATCACTACATATATACATGAACACCACACAAATGACCATGTAGCCACTCGATTTATACACATACATTTCACGCATGACCATACAGCCACACCTTGTATACCCGTACATCCACACATGAATATACAGTCATGCAGGCCCATCAGGTATAACCCTACACATCACCATGACTATATTGTCACTCCATGTGTACTTGTTCACCACATCGATGATCATAGTCACTTATTGTATACATATTCACATCATCAGTGGCCATAGAATCACTCCATGTATATTCATTTGCCATACCTATGACCATATAGCCACTCAAGATATACATATACAATACAACCATAACCATAGTCACAGGTATACATATACACATCACTAATGGCCATACAACCATTCTATATATCCGCATACTCTGCATACGGCCATTCATACAGGCCAGACTTGAATGTACATCTCACTCATGGCAATTCAGACTCTCGCTGTATACTCACACATCACATTCGTAGTCATACAGTAACTCTTTGTATACATATTCACTCCGCCATTGGCCATATTGTTGCTCCCTGTACACTTATTGCCCACACATATGGACATATAGCCACTCAAGACATACATATAAACCCCACCCATGCATATATAGTCACTCTATGTATACATAAACACATCACCAATGGTCATACAGCCCTAGATATACCAATACCCCGCATATCACATCAACATTGGCCATACAGTCACTCCTGGTATACCTATTGGCCACACCCATTACCATATAGCCACTCAATATATTCGTATACATCCCACTCATGGTCATATAGTCTCTCCGGGTATACATCTACACCTCACCAATGGAGTCCTTCAATATATACCAATACCCTGATCACACGACCATACATATACTCCAGACTTACATATACACTTCACCAATGGCAATTTAGACACTCGCTGTATACTCACACACAGAATTTATGACTACTTGTATACCTATTTACCCACTCGTTGTATAACTTTCGCCACACCTTCATATACATATTCACCCCGCATATTACCACATCATGTATACACATACAGTACACCTCATCAATATATATATACCAATACCCGGCGCATACGGCCATTTGTACACTCTAGACTTGCATATACACATCACCCATGACAACCCATCGACTCGCCGTATACTGTTACACACATCCATGACAATACAGACACAGCATATATGCATATACATACCATATACACCCATGGCAACAAGGGCACGTCCTATATACCCACAAGCCCGCCAATGACTACCCAGCTATACATGTACTCCATGTATGCATATACACTTCTGCAATCATGATCGTTCATTCATTCCATGTACACCTATATACATTACCCATACGCATTACAACCACTCCCCATTTGTCCATACATCCACCCATGATCATACAGCCAACACGTGCATAGATATACATCCATCCATAATATAACCAGCCTAGATACACCTGTAAATCCCACACATGGCTATCTAGTCACTTCATATATACATAAACAACACACCGATGACCATGTAGCTACTCTCGCTATACCTTGCACCACATCAATTATCATGCAGCCACTCCCTGTATTCCTATTCACTTCACACATCACCATCCAACCACTCCTGTATACATATGCATCTCGTGGACACCACACCCGTGACCATATAGCCACTCCTTGTATAACTATTCACATCGTTCATGGTCATACAATAACTCCCTCTAAACATATTCACATGCAGTAACACCATGGCTGTCATTTTGACTTACATCATGTATTAATTTGATCAATTGTGAAGCTAATGGACACGAGTAGCCACATAATATGGTTCCTCTCAGTTCTGTTTCGAAGTTTTGCCCATTTCCGTTCAGAAATATTACCATAACACAAAAACGATTTGTCAGAATTCCATACTGCATCTTTAAAATGAATTTGTCTTCCCCAGAAGGTACTGGGACAACCAGAATAGAACATTTAGTGTCAGTTAATTATATAACTTGGTTAATAGCCAAATGAGCTACAACCTATGCTCCTTTTTTCGGAACAGCAGAGAATAATGTTTGGAATATATGTGACAAATCATTTTTTTTTAATTGGTTGCCATTTTGGAAGCCATCTTGAGTAATTTTGCGACCATCTTGAAATCCATCCATTACGAGAAATGTCAAGCTATAAACTATTAGACAGGTCTGAGATATCACATAACTTATTTGATGTAAGATGGTTACATTACCCAGCATAAATCTAGCGCATGTGTGTTGATAAAAATATATGGGTGGAAAACTTATTTCTAGAAATGTCCACTTTTTCGAGAGTAATTTGGGTATATTACGTAGTCCCAATTTGATATGGTTTCCGTTATTATAGCAGTATAAGGTCAAACAATATTTAATATCTACATTCCCGTAGGAGTAACCACGATTTAGTTCTAAATACCAATTTGAAATTTAGAGTTATGAACATGAGTAAGCAGGTGTAGATTTGTAAGTAATAGTGTATAGGTCAGTAGTAATATAAATGAAATGTCACTGGTATCGTCATCAGTTCTGTAACCCGGCGATGGAGCGTTTAAGCAACATACCATCGTTTTTCGGCACTTTAAACAAATAACATTTACAGATTGAACTACACTTAGGGAGAATACTTCATATCTTCGAATGACATATTGATCAGAATTAACCCGTATGGTGCCCCTCACAGACGCGAGCAGACGACTCTCAGTAATATATTCGTCTATATGTGTGAGGCTCCCTACAGGGATGATAATATAATGAAGTATGATATAAATACTTCATATCTTCGAATGACATATTTTCGGATTAGCGTTTGAGGCATGTCCCCTCTTGGCCCAAAACAAAATTTCCGATAGTTTTTTTTCTGTTGCAGAGTAATGCCATGACCGTACACGTTTTACTTCCATTCAGGTGTACATAACTGAGTGATCGACATGATCTAGTTACTTTCCCCACCACATTATACACATCGTGTACAACTTATAGAGCCTTGCACGAAATTGTTTTCAGAGAAAAACCCGCATATTTAGATAATTTAAATAATTTCGGCCAAATTTGTGGACTGAAATGGTCACCAGGTGAAAACAATCTAAACTTATGGGTTGTCAGGATCGATCTGCGGCTTTGATACCCGAAATTATGGTGGGTACCCGCACTTGGATGCAGATAGTATTTTTGCGAACCGCTCTGCAGGCTAGGCAATTTTAAGGTTAATTAAAATAGTTTTCTATTGATACACGCATTATCCGCCATCTATGACTGATAATTATGTTTCAAACGAGGTGTCAACTATCTATGATAAAATCGGAAATGAGTCGGAATTTCTAATAAATTTATCGGGGTGAGAGCAAGCTATGGTCGCTATCTCATTGAGGGAACAGTACGTTTTGAATAGTGGATATCACCATTTAACTGGGAGAGATATATATTCATCTGAGGGAAGATATGTTCATTTATCAAAACCGCATGGTCTGGTTTGGTGATATATACCCTCGGGTTTGCCGATACCACGTACACGGGGTGAGATAGCTACTGTGGCTATTGAACGGTTTATTAAACTTCTGATTCTTTTGAGAAAATAAATTATTAGCCGTTAAAGATGCATAATCCGAATTAACGCTTCCAAGTTACTATTTCTTTGGCTTCGGGATAAAAAATATTTGATTCGAGTCGAGGAACCCACACATCAAAGATCAGAGTGATCAGATATCGATTTTTTTAATTTGTTATTTCTCGAAACGTATAATTAATTGTGGCCCAGTAAAGAGTCGTCAAATCGAATGTCTCGGATAAAATTGCGGATGAAGATGGATAACTCTAAAATCAAGTGGCAATACGGCCAAATTTCAGTGTAATACGGCCATATTTCGTTGAACAACGAGTTATTAAATAACACGTTTGGGAAATTTTATACCATAGTTGACAGCGGTTAGCATTATTTTGTTGTAATTAATCGATTCTGATAACAAAAGCGTGTTTGGAAGAAATGTTGTTGTTGTAACTTGATTATATGGGGACCATCTGATCGGATTGAGTACCTTTAAAGAATTCACTGAGCGCTAGCTGTTTAGTTGACCGTTTGACCGTTTTTTAATTATAATAAGATGTATGGGGGTGAATTTAAGAGAATCATATCAGCCATTATTTTTGAGCCGGATCAATCTTGGTTTTTACGCTCTCAGACAATATTCGGTGGTCAAAAATGATCAAATGCCATGGATAGAAATGGTAACGAGTGGCGCTTGTGGTATTGGTTGAAACAGGAATCCTTCGTCGAAACACCCGTGGTGACATCGACACCATTGCTCGGATATATGGACTAAATTTGTCCGATTTCCGAGCGATGGTAAAACGAGGGAATTGTATAGTTTTCCTGGTCCTTATTATAGAACCATTAACGTGACGCATGCGCGAATGTATAGGGTCGGCGTATTGGGCAGTGCAAAAGGGGGACGGGTAGCGGAGCGCATTAAAGGCGCCTGTGGAAACCCCTAAATCACCCTCTTGTCCTATATATATGTGACTAAAATCGGACCATTTTACAAACTGGAAGATGTATTTAATCAACAGTAAATATGTCCAGATTTGGTGTGCACAATTATCAACTACGCATTTGTAATCGGATTATACACTGCAGTTTCACAGTAGCCGTTTACATTCACTGCATAATCGTTAAACAGTTACACATGGAAGTCATTTTCAAATGCTCTGTTTTCTGAGTTACTATGGAGCTATCAGAACAATATCAACATCATTTCGATCAGAGATATTCAGCTGATGTGTTAGGCATGTTGACACTCCAGCCGCCTCGTCGCTACGTCCCTGGGGTAGCATCGAGCCACCTCGTCACTGCGTCCCTGCATGGGGCAGCATCTTTGACTACTTTGAGATGGGACAGTGATCGTATCAGGATCCTAACATCCCACAACGCACCAAGCTAATCAAACTTTCATAAGCCAATTCTCTGCAAATTTAACCTGGCGCCTAAAAATGACACTTACTCACAATTAGCACCACTATAGTCTATATTAGCACGAATGCGTTATCAATATGACATCAATCTAGGCCCGAGGGTAACAACATGTCATTGTTAGGAGACAGACGCTGATACCCGGAAAACATGAGCTAACAGCATTAGAAAGAATGACTGTGTTTACCCCGCGAACCCTTATGTTACGTGATATGGACATGGTACGCTCTTTAAAAACACTTCTTCGAATATTTCCGTTATTTCGTCAAAAACTCTTCTTCAAATATCTCCGTTATTTCGTCAAAAACACTTCTTCTCATACAAATGAGTTATTGCCCTTCATATTAAATATGAAGCTAACATGCATGATTAGCAAAACATTTCTTCATTTAGTGGACAATCCCAAGCTCGCGTGCATTGTCCATTTATTAATGACCATTTTAGGTACCGATTGTCCATTTATAAGTGGACAATCCTTGAAGAATTGCCTGATGTTTTCACGTCTGGTCATCACCTGTAGGGACGCGGCGACAGGTGGTTGGGGTGCAGTATGTACTTTGTTCTAATATTGATTGTGACATTCACTGTCGGGTCTGTTTGACATTTTCATGTGTACGTTATCGTGACTGGTTACATGTAGGGACGCGGCGACGTGGAATTGGCGTGTGCGCACTTATATTGCATGGGACCATGTCTGCTCGAACATTTCATGTGCATGTTTGCATATGACACAATATGTCCCATGTGGAGACGTGGCGACATGTGGTTAGGGTGTCGCTACTTATATTGCATGGGACACTGTCTGGTCTATTTGATTATTTCGTGTATATTTTGCTCTCGTGTTCGTAATTTCCCTATATAGTGCAGCGGCCAAATCGAAAAAGAGCTCTAGTTTTCGAGCCACGGTAGAACAAGTTAAAACTTACTTTTTTAAAAGGAGAAATATATACTCTTTACGAAAATGATAGTGAAAATTAACGGAATTGGTGGTGGCTATTCTCAAATTGACGATGAACGATACCCACCAGTGACTTTTCCCAGAAATTAACGATTTTGGTAAAGTGAGCCCTGTGGCTATGTCCTAAGTTATTTGCCCACATTGTTGGTGTTAAAATTACTACAGCATACCATATTTGTACCTGATATGCAAGAAGTGTTGATAAATTTGGATTTTCGTGCCATTTGGAGCCGAAACATTTATTTTTTGTTGAAAAATAGCTCTTTTTCAAAATAATTATATTTTTCGAACATTATCATTCAAACGTTAATTGCAATAATATTGAAATATTTAGGTCATATGGTGTAGTAGTTATCTGTCAAGCATATGAAGAAAGAAGTTAACAACCATTTTGAACGGTTTGCGAGATATTGGATTTTAGCTACCCCTCCCCCAAACACGTTTTTGGTCGAAAAAAATACATATTTTTGATAATGTCATTACAAACATTTTCGAATTGATCTTAATGGGACCCAATATGAATATTGTACTGAACGTGTTGTCCAGAGATGCCGTTTAATCGATTACAGATGTGTTCAGGCTTTCAGACCCCCAGTTACAACAACAACAATTATTTTATTGATAACAGTTAATTTTGCATGCATTAACATCGATGTTAAGTACTAAAACCTTTGTTATAAACAACGTGACCAAGTATATAATGCATATGGCTCAGTAGTTATCTGGACAACACAAGTAAAAAGAATTTGACAGAAATTGAAAAATAACGGAATATTGTCAAATCGACGGTGAGCGATACCCTCCAGTGACTTTTTCCAGAAATTAACGATTTTGGTAAAGCGAGCCATGTGGCTATGTCCTAGCCTATTTGCCCATATTGTTGGGGTTAAAATTACTACATCATACCATACTTCTACCTGATATGAAAAAAGTGTTGGTTAATTTAGATTTTCCTGCCATTTGGAGCCAAAATATTTATTTTTTGCTGAAAAATCGCACTTTTTCACAAAAATATTATTTTTCGAACATTATCATTCAAATGGATATTGTTATAATGCCCAAATATTTAATTCTTATGGTGATGCAGTTATCTGCCAAGCATATTCAGAAAGAAGTTAACAGAAATTTAGAACAATTTGCGAAATAATGGATTTTAGCTACACCTCCCCAAACACGTTTTTGGTCGAAAAAATGCATATTTTTGTTCAGAACTCTACCAAATTTCCCAATTGATCATACTGGGACCCAACATAATTCTTTTGCTGAAAATTGAGCCCGGGGACATTGCTTAAGTGATTAAAGACGTGTTCAGGCTTCCAGATCCGAAATTACTAAAAAAAACGCATTTTATTTGCTATTACATACAATAAGTGTCGCATATCAATCAACCAATCAATTGTTTATTCTCAAAAAACCAATAATGGTATACAGATATTACAATAATTGGACAGCTGGAGAACCCAGCATGTCCGACGTATAGATGCACAAGTATTCCATTCGCGCTTAAGATTGAAATGCAGTAGTTTGAACTATGGCCAATTGAGTAATCACATTAAAATGTCCCCTCTCTGTCATTGTGGCAAATAGAAAAAGCATATCATTACTGTTTGGAATACAGTGGTCCTAACACTGAACTTCTATGCGCAATACTGAATATAATTTTATCAGAAATACTCTTTTTATGTACAGCAACTCAGTCAGCGCGAAAATATTAAAATAGTTGACGGGGTTCAGACATTTATCTCGAAAACAAAGCGATTTCCATAATGCTGCCATTTGTTAAAACTTCGTGAAAAACATTGAAACCGTGCTGAGCGTGAAATTTACAACCTCCAGGTCGTCTGCAATCTCACGCCGACGGGCGTATCAATGACGAAAACAACATTATCTGTGTAGCATTGCGTCCAATCAGCTCCAACGAAACTATGTGTATATCATTGTATCCAATCAGTTCCAACTGGTTTACATCCTAATTTTCCCCATACAATCTCCCTCCCAGATACATTGTTTACCTCCGGATAGAACTACCACATACTTATATATCGCATAGTTTCGGCGACATTATATGTTGATATTGAATTCATAATCCCTTCAGTACATGATGTGTTCAAGACATAGGGTAGGGGTACATACAACAGTGAACATTTGCCAGCCGCTTGTTGTGGGGTGCCACATGATGCAGACTTTCGGGAACCAACACATATATGTATGTTCTGATAAAAACTAACCTTTGGTGAAGCCCTCAATTAATATTGGGGTCATATCATTTCACCATGTGGTGTCTTCCAAGACTTCAAATAAAGTAGGGGTCCTCACAGTTTTCCCTTTCTTTTTTTCCAGTCACTTTTCGTTAAGTGCTCATTCTTTCATAACCCAAATCCATCTATTTACATTGTTTACGTCCTTGTACAATTAACTCGCCATTGTCCATACACGCAGTCAATGGTGATATCGTTCCAATCCATGGTGTGTTCTAGTCTTCAAATTGGGAAGGGGGTAATACAAACATTGAAAAATCGCATTATTTATTTTTCAATCGCTTTTTGTAACGTGGCCCTGACTGTCGGGTATTGACCCATCTATAACAATTGTGTATTTCTTTATAGAATAGCCATTTGTCCATATCGTCGTTTGACCATGAGGGCACATCCATTCAGTTCGTGGTAGGTTCAATAGTTCGTTTGCCATCTGCTTTGTGCAAGGTTCCACGGTGTTCTCGCGAACGTCGGGCACGCGACACCTTTGCCATTCGGCCACAATCTCGAGTAATATGGATAGCTTATGCCTTGAGCTAGTGTTGTGTTCAAGACTTCAGATAGGGATGGAGTCCCCTGAGAGTAAAATTTAGCCCTTTCATTTGCTGAGCATTTGTTGAAAAGTGCCATAGGCTATCGGGAACCATCTCATCTATAACAGATTCGTATTGCAAGATAATAATCCCATTTGTCCACAACTTCAGTTAACATTGAGAGCATATCATTTTGTTAAGACTTCAAGTTGGATAGTGGGGTCCTCAAGACATAGAAAATTCGCCTTCTTGTTTGCCAGCCGCTTTTTGTAAAGTGTTCCAGGATTTCGAGGGAACCAAATCACCCATATATCAATTAATAATTCCATGACAGCAATACATTTCGATCACACACTCAGCTAAGTATGAGAGAATATAACTTCAGTTCATGCTCTGATCAAGATATTAAATGGGTTAATGGGGTCCCCCCAAAACTGTGAGTATTCGACTTTCTCTTTCATCAACAACTTTTTGTAAAGTGACCCAGACATTCAAGACCCTGGTATACTATATTCTTTATATAGCATCCATTTCTCTACACACGCAGTTAATAATGGGAGCACATCCTTTCGGTTCATTGTGTGTCCCAAGGCTGCAAATGGGGTAGTGTGGCCTAACACATTACATTTCGTATTTGCCAGCCGCCTTTTGTAAAGTGTTCCAGGATTTCGATAACAAAACCCCCATTCAAATTGTAAATAATAGATGAGAGCATATAGATTCGGTTCAGTGTGTGCTAAAGAGTTTAGAAGGGTTATGGGTACCCAAAACAGTGAGATTTCGCCTTCTCTTTGCTAGCCACTTTTTGTAAAGTGCCCCAGACATTGGGAAGCCAGCCAACCCACCCATCGTGCAATGAAGAGGTATATTTCCTGAATTGCATACCATTTGTCCACACCCCAGTTAATATTGAGAACATGTCCATCCATATTAAGACTTTAAATGGGGTAGGGTGCTCACAGAAAATATTCAGCTTTGGTTTTTGCCAGCTGCCTTTTGTAAAGTACCCTAGGATTTTGGGAAAAAAAACTACCCATATAACATGTATATTCCCTGATAGCACTACCGTTCGTTCACACTGTGATTTAATAATAAAAGCATGAATATTCGGCGCATGGTGTGTTCAAGAGTTTAAATGGGCATATAAAGGGGTCCCACAAAACAAAAAATATTCGCCTTTGGAGTTTGCCATCCGATTTTCGTAAAGTGCTAAAGGCTTTCGGGATCCAACTAACCCATCCATCAACACCATGTATGCGCCCCGATATTACTATTTTTGCCCACATCCTCAGTTAATATTTACAGCAATCATTTCAGTTCGTGAGTTGTTCAACTTTAACACTTCAATTGTGTAGGGGGGGGCTAAATCAGCAAATTCGTCTTTCTTATTTATCAGCCACTTTGTGTAAAGCGACACATGCACAACCCATCCATACCAATTATGTATTCTCTGATAGAACTACATTCCCGTCACACTCTCGGTTAATATAGAGAATTAGAGATCGTATAGCTTAATTTCGTAGTGCGTTGAGGTCTTTAAATTGGGTAGAGTGTTCTTGAAAAATATAGCAAATTCGCCCTTCATATTTGCCAATCAAAGTGCCACACTGTTTCGGAAACAAACCCATCCATAAACATTGTATATTTCCTTATGTAAATGTCCTTTATAATTACATGCTTCTTAATACTGAGATTATATTTTGTTCAGTTCGTGGTGTGTTCAGGACGTCTAATAGGGCGGGGGCAACAATGATTTTGTTCTGTATGATTATGTTAGTCTATATTATGTGTCGTTTAGAACAAATACTTCTGTTGCTCAAAGTCGATATGTGTTAATATAAAATTGCATGTCATAAATAAAATATTGTGTTGTTGTTGTTGTTGTAACTGGGGTTTAATTGGAAACCTGAGGTCATCTAAAACCAGGCTCGCCGTGTCTACGGATCAGGTTTTCATCACACGAATAATGATTAGATGCTCATTAGAATAATTTAGAAAGGTCTGTCTTGTTATCATAAATATGTAGTTTTTCTACCAAATCGCGTCCGGTGGAGCGGTACCTAATTCCAATATCTTGAAAACCGTTGACAATTTCTGTCAAATTCTTTCTACTTGTGATGTCCAGATAACTACTGAGCCATATGAATTATATACTTGGTCACGTATTGTTTATAACAAAGGTTTTAGTACTTAACATTGATGTTAATGCATGCAAAATTAACTGTTATCAATAAAATAATTGTTGTTGTTGTAACTGGGGGTTTGAAAGCCTGAACACATCTGTAATCGATTAAACGGCATCTCTGGACAACACTTTCAGTACAAGATTCATATTGGGTCCCATTCAGATCAATTCGAAAATGTTTGTAATGTCATTATCAAAAATATGTATTTTTTTCGACCAAAAACGTGTTTGGGGAGGGGTAGCTAAAATCCAATATCTCACAAACCGTTCAAAATATTTGTTAACTTCTTTCTGTGTATGCTTGACAGATAACTAATACACCATATGGATTTAATATTTCAATATTATTGCAATATCCGTTTGAATGATAATGTTCGAAAAATATAATTTCTTTGAAAAAGAGCGATTTTTCAACAAAAAATAAATGTTTCGGCTCCAAATGGCACGAAAATCAAAATTAACCAACACTTCTTGCATATCAGGTACAGACATGCTATGCTGTAGTCATTTTAACGCCTACAATGTGGGCTAATAACTTAGGACATAGCCGCAGGGCTCACTTTACCAAAATCGTTAATTTCTGGGGAAAAGTCACTGGTGGGTATCGTTCATCATCGATTTGAGAATAGCCACCACCAATTCCGTTAATTTTCACTATCATTTTCGTCTATAGTATATATTTCTCATTCAAAAAAAGTTGGTTTTAACTTGTTCTACCGTGGGTAGGGGTACCCGACCACTTTTGGCGTTTGGCCGCTGTACTAATAGCTTACTATGGTATCTAGGCAGCCGCTTGTGGTGCGATTCATATCACTATGCAGGCGTATGTCGCTTCCGGGTTTGAGCTATCGGCTCATTGGCTATAATTTAAATTGGGGCGGTCGCTACGGATAGGTCCATTACGATTAAGTCAGTATATATATATATATATGTCTCTGTTATGTCTTCAACGTGTACGACGATTTGAGATTAATTAAATTCTATTCTATTCCAATAACAAATTGGGCAGCACTTCCCCTCCCTAGGCGCTGGTCGGAATACTTGCCCCACCCGCTACAATCACAGCATAAATAAAGGATTGAAAAGTGTCCTCATCTATTAGTAAATAAGTGATGGGTTATTCGCCCCTTTTCAATTAAAAATAAGAAATATGTATCTTACTTACCATCTGAGCATGATTAATCCGGCGGACATTCCATGCTTGGTCTTCTCTTATTATATTGAAACTTTTGCATCTATTAGAACACAATTATAGACTTGTAGGTTTTTTTTTTTATTTTTTTTTTTTTATTATTTATTCAATTTATATATATATTATGTACATGTAGTATTGTATACAAAAGACAAAACATTTACTGATATACTACTACGAGATCGGGAGGGGTGGGGTCACTGGCACTCCAACTTTCTCTCTCTCTCATCCGCTCTGTCTCTCTGTCTCACCCTCTCTCTCTCTCTCTCTCTCTCTCTTGCTTAAACGAAAATATTTATATTCTAATTGTTCGGTGCTAGTGATTTTATATTAATTTCTAAATCTATTAGTTTAATAAAGTTAAAATTGAAAAGATTAAATATTCATAAGATATTAAAACTGTCCTGGGAGACTCTCCTCGTTTTTATTGTATGAATGTTTCTGTTCTTAGCAAGCAGTTATTAAAGGTTTAATGTGTTCCCATTCAGTTTGAAGTGTTTGCGTTTGATCGCCTAAAGTGCTTTATATCTGCCCGCGTGGTATCTTCTCTCGATATCCAGGGAAAGCGATTTAACGGTCAATTTTTCGGGGTAAAATTTGGTTTTGTACAGGTAGTACTTCATAATTGTAAGTAAAAGGTATTCAGTTTCGTTATTCGTCTGTGTCTGCGAATGTGTTCCAAGAATTATGTTTTGCTTTTTCAGATCGAGGTTTAAATTATGTTTAGACAGCCATTGTTGTGTGTCTACCAGGAAGCAGCGTACAGTGGGCAATTGTAGAAAATATGAGATATCGTTTCTTCATAGCTATGGCATCTTTGACATAGTCCGTCAGATCTTAGTTTCATATTTTAAAAAAGTTTGTTTGTTCCTAGTATTCTAGTCAAAATTCTGTACTGAAACCAACGGTATTTTGTATCCATTAAATGGAAGAAGGGTGCGGAGAAGGTCTGTCTCCATGGAATATCTATATTTAATTCGTTTATATATAAGATCCATGGAAAAACCTCAACATTCGAACCTAGCTTGCTTCCTGAAGAAGGTAATTCTACCGAAACGTTGAGGCAACTTGACAGTGCGCTCCTAAGTACTTTTTTATTTTATATCTTCGCGTTCCGTTCTTTGTGTATTATATGTTACTAATCATTACCTTTATTCACAGCCAAAATTCAAGTCCTGGATCAAAATGACTCAACCAAAACAAACTAAACGTGGAAAAACTAACCGCCCAGAGCGGCAAAAAGACCAGGCTTATTTAGACCATTCAAATCTAGTAAAGTTGCTATACAAAATTCTACAACTTTGGCACCATATTAATTTTTTACAGGACCGTTTGGAGAAGAAGGTCCTTCCGAAAGGCTTTTCGGCCATCGTTGAGTCAGGGCGAAAGAAGACATTCCGACCAGTGCTCCCCTGTGAGGATGTCTTCAATTCGCTTAAAGCGGACGCTTTTCAGTGGGGTTTAAACTCCATGAAAACTTTGGTAAATTATTATCGGAAAACGGAATCAGAAATTGAAGTCAAGGTTCTTTCGGCTCTTTCTTCTAAAACCCTTGACTTCGACCGAGCACGTGACACGGCATTAAAATGGGGACTGAAGAATTTTGGCACCAAATTAACTAATGAGACAAAATCAAAGTTCTTGAGCATCTGTGGTAATCTTCAGTCCTCGATAGGTACACGAGTTGGCGTCCAAACTCATACAAACAAACGTGGTCGGTCACCCTCCCCTCCCCCACTATTCGCTCGCCAGCTTCAATTTCAGGATAGTCCAGCCAGGGATCAGACAACGTCGTCGTCTGTGAGATCCACACCAAAACGCGTCAAAGCCACACCACAGCCACAGAGACCTGCACCAAAACCACGGACGTCACGCATATCCACTCCACCAAATACATCACTTCAAAATTCACCAGCCAAGAAAACAACACCACCAAAGCACATCTCTTCCAGCCCTCCTTCGCCTGTTGGTTCCATTGCTTCGATGACATCGCCAGCGATTTCAACATCATCACCATCGTATGCCGAGGTATTATCAACATCACCTAAGGTATCCAAATTTTATAAATTTCGTCAACCTGGCCCTAAGAAGGATTGGTCCTTCCCTAAACAGATAAAAAACCCTGTTGTTATTTTAGGCTCTTCTAATGTGTCCCGGATCGATGTCGATCCTCCCAAAAATGTTTGTATTGCTTCTTACCCAGGTGGCAATTTAGGTCATTTCTGCAACATGGCCCACAAACTGAAATCGAAGCCAGAAAAGACACCTCGACACGTCATCATCAACATTGGCATCAACAACCGAGAGGACTGGAAGACAGACAACGACAAAGGCAAAACAGCAGGCACCACAGCTAAAAGCAGGGTAACTAACATGGTTAGTAATTTCCGAAAAGTTTTTCCTAATGCGACACTTCATTTTCAGGAAATAAATATCTCATTCAGTTTAGATTCTAGGGACCAGGATGTTCTGCGTGCCATTAACAGCCAAGCTCGTCAGACACAGAACCTCAAGGTCATACAGGCAATACCCCCCCGCGACTTTCACGTGGAGAATGACAACATCCACTGGACATCACAGACGGCGGCGAAAATCTACCAAGGCTGGACCAACATCTTTAAAGGTCATTTAAACTAATTCCTCAGAAGGGCATCAGCCATGCGGAAAGAGTCGGTCTCGGCACCGAGATAGTCAATCTTGTACCCGACCTTTCCCTGAGCGCTGGTGAGAAATCAATACTTAGGTATGGTCTAACCTTTGTTCCTACCCCACCCGATCTCAAAGAAACACCACATGTTGTTGAGACGGAGGATGGAACATTGGTTTTACCAGACTCTATGTATGCCATGGAAATGAACGGCGGTCCAGCAAGCATGCAATTTAGGGAAGTAACAGCTATGGCTGATTTCTTTCGCAATTCGACAGGTTTAAAAGATCAATTTAAAGAACCATCGATATGGACCCCCTCTGATCGCCAGATTGACCACTCCATTCCCGAGGTCGCTGGCTTAGTCAAAACCGACATCACAAATTTACCAAAATTTCACAACGAGGATAACCTCACTAAAGTTGAAAGAACTGCACTAAAAACTCTTCGCAGCAATAAAAACATTGTAATCAAACCTTGTGACAAAGGCAGCTCGCTCGTCATCATGTCTAAAGAAAATTACATTCTAGAAGCGACGCGCCAATTAAGCAACACTAAATATTACAAACCATTGGATGAGCCAATTTGGAAATCCAATGTTTTAAAATTCAATCTCATTCTCAAAAGCTTGCTGGACCAGGACGTTTTAAAGAAAAAACATGTTCAGTATCTAATTGCAAAACCTGAATCCAATAATAGGACATTTTATTTGCTACCTAAAATACACAAACCTTTGAGCTGTTGGACTAATCCATACACACCACCCGGTCGCCCCATCATCAGCGACGTGGCTTCGGAGTCGTACCACATTTCGGAGTTTATTGATTTCTATTTGAAACCAATTGCTACCCGCCATCCGAGCTATCTAAAAGACACGGAGGACTTCCTCATTAAATTGTCGAAAATTGAAGTTCCATCTTCTGCTTACCTAATTAGTCTCGACGTGGAATCTATGTATACAAATATTGGAATCGATGCCGGATTAAAGTCAATTAAGAATGCATTTGATTTCCACCATGATCCTCATAGACCTGGAGATGAACTACTTCAATTATTAGAACTTTCTCTTAAAGGGAATGACTTTGAATTTAATGGACGATATTATTTACAGGTCTCCGGCTGCAGTATGGGCAAGAAGTTTAGTCCTAATTTTGCCTCAATTTTTGTTGCAGAGTGGGAGAAAGGCGCCCTGGCCAAATCTGATAAACAACCATTAGCCTATTATAGATTCTTGGACGACATATTTATCATTTGGACTCATGGTCTGGATGAGTTTAGGGTGTTCTTGGACATCTTGAACAGTCATGACGAATCAATCAAACTCAAAGAATCAATATCGCAAACCAGCATTGATTTCCTTGATTTAACAATATTTAAGGGCCCACAATTTACATCATGCAACATTTTAGATACAAAACTTTTTACGAAACCAACGGATTCTCACCAGCTACTTCATCGTAAATCTTTCCATCCGCCAAAACTTTTCAATGGATTGATTAAATCTCAAATCATTCGATATCACCGGAACTGCACGAACAGAAGCGACCTAAATCAAGCTTGTTCAGTGCTTTTCCAGGCTTTACGACCGCGCGGCTACTCTAGTAGATTACTGCGCCAAGTAAAGTCCGAAACTCTCAGAGAATTGAACTCGTCACGCCATGACCCAACATCGACTGAACCAACAAGGATACGGCACAACCGGCCGGTGTTGGGTAATGGTTCAGCCTCATTTTGTCACAAAAAACGATGTTACATCAATACAATAGGATATATCAATACTAGTAACACTTTCACCAGCGAACAAACACGCATATCGTATCAAATGCATAGCGAACTTAATTGTGATTCTAAAAATGTAATTTACTTAATCACATGCAAAAGATGCCGTATACAATATGTTGGACAAACAAAAACCTCTCTCAAAGTTAGAATGTCTAATCATCTTTCCAGTGTTCGCAAAAAACTCGACATGCAAATTTCCGATCATTTCAACTCATCTAATCATGACATTAAATCCCATTTCAGCTTTCAGCCAATAGAACAGACACCAATTCTAGCCGACGAAGACCAAACCGATTCAATACGCCTAGAACGCGAAAATCATTGGATGGGCGTACTTAAAACATATCTTCCGTTCGGACTTAACATTGACTACAAAGGTGTTTCTCGAAATTTCTTGTGCTTTCCTCTGATCTACAATCGTAGAAATGTTGAAATCGCAAACATTTTCAGAAAAAACTTTGCATTATTAAACACTAAATTGACCGAGCCTCTCGACAAACGGGTTATTATTGCCTACAAGAAAAATCCCAGTTTGAGAGATATGCTCGTTCGATCTAGACTCAGACCTTGAATAACACGCAGTTCAATTAGCTTTTAGCTTATGTCAACACCATTATCCTTAGTTTGTGCTCAACACAATATTTTATGTCAATTTCCGACACAACCCAAACAAATTTAGCTAGTTCCATCTTTGAATGGCAACAATGCTCAACAAATTATTCAATGTCAATTTCCGACACAACCTAACAAAATTTATGTCAATTTCTGACACAACCTAACAAAATTTATGTCAATTTCCGACACAACCTAACAAAATTTAGCTAGTTCCATAGAAATAATTACATAAGAAATCGGATTCCGACCTGTGCCCGCGCCCTCCACACTTTCAAAATATATATAGCTATATATATATATATATATATATATATATATATATATATATATATGTCTCTGTTATGTCTTCAACGTGTACGACGATTTGAGATTAATTAAATTCTATTCTATTCCAATAACAAATTGGGCAGCACTTCCCCTCCCTAGGCGCTGGTCGGAATACTTGCCCCACCCGCTACAATCACAGCATAAATAAAGGATTGAAAAGTGTCCTCATCTATTAGTAAATAAGTGATGGGTTATTCGCCCCTTTTCAATTAAAAATAAGAAATATGTATCTTACTTACCATCTGAGCATGATTAATCCGGCGGACATTCCATGCTTGGTCTTCTCTTATTATATTGAAACTTTTGCATCTATTAGAACACAATTATAGACTTGTAGGTTTTTTTTTTTATTTTTTTTTTTTTATTATTTATTCAATTTATATATATATTATGTACATGTAGTATTGTATACAAAAGACAAAACATTTACTGATATACTACTACGAGATCGGGAGGGGTGGGGTCACTGGCACTCCAACTTTCTCTCTCTCTCATCCGCTCTGTCTCTCTGTCTCACCCTCTCTCTCTCTCTCTCTCTCTTGCTTAAACGAAAATATTTATATTCTAATTGTTCGGTGCTAGTGATTTTATATTAATTTCTAAATCTATTAGTTTAATAAAGTTAAAATTGAAAAGATTAAATATTCATAAGATATTAAAACTGTCCTGGGAGACTCTCCTCGTTTTTATTGTATGAATGTTTCTGTTCTTAGCAAGCAGTTATTAAAGGTTTAATGTGTTCCCATTCAGTTTGAAGTGTTTGCGTTTGATCGCCTAAAGTGCTTTATATCTGCCCGCGTGGTATCTTCTCTCGATATCCAGGGAAAGCGATTTAACGGTCAATTTTTCGGGGTAAAATTTGGTTTTGTACAGGTAGTACTTCATAATTGTAAGTAAAAGGTATTCAGTTTCGTTATTCGTCTGTGTCTGCGAATGTGTTCCAAGAATTATGTTTTGCTTTTTCAGATCGAGGTTTAAATTATGTTTAGACAGCCATTGTTGTGTGTCTACCAGGAAGCAGCGTACAGTGGGCAATTGTAGAAAATATGAGATATCGTTTCTTCATAGCTATGGCATCTTTGACATAGTCCGTCAGATCTTAGTTTCATATTTTAAAAAAGTTTGTTTGTTCCTAGTATTCTAGTCAAAATTCTGTACTGAAACCAACGGTATTTTGTATCCATTAAATGGAAGAAGGGTGCGGAGAAGGTCTGTCTCCATGGAATATCTATATTTAATTCGTTTTCCCATTTATTCTTTGCAGATGATGTTTGAGTTTTAACCATTGATAATAAAGTGTCATAAAAAAATTTGCCCCCACTTTTATTCCGTAACAAGATTGATATATTCTCTGGAATTATTGGACGTTCTACTATTTTGACTTCCTGGTCACTGTTATAGTCAAGTTTAATTATTTGTCTATGTAATCCATGCAATGTGAGAAAATTTGTGGCTATACCTTATTTGTTTTCCAAATATTCGACTGTCATCAAATTACCTCTCTCGTCATACAGGTCATTGATAAAAACAATTCCTTTCTTTCTCCACTCATTGATGTTCAAGCACCTCTCGTTGACTATGATATTGTCATTGTTCCATAGTGTTTTTATATTTTGTTGCTGACATGCTTTAGCGGAAATAAAGTTGCGCCACGCTTTTACCACGTCCCTCCAAAATAAACTTCGAATTGTATGTTCGACCGATTTAAGATATTTTTGTCCATATGTTGAAAATAAAGGATCAGATAATATATTGGTAGGTGCTAATCCAGTCCAGCTGCGGTCTGACGTTAACATTCTTCGGATCCAACTTATTTTCATTGAGTCAAAAAAGATTTATATTGACCATTCGCAACCCGCCATTCTCATATGGATGGTAAATTTGATTACGCTTTATTCTGTCACGTTTTCCATTCCGAATGAATTTGAACATGAGGCTGTTTAAGTCAGTAATAAATTTATCCCATGGATTAGGAAGAGAAGTAAAGAGATGAACAAGTTTTGGGATAATCGTTGATTTGATTACTACTATTTTCCCCAGAGGAGTTAATCTGTGATTCAATTTGCCCAGTTTTTCCTTAATTTCATCCATTTTTTTAGCGTAGTTAATATCTAAAATGTTTGACAAATGTGTGCTAAAGTTTATGCCTAAGAGGCAAAATTCACTGGATGTGGGGATGTGTAACAGAACGATGTGCGCCCCTGCCTGATCACGCCCCTGTAAACTATTGCATCAGTTCCAACAATTACGATGCATGAATAACAGGGTGGGATTGTTAGTCGGACAGCCGTACTTAGCACGATGACGAGATCACGCGATGCTGATTCTAGCTAGCTCTCAGGAAGGTCCCCAGTCGAACCAGTGCAGAGGTCTAAAAGTTATTAGTTGTTTTGGTACACTGCACTGGTCATGATATACGAAAGCTATACTAAAGCTAACTTTAGTGACGAGCCGTTGACAACTAGTTGTCAAGCCTGGCCAGTAACATCGTCACATGATTTTGAAAAGTAGGTTACCACTTTTACATATAAGCACTGAGGTTTTACCCATCAGTGTTCAGTTGACTGAGTCCTCCTATGAGTACCGCCCTGGGAAAGACTTACTGATCCAGAAGAGCCTGAGAATGCTAGCATCAGCTGACCTATCTTGAGAAGCGAAATTATGCTCTAGAAATAAACAGATATCTACGGTTCCATGAGTTGTCGTCATACCAAAAATAATACACAACGTGAAGTCCGGTCGGAACGTCGTATCTCCAACGTACGGGGTTCTGCCACATAGAGATCAACTGGTGCCGTGAGCAGGATCAACCACGACGACAATTTCAAGGATGAAGATAGGTGAGTACACCTAAGACCCTAGAATCTGACGTTTTCTAGCCCACCTTTTCTAAAACACCATGGCTCATAAAAACGAATTTCTGACACCCTGGGTTCTAAAAATCAAAATCTAACATCCTGGCTTCCCAAATTCAAGACGAATTAAAACCAGATTTATTGGCTAAAATTCATGCAGCATTAAAAACCGTTCCGTCCTGGCCTGACGAAAATTATGACGATTTTCTGCCGGACTGTTTTGAATTGGAAAAGCTAACGTATGATGAATATTGCGCCATTTTAAAACCACAAATATATCAAGTAGAAGATACATACTACGACCTAACCCAACTGATCCACAAACTACAAGACCCAACTCCTACCAAAATAATTGTCTGCGAGCTACTTCAGAGAAGAAAAGTCCGACTTCCAGGTCCAGAAAAGAAGACCAGTACTCGCAGTAGCGATGTCAATCAATATAATGACCGTGTGAGTCAATTAAACCAATTACTTCGGAGCGGGTTACATAAAAATTACCCAGCAGCATATTACTGGCCGCTTCGAAGACTATCCACCTTCGTTGAGGAATCAGCCTTGAATCATGATAAAGTTCACCTCAACGAAGAAGGAAATATCCGACTATCCCGGAATATAAAACATGCGATTGTGTTCGCATTAACACATTCATAACCATTAGAACCGCTGGATTGGATCAAGAATTTAACCACTTGCGCTTGGGGATTCTTGAGTACGTAGTCACGTACGTCTCCGCCAAGACCTGTGCTTGGACTTGTATCCGGTTCAGCTGAATCATGTTCATTACAGAAGAGGATTAGATGAAGAGTATATACAATAAATATATGACATTCCCTGAATATGATGTCAAGAAAGCAACAAGTGTATATACAATAAATATATGACATTCCCTGAATATGATGTCAAGAAAGCAACAAGTGTATATAAAATAACTATATGACATTCCACGAAGACGATGTAAAAAAGAAACCTCGTGATTTAAAAAACGAACTTATTGTGATGTGATATAATTCCAAATACGGTATTGTATACTATGATATTATGTGCATGCTCAAATTAATTCGTTGCATGCCATAGGATTATATAAAGACCACGGTCTAAGGCTAAAAATTAATCAGATATAATAAGTAGATTAGCTCATTATAGCTGGATACGTGAGATAGGTAGTATCATAGTTGTTCCATAAATTATAACAGACTTTAAAGTCTTCAACATATAAACACAACTTATGGTTTACTTTTGAATCAGGCTATCATGCCAATTAGATGTTCTGCACAGCCAGACTTTTAATGGAGTAAAAATCTAATTTTATCCATACATCTAAACCCTGCTAACATGCAAAGGTCATATCCTCTTTTCAACAAGCAGGTACACACATGTGTTCTCATTTAACTATAGTTAACTCTGCTTAGTAACTGGATGGAGATGTACTACTCACGTATCCTGCCCATATTTTCCTTTTTCAGCAATTGAAAAAACATATATAGATGTATTAACAATAGAAGTCTTGCCTTAGACCTTGGCCGTCATTGTGCTCAGTCTGTCCTTCAATGGCAACCAGAAAGGTTGCCTTTACACTAAAGGATAACAAATCCTAATAATAACTTAAACTTAAACTAACAGTGTGCCATCTTTCTGTTAACGATTCCTGCTAGGATGATTTCGCATCAGCCTATGCGAAATCCTCTTGGTATGGGAGGTATGTAACAGAACGATGTGCGCCCCTGCCTGATCACGCCCCTGTAAACTATTGCATCAGTTCCAACAATTACGATGCATGAATAACAGGGTGGGATTGTTAGTCGGACAGCCGTACTTAGCACGATGACGAGATCACGCGATGCTGATTCTAGCTAGCTCTCAGGAAGGTCCCCAGTCGAACCAGTGCAGAGGTCTAAAAGTTATTAGTTGTTTTGGTACACTGCACTGGTCATGATATACGAAAGCTATACTAAAGCTAACTTTAGTGACGAGCCGTTGACAACTAGTTGTCAAGCCTGGCCAGTAACATCGTCACATGATTTTGAAAAGTAGGTTACCACTTTTACATATAAGCACTGAGGTTTTACCCATCAGTGTTCAGTTGACTGAGTCCTCCTATGAGTACCGCCCTGGGAAAGACTTACTGATCCAGAAGAGCCTGAGAATGCTAGCATCAGCTGACCTATCTTGAGAAGCGAAATTATGCTCTAGAAATAAACAGATATCTACGGTTCCATGAGTTGTCGTCATACCAAAAATAATACACAACGTGAAGTCCGGTCGGAACGTCGTATCTCCAACGTACGGGGTTCTGCCACAGATGCAACAATCAGGTATTGGTAATGACGAACAGGCTTTCTTCGGCCCTAACCAGACTATTTGACATTTGTCTATGTTTATCTTGAGACCAGAATTTATTTCGACTGAGTCCAGTATATTTCGAGCCTCCCGAAGACTAGTTTCGCTACCATCAAGGATCAGTGTGGTATCGTCCGCGTATTGGTTTATTTTATATTCTGTCCTGCCGAGAGTTATCCCCCTTATGTTTTTGTTTTTCCTGATCATTGTGGCAAACACTTCCGCGCAGAGCAAAAAAATATAAGGGGAGACAGGGTCGCCCTGCCTACATCCTCTAGAAGGTTGGAAAAAACGTGAGATATGACCGTTCACTAAAACAGATGACTGTATATTTGTATAGAAGATTCTAATCCATCTTTTTATCGAATCTCCAAAACCGAATTTTGAAAAGCAAATTTCGATGAAGGACCAGGACACTGAGTCGACAGCTTTTTCGAAATCTATAAGAAGTGGCATGCCTGGTTTATTTTGAAAGTTGGTTTCGTGAATTAAATCGTATAACTGGTGTTATCGCCAATAAATCTTTCTGGCAAGAAACCCGATTGTTCCCGGCTGATGATGCCAGGAAGAACTTTCTTGAGTCTATTTGCTATACACACAGGCGCCAATTAGTACGAAATATTCAACAATGTGATCGGGCGCCAATATTTAAGATATTGCCTAGCTTTGTTTTTCTTCGGATTCAGCGTAATAATGCATTGTTTTTGTGTGATGGACAGTTCCTGTCGATAAAATGAGTTGTTCAGTGCGTTCAAAACAAAATGGCCTAAGTCTTTCCAGAAGAATTTGAAAAACTCTGTGCTATAACCGTCCGGTCCAAGCGACTTCCCATTTTTGAATTTACTGAGCGATTGCGTCAACTCATAGTAACTGAGGGGACCTTCTATTAAGGAGCTTTGTTCCTCGGATAATGTTGGGAAAGTAAGATTGTTTGGTATATTATTACAGTTAGTGCTATTGGCAGAAGCTTTTGCTGAATATAGTTCTTGGTAAAAAGTGTTCGTGGTTTCGACAAGGTCGTCAGATTTTGTTACTCGTTGTCCAGACTTATATATCACATCAGTAAGTGTTTTGGATTAGAAATGTCTTTTTTCCATATTCAAAAAATATTTGGTAGGTTTTTCACCGTCCTCAATAAACTTTTATCTTGTACGAACTATCATACCCTGAATTTTTTCTTTCCTTTTAGTTTCTAATTTATTGTCAATGTCAGAACATTCGCTCATCAATGAATTAACATTGGAATCGGAGTCTGCAATAGTGCTCTCAATCTCACGTTTTCTGTCTAACAATGTTTTCACTTGTAGTAGACTTGTAGTAGTTAGTGTAGCAGCAACTCAATGGACATACAGTACACCATTTTCAGGTTTTGTGTGATGTCACGACGTTAGTGACGTCATAATGACGTCATGGGCCCTTGCATTCACATTGCAAGGCGATTGTGTGCATGACATGGGAGATCATTGGTTGTATAAAGAACTTGACTCATATAGTAAGATGAGGCATTCCATTTAGGTACAATATCAGCATATACGTGCCCGTTGCCATGGTAACCAAATCCCTTGGCGTCAGTATATGGTGTAAGTACATGTGAACTTTCAAGAATGTGATTTTGTGACATTGGAATGGTTTCCTAAATACATAAGTATCTGCACGGTGGTACATAACTTGTCATCAAAACACTAAGCCATTAATCATACGCTATAGTCCCATAAACACGTGTAGCTTTCGGGAACACAATGTCTTTAATGTGAAACAACTCCCACCTATTTTGAAGCTCCTTTTGAGATTCAAATATCACATTAACTGGAATGTAACGAACAGTTTTGTTCATAATTGATCAGTGGTAATTTATTGATATCTTATTTCTTGCAAAAACACAGAAACAGTTTGTATTAATATGACATTGTTGTGTATTTAGTATGAACAAATACAGTTTTGCAACTTTTCCAGAATGACTTTGACCTTTACGTGTGACCTTGACCTAGAAACATACCAGATGATGGAGCACCATGTAGGTCCTTTTGATACAAGTATATATATATATCAACAAATCATACACAGGCCAAGTGTACTCTGTGGTGTGCCCATTTTCCAAATTTGCATAAAAATATTACTTCGTTGCCATGGAAACAGGAATTTTAACATTTTCTTACCAGATTTGATCAGTACAACAGGACCAATAGTAAGGGCCATATCGTAAGCTTTCCATTGGTGTATAACAATCCCTTCTGTACGCATGTGCAGTAAACTTCTTAAATATGGCCCTTTTTCTCTATTGGCCGCTCACCTATATCTAGCGACGAGTAAGTGCCGACATACCTTTTCTGAACGGAAGCGTTACGTCGTGGAGTTGGACGGAACAGTGAGCGGAGTGTCTGAACCAGGTACGAGACTACCCCAATAGGGACACATGGGTCCGAATCGCCCGGATGTATACAAAAAATTTCAGGTTGATGGATTACATAAATTAGTGACGTCACAACTATACTTGCGTCGCTTACGAACCGTAAAACAACCTTCGGGTTGTGATTATGGTTTATCTCCGTTCTGTCCCAAAGTTCTGCACATTTCCTTTCAATAATATGGCCAGAATCACAAGAGGTTCTCGGCAAATTTCCATACTGCAATATTAAAATTGATTTGTCATGCCCATACAGAACTGGGACAACCAGAAGAGAACATGCAGTTGTTAGTTAATTATTCTATACCCATTCTGTAAAATCAAATTTTTGAGGGATCAGATGGGGCATTTAATTGCTCCAGTGATAAGTTAATATACAAAAAGTCACATTTCTCAACCAGTTACAAACAGCATAAACTGATCTAGAAGATATAAGTGAAAAACACTCATATTTCCAACTTCCGGCGGCCATGTTGGCGGCCATTTTGGATGTGGAGTTTCAATTTTGCCCCCAAAAAGTGCCATTATGTCTTATCTTCATGAAAATATATACATTTGTACACATTTTACTAGAATTTCCCGCTATAATTTGCATCAAACTGACTTAAGGCCGAGTCTAAAACGGCGGCCATGATGGCCGCCATCTTGTCTGGTGTCTACAGGGCCACTATTGTTTCTTGTTAACATTGCTTAAAAGTTGAAAGACATAATAAGGAACAAAATGACTGGGTAAAGTTAAGTCCCAGTGGGAGGTACAAGGGTACCGCGGACTATGCCGTCGAAATTATATATTTGTATACTCCTTCACCTGACCTATGACTTGAGAATTTTTTGCTGTTGCGAAAGGGACGTTTGTAAAAATGAAAAAAACAGTACAGGTAATAAATTATAAAATACCTGTTCCTTTGTATTTCACTGCACGTGAACGTCCAAACTTGAAATTGCATGTTTTAAGTGACTTTGTGATTGATTTTGCACATTTCTTACACATGCAATTTCAATAAATGTCTATATACTCTCAGATGCCTAACAATAGTGTCAGCATGATTATTAATTTTGGATAAATTTTTCAACGATCACTATATTATTTGACATTGAGACATATATAGAGTTAAATTGCCATCTCTATTATTAATTTCAACCTAAATCACCACAATCACTATTATTTGACCATCACAATTATTTAGGCACCTGAGAGTATGATATCAGCTCAAAAAGTCACTGAAACAAGCATGCAATCTCGAGCTGGAACCACCCCTACTGTAGAGTAGATTATTGAGGAACAAGTATTAACAATTAAGCGAAATATATTCCCTGTCTTGTTTCATAAAAGTTATAAAGTTCGCTGTCAGAATAGGTCAGAACACAAAACAGTCCCCCCCCCGGTTTTGTATTGCATTGGTGTAATATGAACTTTACGGTCATAGCTAGTGTAGAGATTCATGACAATATATTGTATTTTCTGTGGTTCGATAGTCTATTATTTATCGAAATATAGTGTCGTTGCACATGGTATTATCTTTAATAAGTTATGACCTTCGATTCTAGATAAAATACGTAAATATGCATGCATGCGCGCATGATTAATGAGCAGTAACCATATAGGAAACGATCCGAACCTACCACTTTTGCACAATGCATCAGTTTGTTTGATCTAAATTAGTTTTTCACTCCAGCCCCAAAACGATAGTCATTTGGCAAATTATATTATTTCTTTTCAAAGTGCCTATCATCTACTGAATGTAGATCCTACTACAAGTCCGAAAGTGTCTCATTGAGTCATTGTGCCGAAAGTCAAGCATACATTTCTATAAATAAATCAGACGTGGCTACATGTATGTGAAATATGCAAAAATTAAATTAATATAATGTTGCCTTGAAAATTTGTCGCTGGGCGAGATTCAACCTTCACCAGATGATAGCCGTTTTGACCAGATATAGTAATAATGTGTAACAGTCTCTGGATACAGGTCAAGTGCGAATCGGCCAATTTTCACCAGAGTTATATCCCTTTTCCGGATGATAAGTTTACTAAATCTGAATTAGGCCTCTGAATTGAATGAAATTTTGTATCAATATAGTTTATACGTATGTGAGTTTACTAGCCCAAAATACAGGTCAAGTTTGAATTTGAGCTATTTTCACCAGATTTATGACCCTTTGTTTGAAATAACACTGGCGTATTTTGTCACGCTTATAATACAGTAAATGGACTAACATTGTCTTTATACATGCATATAATAAGAACCTGCGTATAAAACGTTGATGCGATCAATTTCTACCGCTTCATGCATGCATGCACCAGTAAGTACCACAAATCCCTTATTAAACACTGCATATGCCAAGTGTGTGCTCTTTACAAAGGGGGCAACTCTTGAACTGTGAGTGACATCTTACCTTTGATGTTTGGACAATATATTTAGGCTCTGGTTGTATATCGTGGTGAATAAAGATATTGTTCCCGAATGTGTAATTTAATATTAAGTTGCGGAGATGGCACTCAAAATATTTTTTTTTCAACCTGATCGATCTGCATTTGCACACGCAAGATAGGTACATATATCCACTGGTTATGACGATTCTTTGCAGTACGAGATTGACGTACTGAAGTTGATAGAGTTCTCTATATATATTCAATAGACATGTATACCCGCTGGTTTTGCAATTCGGGGCTCAAGGAGTGTCAGAAGTAGGATGGTTCGGTAGTGCGTTGAGCTCGATGGATTCCGTTCCCGCCTGCGGTGAGGCCTGTGCGAATATACGTCGCCTGTCGGAAGCCAAATGTCCATTCAAATTGATCGACGTGCCGGTAGTAACGCGGTAATTAGGTAATTCTTTTTCTGATGTCTTCGCTTTGGCCTTGGTCTTTCTGAGAACCGACGAAAATTCTTCTCTGAACCTCGAACCACTGAGGCAATAGAGGAAGAAGTTGAGAGCATTGTTGGAGTACTGAAGAACGTTGACACAAGCCCAGGCGAGTCGTGACCTGGCTACAGACTTGGGATCATTCGAACTCCAGTAGCTCTCGCCTATCAGGTATATGCTAATGGGTGATGTTGTGAACAATAGCACGAAGTTTAACGTCAAAAGCATGGTGGTCATTTGTGACACTTTCTCTGGTGTTGATCCTGTTGGTATTGCATTTCCTGCTGTCGCCAAAGGAACTATTTTATTCACCGCACGCCTACTCGTCAGTACCTTATAAATGATTGAGAGATTTCCAGTTATGAGTATAAAGAAAGGCACAAGAAAGAATACGCACAGATCTACCCATGGCCAAGTACTCAACACAAACTCCTGGTAATATTCGTATACGGGATAGCACGCTGTACCGTTTCTGGCATTTTGTCCAAAACTCCCGAGACCAAAAAAGAAATGAGAATTGATACACGCTAGAAATGTGAATGTTACAGCGGATGCAACGATACCAACTTTGCGAGTACATCTGACTCTAGCACAATGTGGAAACCAGATATGAACGGTCCTCTCTATGGTAAGCGCCACTACGGTCCATACAGAGAAGTCTAGGGAGAAGTACACGATGAATGTATGCAGTTTGCACCAGTTAACACCCAGGTATCTGATATCCACGTCGAACACTTCGCGAATCCAATGTCGCAGAAGTCCACTATACAGTACGGCCATATCGGTGAATGCTAGAATGATGAGATGTGTTGAGATGTTTGATTTCCGCATCCTCTTTCTGCTAAAAATAATAACAGAGGACGAGTTACCAAACGTTCCTAATATAATCAGCAACGGACCGAAGATTCTCCATATCCACTGGCTCACTTCATATTCCAAGTAATCTCTATAAGACTCCTCAAATGCTTTATCCGTGCAACAATTAAATGCATTATGGTCCACATCTTTCACCCGAGACATCATAATGTCTTTTGTGTTATTGGCATTATCACTGGCCATCTTATATTACCGATTATGTGGTATAACCTTGACTGTTCTATATATATGCACCGTTATTACTTTGTATCAGGTACTCGTATTATCTGTAAAATAAACGTCAAAGCGAAACATTAATATTTTCTGCATATCTCAGAAACTTCGTATGCCAGCATCATTCTGTTAACTATATCACATATAACATGCCTACGTTGGGCCAACGTTGGCATAATGTCGGCACGGTTGGCATTAGGTTTGGTTGGGTTGACGTTGTTGGCCCTTGGTTGGCCCAACGTATTCCTCCCAACCGTTGGAAATATAACGTTGGCCCAACATTGTGCCAACGCGATCATGCCAACGGAATTATCTGCAGTAAATTGGTTGGGTTGGCCCTTGGTTGGCCCAACGTATTATCCTCCCAACCGTTGGAAATATAACGTTGGCCCAACGTTGTGCCAACGCGGACATACCAACGGAATTATCTGCAGTAAATTGGTTGGGTTGGCGTGGTTGGCCTTTGGTTGGCCCAACGTATTTATCCAAACCGTTGGAAATATAACGTTAGCGAACGTTGTGCCAACGCGAACATGCCAACGGAATTATCTGCAGTAAATTGGTTGTGTTGGCGTGGTTGGCCCTTGGTTGGCCCAACGTATTCCCCCCAACCATTGAAAGTATAACCTTGTGCCAACGCCAACACGAAAATGGAATTTACTGTACACATCACATTGGTTGGTTTACGTTGTTGGCCCTTGGTTGACCCCAATTAAGGTATTCCTCCCGTGCAACAGTTGGAATTATAACGTTGGTCCAATGTTGCAATGGGTCAACGCTAACGGCCTCATGGCAGTCCAATTACATATAGCGTACATACATGTGATATAAATCTCAACGATATGCCGATACTTTATGTTCCGTAAACACACGTACAATCATTGCTGACACAATATATGCTACGATATGTCATAAAATACGTTGGATGGTGTCGGTTGGAATATCGTTGGCACAACGTAATGCCAACGTAGATGACGTAGAAAGCTCTGACGTCAAACTCTACGCGCGGATCAGGCGTCTGCTTTTCTTATTGCGCGCTTTGTTCTGGTTCTCGTTCAGTGTTGCTGCTGGTATTGATTTGAGCAAATAATTATAAGGATTCAGTTTCTTTAATTTTGAATTCAAGGATTTGTTAGTTCTTTAGATGCCACCATCGGTCATCGAGTCGCTATCCTAGGTAGGTTTACGCTTGTGAGAAACTACTCTTTTGTGTAAAACTAATTATTTTTCCCAATATTTTTCTCGGAATCACAAAGTTCTGAATGTTTGCACGGCGTACATGTACATATAAGTTATAGCGGAGAATACTTATTGACATGCATAGTAGTTTCTCACAAACTTGCATCAGATAGCGACATGGTGGCTGAAGGTGGTAACTGAATTATGAACGGATTATTGGATGCCAAAATAAATTAAAAAAATTCCCCAACGTTATGCCAACCAATTTAGTTTGAGTTCCCAACGTTGTCCCTCCGTTGGGTCAACGTTATGCCAACCAAAGGGTTTCGTTTCCAACGTTGGGCCAACGTTATGCAAACGTTATGCAAACGTTATGCAAACCATGTGGTCTGGATATCAACGTTGGCCCAACGTTCTGTATATGTCATCCAACGTTGGCCCAACGTAGGCCCAATGCGTTGGCCCAACGTTGACCCAATGAGCAAAATTACGTTGGCCCAACGTTGGGTTGCCAACGTTGGCCCAACCATTCAGATGATGGTTGTGCCAACGTTGGCCCAACCATGTCATGCTATCTGGGATATAACTTGTTTTTTTAATTCTTTATTGACAACATATACATGGACATATTCATATATTTAAAATACAGCATAATGTCAATAACAAAAATAATTTCCTGGTATTGTCTGGAGGGGGGACTTTCGCTCGCCAAAATCGAAGACACCTCATGCGTGTTTTTGATTATACGGGTAGTTCTACGGTAAAGGGGCCAAACCATGTCTTGGTGAACTTTTTATCTCTACAACAAACATCATTTCATATTATGTGGATACCATGACTCTTACATGTAGCTGAGTTGGTTTCCTTAAAATACGAGATAAATAATTCCCGCGATATCCAGAAACGGAATTGGATTTTGGGGTAAAATACCCCATAATCACTAAAATGAGCTGTCTCTCACCCACCACAGGATTTGTTAAAAGCGAAATTATAAGAAGTGATATTGTTTTATTGGTTAGTAAATACATTTCCGGATACAATGGGGTGATCTTCATATCCAGTATTCAGGAGATGTTCCAATGATATTTGCGCTTTTTGTTTTGCTGGTTAAAAATAAAAAAAATGGACATCCCCGTACCCCCGTCATTACCGTCACGCGGGCATTTGAAGCTATTTTTTATGAAGTTACAATATGAAGGCGGAAGATTGGTAGATCTAATTTCAAAGTTCATTCATCTGACTAATCAACAGCAATGAGCTGAACAGTTGGCGATGAAAATCGAGTTATAGAGAAAACCGAATGTAAGCCCACCCATCGGCGTACGTTTAATAAATATCATTACCGTCACGCGGATTTCTACTATACAGCGGTCTATTGAAATTCGGGACAATGGCTTATTCTATCACATAATGTATGAGTTTAGTCAAGGTGAACCCATTTTTGTCACATTCCCTATTAAATTGGAAAAAAATCGAATATACTTTAAAATCGTCATTACCGTCACGCGTCATTACCGTCACGCATGGATATTCCAGTGTCCGTACGCGTAAGACGTCGTTCCTATAGCCGTGTACGTGGACTAAGACGCTGGACGTTTTAAATGAGTGGTGATAAGAAATTCCAAACAAAATTGATATTAATTGGTAGAAGCTTATAACCGGACAATGCGTCTTCGATTTATACATGTAGGCCTATCAGTTATGGTACCCGGCATATATATATAAAACTTGCTTGAAAGCGATACACTATCTTCATGGCGTTTGCACATTGAGTTATATAAAAATGTTGTTGTTGTCATTCTAGTTGTCACCTGATTACATCGCTGATGGTTTAAAAATAACATAGAAAGGACTAAAATGTCATTCTAATTGAACTAAAAGTAACATTCCATCAATAATGCGTTTAGTTTTGGCGACAGTGGAAATCTATAAAGGGAAAACCCTGAAATATCGATTCTTATGCAATCTTGTGTATATATACATGTCTTTAACTTGACAAAATCAAACTTGAATGCAAGGTCTAAATTGGACCATTGCTAATAAAGATCAATTTATTTATATGAAATTGTATGACTGCTTATATATGCGTGCATACACATAAAGATACAAAGGAATAGTGAAAGATATAGAAAGCAAAATAACTTTCAAATTTACAATGCAGTTATGTTTAAAGGACCTATTTTGCAATATATTTTGCAGCGGTTGTCATGGTAACAATTGGTATGCGATCTTCCCTGAAAGTAATTGTTCTCAGAAAGACTAGGCCCGGGTCATTTTTGACAAGTTCGAGTCTTATATACTGTAATATTTGAAGTGAATCACTGATCACCATCGGGGCGCCTGTATTTACGTTAATTGAGCCCAAGGACGATAATAGGAATGTTTTGGATGAATGACCTTGAAAACCCCCAAATGACTTTGACCTTGGTCGAGAATTTTGCCCAACATCATTTTCTACAGATGTGATACCTATATATCATGTTAGGACACTAATGACCATTCTAGAAGGATTTTCATTTTCCCCCATTTTATTTTCCTATTTGGACCCTTTACCATAGAACTACCCATTATATACAGACTATGTTTATGACTGGAATGTCACCAGAAATAGTTTTGTATGCTTTTAAATATACATGTAATTTATAGTCTCCGATATGGCAAAAATTGCCTCTATCCGTGCCCGGAATTTATTTAAGGAATAATCTCGGTTTCCTAATGTAATTACACAGTCTAAAGGCATATGCCGAATCACAAACCTATAAATCGCGAAGCGATTTATAAGAGTTTGTGATTCGGCATATGCCTTTAGACTGTGTAATTACATTAGGAAACCGAGATTATTCCTTATAATTATGCCGTCGATTGTTAAATATTGATTTTAAAGACATATTCGCCCTTAAAATACGATTGAAACAAGGAACTATATGTTCTCAAATAACAGACAAGACTTGAGCCGAAAACAACTCGCTGCATTCCCGTCCGAATAATATCGATCGATCTGCAGATCTGTAGATCGAGTGGGTTTTTCTCGAACGTATGTCAAGGACGAAACAAAACATTAATAAACTTTTGAGCAAAATTAAACATTATTAGCAGAATTTTGGAAGAGGAAAATATACAGTTAGTCTCCATGTCAACTGGGAATCATGAACATGCGATCAAAAAGTTTAGTGAGAATTTTCTTACAGGAATCCTCCTATCTATCGGCAGTGAGCCAAATACTTTTCAATTTTCGATTTTTCGCAGTCATTTTGTGTCATTGTGATTTTACCGAGAAACAAGTTTTCAGAAGAATTAAATCATCATGGCATTTAAGGAATTTTAAGATGATTTATTTTTCAAAAACTAATATATTTGGTAAAATTTAAAGTGATTATTTATAAATAGCTTGTGTCCAGATAATGCAGACACGTAAACCTTTGTAACACTTTTTAACATATCGGTACACTGAGACGAGTAGAAGAAATATCCTGCACAGGGACGTTACATTATTTGTAACACCAATCAACGAGTGGTCTCTGTGGATCTCAGGAATCATGTGTATAGCGGTCGCGTTGTAAATATAGAAGGCCGATGACTTCTCTGATTGATGGGTCACGGTCGTTACACGCTTTGTGTGATACCAAAGTTAAGCAACATCGGGCGCGGTTATTCCATTGATGTGTGACCGGCTTGGGATTCCGGGTGCTACCAACTTTCGGTGCGACTCCCAGACTTCTCTCTCACTCTCTCTCTCTCTCGTTCTGTTGTACATGTAACATAATGCTTCGTAACAATTTATCGCTACACTGAGACGAGTTGAAAAAATATACTGCAGTTTTCTCACAGGGACTTTAATCACTTTATATCATTTGTAACACAGTCCTGCCTACGAGCGGTCACTGTGGATCTCTGAAATCATATAACGATTCGTAACACTTTGTAACATATCGCTGCATTGAGATGAGTTTTAATAATATGCTGCGTTTTTTTTGGGGGGGGGGGGGTGACTTAATATCATTTGTAAAATGTACCGGTAACGCCTCATAACACTTTGCAACATATCGCTACAATAAAAGGAGGTGAAGAAACATTGAATGCTGCATTTTTTTTTTTACGGGGACTTTGTAAGTTTCAGTTTGTAGGGCCAGTCTCTGTGGAATCTCAGAAATCATGAAACGCTTTGTAACATATCGTTACACTGAGACGAAGGGAAAAAATATGTTGCAGTTTTCTCACGGGACTGGTACAATGTTTGGGGACATCTGTAAACAGTAATTAAACATTTCATCCTATAATATAAATTGTAGTGCCCAGAATATAACCACTAAATTAAATACTCTTGCCCAAGTTACCACAGGAGCTTGGAACTTTATCACTAACTGCCTTAATTATGCTAATTAGCATTTTTTTTGGCCCAGCATTATGGCCAAAAAAATGGTAATTAGGCTAATTAATGCAATTATTAATCAAGTTCCACACTCCTGTGGTCTTACAAAATGACAAGTGGTGCCTGCTGGGAAAATGTAAATAAAATTATAAATGAAACGAAAACTAAAAAGTTGTGTATGTTTAGTCATGCATTTCGTAACGAAACGTCGCAAATTTACGACCAAATTTACACTCTGTAAACAGCTTGGGAATGTTTATTATATTGGGGCATTGTCTTTATTTGGATAGTTATTTATTATTCTTTTATTAGCTTTCATAGCGTTCGTGAAAAAAAATGTACTGCGAAGCGAGTGCGAATAAAATAGCGTCCTTAGTTACTATGCAACGGACTACAAATATCATTGCGCGCAAGTTCTTTTGGGTCGTTTTTGTTGCACTGATAAAATCTCGACCTAATGTAATTATCCGATATAATTACATTAGCTTTGATAAACTCAACGGCAATTTACTATAGAAAATGAAGTGGGTGTAATTATATAGGGTTAATTCGACAATCATCAACAAGTGAAAAACGAACAGAATCACAAACAGTTATGTGTCCTCAAAGTACTTGACAGGGCAAGGTATATCTCACACCATTCAAATTCGAAGTCGTTAAGGATATCTCTCTTTAGTGCTATATATTTCTCTAAGCGGTATCTCTCATCAAGTTCAATTAGAAATGATTTCAGGGATAAGGTATCGGGGTCAAATTTGGTTTTGTATATGTAATATTTAAGCAATGTCAGAAATAAATTTTTGACACTGAAATTTTGCTGGCGGTAAAGGCCGAAAATTATATTGATACGAGTGATAGAGATCTCCAGCTTGTGTTTGTCCAGGCATTTTTGTGTGTCATTTATGAATAGTTTTACGGCAGAGCATTCATAGAATATGTGGGCAATGTTCTCAGGTAAATTACACCGGTTACAGTAATCGTCTACAGATATGTTCATAAGAAATAGCTACCTTTTGGTTCCCAAAATACGTGTATTTATCCGATATTGAAACCATTGTAATCTAGAGTCTCGCAGATAATTGAATGGCAATGATAATATTTGAGACCATGAACTTGTGGTTATATTAGGTCCCATATCTCTTTTCCATTCTGATACACACAGTGGGAATTGACCACTGTCTGAGATAAGAAGGTTGTAAAATTCCTTACATCCATGTTTACTTTTTGTTGGCAGGTGAATACTGTTTGGAATGAAGGCGGTCTCAGTGCTAGTGAGATCTTTTTTCGACTGCTTTGATAAAATGCGGAGCTGCGTATTGACACTTTGCAATGTCAAGAAAGTGGTGAGTATGTCAAATTTGGCGGTGAAACTTTCGAGTGCGTGCAGTTTATTTCCAGCATGGTGTGATAAGATCGTTTATAAATAAGAAGCCCTTTACGTTCCACTCGCTACTATTTATTGCGTCTTTATTCATTCGGAGTTCATCGTTGTTCCAAACAGTCTGAGTCACTAGGTGTGAATTATCGTTTGGCATATTTTCAAGCTACTCTTCCAAGCCATAAGAACGTCGCGCCAGAAATGGTTCCCAGTTTTTGATACAACAGTGTTGATGTATTTTGAACCATAAGTCGCTAGTAAGGGATCTGAAATTCCTCGGGGTGTTATGATCAAACACCGTGGTGACTTCGTGATACATCTGCGCGTCCCTGTGCGTCCGGGTTATTTTGAGAGCATCATTGAAATCTTTTATAATAATTACACCCACTTCATTTTCTATAGTAAATTGCCGTTGAGTTTATCAAAGCTAATGTAATTATATCGGATAATTACATTAGGTCGAGATTTTATCAGTGCAACAAAAACGACCCAAAAGAACTTGCGCGCAATGATATTTGTAGTCCGTTGCATAGTAACTAAGGACGCTATTTTATTCGCACTCGCTTCGCAGTACATTTTTTTTCACGAACGCTATGAAAGCTAATAAAAGAATAATAAATAACTATCCAAATAAAGACAATGCCCCAATATAATAAACATTCCCAAGCTGTTTACAGAGTGTAAATTTGGTCGTAAATTTGCGACGTTTCGTTACGAAATGCATGACTAAACATACACAACTTTTTAGTTTTCGTTTCATTTATAATTTTATTTACATTTTCCCAGCAGGCACCACTTGTCATTTTGTAAGACCACAGGAGTGTGGAACTTGATTAATAATTGCATTAATTAGCCTAATTACCATTTTTTTGGCCATAATGCTGGGCCAAAAAAAATGCTAATTAGCATAATTAAGGCAGTTAGTGATAAAGTTCCAAGCTCCTGTGGTAACTTGGGCAAGAGTATTTAATTTAGTGGTTATATTCTGGGCACTACAATTTATATTATAGGATGAAATGTTTAATTACTGTTTACAGATGTCCCCAAACATTGTACCAGTCCCGTGAGAAAACTGCAACATATTTTTTCCCTTCGTCTCAGTGTAACGATATGTTACAAAGCGTTTCATGATTTCTGAGATTCCACAGAGACTGGCCCTACAAACTGAAACTTACAAAGTCCCCGTAAAAAAAATAATGCAGCATTCAATGTTTCTTCACCTCCTTTTATTGTAGCGATATGTTGCAAAGTGTTATGAGGCGTTACCGGTACATTTTACAAATGATATTAAGTCACCCCCCCCCCCCCAAAAAAAACGCAGCATATTATTAAAACTCATCTCAATGCAGCGATATGTTACAAAGTGTTACGAATCGTTATATGATTTCAGAGATCCACAGTGACCGCTCGTAGGCAGGACTGTGTTACAAATGATATAAAGTGATTAAAGTCCCTGTGAGAAAACTGCAGTATATTTTTTCAACTCGTCTCAGTGTAGCGATAAATTGTTACGAAGCATTATGTTACATGTACAACAGAACGAGAGAGAGAGAGAGTGAGAGAGAAGTCTGGGAGTCGCACCGAAAGTTGGTAGCACCCGGAATCCCAAGCCGGTCACACATCAATGGAATAACCGCGCCCGATGTTGCTTAACTTTGGTATCACACAAAGCGTGTAACGACCGTGACCCATCAATCAGAGAAGTCATCGGCCTTCTATATTTACAACGCGACCGCTATACACATGATTCCTGAGATCCACAGAGACCACTCGTTGATTGGTGTTACAAATAATGTAACGTCCCTGTGCAGGATATTTCTTCTACTCGTCTCAGTGTACCGATATGTTAAAAAGTGTTACAAAGGTTTACGTGTCTGCATTATCTGGACACAAGCTATTTATAAATAATCACTTTAAATTTTACCAAATATATTAGTTTTTGAAAAATAAATCATCTTAAAATTCCTTAAATGCCATGATGATTTAATTCTTCTGAAAACTTGTTTCTCGGTAAAATCACAATGACACAAAATGACTGCGAAAAATCGAAAATTGAAAAGTATTTGGCTCACTGCCGATAGATAGGAGGATTCCTGTAAGAAAATTCTCACTAAACTTTTTGATCGCATGTTCATGATTCCCAGTTGACATGGAGACTAACTGTATATTTTCCTCTTCCAAAATTCTGCTAATAATGTTTAATTTTGCTCAAAAGTTTATTAATGTTTTGTTTCGTCCTTGACATACGTTCGAGAAAAACCCACTCGATCTACAGATCTGCAGATCGATCGATATTATTCGGACGGGAATGCAGCGAGTTGTTTTCGGCTCAAGTCTTGTCTGTTATTTGAGAACATATAGTTCCTTGTTTCAATCGTATTTTAAGGGCGAATATGTCTTTAAAATCAATATTTAACAATCGACGGCATAATTATAAGGAATAATCTCGGTTTCCTAATGTAATTACACAGTCTAAAGGCATATGCCGAATCACAAACTCTTATAAATCGCTTCGCGATTTATAGGTTTGTGATTCGGCATATGCCTTTAGACTGTGTAATTACATTAGGAAACCGAGATTATTCCTTAATTAATCGTTTTTAGTCCGCCATATTCACAACCCCTGCAAAGTTGTGTACGACTGACCCTGTCGCGTTTATTGTTCCATACAAATTTTAATAGAATTCTATTGATTTCGTCAAAGATATCTTGCTTTGGATTTGGGAGGGATTGGAGAAGATGGTCAATATTTGGAATGAGAATAGACTTGATAATTGTTATTATGTTTTAACTCGTTTCACTCGAACAAACATAAATGATTTATAGAATAACAACTACGAATTGTATAACGAAGATTTAATCTAGAAATTCAGGATAACGTTGGCTTCACATGAACTGTGCACATCATATATAATGTTATTACGCCACCATGTGGTGTTTCTAGTGTGGCTGTTTTTCATATTCAGTGGTAGTCTCCAATTCTGTGGTCGAGTGGTCGAATTTTTTTTTATTTTGTACCTTACTCAAATCGTACCGATAGAATCACGTGGATGCTGAAATTGTGAAGTTAACGCCACCGGTGTATAATATGTTTTTGAAAATATGACTCAATGGTATCGATAATCAGGACAGGCTGAAATTGTAATCTTAAAGTCACCGGTGTAATAATATGTTGTTGAAAATATAAATAATCTGATAGCCTGAAAATAATATATAACCCGTTGGGAGCCCCCTGGTATAGTGAGGTGAATTATGGGTAATATTATGCCTGTTCTATTGTGATAACCGCCATCTTTTATCTTCTGGAATTATCGGCGTGTTTTATGAAAATGTCAGCAAGATTTCTCCACTCGATTCTTTTAAAATGCACCATAATCGGTCAAATTCTTTTGATAATTCTATCTAAATACATCTTAGCTACTATTCGGATCTGCTGTCACGGTCGAAAAAGGTTTAGTTTGACCAAAACGGCTATTGACAAAAGTTTGTTTATAAAATAGCGTACTCGATAAACCCGTAGTACCGGCACCTCGAAACAGTGCGCGGAACTGCGCAGAACTACGCGGAAGTGCGCGGTACAAATGAAACAGTTATTATGCACAGGGGCAGGTGGGGGTTGATTTAATACATGAGCTATAGTAGTAGACAGTCTTCAGTTGCGAATTTGTAAGGTTATTCCCGCCACGAAGTGGGTGGACACTAGTGTACAGATATGTATAGACTCATGGTCGAATGGAGAAATATATTCTTGGATATGTTTTTTTGTACCTTACTCAATCGTACCAATAGAATCACGTATATGCTGAAATTGTAAAGTTAACGGCACCGGTGTATAATACGTTTTTGAAAATATGATAAATCGTATCCATAGGGTCAGGACATGCTGAAATTGTAAACTTAAAGTCACTGGTGTAATAATATGTTGTTGAAAATATAAATACTCTGATAGCCTGAAAATAATGTATAACCCTTTGGGAACCCCTGTGTAGTGAAGTGAATTGTGGGTAATTTTAATTGGAGCGCGCATGTCTGTTCTGTTGGAGACTTGGATTAACCGCGATCTTTTATTTTCTGGTCATCAAGTGAAAATTGTATCCTATACACAATGTGTTTGTACCGATGGATGTATCGCGACTCGACTCGTTTTCGTGGTCATATAGGGCCTATATAACCTATGATCACGAAAACGAGCAGAGTCGAAATATCTGATAGAATTCCAGGAATTGTACATTCACTTCCAATATAATAGTATAGATTCACTGCAATCTGCCGCGGAATTTCCCAAAATTGTAGGCTACTTTCAGTTTCATTTTCAATAGGATTTTCCACTTTCACTTTTACCACGCAAAGCGACCTTAGTTGACACATATATATGGCACACTGGCTGAGTCCATGACAAATAGTTTATGTAGAATGCTTCTTTCGTTTAATTAAAGCTCACCTCGTTAAAACGCATGTCAATCGTATTTGTTTACAAATTGCATTGGGTGCGACGATTTGCAGTAGGTCCCGATTTGTGGAGATCACTTTGCGGAAGTCCCCGAATTCGCGGAGGTCCCCTAAAATGGGCGATATATATAGATTTTAATAGGGAACGTTGCGTATATGTCAATTGATACGTATCTTAAACAAATAACGACACGATCAGTTCTATCAATTATATATGCGCCGAGTTCACTTGGTGCAAATCAAACGGCGATAAATATTCTCGTGTGCCAGAATGACTCCTTAAAGTTGTTAATAAGATAAATATTTATCAGATGGTATTTAACAAGCGCTAATATAGGCGCTAACTAATGAATAATATTTTATATTATAATTATATTATAATTTATATTTATGGCTAATAATATGATCTTGGTGGCGTTACCATTTCTGACTATGGTTTTCTTGTCAACAGTGTTGATGTATTTTGAACCATAAGTCGCTAGTAAGGGATCTGAAATTCCTCGGGGTGTTATGTTCAAACACAGTGGTGACTTCGTGATACATCTGCGCGTCCCTGCGCGTCCGGGTTATTTTGAGAGCATCATTGAAATCTTTTATATTAATCATTTTTAGTCCGCCATATTCACAACCCCTGCAAAGTTGTGTACGACTGACCCTGTCGCGTTTATTGTTCCATACAAATTTTAATAGAATTCTATTGATTTCGTCAAAGATATCTTGCTTTGGATTTGGGAGGGATTGGAGAAGATGGTCAATATTTGGAATGAGAATAGACTTGATAATTGTTATTATGTTTTAACTCGTTTCACTCGAATATAAATGATTTATAGAATAACAACTACGAATTGTATAACGAAGATTTAATCTAGAAATTCAGGATAACGTTGGCTTCACATGAACTGTGCACATCCTATATAATGTTATCATTAAATAATCATAAAAGATCTATACTATTATGGCATACTATAAACATGTATCAGACAATGAAACAATTTTTTTTTTTTTTTTTTTTTTTTTTTAGCCTATATTCTCGTATGTATTGATGATCAACTTTTTCAGAAGCCAATATATAATTGATTGACCTACGTTACTACATGTGGGTGGGAGGGTGGGCCCAAACGTGCACATAAGAAGCTAAACGTAGAATGAGCGCTAAAATCTTGTTTACGTTCGAGCACACTTTAGAACATTCGAGAAACTCGTGCTGAATCGAGTCAATTATCAATCAATGCTTATCAGGCGTGAACTACTATCGCCAATCACCCATATATCGCCAATCACCCAGATATGCCCCCTCGATTTAACCCCCGTCGATCTAATATTTTACATTAACACCCTGCTCTCTAAATAATTCTTCGTTGAACTTCAATAAAGTAATTTCTTCCGATGGGTGAGATATGTCTATGTTTCCATTTGTATATTATCTTTTTCATGTTGTCGATCTTGTCTCTGAAATTAATTTCTGGTATTTCGGACAATCATGTTGGTGCTGTATTTAATTCCGAGGGCTGTGAATGTATTCGAAACTTTAAGTTTGCATTCTGAAGGAACTGACGTGTTCATTTTCTGAGATCCCAACCAGACTATTTGGCATTTGTCTAGATTAGCCTTCAGGCCCGACATAGTAGCAAATGATTCAAGCATGGATAGAGATTCTCTGAGGCTGGCTTCGCTCACATCTAGTACTATATATAACTTACCATCGTATAGTCCGGTCGATAAACTCAAATTTAATGTCAACCTAGAATAAATTTGGACTAAGTTGGTTTTTTATTCCATTTTTAAGAGGAATATATCCTCTATAGTATATATCCAATATCCGCTAAAATCCGCTTTGATCATTTTTTTGTAATTCAAGATGGCGTCTAAGATGGCTGCCATTTTACATTAAATCAGTTTGATGCAATTATAATTTCATCTTGTTATAAATCTTGTCATATTATACACTTGTATACATATTTGTGAAGGTAAGACATAACACCAGCTTGTAATGCCAAAATTGGAACTCCCCGCCCAAGATGGCCGTCAAAATAGCGGCCGGAAGTGGAAAATGTTAAGTTTTTACTGATATTTTTACGATAAGTTTTGCTGTTTGAAACTGGTTGAGACTTTATTTTGTATTTAGCATATTAATTTACTATTAAAGCAATTAAATATGTCATTCATGTGGTCTCCACCCCTTCCGATCATGCCGTATAACATATCACAAAAAAAATCACATTGGGATTCTAGTCACATTTCATCAATAAATGGGAAGAACTGTGCAACGTAAGTGATGCATTTACTATATATTCAATGGCACCAAAATTGTCACTTTGGCTCAAAGTGGCTGCCAAAATGGCGGCCAATATATGAAAAATGGTAAATATTGCACCAGCGTGCCATACTACCGCTTATAAGTTGTGGTTGATGAACAAAATTGACTATTCTGACTTATATACATTGAATACTAAAATTTCTGATGCACCTTGATTAATTTTTACTATTTTAACCACTGAAATTACAATAATTATGGGATTTCTCTCTCACAAACTTGGCATGATAATACGCAAAAAATAACTTTTCATGTTTGGACCATTTTTTTAAAGTAAAATGGAACTATCTTTGGTATAAAATGTGCTTTTATTTTGATCTGTCTTAAATGTGTCACATTGCGGTATTTTAGACAAGATGGTTTGCAAATTGGCAACCAAATTTGATTAAAAGTTGATTTGTCACATATATTCCGAACATTATTCTGCTGTTCAGAAAGGTAGGAAATTGTGACTCACTTGGTTATTAAACATGCTAAACAACTTAACATGGCGAGACGTGAAATTTCGTAAAATTCAAATTTTTCTTATATATATGTATATGTGTGAAACACAGCGTTTCTTATAGTATTTTATCAAAATATAGACCTCACTGAAAGCAAAAATCGATTATATCGAGCAGTAGTGGTTTATTTTTCCAATATGAGGCATCCTGAAAATTAGTGTCAATCCTCAAAATAAAGCCAAAAAAATTATATTTTTTTGTTCAATTTTACTAGCTGATGCATCTCGCATAACTGAAGTATGCCCTTATACACCATAATATTACTAAATTGAAGAGGAAATGTTAATATACATTTTGAGAGGGATATCTTGTCAAATTTTAAACTCTTTTCATGCAGAATTTGGCAATTTATAATAAACATTTACCAAAATTAACAGAAAAAAAAATTAAAAAATACTTTAATAGCAATATAAAGAAACCATAAGTCAATTTAAATATCTAAACATAATGATACAACATCAGACACAGCCTCGGGCATGAAATTTTACCAGATGGCAGGGCATACTGTCTGTTTAACAGACCTGCCATGACAGTTTTGCACGACAGTAACTCTAATGTTGATGCCATCACACCCCCCCCCCCGACTTGGGGTGGGGTTACGGCACCCGATAAGGCTACTGGGTGCCGGAAAAGCTTAATTGGGTCAACTGCCACCTTTTCCAAATGGGGTGGGGCTAAGACTTCTCAAAATTGTGGGGAGGGGGGCTTTAGACCCAGTGACCCCCTAATGGTAACCGACGTCCATGCAAAATTAACAGATTTATCACTTTCTTTACTATCTACAGGCGAATCCATGCGTTTCTTCATTCAATCTGTCCAAAGTGTGGTCATTATCATTTGAAAATAAGAAAATATGGAATTGACAACTTATCATGGCGAGACGTGAAATTTCGTAAAATTCAAATTTTCTTATAGGAATCACTGAACTAAATGGTTTCCCATAGGCGACAGTGTTAACGTTTCGGCCAAATTCACTGAACTGAAACCTGCAAGCCATACCAGTGATATTTATCCAGCTAGATTGACGCCAGTTGATCACGAAAATGCAAGAAAAATCATAGGTCATGTGTTTACTTTTTTAAATAAATCCCCAAGTGTACGACAGGGCTATCCCACAGCCAAATTTGATCTGAAAAAACCCAGAACTACAGCAGCTAGTTAAATAAATTTCTCGCTCACAAAAATCCATTCCCCCATTCATTCATCAGTTTAAATTATTTAGATATTATGTACAAATCAAATTAACGCGATGTCATCCTTTAATAACGTGTCGCATGTATCAGGTGAAGGTCATTCTTCGGTTACCTTCACCTTTAGCTTTCCACGGTATACTCGCTCCCCGACTCTAGAACACATTTAGCTCCCTGATTCCTATATATATGTATATGTGTGAAACACAGCGTTTCTTATAGTATTTTATTAAAATATAGGCCTTACTGAAATCAAAAATCGATTCTATCGAGCAGTAGTGGTTTATTTTTCCGATATGAGGCATCCTGAAAATTAGTGTCAATCCTCAAAATAAAGCCAAAAAATTTAGATTTTTTTTTCAATTTTACTAGCTGATGCATCTCGCATAACTGAAGTATGCCCTTATACACCATAATATTACTAAATTGAAGAGGAAATGTTAATATACATTTTGAGAGGGATATCTTGTCCAATTTTAAACCCTTTTCATGCAGAATTTGGCAATTTATAATAAACATTTACCAAAATTAACAGAAAATAAAAATAAAAAATACTTTAATAGCAATATAAAGAGACCATAAGTCAATTTAAATATCTAAACATAATGATACAACATCAGACACAGCTTCGGGCATGAAATTTTACCAGATGGCAGGGCACACTGTCTGTTTAACAGACCTGCCATGACAGTTTTGCACGACAGTAACTCTAATGTTGATGCCATCACACCCCCCCCCCCGACTTGGGGTGGGGTTACGGCGCACCCGATAAGGCTACTGGGTGCCGGAAAAGCTTAATTGGGTCAACTGCCACCTTTTCCAAATGGGGGGGCTAACACTTCTCAAAATTGTGGGGAGGGGGGCTTTAGACCCCGTGACCCCCTAATGGTAACCGATGTCCATGCAAAATTAACAGATTTATCACTTTCTTTACTATCTACAGGCGAATCCATGCGTTTCTTCATTAAATCTGTCCAAAGTGTGGTCATTATCATTTGAAAATAAGAAAATATGGAATTAACAACTTATCATGGTGCGACGTGAAATTTCGTAAAATTAAAATTTTTCTTATATATATGTATATGTGTGAAACACAGCGTTTCTTATAGTATTTTATCAAAATATAGACCTTACTGAAATCAAAAATCGATTCTATCGAGCAGTAGTGGTTTATTTTTCCAATATGAGGCATCCTGAAAATTAGTGTCAATCCTCAAAATAAAGCCAAAAAATTTAGATTTTGTTTTCAATTTTACTAGCTGATGCATCTCGCATAACTGAAGTATGCCCTTATACACCATAATATTACTAAATTGAAGAGGAAATGTTAATATACATTTTGAGAGGGATATCTTGTCCAATTTTAAACTCTTTTCATGCAGAATTTGGCAATTTATAATAAACATTTACCAAAATTAACAGAAAATAAAAATAAAAAATACTTTAATAGCAATATAAAGAAACCATAAGTCAATTTAAATATCTAAACATAATGATACAACATCAGACACAGCCTCGTGCATGATATTTTACCAGATGGCAGGGCATACTGTCTGTTTAACAGACCTGCCATGACAGTTTTGCACGACAGTAACTCTAATGTTGATCCCATCACACCCCCCCCCCGACTTGGGGTGGGGTTACGGCACCCGATAAGGCTACTGGGTGCCGGAAAAGCTTAATTGGGTCAACTGCCACCTTTTCCAAATTGGGGGGGGGGGGCTAACACTTCTCAAAATTGTGGGGAGGGGGGCTTTAGACCCCGTGACCCCCTAATGGTAACCGATGTCCATGCAAAATTAACAGATTTATCACTTTCTTTACTATCTACAGGCGAATCCATGCGTTTCTTCATTAAATCTGTCCAAATTGTGGTCATTATCATTTGAAACTAAGAAAATATGGAATTAACAACATATCATGGTGCGACGTGAAATTTCGTAAAATTAATTTTTTTCTTATATATATGTATATGTGTGAAACACAGCGTTTCTTATAGTATTTTATCAAAATATAGACCTTACTGAAATCAAAAATCGATTCTATCGAGCAGTAGTGGTTTATTTTTCCAATATGAGGCATCCTGAAAATTAGTGTCAATCCTCAAAATAATGCCAAAAAATTTAGATTTTTTTTTCAATTTTACTAGCTGACGCATCTCGCATAACTGAAGTATGCCCTTATACACCATAATATTACTAAATTGAAGAGGAAATGTTAATATACATTTTGAGAGGGATATCTTGTCCAATTTTAAACTCTTTTCATGCAGAATTTGGCAATTTATAATAAACATTTACCAAAATTAACACAACATAAAAATAAAAAATACTTTAATAGCAATATAAAGAAACCATAAGTCAATTTAAATATCTAAAACATAATGATACAACATCAGACACAGCCTCGGGCATGATATTTTACAGATGGCAGGGCATACTGTCTGTTTAACAGACCTGCCATGACAGTTTTGCACGACAGTAACTCTAATGTTGATGCCATCACACCCCCCTGACTTGGGGTGGGGTTACGGCACCCGATAAGGCTACTGGGTGCCGGAAAAGCTTAATTGGGTCAACTGCCACCTTTTCCAAATGGGGGGGGGGGGGGCTAACACTTCTCAAAATTGTGGGGAGGGGGGCTTTAGACCCCGTGACCCCCTAATGGTAACCGATGTCCATGCAAAATTAACAGATTTATCACTTTCTTTACTATCTACAGGCGAATCCATGCGTTTCTTCATTAAATCTGTCCAAAGTGTGGTCATTATCATTTGAAAATAAGAAAATATGGAATTAACAACTTATCATGGCGAGACGTGAAATTTCCTTTAATAACGTGTCGCATGTATCAGGTGAAGGTCATTCTTCAGTTACCTTCACCTTTAGCTTTCCACGGTGTACACGCTCCCCGACTCTAGAACACATTTAGCTCCCTGATTCCTATATATATGTATATGTGTGAAACACAGCGTTTCTTATAGTATTTTATCAAAATATAGACCTTACTGAAATCAAAAATCGATTCTATCGAGCAGTAGTGGTTTATTTTTCCAATATGAGGCATCCTGAAAATTAGTGTCAATCCTCAAAATAAAGCCAAAAAATTAAGATTTTTTTTTCAATTTTACTAGCTGTTGCATCTCGCATAACTGAAGTATGCCCTTATACACCATAATATTACTAAATTGAAGAGGAAATGTTAATATACATTTTGAGAGGCATATCTTGTCCAATTTTAAACCCTTTTCATGCAGAATTTGGCAATTTATAATAAACATTTACCAAAATTAACAGAAAATAAAAATAAAAAATACTTTAATAGCAATATAAAGAAACCATAAGTCAATTTAAATATCTAAACATAATGATACAACATCAGACACAGCCTCGTGCATGATATTTTACCAGATGGCAGGGCATACGGTCTGTTTAACAGACCTGCCATGACAGTTTTGCACGACAGTAACTCTAATGTTGATCCCATCACACCCCCCCCCCCCCGACTTGGGGTGGGGTTACGGCACCCGATAAGGCTACTGGGTGCCGGAAAAGCTTAATTGGGTCAACTGCCACCTTTTCCAAATTGGGGGGGGGGCTAACACTTCTCAAAATTGTGGGGAGGGGGGCTTTAGACCCCGTGACCCCCTAATGGTAACCGATGTCCATGCAAAATTAACAGATTTATCACTTTCTTTACTATCTACAGGCGAATCCATGCGTTTCTTCATTAAATCTGTCCAAATTGTGGTCATTATCATTTGAAAATAAGAAAATATGGAATTAACAACTTATCATGGTGCGACGTGAAATTTCGTAAAATTAATTTTTTTCTTATATATATGTATATGTGTGAAACACAGCGTTTCTTATAGTATTTTATCAAAATATAGACCTTACTGAAATCAAAAATCGATTCTATCGAGCAGTAGTGGTTTATTTTTCCAATATGAGGCATCCTGAAAATTAGTGTCAATCCTCAAAATAATGCCAAAAAATTTAGATTTTTTTTTCAATTTTACTAGCTGACGCATCTCGCATAACTGAAATATGCCCTTATACACCATAATATTACTAAATTGAAGAGGAAATGTTAATATACATTTTGAGAGGGATATCTTGTCCAATTTTAAACTCTTTTCATGCAGAATTTGGCAATTTATAATAAACATTTACCAAAATTAACACAACATAAAAATAAAAAATACTTTAATAGCAATATAAAGAAACCATAAGTCAATTTAAATATCTAAAACATAATGATACAACATCAGACACAGCCTCGGGCATGATATTTTACAGATGGCAGGGCATACTGTCTGTTTAACAGACCTGCCATGACAGTTTTGCACGACAGTAACTCTAATGTTGATGCCACCACACCCCCCTGACTTGGGGTGGGGTTACGGCACCCGATAAGGCTACTGGGTGCCGGAAAAGCTTAATTGGGTCAACTGCCACCTTTTCCAAATGGGGGGGGGGGGGCTAACACTTCTCAAAATTGTGGGGAGGGGGGCTTTAGACCCAGTGACCCCCTAATGGTAACCGATGTCCATGCAAAATTAACAGATTTATCACTTTCTTTACTATCTACAGGCGAATCCATGCGTTTCTTCATTAAATCTGTCCAAAGTGTGGTCATTATCATTTGAAAATAAGAAAATATGGAATTAACAACTTATCATGGCGAGACGTGAAATTTCCTTTAATAACGTGTCGCATGTATCAGGTGAAGGTCATTCTTCAGTTACCTTCACCTTTAGCTTTCCACGGTGTACACGCTCCCCGACTCTAGAACACATTTAGCTCCCTGATTCCTATATATATGTATATGTGTGAAACACAGCGTTTCTTATAGTATTTTATCAAAATATAGACCTTACTGAAATCAAAAATCGATTCTATCGAGCAGTAGTGGTTTATTTTTCCGATATGAGGCATCCTGAAAATTAGTGTCAATCCTCAAAATAAAGCCAAAAAATTAAGATTTTTTTTTCAATTTTACTAGCTGTTGCATCTCGCATAACTGAAGTATGCCCTTATACACCATAATATTACTAAATTGAAGAGGAAATGTTAATATACATTTTGAGAGGCATATCTTGTCCAATTTTAAACCCTTTTCATGCAGAATTTGGCAATTTATAATAAACATTTACCAAAATTAACAGAAAATAAAAATAAAAAATACTTAATAGCAATATAAAGAAACCATAAGTCAATTTAAATATCTAAACATAATGATACAGCATCAGACACAGCCTCGGGCATGACATTTTACCAGACGGCAGGGCATACTGTCTGTTTAACAGACCTGCCATGACAGTTTTGCACGACAGTAACACTAATGTTGATGCCATCACCCCCTGACTTGGGTGTGGTTACGGCACCCGATAAGGCTACTGGGTGCCGGAAAAGCTTAATTGGGTCAACTGCCACCTTTTCCAAATGGGGGGGGGCTAACACTTCTCAAAATTGTGGGGAGGGGGGCTTTAGACCCCGTGACCCCATAATGGTAACCGATGTCCATGCAAAATTAACAGATTTATCACTTTCTTTACTATCTACAGGCGAATCCATGCGTTTCTTCATTTAATCTGTCCAAAGTGTGGTCATTATCATTTGAAAATAAGAAAATATGGAATTAACAACTTATCATGGCGAGACGTGAAATTTCGTAAAATTCAAATTTTTCTTATATATATGTATATGTGAAACACAGCGTTTCTTATAGTATTTTATCAAAATATAGACCTTACTGAAATCAAAAATCGATTCTATCGAGCAGTAGTGGTGTATTATTCCAATATGAGGCATCCTGAAAATTAGTGTCAATCCTCAAAATAAAGCCAAAAAATTTAGATTTTTTTTTCAATTTTACTAGCTGACGCATCTCGCATAACTGAAGTATGCCCTTATACACCATAATATTACTAAATTGAAGAGGAAATGTTAATATACATTTTGAGAGGGATATCTTGTCCAATTTTAAACCCTTTTCATGCAGAATTTGGCAATTTATAATAAACATTTACCAAAATTAACAGAAAATAAAAATAAAAAATACTTTAATAGCAATATAAAGAAACCATAAGTCAATTTAAATATCTAAACATAATGATACAACATCAGACACAGCCTCGGGCATGACATTTTACCAGATGGCAGGGCATACTGTCTGTTTAACAGACCTGCCATGACAGTTTTGCACGACAGTAACTCTAATGTTGGTGCCATCACACCCCCCGACTTGGGGTGGGGTTACGACACCCGATAAGGCTACTGGGTGCCGGAAGAGCTTAATTGGGTCAACTGCCACCTTTTCCAAATGGGTGGGGGGGGCTAACACTTCTCAAAATTGTGGGGAGGGGGGCTTTAGACCCCGTGACCCCCTAATGGTAACCGATGTCCATGCAAAATTAACAGATTTATCACTTTCTTTACTATCTACAGGCGAATCCATACGTTTTTTCATTAAATCTGTCCAAATTGTGGTCATTATCATTTGAAAATAAGAAAATATGGAATTAACAACTTATCATGGCAGACGTGAAATTTCGTAAAATTCTAATTTTTCTTATATATATGTATATGTGAAACACAGCGTTTCTTATAGTATTTTATCAAAATATAGACCTTACTGAAATCAAAAATCGATTCTATCGAGCAGTAGTGGTTTATTTTTCCAATATGAGGCATCCTGAAAATTAGTGTCAATCCTCAAAATAAAGCCAAAAAATTTAGATTTTGTTTTCAATTTTACTAGCTGATGCATCTCGCATAACTGAAGTATGCCCTTATACACCATAATATTACTAAATTGAAGAGGAAATGTTAATATACATTTTGAGAGGGATATCTTGTCCAATTTTAAACCCTTTTCATGCAGAATTTGGCAATTTATAATAAACATTTACCAAAATTAACAGAAAATAAAAATAAAAAATACTTTAATAGCAATATAAAGAAACCATAAGTCAATTTCAATATCTAAACATAATGATACAACATCAGACACAGCCTCGGGCATGACATTTTACCAGATGGCAGGGCATACTGTCTGTTTAACAGACCTGCCATGACAGTTTTGCACGACAGTAACTCTAATGTTGATGCCATCACACCCCCCGACTTGGGGTGGGGTTAAGACACCCGATAAGGCTACTGGGTGCCGGAAAAGCTTAATTGGGTCAACTGCCACCTTTTCCAAATGGGGGGGGGGCTAACACTTCTCAAAATTGTGGGGAGGGGGGCTTTAGACCCAGTGACCCCCTAATGGTAACCGATGTCCATGCAAAATTAACAGATTTATCACTTTCTTTACTATCTACAGGCGAATCCATGCGTTTCTTCATTAAATCTGTCCAAATTGTGGTCATTATCCTTTGAAAATAAAAAAATATGGAATTAACAACTTGTCATGGCGAGACGTGAAATTTCGTAAAATTCAAATTTTTCTTATAGTTAGGGAGCCCGCATATGTTCTATTTACACTTTTGCGTACAAAAGGTTTGACCCCCTAAAGTTGGTACCAATAATGGAACATTCTGAAAAACCGATTTCTTAAGTTGCGCATTCCTGGGGTTTAGGGGCTGCTGAACCCCAAAAAGTGCCAAAAATCACTTCTATTTACACTTCCGCGTACATCGATGAATTTTGGTTTAATGATACTCCTAAGTGTACTCATTAAGAAAACACAACTTAAGAAAGGGATTTTCCTGGGGTTTTCAGATAAGAAAGGGGGTCCCATGCTGAACCCCAAAACGTGATTTTTCACTTTTTGTTACACTTTCGCGTACATCCATAATTTTTGGTCTCAAAGTACTTTGATATATACTAATTATAAAAACACAACTTAAGAAGCAACTTTTCCTGGGGTTTTAAGATAAGAAGGGGGTCATCGGGTCACCCATCAAAACGTAAAAAAATCACTTTTATTTACATGATTGCATTTGTCCAACGTGTGTGTATGTGCGTACATCCCTTGTACGTTGCACTATTACAACCAATACATCCCTAAATCGATACGATCAACTTAAGAAATATATATTCATGTCGTTTTCTGATAAGAACGAGACTTGTTACCCCCCCCCCCCCCCTCCCCCCACAACCCGATCCATTTTCTAGAACTATAAGTGAGCCAGTTTTATGAAAATTATAGCGGGAAAATCTAGTAAAATGTACACAAATGTATATATTTTCGTGAAGCTAAGACATAATGACACTTTTTTAAATTGAAACTCACCATCCAAGATGGCCGCCAAAATGGCTGCCGGAAGTTGAAAATATGACATTTTCTCACAAATATCTTCTAGATCAATTCATGCTGTTTGGAACTGGTTGAGTAATGCAACTTTATTTTGTGTTTTTTATATTAATTGATCATTGGAGCAATTAAATATGCAATTATTGGGGTCCTAACCTCTTCCGATCCCTCAAAAATTTGATTGTACAGAATGCGGTATAAAATTTCACCAAAAAAAATCACAATTGGGATTCTAGTCATATTTCAACAAGAAATGAACAGAACTTTGTAATGTGAGTGAGGCATATCATTACCTATGCATATTCCAAATCACTGGAATCAAAATTCTTACTTTGGCTCAAAATGGCTGCCAATATGGCCGCCAAAATATGGAAAATGGTAAATATTACACCAGCGTGTCCTGCAATCGCTTACACGTTGTGTTGATGTATAAAATGGGCCATTCTGCATTCTATACATTGAATGCTAACATGTCTGATGCACCATGGTTAATTGTTCTATTTTCACCACTGACATCGTCAAAAATATTGGACTTTTCTCTAAAAACACTTGACATAAATATTGGCAAAAAATCAGTTTTCAGGTTTGAACCATTTTTTCAGGTAAAATATAACTATCTTTGGATTGAAAGGTGTTTATTGTTTTGGTCTATCTTAAATGTGTCACACTACGGTGTTTATAGACCAAATTTCTCAAAGCTCAAGATGGCTTCCAAAATGGCAACCAAATTTGTAAAATGCTAATTTTTTACATATATCCCGAACATTCTCTGCATTATCCGAAAAGATAGCAAATTGTGACTCACTTGGTTATTATACGTGTTAGTTAATTAACTGACAACTACATGTTCTATTCCCAGTTGTCCCAGTTCCGTATGGGGCATGACAAATTCATTTTAAAGTATGTAATTTGCCGAGAACCTCTTTTGTGATTTTGGCCTTATTTATTGAAAGGAAATGGGCAGAACTTTGAGACAGAACTGAGATGGACCATAATTGTTGGCTATTCTGGTCCATTATGATAAAAAAAAATGTCTACAGGATACAGTGTGGATGCCAAGATCGTAGCCAGGGAGTTACTCTGTGATCATATGTGAGGTGAATAGGTATACATGGAGTTATTGTATGTCATGACTGTTGTGAGTAGGTATACACTGAGTGACTATATGGTTATAAGTGGGTTGTCCATGGTAAGGTGCATCTAGGTATACAGGGAGAGGTCATGGTCAAGTGTGAGGTGAATCGGTATGCATGGAGTGACTGTATGGTGTATGATTGTGTATATCCAGTACGGGTGCATCCGGTGTGCCTGTATGGTCATTGGTGTGGTGTATGGATATATCTACATGGTCATCTATGTGTTGATTATGTATATATGGAGTGACTGTAAGGTCGTGGGTGGGATGTACATGTGTTGTCTGTATGATCATGGATGATGGGGTGTGTGGAAAAATAGGTAGTGATTTTATGGTTACGGGTAATGTGTATAGGTATACATGGAATGACTGTACGGTCATGATTGAATATGAATACCTGGAGTAAGCTGGTGGACATTATCGAGCGTGTGGGTACATAGTGAGTGTCCTTGTGGTAACGGGTGGGATGTATATTTATATATATCGTGGATGTATTATCATTGGTGGGTGTATAGGTCTTAGCTGTATTATCATGGATGGCGTGTATGATTATACAGTGAATTGCTTAATTGTCATGTGTGAGCTGTATATGCAAGTATGGATTGTTTGAGTGGTCGTATGTGCGGGTTTTTTTGTATATCTGGAAGGGCTGAATGGCCATTAGTGAGCGTTACATGTATAACTGGAGTGAATCTATGGTCTATGATGGGCTGCATACGTATATCAAGTGGTTATATGACTATGTGTGTCGAATAGGTATACATGTAGTGACTGTATGGTTAATGGTGAGATGAGTATATGTAGGTATACAAGTAGTGACTGTATGATCATAAATGTAATGAACATATATACAGGGGGTGACAGGCGTATGAGTATACATGTACCTGGTGTTCCTGTTTGGTGACTCGTGTCGGTATCGTCATGTGTAGGTTATACCAGTACACACACGTGTTGCTTTATTGTCATGGGCGAGGGATATGTGTATATAGCGAGTGGCTATATGGCCATGGATGAGGTGCATATGCATACATGGAGTAACTATACTGACATGGCTGGGGTGTATTAGTATATCTTGAGTGGCTATTCGGCTATGGTGTGACAAATAGGAATACATGGATTGACATGGCCACTGTTGGGGTGAATATGAATACAAGGATTGACCATGATCGTGTATGAATGTTTTGAATAGGTACACACGGGGTGACTATATGGCCATAGGTCAGGTGAAGCAGTATACCAGGTAACATGGGTGAGGGTATGTGTATGAAGCGAGTGGCTATATGGCCATTGGTGATGTGCATATGTATACCGGAATGACTTTATGATCATTGTTGTGGTGTTGATGTATATATTGATTGTTCATTTGACCATGCGTTTGGAGAATAGGTATACAGGGGATGACCTTATGGCAAATGGTGAGATGAATGGGTATACATGGAGTGACTATATGGTTATGGGTCATGTTTAGGAGTATACCCGGTGTGCCTGCATTGTGATGCGTGGCTGTATGGGCATCCGTGGGCATGGGTCAGGTGTACATGTATACAGTGGGTAACTATATTGTTATTCTGTGGTGTTTATGTATATATGTAATGACTGTGTGTTAATTGGTGGCTATCGCTTTCCACGATATGACATGACCTCTCTATTGATTAACATATCCTTGAGTTATTGTGGAAAGCGATAGCCACTCAAGGTACACATATACAACCCACCATTACCCCAGTCACTCCATATGTACATAAACACCACACAAATGACAACATATTCACCCACTTTATACACGTACATGTACTAGTACACCTGATCATACAGCCATACTTGATTATACCCGTACATACCACAAATGACGATACAGCCACGAGTCACCATGCATGAACACCTACACCCGACCATATAGTCACTCTATGTAAACATATCCACTACATTCACGATCATACAGTCACTCAATGTATACATATTCACCTCACATGGACCATATAGCCACTACATGTATACCTATTCGCCATACCCATGACCATGGAGTAAATCCAGGTTTACATATGCACATCACCAATGATGAGCCCTTCCAGATATACCAATATCCGCACATACGACCACTCATAAGTTCCATACTTGCCATACTCATACGCGCCATCCATGATAATAAATCTACTCCCCATACACCACCAATGATAACACATCCACAACATATATAAATATACGCCCCACCGTTACCAACAGGGCACTCACTATATACCCACACACCATTCATGACCATACAATAACTCCCTGTATACATATTATCCTCATATATGGTCATAACTCCCTGGCTACCATCTTGGCTTCCACCCTGTATCAAGTTGATACATTTTTATCATAATGGGCCAGAATACCCACATATCATGGTTCATCTCAGTTCAGTCTCAAAGTTCTGCCCATTTCCTTTCAATAATATGGTTCTCCGCAAAATTCCATACTGCAACTTTAAAATGAATTTGTCATGCCCCATACGGAACTGGGGCAAACATAATAGAACGTAGTTGTCAGTTAATTACATTGTAACTAACACGTACAATAACCAAGTGAGTCACAATTTGCCACTTTTTCGGATAACGCAGAGAATAATGTTCGGGATATGTTAACTTTTAACTTTTTACAAATTTGGTTGCCATTTTGGAAGCCATCTTGAGCAATTTAGTCTATAAACACCGTAGTGTGACACATTTAAGATAGACCAAAACAATAAACACCTTTCAATCAAAAGATAGTTACATTTTACTTGAACAAATGGTCGAACCCCGAAAAGTGAATTCTTGCCGATATTTATGTCCAATATTTCTGGTAAATGTCAGTGGTGACAATAGTAAAAATGATCCATGGTGCATCAGACATGTTAGTATGCAATGTATAGAAAACAGATTAGCCAATTGTGTACATCAACCACAACTTGTAAGCGATTGCAGGACACCCTGGGGCAATATTTACCATTTTCCATATTTTAGCGGCCATTTTCGCAGCCATTTTGAGCCAAGGTAAGATTTATGGTTCCAGAGATTTGGAATATTCATAGGTAATGATATGCCTCACTTACATTACAATGTTCTTTTCATTTCTTGTTGAAATATGACTAGAATCTCAATTGTGATTTTTTTGTAAAATTTTGTACTGCGTTCTGTAAAATCGAATTTTTGAGGGATCGGAAGGGGTTAGGACCCCAATAATTGCATATTTAATTGCTCCAATGATCAGTTAATATAAAAAACACAAAATAAAGTTGCCATTTTGGCGGCCATCTTGGATGGTGAGTTTCAATTTTGGCCCAAAAAAGTGTCATTATGTCTTAGCTTCACGAAAATATATACATTTGTATACATTTTACTAGATTTTCCCGCTATAATTTTCATAAAACTGGCTCACTTATAGTTCTAGAAAATGGATCGGGTTGTGGGGTGGGGGGGGGGTGGGGGGGGGGGTGTTTGGTAACAAGTCTCGTTCTTATCAGAAATCGACATGAATATATATTTCTTAAGTTGATCGTATCGATTTAGGGATGTATTGGTTGTAATAGTGCAACGTGCCAGGGGTGTACTCACATATTCACACGTTGGACGAATGCAATCATGTAAATAAAAGTGATTTTTTACGTTTTGAGGGGTGACCCGATGACCCCCTTCTTATCTTAAAACCCCAGGAAAAGTTGATTCTTAAAGGTGGATTATCTCTTTGTAAACATGTATTATATAGTTACCGGGGTATAAAATATTAGATCTGAATCGAAGACTCCTGTCCGGAAATGCTTCTATCGATTAATATTAATTTTATTTCGAATATTTTCTGGTCTAAAAAGGTGTGTTTGTTCAGCTAACAAACAATATTGGTTACTGTTAACAGAGACCAGAAATTATATTGTGCAATTTTGTCACAAATAAACGTCAATTATACTCATTATCGCTTATATCTGTGGAACAAAACAGTACAAACAACCAATCTGTGACATTTGACATTCGTTGCGTAGCCGTAGGAACAGCCCAGTGCTCTATATCGCAATACGGTCTCATCCGAATGGTCGGTTCTAAAAATAGTAACATAAATGGGCCCGATTTAATATTCGAAATAAAATCAATATTAATTGATAGAAGCTTTTCCAGACATAGGTCTTCAGTTCATATCTATTATTTTATACACACGCAACTATTTAAAATTTGTTATTTAAAGAGATAATCCATCTTTAAGTTGTGTTTTTATAATTAGTATATATCAAAGTACTTTGAGACCAAAAATTATGGATGTACGCGAAAGTGTAAAAAAAAGTGAAAAATCACGTTTTGGGGTTCAGCATGGGACCCCCTTTCTTATCTGAAAACCCCAGGAAAATCCCTTTCTTAAGTTGTGTTTTCTTAATGAGTACACTTAGGAGTATCATCAAACCAAAATTCATCGATGTACGCGGAAGTGTAAATAGAAGTGATTTTTGGCACTTTTTGGGGTTCAGCAGCCCCTAAACCCCAATAATGCGCAACTTAAGAAATCGGTTTTTCAGAATGTTCCATTATTGGTACCAACTTTAGGGGGTCAAACCTTTTGTACGCAAAAGTGTAAATAGAACATATGCGGGCTCCCCAACTATTATAGGAATCACTGAACTAAATGGTTTCCCATAGGCGACAGTGTTAACGTTTCGGCCAAATTCACTGAATTGAAGCCTGCAGGCCATACCAGTGATATTTACCCAGCTAGATTGACGCCAGTTGATCACGAAAATGCAAGAAAAATCATAGGTCATGTGTTTACTTTTTTAAATAAATCCCCAAGTGTACGACAGGGCTATCCCACAGCCAAATTTGATCTGAAAAAACCCAGAACTACAGCAGCTAGTTAAATAAATTTCCCGCTCACAAACATCCATTCCCCCATTCATTCACCAGTTTAAATTATTTAGATATTATGTACAAATCAAATAAACGCGATGTCATCCGTTAATAGCGTGTCGCATGTATCAGGTGAAGGTCATTCTTCAGTTACCTTCACCTTCCACGGTGTACTCGCTCCCCGACTCTAGAACACATTTAGCTCCCTGATTCCTACACTGTCTGACTACTGCCTGGAAAGCTTGCGCGTAAATACTGACCACACTAATGTGGCGACTTTTGGCTGCACCATAAATGGCAACAGCATAGATACCAGTAATAACCGATGCGATAATATGGGAGTAAAACGTTGTCCACTTAATACTATAAAGCTTGGATGAGGTGAACTTGAAACGCACGTACACTATAAAATAGTCAAGAACTAATTAACAGATTATGTGTATACTAACAACCATATCGAATCTGTTAAGGGAGGTAATTCTAAAAAAATAGCGGCAATTACGACCACTCATATATGGTTGAGTATAATATGGGAGATAACTCACATATGGGATGTGGAAGTATATACACTAACACATATATTAATCATAATAATGGATTTGCAGCAAGCGTTGGTAAGGTTCTGATTGATTTTGGTGCTAATATGAAGCCCCATTATGAAATAGGTGATCCTGATTTTAAATGTGCTAATGTTAATGAAAATTGCTGTCTTGGCAGCGATTTTGTTTCTGTTATGGATGCTGAGTATATGACATACTCGCCTAGTATATATGGGTGCTAGTTGTGTAAATGGTGAAGAGGTGGAGAATAGAACTAAAAACTCTGGCAACGCTATTTATGACCACCTTGTCACTAATAGTTATGAGGAATGCGATTTTGAAACTTATTCTGAAAATAGTGTTGACAGCGATAAACATAAATATGTTGCTATGGTTGCTGATTTATACCACATGCTACTGGTATAAATGACCATATTGTCATTGATGGTGACTGTGATGTAAAAATTTGTGCTAGAAAAAAAATATTACGCTTTTCGTGTACACAATTTGGAGAAACATGCACTACAATCGGACAGACGGTGTACCAATTACTTAGCACAAAAACAGTGTGGAGATTTTAATAGCGATACTGAGAAAATGGATTACGAATATAATTGTATTCACGATAGAATTGTGAATTACACGACAAGATCTCACACATCGGATATACATTTTAGATCGTTTAATGGTAGCCATCCTGAATTGTCTGATTATATTATGGATGCAAGGGAAATACTGTACGGTGACTTAGATGATCAATCGATTGATGTCAATGGACATGAGTATTCAAGAATATCAATGCCCATCGACATCACCGACAATAATACACCAAATAAAGATAATAGTCAAGAAAAATATTGTGCTGTAAATCAGTATACAGGTGAATATAATTATGGTATTATGAACACAAATGTTACTCATGAAAATTATTGTGTTGCAAATGATGTTAATATATGTAGCACCGATCATTATGTATCTGTTGTTAATGATAATTGTATGCCATATCATGCTTGCACTGATAACTACAATTATTAGATTCCAAACCATGGTAAATTCGGAATATGAACATAGATTATGAAGATAACATAGACCAAGCTAAAATAAACGCACACACAAGCGTTTCGATCACAGAAAACGACATACAACCGAAACTCTCCGAAATTCTAGGTAACGTTAGGGAAACCCTGTATGGCTACATAGATGACCAACTTGTATTGGAACCGAACGAAATAACATCTGTGTCTCAAAAAACGCCAACTGACAATAACCAGTCGACACTTGTGAATGCCCCACAAAGTAACAAAACGGTATCTATTCTGTCTATTAACGTATGCTGTCTACGACAAAAATTACTTTACCCTCAGTTTCAAAACTTGTGCCAAAACCATGACATCATATGTTTCATGTAAACCAAGACTGATGACTGCGATGTACTTTAATTGCCTGATTATACATTCTACATGAAAAATAGACAGAAATTATCTAATATCAGATCTGGAGGAATAGTGGTAGGAGTCAGGGATATAGTGGTAGGAGTCAGGGATAATACCCAGATTAACGTCCGGGTTATCCCTACTAATTGTAAATTCATTTCGTGGTTTGAGATACATAGTCAATCATCGGGAAACCTGTTTAGATTGATATTGGGTGCATTATGTAATAATCCCACCAGAGAGCAGTAGATACACCTCAACCGATGCAATGGTACAAATAGAATCAGAATACCTTGATTTCAACGAACGATGGGATGATGTAAAAATCATATTAACTGGTGACTTTAAATCACGGGTCAGCACAGACATAGATTTTGCGATGATCGATGATGACGATCTACTTCTCCTACCATCGTGTACAGGTGTATGCGTAATCAAATATGCGAACATTTTGGCACGGATGCAGGATGGTCACGACTTGACTTTTGTAAACGTACTATATTCTCTATACTTAACGGAAGAGTGGGACAAGATATAAATGTTGGAGCCCTGACGTGCAAAGATCCATCAGTATAGTTGATTATTCTATATGCTCGTCATCGACTATCCCTATCACCAGGGACTTTCACATACTGGGTTACAATGCATTATTTTCCGACATACATGCTGGCATTGTCACTATCATATCATGGGACAAACTGGTGAAATTTCTTACCCGGTGTTCTTTCAAACGAGGTCAAAACGAAACGTGTTTGTAAACCTAAATGGAATAATATTAAAAGTGGCGACTTTGTTTGTAATCTAGACACGAACTACATTTCTTTATTAACGTCGAAACTTGACAATCTAATGTCTTCTGAAACCGAAGTGTACGATAACTCTCGCGCAATAAATGAAATTGTACAAGCTCATTATCGCTCTCCAAATCTATAGCGGTATCAACCCGTATCGCCCACCCCTCCTCAATTTTTTCATTTGTATTATAGACTCGTTACATATACATTTTATCATTTGATACTGATTTGTATTCTGTATTTCTCTTCTGTTCAACAATGCCAAAATCATAACGGTGCAATGCCTTGTAACATTTGCTTCAACATGCCCAGTTCCGCTGCAGACGATACAAAACTGACCACATTTTGAAATGTAAACAGACTTCAAACTCACCAAAACCAAAGGTCCCAAGTCAAGGTCCAAAATCCCCAACACACTGATGTGAGGTATAATGATAACCATCTAAATAACCAATATAAGGATGTGAGGTATAATGATAACTCCATCTAAATAACCAATACAATGATGCGAGGTTTAATTATAACTCCATCTACATAACCTGCAATATAAGGATGTGAGGTTTAATTATAACCCCATCCACATAACCAATATAAGGATGTGAGGTTTAATGATAACCCCATCCGCATAACCAATATAAGGATGTGAGGTTAATGATAACTCCATCCGGGCCATCCACATAACTACTAAATATGTCTGAAAATTAAACAAAACAAATTAAATTCCATGATGGCGTCCAATATGGACTACCTAATTCTGCTCCAAAAACATGTATTTTGAATATATGGATGTTTATGGGGAGAAACCGATTATTTCAATGACATTTTAATTCACTTGGGGCCAAAAGCCGACCTACATGTACGGCAGCGCGTTTCGAGCGCGACTGTATCTTCAGCATATGTGCATCTTTAATAAGCCAACAATTGGAATCCCAACAGAGAAGATTGGCGTCGGTCACTTGAGCATAGACATCATTGATGATCTCTATGGGAAACAAAATTGAATAATCCTTTATTTGTTCCACCCATTGTACCATGGAGATGGACTACACCACTTGAATTATAAGGAGTTTATGTACTATATATAATATATTATTCCTTATTAAGAGATTCATTATTGGGCTTTATCAGCGCAATTTGAATATTCTTCATTGCGCTTAAGCGCAATTAAATATTCCCTTATTGCACTTAAGCACAATAGAGATTCCCTTATTGAGCTTATAAGCGTAATAAGGAACATCCCTTGTTGTGCTTAAGCACAATTAGCTCTTCTTGCGCTTAATTTAAAAAAAAAGCTATAATTGTATTGTAACTATTGGTTAGTCCTTTAATATTTCCATACATCTTGCCCACATATATTATAATAGAATAGTACTATTATTATTAATAGTGCTCGTAGTAGTTAATACCACCTTACCGTTAATATTCTAGCATTGTTAGTTTCAAAATCATAACGTTAATTGTTATTAATATTTGTGTGTACTGGAAATGTACATCAGTCATCAATTGAGAAACTGCCTGGATGAATACCTACCATAAATGGTGGGTTATTCCCACATTCAAGCTGTTGGACCCCCCCCCCCCCCCCCCCGATAGCTTATCAATACCACTCAGGACAGTGGGGTGTTTTTCCTCAATTAATTGAATTTCTTGTTATATTTCAAATGATGACAGGAATGCGGAAAGTTGAATTACCTACGTAATACTGGCTATCCGCATGAAGAGATATACATGTATATAAAAACCAAAATAGAAGATGACTGCTGGCGACAATGTTTTCCAAAAAAATTCAAAGCATTCGATAGCTCCCATCTAGTTGTCAGCCCGAAGATCAATATGAAGTTTGATGACTATCAGATGAGCGATATGTCTGTACAGTTGCTAAGCAATTCAGTCATGCAAAAGAGTAAGATACCAAATTGCTGCCTGTGGTCATGGTTTTTAACGAAATTCGGAAAAATTAGATTACTCTCACCCTGGTTATCCAGAAGATCATTGTGGAATCTGGTGACGATCGGACAAGGTGTGTCGTCTGTAGGATCAACCAAATTATTTAGCCATAAAAATATTAAAATTCAAGATCACGGCTGGCAGTGATGTTTTCACAAGGAAAGTATGAGAACAAAATATGGCTCACATCTAGCGGTGACGCAAAATATCCACATGAGAAAAAGTTCTCCAATAAAAGCTGGCTGCAGGGTGCGCCAATTGATTCAAATTTGAAATTTAGCAGGGTGTACTCACTGTACTGCTGGTGGCCATGCATGTTTTCCCCGCATATTTGATAGACTGATGGACAAAACCACTGAATCCGTTGAATCAATATACATGTATACATGGATTCATTTATATGCATTGTTATACACAGTACTGGTACTGAAAATAACTATATTACTAGTATACACCCAACAAACCATATATCATGGCTATGGGTTCTAATATCCGAACATGACAGCTGAGAACTTGGTGTGAATTGAAGAGTGGTGGTGTTTCAAGCATATCTAACCCTCCACGTTAGAAACGTGCCATTAAATGGCATAAGTATAATCTAGCTTGAGGACAGAAGTTATCCATAAAACCCCCCTTAAATCAGCCAGGTCCTCGCGCACGATGTATGGTCGATCACATGATGATCTAGGGGGGATCTGAATTGTTGTATAAAAACAGCACTACATGTAAATATAAAATAAAATAGTGTTACATCTTATTACAGATTATTTCCACATATAATCAGTGACTATCAGACAGTCTGTCAAAATAAAGTTTCAGTGACACTCTTTCCGAATAGGGGAATAATTTCATCTGTTACAGTCAATGGAGCAATTATGAATCTGAAAAGGTGAAATTTCTAAGTAATACTAGATATGACATGACGCGATAACATATAACGTAAATGCAATATGGCCGCTGGCGACCATTTTTTCCTATGAAATTCAAAAAATATTTGATAGCTCTTATCTGATAGATCAATATCAAGATAAAATATGAAGTTTGGTGATGATCGGATGAGTGAAGTGGACTGTGGTCTGTGCTAAACGTTTTAGTAATGCTTAAAAAGATTCTTACCTTAATATTTTTATGTTCACTTTATAAACTTCACTGAGTCATCTTTGTCATGTATTGAATTTGATATCTTTTGTTAAACGTGTATAAATCATGTATGTCTCATGTTTGTTATTTTAATTTATGTGTTTATTATCATTAAATAAAGTTGCATTCCTTAAAAAGATTCTTGCCTTAATGTTTTTATGTTCGCTTTATAAACTTCACTGAGTCATCTTTGTCATGTATTGAATTTGATATCTTTTGTCAACAGTTTATAAATTATGTATGTCTCATGTTCGTTATTATATTGTATGTGTTTATTATCATTTAAAATAAATGTATTCATGTCCTCAATTATTATTTCACAAAAAAGCTCAAATACCCCAAGACACAATAGTTTATAGTCGCCAATTAGTTAATCCGATTACCTATAACACTAAGCAAATAAGCCGCTTAACCTTTTAAATGGGGCCGACCGTTTACACTTTATAGAATGAAAGAACGAAAAGTTGAATAAAATCAACAAATTTGTGAATTTAAGAACAATTCAAACGTTAATGTTGTCCATGTCATAACCCGGACATATGCACTATATTTCAGTATTGTCTATTTATAAACAAAGAAGATAATGCGACATCAAGTCCGCTCACACCTTTTATACACCTTTATAGTGTGTTTCAGAACTAAAAAAAATGAATAAAATCAACAAATTTGTAAATTTAAAAACAGTTCAAACGTCGTTGTATTCCATGTCCCAGCCCGGACATATACACAAAATTTCAATAATATTCATTGAGAAACAACGGACCAAACGCTATATAACACCCCGGTTACGTTTTTTATTCCGAGTCGGTCTCGGCCTCGGATACATCTTATAGTGTGTTCCGAATTGGCACACGTCGACTGGGGCGAGTTGGCCCTGGGGAGTTTAGGCCGATCCGACACCTTCTATAATTTACAGTATGTACCCGTTTACGCGTAGTTTACTTTAGAAAGTTCCGCAATTAATACCGTAAATAGAGCGACTGTATTTGACAGAGAATGCCTCTGTTATTGATTATCAAGTTGCTATACATTAAAAACGACAAATTCATTTGCTCGTTCAAGCGCAGTAGTCTATTTTCCCCAATTTAAAGGACATCCACAAATACTAAATAACGCTAACCTACTGCAAATGTTCTACACGACAACTGTTAACATATTTGGGCTGAATTCATCTGATGCGGTATTATTCCTCAAAATAAACAACAAAACCATCGTTACTTGGAAATGTAGTTTGGGTTAACATTTACATAAATCATCCACATCATTTATCCGACACACACGTCAGATGAAAAACAGCCATCAGATAAACGCCCAAATTGGGCGAAACGAGTATCTGAAAACATCATCCCCGCGACTGATGTAGATATATCGCAAACTTTTTAATCAGAATTTGGACTCGGGTTGTGTGCCAGCTGACTGGTTAATTGGAACGATTATACTATATATAAACATAAGGGTAACCCAAATGACCCCAATAACTATAGGCATATCACACTTCTGGGTTGTTTTGGTAAATTGTTCACCAAGATTCTGTCTAATAGACTAAATGAGTTTGTCGAAGATAATGATATTCTGCTTCAGAATCAGACGGGCTTCCGCAGAAAATTTCGACGTTAGACAACATTTTTATACTTCATATTTTGAGTGAATTGTCAAAAACATTGAAGGCAAGACTCCTATGCGCTTTTATCGGCTTTGAAAAGGTTTTTGATAAGGTGTGGCGCCCCGGGCTATGGTAAAACTACTGCAATATGGAATAAGTGGAAAAGTATTCAAAACAGTGTCGAATGTGTACAGAAATATGAAATCATGTATTCAGGTTAATGGGAATAAATCTGATTATTTCCCATGCCTTTCTGGAGTCAGACAGGGTCATACTTTGTCCCCTTTATTATTCTCTCTTTTCCTGAATGATCTTCAAACCTGTATGGATAATCAAAACGGAATAAGTCTTAACAAAATCGGAAGAGAATTGGAAACTGAACTGGGTATATTACTAGATCTATTCCTAATTTTATACGCAGACGATACAGTTATTTTAGCAGATGGCCCCAGAAAACTCCAGAAACACCTTGACAAATTTAGCGAATATTGCGAAAAATGGAAAAAAATAAAATTTTAGTCCTTTCAGGACACAGCGTACCAAAAAATTGTGTTTTCAAATATGATGGTAAAATCATTGAAAGGGTTCAGAACTTCACTTCTTTGGGAATAAACTTCAGACGATCTGGCTCTTTCGCGGCAGCAAAAACAACTCTTGTAGAAAAGGCAACAAAAGCTATGTACGCATTAATTGGAAAGTCTAGAAATAATTGCCTGTCGATCAGAAATATGTTTTATCTCTTTGATGCCTTGGTTTCGCCTATTACTCTGTATGGATGTGAGATTTGGGGATTTGCCAACAACGATATAGTTGAAAACTTACAGCAGAAATTCATTAAACACATCTTAAGATTAAAACCATCTACTCCAAATTACATGGTGTATGGCGAAAGCGGACGGCTACCGCTTAGTTTAATGATTAACACATGAAAATTATTATTGTTTTCCATGGCTTCGTCAGATTCGCGACATTTTTCTTGATTCTAGTCAATCCCACTTATTGGGAGCTGATCGAATTCAGAATGTAGACCAGCTAACTGATTATGTAAGATGCTGCCTTTTGTTTCTAGTTGGTCGACAGACATTGATAACTCTAGCAGAGGTGTCATCTAAAGGATATACAAGCACAATTTCCACTTTGAAGAATATCTAGATTGTAGTAATAGAAACGATCGAGAAACATTATGTAAATTCCGAACGTGCAACCACAAACTCCCAGTTGAGGTGGGTAGATGGCAAAACATTGATCTCGAAGATCGTATTTGCACGCTATGCTCTTCGACAAGAGTTGGCTATCAATTCCACTACTTGTTTAAAAACCGCCTACTGCCGAAAGAATTCAACGAAAGACCAAATTATAGTCATGAGCGAATTACTAAATACAAAAGACAAACATTTATATCGCCGGCTATGTATATTAATACGACACATTATGAAGGAATTCAATTAGATTAGGAAGGTGTATTACCCATTGGTTCAATGATATCATAAATTTGTAAATTTAAGCGATGTTACATGTATATCTGATCATATGTCTTGTATATAGCACTGTTATGTTCTAGATAAACCACGTTGACCACATGTATATATGTAAATATTGTACACATATAATTATCTCTAAACCTTTATTAAGGGAGTGAGAAATAAATGAATTGAATTGAGAGACACCCCCAACAAATCCTGTCCCTGAAGACAAATGACACGTTATACTCATCATCAGGTCTCGTGTTCGTTTTGCACGAGTGGAGCTATAATGACAATTATCTCTGTTAACAAAGCAAAAACAGCCACTCCGCATGAAATCACCGGGCGCGGAAGACTTGATTATATGATAATCAATCCCTTAATCAGTCCCTTCAACCGGTCCCTAACCTTTTTTTTAGTATTGAGTGTGTAAATTGTTTTCAAACAAAAACCCGCATATTTAGATAATTTAAATAATTTCGGCCAAAGTTATGAACTGAAATGGTCATCAGATGAAAAATTCTAAACTTAGGGGTTGTCATATCCAACAGTTGGGTGAACCCGTTGTAAACTCGATGAAAACTCGAACCTAACATGGGGTGCAAACAGAAGTTACTGAAAGGGGGTGCATCAAGAAACTATAGGTGAACACCCCAACAGGGACATTCTAGCCACGTCCCTGATAACCCATGATTTACACTGCTTTAATGTTTCCATTCGTCGCATAGTTCCGGGCCTATAATGTCGAATAACTCATAATAGCCTATACTATATTAATACAAGAAAACTAAGATGCATGCATCAGGTCGGCCGTGAACTATCTACCATAGAATTGTTGTAGCTATCGATTATACATTTTGGAACACCTGTCTGTATGTATGTGTGTATGCATGAATGCATGTGTGTATGTGTTATAGACTCTAACACTGCTCGACTGATCCGACTCGGATTTGGTATTTAACGTGTCAACTTGACCTCGCTCATAGGCATGTTTCTGGACCTTGACCGATCCGACTAAAAATTTGTGTGTAGGACTACTTCGATCCCGGGAGCAATATTGACGGGTCCAATTTCACGTGGGACCATGTTCTCGAACGTGCTGATGTAGGCATGTTTCTGTACTATTTGGACGGGTCAAATCTTGATCCCGACCTGACTTTGACATTCAAAAAGATCAATTCAAGGTCAAATCTGGTAAAACGAAGTATTTCAACGAAATATAATACCTACTGTTACTTTTGTCCCAGGAGTGTTTCGGGTGGGTCAAATTATGACCCTGACCTGATCATGACATTCAAAATTGTCAATTCAAGGTCAAATCGGGTAAAGCCGGGCGGATTTCGACGGGTACTTTTGTCGTGACTTTTGTCCGGGGAGTGTTTTGGGCGGGTCAAATCGTGACCCGACATGACGTTCACCTTTAAAATGGTCATTTCAAGGTTAAATCGCGCAATTCTCCGAAAATCAGAGGGGAACATCCCGGACGAAGTAGGGTCCACCAGCTACTATTATATATTTCTAGATTTAGTTACAAACTAAATACCTGTATATTGTACAAAGAAATGTTTGACAAATATATCTGTATCAATATTACCATACGGGTCATTAAAATAGATACGACGAAACAAATTTTGAAGGGTGCATGGTATCAGGTAAATTTTTATATTTCAAATGATGACAGGAATGCGGAAAGTTGAAGTACCTACGTAATACTGGCTATCCGAATGAAGAGATATACATGTATATAAAAACCAAAATAGAAGATGACTGCTGGCGACAATGTTTTCCAAAAAAAATCAAAGCATTCGATAGCTCCCATCTAGTTGTCAGCCCGAAGATCAATATAAAGTGTGGTGACTATCAGACGAGGGATATGATTGTACAGTTGCTAAACAATTCAGTCACGCAAAAGAGGATCAAACAGTAAGATACCAAATTGCTGCCTGTGGTAATGTTTTTTAACGAAATTCGGGAAAATTAGATTACTCTCCCCCTGGTTATCCAGAAGATCATTGTGGAATCTGGTGACGATCGGACAAGGGGTGTCGTCTGTAGAATCAACCAAATTATTTATCCATAAAAATAGTAAAATTCAAGATCACCGCTGGCAGTGATGTCTTCACAAGGACAGCTTGAGAACAAAACATGGCTCACAATAAAAGCTGGCAGCAGGGTGCGCCAATTGATTCAAATTCGAAATTTAACAGGGTGTACTGCTTGTGGCCATGTTTTCCCCGCAAATTCGATAGACTGATGGACAAAACCACTGAATCCGTTGAATCAATATACATGTATACATGGATTAATGTATATGCATTGTTATACACAGTACTGGTATATAAAGGTACTAAAAATAACAATATTACTAGTATACACAAAATAAACCATATATCATGGCTATGGGTTCTAATATCCGAATATGACAGCTGATAACTTGGTGTGAATTGAAGAGTGGTGGTGTCTCACGCATATCTAACCCTCCATGTTAGAAACATGCCATTAAATGTCATAAGTATAATCTAGCTTGAGGACAGAAGTTATCCATAAAAACCCCCCTTAATTCAACCAGGTCCTCGCGCGATGTATGGTCGATCACATGATGATCTAGGGGGGATTAGAATTGTTGTATAAAAACTGCACTGCATGTAAATATAAAATAAAATAGTGCTACATCTTATTACAGATTATTGCCATATATAATCAGTGACTATACAGACAGTCTGACAAAATACAGTTTCAGTGACACTCTATCCAAAGAGGGGAATAATTCCATCTGTTACAGTCAATGGAGCAATTATGAATCTGGAAAGGTGAAATTTCTAAGTAATACTAGATATCGACATGACGCGATAACATATAACGTAAATGCAATATGGCCGCTGGCGACCATTTTTTCCTATAAAATTAAAAAAATATTTGATAGCTCTCATCTGATAGATCAATATCAAGATAAATATGAAGTTTAGTGATGATCGGATGAGTGAAGTGGACTGTGCTAAACGGTTTAGTAATGCTTAAAAAAATGTTTACCTTAATATTTTTATGTTCACTTTATAAACTTCACTGAGTCATCTTTGTCATGTATTGAGTTTGATATCTTTTGTTAACAGTTTATAAATCATGTATGTCTCATGTTTGTTATTTTAATTTATGTGTTTGTTATCATTAAATAAAGTTGAATTCCTTAAAAAGATTCTTACCTCAATGTTTTTATGTTCACTTTATAAACTCCACTGAGTCATCTTTGTCATGTATTGAATTTGATATCTTTTGTTAACAGTTCATAAATTATGTATGTCTCGTGTTCGTTATTATATTATATACACTTTATAGTGTGTTTCAGAACGAAAACAAAATGAATAAAATCAACAAATTTGTAAATTTAAAAACAATTCAAACGTTGTTGTATTCCATGTCCCAGCCCGGACATATACACCGAATTTCAATAATATTCATTGAGAAACAACGGACCAAACGCCATATAACACCCCGTATGCATCTTTTATTCCGAGTTGGCCTTTTATTCCGAGTTGGCACGCGCCGATTGGGCGAGTTAGCCCTGGGGCGAGTACGCCGATTCCGACACCTTTTCTATTTGCAGCAGGTTAAGTTTACGCGTAATTTAATTTACAAAGTTCCCCAATTGGTATCGTAAATAGAGTGACCTTATTTGACAGAGAATGCCTCTGTTATTGATTATTAAGTTGCTATACATTAAAAACGACAATTCACATGCTCGTTCAAGCGCAGTAGTCTATTTTCCCCATGTTAAAGGACATCCACAAATACTAAATAACGCTAACTTACTGCCGAATGTTTTACACGACAACTGTTAACATATTTGGGCTGAATTCATCTGACGCGGTATTATTCCTCAAAATAAACAACAAAACCATCGTTACTTGGAAATGTAGTTTGGGCTAACATTTACATAAATCCTCCACATCATTATTCCGACACACACGTCAGATGAAAAACTCACATGAAGTAACCGGCCAAATTGGCCGAAATGACATTAGGACATAAAACACAAACAAACATACACGTGTTCAACCTTGCACTTGCACCCCCCCCCCACCCTAAAGATGATCCATATGCCGGCCTCTCCGAATGATAATTGGGATATTTCAAGCAGAAACGGTCAAAATGAAATGTGAAGTATATCATTCGCATCTTTGACATCACAGATCTGGTTTGGCGACATCTCGATCTGCGGCTTTGATTATGATGATGATGATTGTTTATTTGTATAATATTTACAAGCTTATGACAATGGTGATAATAAACAAACAAAAATGATATTATACAGGAGCGACATGGCCCAGATGGGCCGTCTTCCTGTCGCCCCTACGTATACAAACATGAAGTGGCAACTAATGAAGTGAAATGATAATGAAAATGATAGAATGTAGTTCATAATAGACAAACAAGGTATCCAAACCACTTATGGGATCCATCTACATGCATGTGTTAATACATATGTATTGGTAGTTTTCATGGGCTTATAATAAATCTGTCACTAATGATGGGGTGTGGCCGGGGCTGTTTTAATTCTTCATTGGTTTAAGAAAATAATGGCTTCCGATTATCAAATGCATTGAATGATCGTTGTTGCTGAAATAGGTATTTGTTTCAGGTTATCGATGAATTCATATATCGATATGTAGGAAGCAGTTTATCGTTTCGTCCCGCCAACATGTTAAGGTGAACATACCAGACTGCACTACAGTTACTACAATGATGGGGGAATAGGGGTCAATGCTATATTAAGCCACTTTACAGTCTTGACAAAATGAGTTGTTGCATTTAACTTTTATTGTATATTGCAATAAATATTTATTTTTCAATTCTTTTTTAAATCTATTTCGAAATCTGATATTTTTCAGATTTTTATCCAATAAGTTCCATATGCACGGAAACGCGTGTTTGGGTAGTATAGAAGTAAATGTCGTTCTCGGGATAATGCTTTCAAATTGCCAGCTTGTCGAGTATTAGCAGTTGTATATTCAAACGAATTATCAAATGATTTCGGAAGGTTTCCCTTTGTCCAATCAAATACAAAAGTGGCCGATTGTAACCGATACATGTCATAAAATTTTAGAATCTTTTCTTTGCGAAATATTGGCTCTGTGTGGCTTCTATACGTTCTGTTTGCCATGATACGGGTGGCTTTTTTCTGTTGTTTGAAGAGAGTATTTCCAGTGTCAGCATGACCCCAAATTGGCAACCCATATATGAGATGACTGTGGATTAGAGAAAAGTATAAAGTTTTCAAACAGTTTTTGGGAAGTATACGTTTAACCTTATTGATGCAGTACATTGCATTGGATATCCGTGTTTTTACCATTGATATGTAATATTTGAAGGTGAGATTTTCATCAATATTAATTCCGAGGAATTTCATACATTGTTCCGGTCTAACGTTTCCAATTCGTGTTAGTGGCTCGTTGTTCAGTTTTGTTTTAAGAATATTCCATTTAAAGTCATTATTAGTTGGATGTAGTAACATGTACTTACTTTTTGTTATATTAATAACCAATTTATTGCTACAACACCAATTGTGAACTTTTTTCAATTCTGAATTAACTTGTTTTTCAATTTGGCGGTGGTCATTTCCAGAAATATGGAGGGTTGTGTCGTCTGCAAATGAAAGTATGTTCAAACACGTGCTATTGGGCATATCGTTGACGTATACGAGAAAAGGTAGCGGCCCTAAAATATATCCTTGAGGCACCCCACAGCTAATATTGAGCATATTTGATTTTTCATGTTCGATTTCAACATATTGCTGTCTACCCTCTAAGTAACTCGTGAACAATTTCTTGGTTATGCCCCTGATACCATAATGGTCAAGCTTTTGTAGGAGTATTTCATGACTGATTGTGTCAAAAGCCTTTGAAAGGTCAATAAAGATTGCTAATGTAGAGTCTCGTGTCTTTTTGTCGTTATTTTCGACAATATGATGTAATAAATGAAGTAATGGGTGGGTTGTTGAGTGGTTTGCTCTAAATCCAAATTGGTTTTCGTGGAGGATATCAATTTTGTTAAGAACGAGTTTAAACGTTTATGCATAAGTTTTTCCATAATTTTAGAGAAAGCGGGAAGAATACTGATTGGTCTATAATTTTCAATATTTTCACGGGCACTATTTTTGTATATTGGTACTACTCTGGAGATTTTCATTTTTTTAGGAACAACGCCTTGTTTGAAAGATAAATTTATTATGTACGAAAGCGCGTTTGCTGTTTCATTTATAGTACTTTTCATTAGCTTCGTTGATATATTAAAAAAGTCTACACAGCTTTTATTGGACATTTTGGTGCAAACATCTACAATCTCCGACAATGATGTTTCTGAGAGAAAAAAAGTTCTTTTGTTTTTTTTCAGACATATAATCAAGAGGTTGTATATCCTGAATTTTCTCTACGTTATTAGCTGTATTCTGACCTATTGTAGCGAAATATTCGTTAAATGATTGCGCAATAGTTGCCGGATCTGAAATTGTTCTGTTTCGAAATTTTATATTTTTTGGAAGACTATGTGAACATGTTGATAATTTAAGAGCATCTTCACATAGTCCATGTTCGTCTCATGTTATTTTTATTTTCTTCGAGAATTGAGTTATAGTACTGGTTTTTGCTCTTCCTCTTCAGTTGGTTGAATATTTTACAATATGCTTTATATTTATCTATATTGATTGTCGATGGCTGTGCTATTTTTTTAGTGAATAGCTTACTTTTATTCAATGATGATTGCAATAAGCCGTTTGTAATCCAAGGTTCTCTTTTGATGTATTTTTTCCTTTCTTCGGTGTATCTGAGAGGGAAGGCTTGCTCATATGCTGATATAGACTGTTCTATAAATTTCTCATACGCTTGTTCTGCTGAATTGCAGCCGAAAACTGAGTCAAATGATAGACTGCCTAGGATTTCTTTAAAAGAATTTATATTTTTTTCATTAATTATTCGAATGGGTTCTAGGGATTGTTGTGCTTAATAATATAATTTTGATGTAATTCATTTTCAATGTAATACGTTGCAAAATGATCAGAGACATCTGATAATATAATTCCGCAGTCATATTTCCACTTCGAGTTCGTATGGATATGGTCAATTAATGTTGCTGAGTATTCCGTGACCCGAGTAGGTTTTGTAATCACAGGGAGGTAACCCCCCTCAAATATGTTATCTATAAAATCTCCGGTTTTCGTATGATTATCAGAGTTTAGTAGGTCAATGTTGAAGTCCCCAATCAAATATGCTTTAGCGTGCTATTCATTGAGTTTGACCATTATGGCATCTATATAAGTCATGAATTCATCGATATCTGCTCTTGGGGCTGTGTTAGGTCTGTATATTACTCCTACCACATATGATTTTATTTTTTTAGGATTAGTTGCAACAATTAGCGTTTATGCGACGTGTGGTATAAATATAGATAAGTCAGGTCTATTTCTAAATGTTATGCCATTTTTTATAAATAATCCAACCCCACCTCTACCGTCGTCGTTATCTGGACGCGTTGCGTATTCGAAAGGTTGATACCCGGGTAATATATATGTTTCCTTGATCCGGAAAATTTCAGATAGGGCTATGACGTCGAATATATTGTCGTTGTTTTGGATATTACATAATAAGTCTTTGAATGAATCCCAGTTCGCATTTAGACTTCGGCAGTTAAGGCCTAATAATGAGGTGCCTTTCTTTGATTGTTCTATATTGGCCCGGAATTGAGTGGGTGCATAATAATCACAAGAGTGATTCATGAGTTCGTATGGGTCGATTTTTTCATCACAGTCATTTCTCCCATATCTGTTTGTGAAGTCATATTTTTTACCAGCCTGGAGTTCACCAAGATTTATTTCACCGATCATGATATTTATTGTTTTCCTTTTTTGAGTTATTACTAAAGCCCAATTGGTGACATTCTAGAATTATGGAGAGGCGTTCGAGCATAATTAGACATAGGTGGTTTGGATATTCAATATCAAATACATTCTGGATAAACATAAATAGAATTTAGAAATATATTGGTGGGAAAGCGTTGCATTCGTTTGGTCCATTGTATTAAAATAAATCAAATATTTTGGATTTTAGCTACAATACTGGTGTCTATGTAATATAGTCCGCTCATATATATGTTTATAATGTATAGTTATGTACTATAATGACATGTGTGGGGAAGTATATCCTTATCACATGGTTAAGTTTCTTTTGTTATTTATTTATTATGAATTTTGAGATTCATTTTATCATTATTTATTTTCGTAATGGGTTAAAATGTTCGGAGTACTCGAAGAGTGTAGTACGAAGGATAATTCTATCTTGTTAGAATCCTCAATTATGGATTTTTTATTTTAAAATTTTGTTGTTGTATTTGTGGCATGGAAGAGATAGACCATTCCTGCAATAAATGATTGTATATACTAAAAACAATAAAGGTATAATCAATACAATAACACTAATAACAAAAGTCGAGAGCTTAGGGACGTCCATACGCCAGCAAGTCCGCATGCACGGCACTCCATCGCGGGCACTCCGCCACAGAAAACCGCACGGCGCCAGAAAAAGAACGCACGCACGCACACAACATGCAAACCCACCAGGGTAAAAGACATGATAAGCAAACCCCATGTAGCTCCACCTGAATTATGGTTGGTACCCACACTTTGACGCAGATAGTATTTTTGCGAACCGTTCTGCAGGCTAGACAATTTTATGGCTAATTAAACATATAGTTTTCTAATGATACACGCATTAACCGCCATCTATGGCTGAAAATTATGTTTCAAACGAACTACCTAACGTCAAAAAGTGTCTACTATTTATGATAAAATCGTAAATGAGCCGGAATTTCTATTAAATTTATCGGGATATGAGAGCAAGCTATGGTCGCTACCCCATTGAGAGAACATTCCGCTTTGCGAAAGTATGTTTTGAATAGTGGATATCACCGTTTAACTGGGAGATATATAGATTCAACTGAGGGGAGATATGTTCATTTATCAAAACCGCATGGTCTGGTTTGGTGATACCCTCTGGTTTGGCGATACCACATACACCTGGGAGTTTATAGATAAAACATGTTGAAACGTAGATTAAACATCTCGAAATGAGTACAACTATAGATGCTCGCTGATTTAAATTGAGTTTTTATTCTTATAACTTTTAATCAACCTGTTATGATTAAATCCGAAGCAGATACCATGATGTGCCATTACTGAGTTACTCAACCGCTGAATACAAACCGCTCAACAGAGTATCACTCAATGTGTTGAGTAGAAATTTTAATCAACAAGATTTTCAGTGCATATTCCTCGATCGACCCCTTCTTTCACCCTCTCCATTTCCATGATAACAGTTGTTACCTACCTGTTGAGCATGTCGATTAATCTGTTGTGACCAATGCCTCTGAAGAAAAATTTTTAAATTCAACTCTGAGAGAAAAAAAACTCGATGTGAAGTCCAGAGCGCGGTGAGACTGTCTGGAAACCTCGCATTTAGAAATGTTCCTCTTTGGGAGAAACTAATTATGCTTGAACAAGGATACCTGGGTAGCGCCGCGACGGATGACATTTCCGTCGTCGTGTTATTGATTTGTGTAGGTCTCCATTGTGCGAAATCACGATATCCTTCATTACCTGAAATTCTGAGAGATCGTAAAAATGAACGAATAATTGTAATATGACTCCGTGTGAGGAGCACAGAACCATAATTACCATTGTAGATGCAGCTATTTATGTGTACAATAAATAAGAATTAATAACAAAGCAGTGATACACGAATTAATAGCATGAGCAATAATACAGGAGCATGATGATTTTCTGATTTGGGAATAATTGTCAATATATATTTTTACAGTCAATATTGCAGGCTGTGCCGATAGATTAATGTGTGAAATCCAAGAAGGGCCGCTGGTGGCCATATTTTTTAAAACATCATTCGGAAAAAAAGTGATAAGCTCATATAGATGCCACTCCGATCATCCATATTTGATGACGATCGAATGAGGGATGTGGCCTGTAGGGTGTGTCAAAGGATTTAGTCATTCCGACTGATGCCGAGACTAAAATCCAAGGTGGTTGCCAAAATGTTTTTGATTGAAAATCGTTGAAATTTGACAGCTCTCATCTATAGACGTGATCCCAAATATGGGGTGCAGGGCAAGTGATACCCAAACCAACTGATACTCAACGAAAAAAGTCAATGATACCTAATCTCGAGTCAACTGATACCTTCTTTTCGAGTCAACTCAGTGATGCCTTCCTGAGACAAATGGTACCTTTTAATTTTTAAGTGCAATAATAATTTCTCTTGTCAAATGTTTATGTATTGTGTGTCATATTGTCCTAGTTAGAACATTTTACTCGGAATTGGGTATCACCTGTCTGGGATATCACTAGACTCATAATTGGGTATCACTTGTCTCGGTTATCACTGGACTCAAAATTGGGTATCACTTGTCTCGGGTATCACTGGACTCGCGGAATTAGGTATCACTTGTCCCGGGTATTATTCGACTCGGGTATCATTTCTGGAATAACAACATCACACTTATTACTCCCAACTGGGTGATATATATATATATATATATATATATATATCTTCATTGTCCTCCATTGATGGAGAGTTGTTATATAATATAAATACAGTTTATCACAGTAGCATCACAAATGCAAACATATATACAAATACTGACATGGACAAAATATTACATAATAACAAGGAACTATCCAAAATATTTACAGTTAGTTTTGGCACGCACATAATGCAAAGTCACACACGTACACCGCAGTCACACAGAGACATCCACTAACATTGACATATCTACACCTGTTATACCCAGCATCACACCCATTCTCTCACACTCTCCCATACACAAGCGCACTCACCCTCGCACACACGCGCATGTTAACCAATCAGACAAACATTCACACAAAATAACAGATGAGAGAATACTACATGCACTAGCTGCTTCTATTGGTGGTTATGCTAAATTGGTTGTTGATCGGGTATAATGGTATCCGAATAGCGGCTATCATGCTGAAGGTGGAAGCAATACCATAGCTTTATGCTCGCTTTTGCAAAGAATCGTAAGACGAAATGAAAAGAGTTAGTTCCATCTTGAAGAACTTCACAGGGAACTTTCCCCAAAAATACTGCTAGTTGTGAGCACTTAGGTAGAGAATCTAGGAATATGAATACGTTTATTCCGAATGTGGACGGAATGCGCATGCGTGAACAATGGCGGTTTGTTTGTATTTTTCCTCTGTGAATTTTTCAATTAATATGAAATAATGGATTAAATAATGGATTAACACGGGATTATTTTTCTAAAACTGTTATGTGTGGACTATACTATCCAGGTTAGTAATGGAATACATGCCAGACATGACTCTGTCCAGAGATAGAACTGTTTCATTCGATAGACAAAAATTTGGTCGTTTAAATGGCAGAGATGTCTTACGCGGAGTGGAGAGGGTTGTTAACCCGGACGATATCGCGGCCATTCAGGTTACTGATGAAGAATGCTTAATTACTCTGCATTCATATGAGGCAAAGGACTTCTTAATTGAACGTGGATTCAAATTGTTCAGGGAATTTATCAGACCCAATGACGTGGAAAATCGCACTATACATGTGACAATAAGGAATGTCCCATTCGAACTCGGTGACGGCCACATCGTTAAATTTCTGTCTGCTTACGGAAATGTGGTACCAAATTCAATCAGGAGAGGGACATACCAAGGTTCACACGTGCAGACAGGGGTTCGTTATGTGCAGATAGCTGAGAGTGGTTGTCAGTAAATTCCAAGTGAAGTTAAGATGTGAAAATTCCTGATTAAAATGTTCTCTTCCAAAACAATGTGTTTATGTAAATACTGCAATGACCTACATTTCCCGACAACAATATGTGACCAAGAGCGTACAGCCAAAAATAGATGTGGGCGGTGCTACAGTAGTGCACATAAATCTTGGCAATGTGAAAATGAGATGGTATGCAAATCATGTCTCAACCCTGGACACCGCTCAGATGATCCCATATGCAAAGGCAAACCAACTACTGTAAACACTACCACTGATGATGTTGTGAGCAGTAATCGGCAGCCCATACAAAGACCGCCAGACAAACCAGCTATCGGTACCACTGATGATTATGTGAGTAGAAATCGACAGCCCATACACAGTCAGCCACAGTTGTTGGCCATTATATATAAGTAGTAGCCCTAGAGTAAGAATAATATAGAAAGTTAGGAAACAACATGTAAAAAAAAAAAAATTAAAACCCCCCCACCTCCCATGTTGCACTCGAAATCTCATCAAAACAACTACGCTTCGGACATGCATAACTACGTATGCAAAACTATCGAATATCGATAATCACACTTACCGTACATTTCTTGAGAGGTATATCCAGAAAAACAACTTTTATCAGGTGAAAATAATCAAAATCACGATAAAATTTGTCTCGACACAACATCATTAGCACGGGATTGTTAGGATCGATAACTCTTCCGAAAAGTCGGTTGAACTCGGTTCGGTCAAAAAGGCGAAATACATTAAGCGGGCCAACCTTTGACTTGTCCCCGGAGTATAAACCTTGCCATCGCTCTATCGTTGACGTCGTCGTTGTATGGGTGGGGGGGGGGGGTGGGGGCACGTCCCAAGGCGATGGTGTCGCGAAATATGCATTGTGAAATGTTTTGATGATCAACTCTTTTCAAAAGTAAATGTAATCGAATATCTACTTGACTAAATATGGGTGAGTGTGTGGGCAAACCGTGCATTTAATAGCTGGATGTAGAGTGAGCGCTCAAATCTTCGCCGGCTTTCCAGCACACATGAGAACAGTCGAGAAACATGTGCTGAACTTGTTCAATGCAACCTGACGCTTTTCGTGCGTGAACTGTCGACAACCACACAGATTTGCATCATCGTCGTCGACCCAATAATTTCTTTGAACACCCGTATCACCCGTATAATTCTTCGTTTTACCAAGCGGACCCGACAGATAAATAAATAGGCATACCCGTTGTTTCCAAAAGCACATCAAGTCCCACTCATCAACTATTGTAACTCTAACTTTTACTCCGCAGATTTGCATGGAAATCCCCATTCACAATCTTTCACTTGAGATCCCCCTTAATGACCGAAATGTATCAATAACTTACCTTAAAAGGTGAGTTTTCCCTGTACCACATTGGCCAGTGATTATGAGGTTGTGTCCATCTTTGGCAACCGTCAGACTTCTCAATTGCTCTCGATTTAAGACCATGGTCAATGCATTTGCTAAAATATTTCAGTTGTACTGGAGACTGGAGACGTATACGGTTGTCGACAGACAACAGTTCACGCACGAAAAGCGTCAGGTTGCATTGAACAAGTTCAGCACATGTTTCTCGACTGTTCTCGTGTGTGCTGGAAAGCCGGCGAAGATTTGAGCGCTCACTCTACATCCAGCTATTAAATGCACGGTTTGCCCACACACTCACCCATATTTAGTCAAGTAGATATTCGATTACATTTACTTTTGAAAAGAGTTGATCATCAAAACATTTCACAATGCATATTTCGCGACACCATCGCCTTGGGACGTGCCCCCACCCCCCCCCCCCCCCCCCCCACCCATACAACGACGACGTCAACGATAGAGCGATGGCAAGGTTTATACTCCGGGGACAAGTCAAAGGTTGGCCCGCTTAATGTATTTCGCCTTTTTGACCGAACCGAGTTCAACCGACTTTTCGGAAGAGTTATCGATCCTAACAATCCCGTGCTAATGATGTTGTGTCGAGACAAATTTTATCGTGATTTTGATTATTTTCACCTGATAAAAGTTGTTTTTCTGGATATACCTCTCAAGAAATGTACGGTAAGTGTGATTATCGATATTCGATAGTTTTGCATACGTAGTTATGCGTAGCGTAGTTGTTTTGATGAGATTTCGAGTGCAACATGGGAGGTGGGTGGGTTTTAATTTTTTTTTTTTTACATGTTGTTTCCTAACTTTCTATATTATTCTTACTCTAGGGCTACTACTTATATATAATGGCCAACAACTGTGCAGTCAGCCCACCATGCAGAGACAACCCGCGAACGCCAATCGTCGAGATGATTGGACAACCAATCGTGAACGGCTAGGATCTATGTTCTCATATAGTGCAGACACACATCATAAATATGACCCAATCAACAGAGTACCGGTAGCTAATCTGATTGATTTCTGTGAGGTGACACGCGATTCAACCCAAAGTGATGATGTTTTTGGTAAAGCTGGAGGAAATGAGACACATGATGCAAACACAGGTGTCGATAATGATGATGTTGTTAATGCCGAAACAAATGTTGATGCTGAAATAAACGGTAGTACTGAAACAAAGTGTGATGCAGACGAAACCAATGGAAATCTCGAAATGGAATGTGGTGATTTCAGGAAAGTTGTAGATGGAAATAAAGAGGATGAACAGAGTTTAGTGAAAGCCATCGTCCTCGGGGCGAGCAATTGCGGTGGTTTAAAATTGGGCAGGGATGACATCAAAGTGTTTCAATATTCAGGGGCTAAATATTCCGAAGTGGAGAAACTAATCAACAGTGCAAAGTCAGGCGTCGACCGATTTGAGGTTAAAAAGGTAACAGTTCACCTCGGCACCAACGATATAGTGGAGAACCATTCGGATCTGGAACTGATTGAAATGGACGTCAGTGATGGTGCCTCTGCTGTACACGAGGCGTTTCCGTTTGCCACAGTTAATTTGTGCAGCATTCCATCTAGGAAAGGCTTGGGTGCTAAGATGAGAGATCACAATTCGATTGCTCTTCGAGTGAACAAATATACTGAGAGGCTGTGTAAGCGGAAATTCTATTTGAAGTACATTGATAATGCAATGTTCCGTTCCAAAGATGGCAATGGAGTGAAATCGCTTTATAACGCGAGGGACCATTCGGGACTGCACTTCAATGAGGATGGCAGAGCGAGACTAGTATCGTCTTTAGTTGGTGCATCTGAATACACATGCACCGATGATACCAGAGTGAAGCGTGCCAGAGACAGTACCACGCCCACCAATGACAGACCAAAAATGCCGAAAGTCAATACATGAACTGTTAATCAATTGTGTAATAATATCAGTTCTCAAGATATTGTCACTAGATATGAGAACATTAATGTCTTCGGATATACACGTTATACGTGTAACTCTGCAAACATTGCCGTGCAATCTCCCCAAGTGTGCGAGCAAATATCAAGTACATCGGTCAATTCAAAACAAACCGAAAACCATTGTTATGACGGCGAGCTAGACAAACATCACTTGACCGCACCAGTTTCGCTCAGTGTACCGTTACCTCATGACATATCACGTGCGCCGGTCAATCCAAAACAACCCGAAAACCATTGTTTTGACGGCGAGCCAGACAGACATCACGTGACCATACCAATATCGCTCAATGTAATGTTGACTTCTAGTAATCCATTGAGTCCGCTGAATCGTAATGATTGCCCGTGTTACTGTAGCCAATCAACCGCAACCCGTTGTAACGAAGGCCAGGTACACAGAAATCACGTGCTCAATAGCAATCACGCTGTCATTCCGAACTCGACATGTCGCGCTAGTAACGGTGACCAGTTGAATACCCGAACTGTAAATAATGGTTTTGTCAATGGATCGAGACGTGGGATCGAGACGTGGGATCTACCAACCCTGTAATGTGTATGGAAAAGCCAATAATAACGAAATATAATACTAATTTACTCCTTACTTATATATTCTTACTTTATTGGCACGAACCACAGAGTGAATGAGACGGGTGTATGAACATTGATGAATGAATGTCTTATAAACTGTAAAATTTTACTTAACTTACTATTGTGTATTTTAATGTTAACATTTATGACTGTATGTATAAATTATATAAGCGCTCTTCATGATTGGAGGAAATAAAGGCATATATATATATCCCGATCGCGATAGTGAGTTGTCCGCACCAATTGTTCATGCCTATGTTTCTGACGATTCTCAATCTACCGAACCTGAATCGCCCTTATTAAGCACCTACGACATTTTGAGAGAAACACGGGAGATAATGTATGGCAATGTTTGTGAAATGTCTTCAAATAATGTTAATTTAGAAACATGTATATGTAACAATATTGAGCTGGCTGATATATGTTGTGTTGAAAATGATGATGTTGAGCGTAAATGTACGTACAGTAGTAGCAAACAAGTAAATGTGAATGTCATTAGGGGCGAAGTTTATATCAAAGCGCCAAAAGCCACAGATACTGTAATACGTTATTCAAATTCTCATTTGCTGGACACCGGCACTCAGTTAAGCTTACATGACACATATAAGTTACAATTACAAAATTGTACAAAAAGCGACACCGATAAAGTTAACGGCAAATTGTTAATTGACAATGGGCATGTAAATGCATCAATGTCATTGTCACTCACTACAACTGATAGTGCTTGTCACAAAGTGAGTTCAAATGCTGTTTTTGATAATTACAATGATAACTCATCCTATCCTAGCGTGTGTAATGACATCGCATCTTACGAACATAATGGTACAGTACAGTACCCATATAGTAATAGCTTGGCGCCAGATCTTGTAACTGATTCAAGTACGTTATACAAGTTTGCTACTATGTCACATGCATCTACTGATTTATCGGATGTCCGCAGAAACGTTCGAGAAAGTGTATTTGTTCCTAATGACGTTCCGATTGAGAACATAAGGGATAATGTATATGCGGATTTCCTGAACATGACTACATGCATTACCGAATCCCACTTTAATTATGACCGTAGTTGTGAACAACGCATGGGCGAGCGTCATAATGAACAAAGCATGGTAGACTGTTTTGATCACGTGCCCCAAGCTGTATGGCCCAGTGACAGAGACACACCCACGGTAGACTGTTCACTTGATCAATCGGAATGCGATTGGCAGTCAGAAACTGATTATGAGTACTGTAATATTCATGATAGAATAATGAAGTACGGGACAACATCTAACACCGATCTCTATCAATTAACTCCGCTTGATGACAATTTGGAGCATATCACAGCGGACCGTGAGTGTCGTGGTGTAGTTAAAAAAGACCACATTATAACGCTAGAGACTAAACCCCTATCAGATATCTTAAAAGACGCACGAGAATTAGTAGATAACACCAATGAAAATAAATGTTCTTTATCACATAACAATGACTCACTTGATTATGATCAGGGCGATACTATTGATTGTATGAATGAATATTTGCACGAAAACTATTGTGATGACATTAATATTACAGATACGCCATGTTTGTGTAAAAATAATTATCTTGATGTAGCTGAGATATATCCATTCGAACAAGACCTCAATTCCGAAAACAACGAAGGAAATTTCGAAATCTTGTCCTTAAATGTGTGTGGTCTTCGAAAAAGACTTGAATATCCGGATTTCCAGGAATTTTGTTCTAAATACCATGTCTTATGTCTATCGGAAACAAAAACCGATGACTGTGACAAACTGTATTTAAAGGGGTATACCTTTTTTATGAAAAATAGACAAAAACTTTCGCGAATACGGTCAGGTGGAATAGCCATTGGCATCAAAGACGAACTTTGTAGATTTTCGAAAATCATTGAAACGCCGTCCAAGTTTGTACATTGGATTGAGATTAAAAGGTCAGAAAATTCATGTAAATTCCATGTAATAATAGGTGCAGTATATATACCACCTGAAAGTAGTAACTACGCATCGAAAGACGCATTTACAGAAGTAGAAAGTGAGTTCTTAAATTTAGCGAACCGCACAGATAAGATATTCATCACTGGCGATTTCAACGCACGTACATCGCTTGAAACTGATATTAGTAATTATGGTACCGACAACGACGTGTTCGAATCGGATATATTTCACGAAATACTTTCAGAACAATTGATATATTTACACATGACTAATATGCCTATAGCCAGACAGAACCAGGACCACAACAGAAACCAATATGGAATCTCGCTCTTGAACTTATGTCAACATCACGGTTTTGTTATTTTGAACGGAAGGGCTGGTAAAGACAAAAACGTTGGCGCATTCACCAGTCAAAATAAGACCGTAATTGATTATACATTATCTTTAGCGACAGCTCTACCAGCTATATTGGACTTCCAAGTACTCCAATTTAGCCCATTAGCATCAGATATACATTGCGGTCTCGTAACAACGCTCAATTCTGAATATGCACGTAAGTGGCCCACTGACAATGACACGACGTCTGCCAGCAAAACGAACCGCGTAAAAAAGTGGGACCCTTCTAAACGACCAGAATTTGTTGAAAATATTGATTATAATGCCATTTCCAGCATACACCACTTATTGAATTCACTCAAGCCGAACGAGTTGTGCCCCGAAGCAATTAATATGATTGTCACCTCCATAAGCAAAGTCATGACAACAACGGCAGAAAATACTTTAGGTGTACACACTGAACGGACAATTAGGCAGTCGAATAACCGTAGAAATGGTAAAAATAAACCATGGTTCAATGAAGCGGGCCGATTTGCACGACAGTCTTATCGGAGAGCTTCTCGTGCTCAAAAATTAAGCCGGGACTCCACCTCAGATAGAGATATGAAACAAGCGTCTCGCGTTTATAAAAGCGAAATGGACAAATCAATTAGAGCACACAGAGATATGATTACTCGCGAAATGTCAGCTTTACAACACGGTAGCCCGCGTGATTTCTGGAAGAAAATTAGGGGCGGAAATTCTCAACGCATTGATGCTACTCTCGATGATTTGACACATTATTTTCAGAACATCAATGCGACTAAACACGATGACGACCCATTAATAGAACGGGACATAATTGAACTATTTAAAGTAGACGCGAATACCGACCTGAACCGACCGATCACCGAAGAGGAAATAAGACAAGCCATTAAGGGTCTCAAAAATAACAAATCAAGCGGCCATGATCTTATTCTCAATGACTATATCAAAGCCTCTTCAGATGTTTTCATCGGCATATACTGCAAATTGTTTAACATAGTATTTAACACGGGGATAATACCGGCAGATTGGGTGATAGGTACTATTGTACCTCTTTACAAAAATAAGGGTGACCCGACCGACCCCAGTAATTATAGGCCGATCACCCTTCTGAGTTGTTTTGGTAAACTGTTTACTAAGATCTTATCCAACCGTTTGGGACAATTCACTGACGATTTTGACGTTATATCAGAAAATCAGGCCGGTTTCAGGAAAAATTATTCGACTATCGACAACATTTTCATTTTAAATTTATTATTTGAAATAAGTAGAAAATTAAACAAGAAATTATTATGTGCGTTCATTGACTTCCAAAAGGCATTCGACATGGTGTGGAGGCAAGGACTTTGGATGAAAATTTTGAAATATGGGATCAATGGGAAAATATTTACGGTTATTGCCAACATGTATAATCATATTAAATCCTGTGTTCAAGCAGAGGGAAGTAAATCCATTTACTTCCCCTGCCATGCTGGTGTTAGGCAAGGTGCGAACCTATCCCCCCTACTATTCACACTGTACTTGAACGATTTGCAAGAATATTTACTTGATAACGACGTAGTGGGCTTAAAAACAATAGACCTAGAAATAGAGAATCGACTCAACTGTTATGTGAAAATATTCATGATTATGTACGCCGATGATACGACAATCATGGCGGAAACCCCAAAAGTATTACAACAACAACTGGACCTCTTTGAAAAATATTGCAATAAATGGAAAATAACAGTGAATATCGAGAAAACGAAAATTGTCAACTTTTCGAAGACCAGTCTTCCAAAAAAGACAAAATTTCTGTTCAAAGGAAGAAGAATCGAAACAGTAAACAAATTTAATTACCTAGGAATAATATTTTGCAAATCTGGATCATTCACGACGGCAAAAAAGGCCCTGGCAGAAAAAGCTACCAAAGCCATGTACTCAGTTATTGGCAATTCGCGAAAGCACTGTCTCTCGATCAAAACCCAACTTGATTTGTTCGACTTGCACGTTATGCCAATTTTATTATATAGTTGCGAGATTTGGGGTTTCGGTAACAATGATATTCTTGAAAAAGTTCATCGAAAATTTATGAGCATATTCTTCACCTGAGGCCATCTACTCCCAACTTTATATATATATCCTTTATTTCCTCCGTTAACGAAGAGCTGTTACAATATATTTTAAATGTTTACACAATTGCAATGAACAAATGAACGAATACAAAAAAAAAGGAATATGTAAGTAAACAAACATTAATGTGTGTGGTATACAGATAAGCCAGCCACACACTGGACGAGGCAGCCATGCTCAAACAGCAATAGAGGTCGGTAAGCAGACTGTTTGTCATGCATACAACAGGCCGTGCGTGCATACAGACATACATACATACACACATACATACATACATACATATATGCATAAACACACACATACCAACATACATACTTTCATGCATACACACATACATTCATATATACATACGTACATACACACATACATACGTATATACATACATACATACATACATACATAAACACATGCACCCGGGGTATTGGCAGGCAATCCAGTAGGCAATCAGACATAAACAAGCATATAATCAGACGATGCATGGATATATATATAGAGAGAGAGACTTGCAAGAGAACATCATGCTCGCATGAAGCCTTCAGACGAGTCACTCAAAATTAAACAAAACTGTATAATGTACATATCTCAATTTGAAAGAGGGTGTTTTATTTTGATTCTCAGTAACTCTAACTTCGAAGAGAGGTATTTGCATGCATGTTGATTGGGAAGACCCTGTTAGCATACCAGCCAATGCCTCACTTGGAAGTTGTTATGGTAGTTTATATGTTATTATTCGTTTTCAGAGTTAGCGATGCTGACCCAGAGCATGTTGATATGTTTTACCGAATATGCCGAATAAGCAATAGCGTATGCGTTAAATAAAATGTGACTCGGATAATTTTGTTGTATGAAGAGCACCAAATTGAGACCAGTTAAGGGCCGTCAAGCATGTTACTGCCAGTGTCTACGGCGATGTTGAGTTTGGTTGTGTAATGTGACCACAGCTCGTAGGATTTCCTCACAGCGAAAAGAGAAAACTCGTTTAAGTTGAATATTTTGCTCCTGATGTCATCGGATAGGATGGAGAGCAATACCATTACTTGGTCCTTCTGTGCGAGAGAATCAATGTGTAAAAAAGAGGGTATGCCAAAAATGTCAATTAGTGAGAACCACACTTGTATTCTCACCTCTGATGTCGTCGAGCAGTCCAGTAAGGCATGCTCAACAATATCATCATAATCCTTGCCACACAGTTTGCATTTTCCACATTCCGGTGAGGTAGATAGACTCTGTAGTTTTGCAACAAGCAAGAATTTATGTTTTCGTGTGCATGCGATCTGCAAGACGTCCAAAGAACAGATTTTGTCAATATGTTATGATGTTGTGCGAAGGTTGATAGTGAATCAGAACTTCTCATGCGCTCTTCGCATTCGCGCTTCTGTATTTTGTTGATTTGTAGCTTGATGATTGTTCTTCATTCGCATTTGGATGGGAAATTACCATGTGTGGCGAAGTTATGGAGATATGAGCATAAATTATAGCGTTCGAGTATAGATATAATATTGTTGATAAATGAAGAGTCGTCGGTTGACGTTTGTGAGAGGTGGTCGGCTAAACGTGATGTGAATATTTCTTGCGACGATTTTCCCTGCGGCATTCTGCAGAGGTTTGCGAAAAAACTGAGTTTACGTTTATCAATAACCGACGACAGGGAACTTGTTCCAAGGAGCGATTGGACAATGTCAGTTCGGGAACGCGCGGGCAAGCCTTGGATACGTTTTAGGCAGAACCTATGTGCTCGCTCCAGAGATATTACATTTGTCTCACTGAGCCCACACATCAGTTCTGTCCCGTAGAGACTTCTAGGTAAAACAATGGAGGTGTATAATGTAAAGCAACTAAGTGGAGTAATTCCCCCAGCGTACATGCCGGCATTACTTAGCATAAGATAAACTGATCTAATTTTCTCACATATATGACTGGAGAACTTGTTAGAATGTGATTCACGATGTAAAGGGATGCCAAGGTGTGTAATTGTGTCTGATTCTATCACCGGTTTGTCGTTGAGGATCCATGTATTTATCTTGCGATTTTTTGAAATATAGTTTGTTTCGTTAAACACGAGCACCTTGCACTTGTCCTGATTGTAACAAAACCTCCATTTCCGACTGAACTCTCCACATATGTTGCACAAGTGCTGAATACCTGTTGCCGTCAATGACAACAGTGTCATGTCGTCGGCTTGTGTTGGTGCCACGCAGTTTGTGGAATTCAACCGCAGACCATGGGGACTTGAGACTAGTTCACTTAATAGGTCATCAACGAACATCATGTATAACAGCGGGGCTAGTATACTTCCCTGTCTTGTTCCTTGGTTTATGGGGATAAGTTTAGATGTTGAGTTATTAAAGCGGACAACGCATTGTATACCACACAGGAGAGTTTTGATGATACGCCATATTTTACCACAAAAGCCTCTCTGAAGTAATTTGAATAGCAAGCCGTTTATCCAAACTGTGTCAAATGCTTTACGTGCATCAAGAAAGCAAGCATAGAGGGGACTGTGCAACTCTTTAGTATATGAGATACATTCACTGATGATGTAAGAACAATGCATGCTGCCGGTCCCTTTCTGAAAACCATGCTGTAATGAGTTAACTTGGATAAGTTGTGGTGCGTGACATTCCAGGCGATGGAGTATGATTTTTTCTAGAATCTTATAGAGAATTGGAAGTAAAGTTATTGCTCTGTAATTGTCAAATTTTTTCTTAGATTTGCTCCCCCCTTTATAAAGAGGCACAATAACTCCGATTTTCGCCCGTGGTGGTATGTGATTGAATTCCATGATTTTGGTTAACATGTGGGCGATGGTGTATAAGATACTCTCACCTCCATATACAATGTGTTCATATGAAATGAAATCATGACCTGGGGCTTTCCCCTTTTCTGCTGATCTGAGTACATTTTCGATTTCATCTGATGTAACACTATAGCACAAGAGTGGATCTAGATTACCTGCTATATCACTATGGTCACGGGAAATTGAATCATTGACTTTTTCAAAGTGGGTTTGATCAAAAGTTTCACATTGAAGAGGAGTGTAAAGAGTTTTAAAATATGTTGCCCAAGCTTCGATCACATCAGAGGGGTCGCGTAAAATGGTGTCGCCAATTTCGAATAAATTTTGAGCGGGGGCCTTTCTCCGCGTTCTATGAGAGTTAAAAGCTCGGAAAAAAGCTGTCAATATCTGTTTCTGCCAGTGTGTCAAGTCTTTCGTCAGTTTTGTTTAGAAATTGTTGATTGGCCCTTCTAAACTCACGTCGAAAGAGACATTTTGCGTCCTTGTAGTCACGAAACGCATGGTGAGTGTCATCGCGTGGACTGCCTGTTTCCAGCCAAATGCGCCGATAAGATGTCATTGTTTTGTGCAGAGTTTTCAATTTTTCGTCCCAAAAGGGCTTCAGATGTCGGTTAAATTTCTTCGGGACCACGAATAATTGTGAAGACTCGTTGAGACAGTTTGTGACATCGTCATAGAAGGTGTCTAAATCTCGCGTGTTTTGAATAGCGTAAGTTGGTAAAGTTTCGCGAACGTGTGCTTGATAAAGCAAGAGAGCATCGCTTGAAGAGGATAAACGTTTCCAGTTCGGTCTGGCTGTGCTTAAATTTGGCGGGGATGATTCTAGTTCAGCTCCATAAGATATGCACATGTGAATTGGGCGGTGGTTTGAAACATTGGAAGAATCATCCAAAATATGAATGCTGGCTACTCTTTGGTTATCAGAAATTGGAATGAGAATGTGATCTATAATTGACCCATTGATACCGTCGGCGGCTACAAATGTAAAGCGTGGGTTGGAGCAAATGGGTTTGCTGTTGACAGATTGCATTGTGCATGAGTTGACAAGTTTTGAGAACGATTTGTTTCTGGCATCAGATTTTTCCAGATTACCATTGAAATCTCCCATGAAAATGATGTGGCCCAGCGGTGAGTATATATCTTTTAGATCGTGAATTATTTGAAGATATTCGCGATAGAAATCTGCTGTATAATTTGTGCATGGCAGATATACCTGGAATATGTACACGTAGGCATGGTGATCAAGGCGAAATTGGAGGCCACAAATGCGATCATCATCTAAGTCTAGCGGTGTTATAGAGTTATCGTACTTACGATTCCAGAGTAAGGCAACACCACCTTTAAATCTACCGCGTTGCATGGGTAAGCGTTGTGAAGAGTCACAGACTGCATGGTAGTTGTAATTCTGATCTATAGTGTCCAGAAAATGAACGTTGTGTTCATGTAACCAGTGCTCAGATATGCCAATGATATCAATGGACTGGTCACGTATAAGATGACTAAGGTATAGGCTGCTTGATAGGATACCCGTACAGTTCCACGAGATGACACTCAGCATTGTGTATGTTTAACGGACGTGATAAAGTATATATATGTACATTCGTAACAATATATTGTAGAACTGATCCAATGTACGTCGGATGTATATGAAGCCATAATGCAGACTATATGCAACATAATTATGTGTAGAGCTACAATGTGAGAATCATATTGGAAAGACATAATTATGTGAAAAACACGCACCAAAAAAACAATTAGTAACTATTGTTGAACATGTCAAAAGGGACCCATTGGGCACAAGTGACACCTTTGGGCCAGCAGTCAGGACCTCTACAAAAGCTGCTGTCTGTTTCATCCACATTGATTCTTGCCGATAAGACACCATTTCTACGAAGACGGAAGACCTTTATCACCGAGAATTTGACATCGAACTTTTGTAAGTAGTCAGCCAGACAGTCAGCATCAACGAAGTCGGGAAGGTTGGAAATGAACAGTCTGGTTGAATTAATTGGCTTTGCATTTCTCGTGCGGTAAATGTCATTTCTGTCTCGTCGGTCGTGAGTACCACTAAACGGGTCTCTTGATCAGTTTGTGTGCGATTGCGCGCATTGTACCTTGACTTGGACTCGTCCGATTCACTAGCGGTTGACCTGGCATCTGGATTTCCGTTATAACTGTAACCGGTTTGATTTGAATGCGCGTTATCGAGATTGGGCTTATTGTCATCGATTACCACGGAGTCGCTTTCACAATCATCCGACGAATTGGCGTTTCCAACTGTGTCCTTAATATACTCACAAAAGTGATCAAGCCGATTACAAACTTCATCAGCGAATAGTTTCATTTGGTTTTGTAATTGTTTGATATGTTCTGTGTTGGATTTATCACCAGTTTCGTTTGGGCATGAATTTGTTTGTGTAACTCTCTTCATTATTTTGTTCATTTTGTCGTTTAAGGTTCCAATCGACCCAGCATTTTTATTCACAGCACGAACAAAATTTTTGGCATGATCCAGGTTGATTTCGATATCAGATTGTAGGTCGCGTATCTTTGATCGACAATTTGCCACTCCATCGCATTTATCGTCGAGTGCGCGTTGCAATTTCAATTCATTTGACTCCATCATTTCCGTGTTTGCAGCGATGTTGTCTTCCATATATGCAATTGATTGCTGGATTTGTCCCAGCGTTGACTTGTTTTCATCATCAGCATCTTTGGAAGGATGGGAGTTGAAACGAAGCTCCAGCTCTGCAACACGATTGTCGAGGTTTGTAATCGATTTAGTGATGTCTGGTAAAAAGTCAAGAACATTTTGCACCAAGTTTCTTTGTTCGCATAACATGTCAATTATTCTCTGCTGGACGCTGTCAGGTACATGTACATGTGTTGTGTCGCTTTGCATGTTTCAAGTTGTATTACATGCTGACTGTTTGGTGCTTTTGCTGAGTAACTCGCCGAGATTAGTGCCCCCATCGATGAGGAATAACATCAGGATATATATGTCAGACGAGTATTTCTGGTGAGCGTCCAGTCCACCCTTCACACTCAACCGGTTTTTGAGAGAAACGTTTGTGGGATAGTACTTAGAGAAGTTCGGGTCTGACTTCACTTCCCTGAAAACAACTTGTCTCATTTTCCTAAGAATGTGTTCGTCGCAGAGTGTTGTGTCTTCTAGTACTTTAACAACAATGTCCCGTGGAGTGCTGCTGATAAAAGGAAGACATGATGCCACGATTATCTGAGTTGCTATAATGTCGGATTCCATATTACACATTGCGGCGTCACTTAGTTGCTTGAACACTGAATTTATGTCCGCGAGTTCAGGAGAAATTCCACTCATGCGAGTGTGTGATCTAGTATCGAGAGTGGAACAAGAGTCGTGTCGTTGATTGTTGTCCGACATGGTACCGTTAGAAAGTGCCATAATTGTTGCTCCAGTTGTCGGATCAATAAAGATGTCCCCGAAGTCGGCAGAGTTCGAAGGATCCATGAGTGGTTTTAACCAATCCTTGATAGAGTCGACACCTCTGGTTATGGATTGAGAGAGTTTGTTGAATATCATTCAAGAGATTGTATGCACATTCGCTTATTGTCTGTGTTCTTGTTATGAGTATGAGTTGTGTTCACTGAACCAAGAATGAATCAGACGCAGGCCATTGGGTGAAGGATTGGGCTGATTTGTGAAGTGTCCTTGGAAAGAAGCTCCCGCTTGAACGGCCGATGAATTGGGCGTACATGGCGTCAGGGAAATATAAACATCATGGCGCGAATAAAGAAAAGTTCAAGTTCCACATACCGATAAAAGCGAATATAAGGCACAATCCATTCTATATCCGAATTAAACTGTGTGATAACAATCCGGGTGAGAAATAGAACAGAGTTAGATTAGCGATCCCGCGGGGTTTGAGTGAATTAAACTAGGTAAACACGGAGCGACGAAAATAAACATCATCCATGGCTTGGTCACGTGGCCTGGTCATCATGACTATATCAAAGCCTCTTCAGATGTTTTCATCGGCATATACTGCAAATTGTTTAACATAGTATTTAACACGGGGATAATACCGGCAGATTGGGTGATAGGTACTATTGTACCTCTTTACAAAAATAAGGGTGACCCGACCGACCCCAGTAATTATAGGCCGATCACCCTTCTGAGTTGTTTTGGTAAACTGTTTACTAAGATCTTATCCAACCGTTTGGGACAATTCACTGACGATTTTGACGTTATATCAGAAAATCAGGCCGGTTTCAGGAAAAATTATTCGACTATCGACAACATTTTCATTTTAAATTTATTATTTGAAATAAGTAGAAAATTAAACAAGAAATTATTATGTGCGTTCATTGACTTCCAAAAGGCATTCGACATGGTGTGGAGGCAAGGACTTTGGATGAAAATTTTGAAATATGGGATCAATGGGAAAATATTTACGGTTATTGCCAACATGTATAATCATATTAAATCCTGTGTTCAAGCAGAGGGAAGTAAATCCATTTACTTCCCCTGCCATGCTGGTGTTAGGCAAGGTGCGAACCTACCCCCCTACTATTCACACTGTACTTGAACGATTTGCAAGAATATTTACTTGATAACGACGTAGTGGGCTTAAAAACAATAGACCTAGAAATAGAGAATCGACTCAACTGTTATGTGAAAATATTCATGATTATGTACGCCGATGATACGACAATCATGGCGGAAACCCCAAAAGTATTACAACAACAACTGGACCTCTTTGAAAAATATTGCAATAAATGGAAATTAACAGTGAATATCGAGAAAACGAAAATTGTCAACTTTTCGAAGACCAGTCTTCCAAAAAAGACAAAATTTCTGTTCAAAGGAAGAAGAATCGAAACAGTAAACAAATTTAATTACCTAGGAATAATATTTTGCAAATCTGGATCATTCACGACGGCAAAAAAGGCCCTGGCAGAAAAAGCTACCAAAGCCATGTACTCAGTTATTGGCAATTCGCGAAAGCACTGTCTCTCGATCAAAACCCAACTTGATTTGTTCGACTTGCACGTTATGCCAATTTTATTATATAGTTGCGAGATTTGGGGTTTCGGTAACAATGATATTCTTGAAAAAGTTCATCGAAAATTTATGAAGCATATTCTTCACCTGAGGCCATCTACTCCCAACTTTATGCTGTATGGGGAATGTGGGAGACTACCAATTGACGTGTATATAAACACGAGAATAATAAAATATTGGTGCAAAATTATGAACAGTGAGGAGGTGAGATATCCCAGAATACTTCTGAAATTAGCACAGACTATGTTCGATATCAACGCTAATCATTTCCCTTTGTTACACCGAATCTATGATTTATTAGACCATTGTAACCAATTACATGCATGGCACATGGAACGCATACCGGATACTGCCCAATTCGTTTCGTATATAAAGTGTAGTTTAATTTCACAATTCACGGATAATTGGGAAACTGATATGAACAACTCCAGTCGTGGTAAGATATATCAAATTTTTAAACATGACTTATCTTTTGAAAGGTATCTAACGTTGAACGTAGTAAACCGGATTACATTATGTAAATTTAGAACCAGTAATCACCATTTACCTATTGAAACAGGACGCTGGCGAAAACCTGAACAAACTAACCGACTATGTCCACTCTGTAACTCCAGAAAGATTGGAGATGAATTTCATTATCTTCTTGAATGCGAGAGACTATCACCCGAAAGACAGCGATTACTATCAAAATTTACTAACAAAAAACAAAATACTATCACAATGAGTGAAATACTTAACCAGAACAATTCAACAGACATACGGAAATTGTGCGACTTTATTAAAATAATCAATCGTAAACTTATAAATTCAGATAAGCTTGGGTAGATACCGAAAAAGATAGTAAATGACACAGTATTCCTACGAACCTAACACGAAATAACATGTGCAAGCGACTAAACCAGAGTGGATACATACTCTTAATTATATTACCTCGCTGGTAATATAATTGAGGGTGTCTATGCACTTTGTGTGGATCAGTCATATATGACACCATAGTATATAGCGTCAGCAGACAGCACCTATGGCAAACAGGTATATTATTTATATTGTAAATACTTTTCATATATTATAATGTATATCATTTGTATTTCTATTATGTAAGTCATGTACATAAAATGTATTATATGTTATCTTAATACCTATGTATTATGGGTCAAAAAGATTAAACGAATTGTTGATGATATCATACCAGATTACGTTGCGTGAATTTGCAATAGATGCACATTCTATTAATACATGATTAATTAAGCACCGGTATGGCTTGTTACAGAATTTACAACACCCACTATCACCATAAGCTGTGTGAGCTATCAACCGGACAAGAAATAGATAAGTGAATTTCTCCTCCGGATATAGCCTACACGTTCGCCATATGAGCGAAGATGTCAGAGAGGCTTGCATTAGCCCATATTGTCTTAAGTTTTTTTTTTGCAGTTATGGAAGATCTCCACCGTTCGTCGTCTGATTTGTGTACTTCAGTTTTCACAGTATGTTTCCAGGACTCTTTAGAGGGAAAGGTACCAGTCTGTGCAAAGACTGCGAGGTACTCGTATAAGTTGTATTTATGTAAAACGTGAACTATATCTGCAATGAATGATTTCTGATTAGAACATAATTCAATAATATAACTGTGCAATCTCATCAGAAATAACATTTTGGCAGTTTTACAAACATCAAGCCTACACAATGTAGCAAATAGACTCAGCTTTCTTTTGTCGATGAATGATGTAAGTTCACTGCAACCTACGAGACCCTGTACAATACATGTGCGAGTATGCGCCGGAAAAACCTTGCATATTTTTGAGACAGGTGGTTGCCAAAATGTTTTTGATTGAAAATCGTTGAAATTTGACAGCTCTCATCTATAGACGTGATCCCAAATATGGGGTGCAGGGCAAGTGATACCCAAACCAACTGATACTCAACGAAAAAAGTCAAGTGATACCTAATCTCGAGTCAACTGATACCTTCTTTTCGAGTCAACTCAGTGATACCTTCCTGAGACAAATGGTACCTTTTAATTTTTAAGTGCAATAATAATTTCTCTTGTCAAATGTTTATGTATTGTGTGTCATATTGTCCTAGTTAGAACATTTTACTCGGAATTGGGTATCACCTGTCTGGGATATCACTAGACTCATAATTGGGTATCACTTGTCTCGGTTATCACTGGACTCAAAATTGGGTATCACTTGTCTCGGGTATCACTGGACTCGCGGAATTAGGTATCACTTGTCCCGGGTATCATTCGACTCGGGTATTATTTCTGGAATAACAACATCACACTTATTACTCCCAACTGGGTGATATAGAATGGACAGGCTGTCTTCCTATCCACCCATCATAAATTATACAAGGGGTGTGAGGGGGCTAGGTAGTATGGGAGGCCAAATTCACATTTAATAATTAATTGCGCAATCAATTTCACTTAAGCGCAATTAATTTCGCTTAAGCGCAATTCATGGTTATATGTAACTTAAAACACCCCTGGTGAATAAATAGGTTTATCCATAACTCCTATTGACATATCACCTCTTGTTTTCATTGGTTTGGGTGGGTAGGGAGCTAGCCCGATTTCTTTATCAAAATGGCTGATTCGCAATAATATTACCTTCTGTTTTAGTTGGAGCGACTCGTGATAGCATTATATTATCTTCTGTATATATTAGTTGGGACACCAAAGCTCCAGGAATGAGACACCAATTTTTGGGACAGGGACGCTGATAATATGAAAATAGGGTTGTTTCTCTGATTTAAGTCAATAAGTAAACCATATGAGATAAGCAAGCCCTCATGCAGTGACACCACATGCATGCTATCTGACCATAGTGGCCCAAATCTGTGCAAAAATATATTAAAAAACATCATATAAACAAATTACTAGAGTTCCGGGAAGGAGACATCAATTCTTTGGATATAGGGATGCTGATAATATGTAATTAAGGATTATCATTGTATGTACTCACATATGACTGTTGAGTACTCAGGCTAATTAAAACAGGTTAAAATTAGCACAATGCTCCTCTTGTGTTGCTAGGTGATACGCCAGGTCATGCCAATAGTTTATGGGTCGGATAGATAGTAGTTACAATTACGCTTAAGTGTAAAAGCCCTATTTGTGCTTAAATGTACTCAATCCGATTAAGCACCCATCAATTACTATTTATTTGGCTTCGGGGGGGGGGGTAAATAATTTTTTTGATTCGAGTCGAGGAACCCACACATCAAAGCTCAGAGTGATCAGATATCGATTTTTTAAATCTATTATTTTTCACCATCTAGAATATATAGTGGCCCAATAAAAGTCGACGAGAAAACTGTCTTGGACCAAATTTGCGGATGAAGATGGATAATTCTGAAATCAAATGGCTTTTTGTGTCAGATATTTGACAAACCGGCAAAATTTCGTTGAACAAAATGTTGATAAATAACAAGTTTAGGGCAATTGTATACTATATTTGACTGTGCACGTTAGCATTATGTTTGGTTAATTAATCGATTCTGATAACTGAAGCGGCATTTAACAAAAAAATGTTGTTGTTGGAATCTGATGATATGGGGACCATATAATCGGATTGAGTACCTTTAAGCACAATACCTTACTCGTATTTAAATTCGCGCAGTACTATTTTTCGCTCAGTTTTAAATTCACGCATTTTTAATTCGCTCACCGTGCTGCGCGAATTCAAACATGACAATTTTTTTTTAGAAAAGGTCTTGTGCTTGATGACAGTGTCAGTTCGTAATGGCTCATAAAGATACGTGTGTGTAGTAAAGACCATCAGGGCAGAAATTTACATCGAGTAGAACATGACTGCATTATATAATTTTGTTTTTAAGATGGGTGAAAAATCACGTTTTGGGGTTCAGCATGGGACCACCTTTCTTATCTGAAAACCCCAGGAATATCCCTTTCTTAGGTTGTGTTTTCTTTATCAGTACACTTAGGAGTATCATCAAACCAAAATTCATCGATGTACGCGGAAGTGTAAATAGAAGTGATTTTTGGCACTTTTTGGGGTTCAGCGGGCCCTAAACCCCAGGAATGCGCAACTTAAGAAATCGGTTTTTCAGAATGTTCCATTATTGGTACCAACTTTAGGGGGTCAAACTTTTTGTACGCAAAAGTGTAAATGGAACATATGCGGGCTCCCCAACGATGAATTTTGGTTTGATGATACTCCTAAGTGTACTGATAAAGAAAACTGACAACTACATGTTCTATTCCCAGTTGTCCCAGTTCCGTATGGGGCATGACAAATTCGTTTTAAAGTATGTAATTTTGCCGAGAACCTCTTTTGTGATTTTGGCCATATTTATTGAAAGGAAATGGGCAGAACTTTGAAACAGAACTGAGATGGACCATAATCTTTGGCTATTCTGGTTCATTATGATAAAAAAAATATCAACAGGATACAGTGTGGATGGCCAAGATTGTAGCCAGGGAGTTACTCTGTGATCATATGTGAGGTGAATAGGTATACATGGAGTTATTGTATGTCATGACTGATGTGAGTAGATATACAATGAGTGACTATATGGTTATGAGTGGGTTGTCCGTGGTAAGATGCATCTTGGTATACAGGGAGAGGTCATGGTCAGATGTGAGGTGAATCGGTATGCATGGAGTGACTGTATGGTGTATGATTGTGTATATCCAGTACGGGTGCACCCGGTGTGCCTGTATGGTCATTGGTGTGGTGTATGGATATAGCTACATGGTCATCTATGTGTTGATTATGTATATATGGAGTGACTGTAAGGCCATGTGTGGGATGTACATGCGTTGTCTGTATGATCATGGATGGGGTGTGTGGATAAATAGGTAGTGAGTTTATGGTTACGGGTAATGTGTATAGGTATACATGGAAAGACTGTGCGGTCATGATTGAATATGAATACCTGGGATAAGCTGGGTGGACATTATCGAGCGTGTTGGTACATAGGTAGTGTCATTGTGGTAACGGGTGGGATCTATAGTTATATATCTCGTGAATGTATTATCATTGGTGGGTGTATATGGCTTAGCTGTATTATCATGGATTGAGTGTATGATTATACAGTGAATTGCTTAATTGTCATGTGTGAGGTGTATATGCAAGTATGGATTGTTTGAGTGGTCGTATGTGCGGGTTTTTTGTATATCTGGAAGGGCTGAATGGCCATTAGTGAGGTTACATGTATACCTGGAGTGGATTTATGGTCTATGGTGGGCTGCATATGTATATCGAGTGGTTATATGACTATGAGTGTCGAATAGGTATACAGGTAGTGACCGTATGGTTAATGGTGAGATGCTTACACGTAGGTATACAAGTAGTGACTGTATGATCATAAATGTAATGAACATATATACAGGGGGTGACAGGCGTGTGAGTATACATGTACCTGGTGTTCCTGTTTGGTGACTCGTGTCGGTATCGTCATGTGTAGGTTATATCAGTACACACACGTGTTGCTTTGTTGTCATGGGCGAGGGATATGTGTATATAGCGAGTGGCTATATGGCCATGGATGAGGTGCATATGCATACATGGAGTGACTATACTGACATGGCTGTGGTGTATTAGTATATCTTGAGTGGCTATTCGGCTATGGTGTGACAAATAGGGATACAGGGATTGACATGGCCAATTTTGAGGTGAATATGTATACAAGGATTGACCATGATCGTGTATGAATGTTTTGAATAGGTACACACGGGGTGACTATATGGCCATAGGTCAGGTGAAGGAGTATACCTGGTAACATGGTGAGGGTATGTGTATGAAGCGAGTGGCTATATGGCCATTGGTGATGTGCATATGTATACCGGAGTGACTTTATGGTCATTGTTGTGGTGTTGATGTATATATTGATTGTATATTTGACCATGCGTTTGGAGAACAGGTATACAGGGATGATGACCTTATGGCCAATGGTGAGATGAATGGGTATACAAGGAGTGACTATATGGTTATGGGTCATGTTTAGGAGTATACCCAGTGTGCCTGCATTGTGACGCGTGGCTGTGTGGTCATCCGTGATCATGGGTCAGGTGTACATGTATACAGTGGGTCACTATATTGTTATGTCTGTGGTGTTTATGTATATATGTAATGGCTGTGTGATAATGGGTGGCTATCGCTTTCCACGATATGACATGACCTCTCTATTGATTAACATATCCTTGAGTTATTGTGGAAAGCGATAGCCGCCCAAGGTACACATGTACAACTCACACATTACCCCAGTCACTCCATATGTACATACACACCACACAAATGACAACACAGTCACCCACTTTATACACGTACATGTACTAGTACACCTGATCATACAGCCATACTTGGTTATACCCGTACATACCACAAATGACGATACAGCCACGAGTCGCCATGCATGAACACCAGGTATACACCTACACCCGACACATGACCATATAGTCACTCTATGTAAACATATCCACTACATTTACGATCATACAGTCACTCAGTGTATACATATTCACCTCACCATGGACCATACGGCCACTACATGTATACCTATTCGCCATACACATGAGCATAGAGTCAATCCAGGTATACATATGCACATCACCAATGGTGATCCCTTCCAGATATACCAATATCCGCACATACGACCACACATAAGTTCCATACTTGCCATACTCATACACGCCATCCATGATAATAAATCTACTCCCCTTACACCACCAATGATAACACATCCACAACATATATAAATATACGTCACACCGTTACCAACAGGGCACTCCCTTTATACCCACACATCATTCATGACCATACAATAACTCCGTGTATACCTATTATCCTCATCCATGATCATAGAGTATTAAACTCCCTGGCTGCCATCTTGGCTTCCACCCTGTATCCAGTTGATACATTTTTATTATATTGGGCCAGAATACCAACATATCATGGTTCATCTCAGTTCCGTCTCAAAGTTCTGCCCATTCCCTTTCAATAATAGTATGGCCAGAATCACAAAAGAGGTTCTCCACAAAATTCCATACTGCAACTTTAAAATGAATTTGTCATGCCCCATACGGAACTGGGACCAACATAATAGCACGTAGTTGTCAGTTAATTACATTGTAACTAACACGTACAATAACCAAGTGAGTCACAATTTGCCACCTTTTTCGGCTAATGCAGAGAATAATGTTCGGGTTATTTTAACTTTTAACAAATTTGGTTGCCATTTTGGACGCCATCTTGAGCAATTTAGTCTATAAACACCGTAGTGTGACACATTTAAGATAGACCGAAACAATAAACACCTTTCAATCCAAAGATAGTTATATTTTACTTGAACAAATGGTCGAACCCTGAAAAGTGAATTTTTGCCGATATTTATGTCAAGTTTGTGAGAGAAAAATATTTCTGGTGATGTCAGTGGTGACAATTGGAAAAATGATCCATGGTGCATCAGACATGTCATTATGCAATGTATAGAAAATAGATTAGCCAATTGTGTACATCAACCACAACTTGTAAGCGATTGCAGGACACCCTGGGGCAATATTTACCATTTTCCATATTTTGGCGGCCATTTTCGCAGCCATTTTGAGCCAAGGTAAGATTTATGGTTCCAGAGATTTGGAATATTCATAGGTAATGATATGCCTCACTTACATTACAATGTTCTTTTCATTTCTTGTTGAAATATGACTAGAATCCCAATTGTGATTTTTTTTTTATTTTGTACTGCGTTCTGTAAAATCGAATTTTTGAGGGATCGGAAGGGGTTAGGACCCCAATAATTGCATATTTAATTGCTCCAATGATCAGTTAATATAAAAAAAACACAAAATAAAGTTTCATTCTTCAACCAGTTCCAAACAGCATGAATTGATCTAGAAGACATTTGTGGAAAAAATGTCATTTTCAACTTCCGGCAGCCATTTTGGCGGCCATCTTGGATGGTGAGTTTAAATTTTGGCCCAAAAAAGTGTCATTATGTCTTAGCTTCCGAAAATATATACATTTGTATACATTTTACTAGATTTTCCCGCTATAATTTTCATAAAATTGGCTCACTTATAGTTCTAGAAAATGGATCGGGTTGTGGGGGGGGGGGGGGGGGTAACAAGTCTCGTTCTTATCAGAAAACGACATGAATATATATTTCTTAAGTTGATCGTATCGATTTAGGGATGTACTGGTTGTAATAGTGCAACGTTCCAGGGGTGTACGCACATACACACACGTTGGACGAATGCAATCATGTAAATAAAAGTGATTTTTTTTGTTTACGTTTTGAGGGGTGACCCGATGACCCCCTTCTTATCTTAAAACCCCAGGAAAAGTGGCTTCTTAAGTTGTGTTTTTATAATTAGTATATATCAAAGTACTTTGAGACCAAAAATTATGGATGTACGCGAAAGTATAAAAAAAGTGAAAAATCACGTTTTGGGGTTCAGCATGGGACCCCCTTTCTTATCTGAAAACCCCAGGAAAATCCCTTTCTTAAGTTGTGTTTTCTTAATCAGTACACTTAGGAGTATCATCAAACCAAAATTCATCGATGTACGCGGAAGTGTAAATAGAAGTGATTTTTGACACTTTTTGGGGTTCAGCGGCCCCTACACCCCAGGAATGCGCATCTTAAGAAATCGGTTTTTCAGAATGTTCCATTATTGGTACCAACTTTAGGGGGTCAAACCTTTTGTACGCAAAAATGTAAATAGAACATATGCGGGCTCCCTAACTACAACCACCTGTCCCAGCAGAGGGTTGTTTCATATTTTATTGATCATCCCATATTAACATATCAAACAAAACATATTTATAACACAATAATGTAGGATGAGCGAATAGGGATTGGGGCACAAGTTATAACAACTTAGGTGGAGCTCCTCTCCCCGGGAAAAAGATGGTGATGCACAGATGAAAAATTTAAGTACATAAATGTTTAGTGCATGTTGTTCTCAATTTAAGTTAATACACAACTGATAATGTTCACTAAATGTAGTGCATCTGTTCATCGCCAAATCGCAATGAGTTTATAATATATTTTTGGACAGCTGCGAACAATTGGTAATTTCCTTCATTGGAAAGTGAGACTGATCCACAAAGTAGATCAGCAACATGAACTTGATATAATCCTATTCGAATTATTTTTTCTTCGAGGTTGGCCCTTTCTGTTCGATAATAGGGACAAGTGAAAAAGTAATGATCAGCGTCCTCGTTTAGGTAGCCACAACTACATTCCGGGTTACTTATTAAGTGATTTTGACATTTGTCCCCATTCAAATCGCTGCATTTATTTCGAAGTCTACATAACAATATGTTAGCTTTTCTTTTGCCGCTAGAATAAAACATTGGTGGTTTAAGTGTCCCAAATTGTAGGTTTACAAGATTAGAGAAGGTAGTAATTGATGCGCTTTGTTGTGCTATTTTTTCTAGGCCATTCCATATCGAAATCATGGAAGGAAGGAAACTACTATTTGTATGCTGAGAGCCTGGTACAAAATGTCTAACAAAGTTTGGATTTCTGAACTCATATCTGTTGTCCGTTATGTCGCCAGTTGTTGGGGGGATTTTGTTTAGTATATAGGATGGTGCATGATTAGTCATGATTTGATAAGTGAGACGTAATTTATGCCAGTCTCTGCGTTGTTGGAGAGTATTCCAACCAAGTTCACGTTATAAGTTAGCGTTTGAGGCAGATCTAGTGACCCCACTGACAATTCGTGCTGCATCGTAATGTAGATCATCTAATTTACTGAGGCGGTATGCTGGTGCATTATTCCAGATGACATCACCGTAGACCATTCAAGGGAGAATGAAAACGTTATACATAATCTCAAGTGTGCGTCTATTCAAAAAATATTTCAACTTTCTTAGTTGTGATAGTCTTGATGCTACACTCTTACACATATTATTTATTTGGATATCCCAGTCCAGGTTTGATTGTAGAACAATTCCTAGATGCCTATGAGAAGAGACAATTTCTATGGCGGAGTCATCCAGTGACAAATCCATGACATTTGTACTGGAGGGTCTAAAAGAGAACACGATTGCCTTTGTTTTGTCAGGATTAAAATTTACAAGCCATTGTTTAGCCCAAGCAGAGATACGATCAAGATCGGCCGATAGATTAGAGCTGGTTTCTTCAATCGAAGGACTGGCATTCGTGAAACAAGTGTCATCAGCATACATACGCGTAAAAGAATGAATTGTATCTGACAAATCATTTATAAATACAAGAAATAAGAAAGGCCCCAATATATATCCTTGGGGACTCCTGCGTGGAGATACATATAGTCAGACGCGGCATCAGAAGCGACCACACACTGTTTTCTGTTTGATATATAGTCACTAATCCACAATAAAAGGTCTCCCTCAACTCCATATTCTTTAAGTTTGTGTATCAGACCAGTGTGCCAGACTCTTTCGAACGCTTTAGAAATATCACAGAATATAGAACAAGTCACAAGTTTGTTGTCGAGAGACTGGCACAGGAAATGATATAAGTCAATTAATTGAAAACTTGTTGAATGGCCAGGCACAAAAACAGACTGATGCTTATACAACAATTCATTGTTATCGAAATGAGACATTAAGTATTTCAAAATAATCTTCTCAATAATTTTAGATAAACATGGTAATAAGGATATAGGACGATAGTTTCCTGGATTTGAGCGGTCATCTTTTTTATGAATCGGGATAACATTTGCCTTTTTCCACTCAGCAGGAAAAGATTTCAAGGAAAGAGATTTGGTGAAAATTATTTTGAGTGGCACAACAACAGTATAGACAGTTTCTTTCAGCATTTTTGTAGTTATACCGTCATGACCGTTTGCTTTTCCAACCTTTAAGCTTTTTATAGCATGTATAATATCCACGTCTTCAAATTCAATTTCTGATATCTTATCAGAACAGTTATATATAAGGCTTGGTAGTTTACAGTGTGACGCATCGAGAGAGGTATTTTTTATAAACGTCTCATTTAAAATATTTGCTTTTCCATAATCATCAATTATAAGATTACCATTTGGTGATTTGATAGGTGGAATAACGCTATTTGGATTTTTGTTCAAAATATCTTTAACCGTTTGCCAGAAAAATTTCGGGTTACTAGACGATAGGAATAAGTCTGCCAATTTGCTTTCATATTCAAGTTTTGCGTGTTTTTTCATATTGTTAACTTTATTTCTCATTGATTTATATTTCGTCCAAGCGTTAATTTTATCAGTGCGGATAGCCGCGCGTCTAAGTTTGTCTCGCTTACGAATAGCGGTTCTTAATTCTGATGTAAACCAATGTTTATCGTTTCGTCTGATTATCACTTCTTTGTGTGGGATACAAGTTTTCATTATGTTAATGTAGATGTCTGTAAAAGTTTGCACTGTATGGTCAATATCCAAAGAAGGAGCCAATAATTTATGCCAATCAATTTCATTAATCATAGTATTAGCTCTAGGAAAGTCGGCTACGTTGTAATGCCAAATAAGTTTCCTTTGTTCTTGAGATGGAGCGTAGTCGAAATATACAGAGGCAATCACTGCATAGTGATCAGATATAGTACGCCCAAAATCGATTGTTTCGTGTTCGTATGACACAACCTGGTCGCTTACTATTATGGGGTTTAATAATGTAGCAGATGATGTACCAACGCGAGTCGCAGTTGAGATGAGGTTACGTAGACTTAGTTTGTCAATAAGATCATTTATATCTGAGTTTAAACCTAGTTGATCAGAGTTGAGATCGCCATCGCCTATCAAGATGAGGGGAGTGTTAATACTGAGTATCGTATCCAGTGTAGAGTGAAGTTTTTCCCAATAATTAGAATTGCAAAACTGTTGAGATCTATACGTGAGTGCAATTATATACTTTACTGATTTGGAACATATCTGAAAACATAGTATACTCTCGTCAAATTCTAGATATTCTAAGCGTTTATAAACGATATGATTAGCCACTTGGCGCAGATGCCTCCTCCATGACTGTCGCGATCTTTCCTTGTTGGCTGGTAGAAATTGGGAATTTGTATATGGTCCGAACTATATAAAGGGTCTAGATGAGTTTCTGTAAAACATATGATATCATATTCGTTTATGGATGTTAATATTTTGTCTAGTTTATTTCTTAAACTACGGATATTAAAATGGAATATTGAGAGAGTATGTCCGTTCATATTTACTGGTCCAGGCAAAGGATGAATATCTCCGCAAATCATCAGCAAAAGGGATGCGATCAGTACAAATTTCAAATTCGGAAATCTTAATCTGAGGAAACTAACTGTTTTTCCAGGTTTAGGTCTACATGCACAACTCTTAATTGCATCGAAGAGACCTATGGACTGTCTGTATCGTGCCAGGTCAACCCACATCCCAAGAGGGAGGAATTGAGACGGTCAGGTCCAGACAGCCCACCAGTCTGGTCAATGCATACTTAAATAAAAGTTCCCCAGATCCCAAACCAACCTTGGAATACAAAAAATATGAAACAAAACACAAATACACAAAAATCAACATAATTCGGAAGTCGTCTTCTTCCGATGGTATGGAAAAGAAAATTATTTGAAAAGAAAAAAAAATTGAAAAATGGTGCGCGTCTAGTGGCGTAGGGTAGTTGAAACTATAGTTTTAAAAATTGATTTAAATCCAAGTCGTATCGGGCACCAAGCCCCAGGAGTCTAATGCTTCCGGTACCCAGCCTGACATATGCGTTACATACATTTCATACATTATGTTACTGAAGTTATAGTAGATCACATAGTTGTGTCATAGAGTAAACGCAGTTACCAGTCAGAAATATCGATACTCAAGTTGGTTATACGTTTATACTCGTGTGCCAAAGTTCTATAGAGACGTGTATCACGCAGTATTCCCAATTCGACATTACAATAAACAACTCGAAATATTGCAAATAAGCCGATCCATAGTCGTAAGTCAGCGTTTATTAAAGGCACGTGAGGCCTAGTTGTCGAAAATATTCATATTTGTTCCAATCACCGTAAACAGAAAAAACATTAAAATGCATACAGTTTGGTTCATATATACCATGACCATCGCGTAAACAGCATGTTATCATAAAGATTTACTATATTTTACCTAAGCAAGAGCCTGATTGTGTTACAGAAGACAACACAATGCTGCTGGATAATCACACACAAATGGCATAAACGCTCTTTATTCGTTCCATATCAGGAATTCACCCACAAAGAACGCTCTTTATGTTTACCATCATTATATAAACAAACACCAGAAAAGTTACTTTTTATGCTTTTGTTTACATAACAATGGTCAAAAATATGACAATAACATACTGTTTATGCGATATTTCTTATTTGTATACGGACAAAGTATATCTACATTTTGTTGTTCTTTCTGTTTGTGGCGGTTTTTGACGGGTGGAAATATTTTCACAGGATACCCACCGCCAAGCCCAACCGTACCTTTAAAGGTATATTATACGATTCAATGGTTAGTTACTTCAATCACGTTTGTGATTGCCATTATGTATTCCAATTAATTAGGTATTGAATTTTTTTTTTTTGCGGCTTGTGGAGCGTTATATGGGTATCTATGTTTTAACTTCAATTTAAGGTATTGTAATATATAAAAGAAATCATGGAACAGAGCGCATCAAGATGCCGTACACGCTCTCTCAGAATCCAGCAGGGCTTTTGATGATCCATTTAGCGAAGCTTTGGGAGCACCAACCCCTATCGGAAGCTGAAAGTGCTATCTTTCATCTTGATATGCCTTATTATTATATATATCATTAATTCCTCCTTACTAGAAGATCATATAATATACAATATATCATTGAAACAAATTAAAGAAATATAAGCAAAATGAACAACCCATAACCCAAAACTGTTGTAGAACAAAAATACGGAAATGAAGACAAAAGCACCCCATCACATATATGCTAAACAGTCATCCTTAACCGCACAACGTGTACAGTCGTGCCATACCAACACAAAACCACATTCGAGCACAGTCACGCCAATTAGGTAAAAATAGAGACATTATCTTAAAGGGGTACTGTACGCCATTTTCATTAAATTTCCGGTGACAACAACGATCTAATATCGATAATATATAGAAACATAAGTAATTTGAGTCGAAGATGTATTCTGTAAACGCTCAGGTTAATAGGCTATCTTAAAATTTAATAATTTAAAAGTTAATAATTTGATATAAATTGAATTTATGACTGGAGCCATAAAATGGCGTCAATTAAATTACGAATTTGCGCAATCAAATAAAGTAAATGGGGGATACTGGCTTGTTAAACCGATCGCACACACGATCGCTTAAAATATTATGATGATACGGGGAGAACACTCAAGCCACGCACTGACTAGCGACGATACAATAACTTAAATGATTATATGGGACTAGTATGCCTATAATATAACTTTTATTTGATTCATTTGGTTGAAAACTGTACAAAAATTACTCGACAACGACAATTTGTATTTTTCCATTCCGGTAAATTTGTCATCCGTAACACTACTTCGTACTCAACAGACTTTCAAATAATGAAAAAAGTGTTACCTTATTCTCAGACTCGGAGACTATAGAAACCAACAACAACATTTGGCGTACAGGACCCCTTTAACATAAAACACTCATACACAAGCATACACACACGCACACGGAAAGAAGAAAAAAAAAAAAAAACTCAAACCCAACTCAAACAAACTTACACACCAACACCCTTCCATACAGAGACTTACAATAAAACACGCATAAATAGACACCTATATACATACTCCTGCAGGCTTGATAAGTGCAGTACGGCACATGTGTATTGTACTCGCCAAATTAGTTACATTTCGACAGATGGACGGACAAACCTAATTAAAACAAAAACAAACTAACACCAGAACACGTGTGAACCTATGTAACTCGACTAAAATATACATACACGCGATCAATCCACAATTAGTTTGTTAAACAAATGGTTCCAATTAATTAACTGACTAGTTGATAGTGATTTTATCCATGATAAAAAAACAATTTTGGTGGAGAGTCCATATAGGAATTCCACTCGTACCAAAGACATTTAGTGGCTTTAATGAAAAAGCGCAATAAGTGAATACTCCGTATAGGAATCAAGTCTAGAAGTTGATGTGGCATGTGGCCAAGAAACAAGGCAATTTGCTGATCTATGGGAAGATTGTCAATGTACTGATAAGCAACAACTGGAAACCTGTCAATGAATAAGTACCAAAATTTATTTCGTGATTCTGCGAGGGCAGGACAATCTATTAAAAAGTGTCGAGCGACATCAGTATACATAGTGTTACATGCACAACATTTGTTTGGATTGGTAGATGCATGAGTACACAACAACCACACAGCCAAACGAAAGTCCTCTTTGTCGTCGGGATATTTCCTACAAACATACCATAAGTATGACATATCTGGCCTAGCATGTACTAGTCGAAATCTCTGAAACGACAAATCGTTATAAACCCTTTCTAACCATTCTTGCTTCCAGAACAAGGATCCACGTTTAACTAAGAGCTTCCAATTAGATTTTGTAGGGAATGTGGCGGTTGACGCATACTCAAGCAGATATCGATCCAAACCAAACTGTTGTAGATTCTGCTTCAAATCCCTGAAAAATGTACATGTATTTATGTGGGGATAAGGTTCGTTATGAACGAACTGTGTCAACCTGGCAATATATTTTTTTCTTAGTGGTCTTCTCAAGCGAGAGGTTACATAATGAGCATAACAGAGACAGTTTACGGCGATATATGTAATGCACCAGTGGTGGAGTACCCAACAAACCAAGAACCATATCAGTTCGCGTTCTAACGTGAAGACCTTGAATGTGCTTCAGACATAAGCGATGTGCACGTTCAAGGCGTTCACATTCTGTCTCATTTAAGCCAAATAGCAGTTCGCTGCCATATAGACCTTTAGGTATAATCACCGAATTATAAATTTTTAGAGAGCTCATTGGTGTTATTCCACCCGCGTAAATACCAATGTTTGACAGAGCAAAATAAGTACTCCTCAGTTTAGAACATATTTTATCAACGAAAGATGCACTGAAATTGTGTTTACTGAGGGGAATACCCAAATGTGTAATACAATCGGTCTCTAAAATATTATGTGATCCGAGCTTCCATTGATTTGTGCGTTTCCGTGAATCACTGGTGGATTCGTTGAATACGATAACCTGCGTTTTTGACGGGTTGTATTTGTAACGCCATTTGGAACTGTATCTTACACACATATCAACTAACGATTGTAATCCTGAAGCAGTGAGTGAGAGTAGAACCATGTCATCAGCATGGGTAATGCAGCAGCAATTAATACCATTCATTGTATAGCCGTATGATGAATTTTCAAGTTCGTAAAGTAAACTATCTATGTATAGGGAGTAGAGCAGAGGTGACACAGTACCCCCTGCCTTGTTCCTTGTAGCATGGGAATCCAGCGTGATGTACAGTTTTGATGTCGAATACAACAAAGCATATCAGAAAGTAAGACTTTAAACAATCTCCAAGATTTGCCTTGTATATGTTTTTGAAACAGTTGGAAGAGTAAACCGTTTAACCATACGGTGTCAAAAGCTTTCCAGACGTCCAAGGAGCAAGCAAACAAACGACTATGCTTCTCGGACGGTAGGAAATACATTCTGTGACCAGGAAAGAAGAAGTCATGCAGCTGATATCACGCTGAAATCCATTTTGCAAGGGATGAGTTTTTATTAATGATGGCGTATGAAGCTCCAGTCTTGTGAGAAGTAATCTTTCATATAGTTTATATATAACAGGCAGTAGGGTTATGGCCCTGTAACTATCAACAGAGTCCTTCGGTTTAGGGCTACCCTTGTATAAAGAAAATATCAATCCACGCTTAGCTGCAGGTGGAATATATTCAAACCGCATAAAATAGTTGAAGAGGTGAGACAAGGCTGTAGCTAGGCTATCGCCGCCGTATATAATATGCTCATAGTTGATACCATCAAAACCAGAAGCCTTATTAAGATTAAGGCGGCGGTATAAGGATACTACCTCCATTCGAGTAACCGGAAAAGTAATGAGACTATCTAAAGGGCTTACAGAGCATGACTTTGCTTCGTTTGCGATAAATGTGTTTACGTTTTCATAATGCTGATTATCAAAAGATGGGTCTGTTAACGGAACAGAAAAGATATCGCTAAAATAGTCTGCCCATGCTTCTGCTATCTCTTGAGAATCTCGTACAATAGTTCCATTGTGTTTGAAATGTGAACAGGACATGGTCCCTAATGCATGTATCTTCTTTAGTTTCTTGGCTTCATCTAATGTTTTCAGTAAATTATAGCGGTGCTTTGTTAAGTCCTCACTAACCATGACACCTGTCTTTGTTTTTATATCTTTTCTTGATTTCAAGAACACAAGTCTGGGCTCATCGGTTACAAATCCTGCTATAACCCAGCAGAGGGTCACACAAACAAGTCAACAAATTGTATAGTGGATGCTTGTATAGGCTCCATTTCAGTATCCATGTAGGCATATCTACCCTGCATGGTTGAGTGATTTTTTTTGCATGGTATCACTCTTTATCTAGCGTTTCCTACGAAATTCTCTGATAAAATTAACGATAAAGAATTGGCGATAAAAATCATCTGCAACGTTACTGTGCGGTAGTTGCGATACAAGGCGCCCATGGTTCAAGATTATGAATGAACCGACGTGAGTGACGTCACATCAATCGCATGAATAATTGAAGCGACATTCCAACGTATATTCTTGCGAACTATAAACAAATACCAACATGCCTACCATAATGGGTATTATGGTATGACATATCACAAACTAGCTAATATGTATTTGTTGGGTATATAAAACATGCAGGTGTATTCTGGTGTAAGGGATTTTGTCCATGGAATTAAATTTCCGTCAAGAATATTCGAGTCAACTTGCAGATTAGGAGAATTTAGCAAAGCGAGCTACTAGTACATGTAATCGCGTGACACAGATACCTTTGCAGGCTGGGAGAATTTACTCAAGAAAGCTAAACGTCGGAACGTGGCACAAATCCAACATTTTTGGCATTTAAGAAACTCCTAAAATCTAATATGTGTTGTGGATTCTGGCGCACCAATGATAGATAAACTTGTTATATACACATTGTGTTTGTAACGATTCATGTATCGCGTCATTTTCATGGCCACATAGTGACTATAAGTGAGTGGTTCGGGGGGCTAGCCCGGGATTGTCGAAAGGGTCGAAGGGCGCCTCTCCTTAATCCCTCATTTTCATAGCTTTATTTAGATAATCAGAAAGAAAAAAAAAGCAGCATTTTTTTGTCTCAATTACTTCTTCTTTTTTCTCTCTTTTTTTTGGAGTTAGGCTTCTCCGCTGAAGATGGTGAAGAATCATGTTGTTGTTGACGTTGTTGTCGGATTAGTTGTATGATTTCTTCAGTTCTTTGTTCTTGTTCTTTTCTGTACTGTTCAGCACTTTGTTCTTGTTCTATTCTGTACTGTTCAGCACTTTGTTCTTGTTCTATTCTGTACTGTTCAGCTTGTTGTTGTGCTTGTTTTGCTTCTGCGATGGCCTCAGCAGATTCCCTCATAATTTGTTCATGTCTTGTTTCCCCATCTTCAGCAGGAGCAGGGGTGTTGATTCCTGCTCCTTTTCTGTGTTCGTGGTGGTGGTGGTGGTGGAGACCTATATGGTCACGAAAACTAACCTCGTCGCGATCCTTACAAACACAATGTGTATATAACACATATTTATCGGAGATTCGATGGATGGTTTTTACCCTGGTTTCAGGGGTAAAAAATATTTGATTCAATTCGAGGAGGAACCCACCCATCAAAGCTCAGAATGATCAGATATCGATTTTGGAAATTGTACGCGATCCAGTTCACATGGGACTTACCTCTCTTGTATTTATAAGAGATACCGGTACATGTAAGTCATTCTATTTTTAGAAATTGAGTTATTTTGCAGCGTATATATACATGTATATGTCAATAATATAGTAAGTGGGGTGGGTGGGGATATGTGTTTTCGGGTTTTTGACACAAATTTCCAACTGTGCACTCAATTAACACTGTTTGGTAGGCCTGTGGGCCCGAGCCAGCCTGGTCGATTGGAGTCGGACTGAGTAGGTCTGTGAGTGGGACGAGCTGGCCCGTTTCCAACCAGCCAACACAGCAAAATGTGGCAACAATATCTATGACCCCTGAATCTGAATAACTTCAACGCATGGCCTTTTAGTTTTATACATTTCAGCGTTTGTATCGAGGAGGTCAGTTGTACGAAGTAACCTAATTTCGTGTCAATGACAATGAATGATGAATCAAATGATGAATAGAATTAAATGGGTGCTTCAAGTTAAATAAACCTTCAACTAGATATTAGAGGACGAAAGTCTTGTATATCTTCTTAGATCTTCTAATAGGATTAAAATGAAACTCAGTAAAATTTGCTGTTGTTGTTGGCTTCATAATCATCTGTAGCTGATTAATGTCACTGGTGCTAAAATTTGCCTACGTCAACAGTTTGACATCGGCACGACCGCAGGACAACTGATTAAAGTACACAATATTTTGATTGACAGAAAGCTACCAGTTTTTGGCAAAATGTGTCATCCCGACAGGAAGTATCACCTTTATGCGCATGCCAATAGCACCTTTGCAGACTGGGGCCTATGCGTAAGCCATTCTATTTTTAGATACTGAGTTATTTGGCAACTTAGATATATGGCAGAACACCTCTACCTACTGGCCCTTCAAAGTTTGAACCCCAAATTGGAGCCTGTGCGGACAAAACCTAAGTCAGTCAAACCAGAGTCATGTACAGGTACAGAAGGGTCCATGTACTCACCAATATCAATAATATAATTATGCCCATAATCCAATGGAATAGGCCCATAGAAATGTCCTATGACTGGCACTTAAAAGTTTGAAATTGAACCCTAAATTGGAGCATGTGCGGGGAATAGGGGTGATAATATTTACAGAGAACAACCGAGAACAAGTCTAAAATTATTAATTAAGTCATAGTAATGTTAAATTATAGTGTATATATCAATATAAAGTGAATATTATACCATATTGACCTTTTAAATGACATATGTGTAGAGTTATTATGGGTATACCGAGAACTTGAAATATTGCAGTCGCCGTGTATGTTCTCGGTTGGCGGTGACACAAAGGCTTTGGTCGTGCCTATCCTAGTAGGTTTGATTTAACTAATTACTAGCTGCATGACTGGTCTGTTTGGTTATCAGAATTAAATTCATAGAGGTGTGTAAATAGTAGTTACTTTCATAAATCAGCAAGTGAATGTGGATAGAATATTTATTAATGATATGATGAGATACTAGTATATAGAACCATATTTGGCGTTCGAAAGAAAAATAAAAAATAACGGTCCATGAACCACATCATTAAATTATCGACGAACTGGAAAATTTTAGAACTGCCAGATCTAACATCAAACATTATTCTTGATGCAATGTTTCTGTATCTTGTATTTGTGTCCTCGGAGCCTTTGTGCAATGCGTTCAAATAATTTGAAAACTAGAGGATGTAGGCAATGTCTAGGCCATGTGACTATATAGGCCAACTAACTTTAAAGCTGACAGACCACGTCTGCCGGACCAAAACCCAGATAAAAGCTGATGGGAGTTTTATTTTTTTATATAAAATCTATTATGACAAATTAGCAAGCTTATTTAATAACGTGTTAGTGTAAACACATTTTATTTCCAAATCCAACATAATATACATATGATACAAGATTAATATGCAAAATAGAAGAGATAATGTATGGAAATGAGGATCAGACAACAAGCCCCACATAACCAGAAGGGAGACATTTTTACATGGTTATCTGTCAGGTCAGAACTCAGGTGATTTCCGCGAGGTATAACGATTACAATTAGTTAAGAATATATGTTGGTTAAATACATAGAAGTAAACATTTTAATGAAAATATCGATGTCTACTGTATATGTCTATAATGTTTAATGCATAATTGGCATTTTTAAATTAAAACTTGTTCTCGGTAAATTGTACCGCAAATATATGGTGCACTTCTGATATCTCTTATCTGATCGTGTATAAATACAGTATCGAAACGTATTATTTGTTTGTAAAGATGTATTATGAATTATTATCAGTGTTTTAAGTAGAGTTCACTACTGAATATATATACTGTTAGATTCCCTTGTCTGACATAAACACGATGGCAAGCACACAAGTGAACGTAAATTATATTCCAAATACTAGAGGTGGAAAGTATCTGGTATATGATGACTACAAATTCTCCGTTAAATCAAGGAGAAATGATCGAATTCATTGGCGATGTTGTAAGAAAGACTGCCGTGCAACCACCAACACTGAGAACGATATGGTGATATCCAACAGCGGCAACCATAACCACGAACCTGATTTCAACCAAGTAGCAGCAGATTCCTGGATTGCAGACCTCAAAAAGCTTGTTAAGACAAGTAACAAGCCAGTAACAACGCTATACCAGGAAGAGATAGTAAGTATGTACTGAGTAAATTTAATTTCGCATTCTCATTAATCTGGTAACGCTCTTTATATTAGTATTCAGAAAGAAAACTAAGCAAGTAATAACTGAAGTAAAACTGGTGTAATGTTATATTATATATATTATAATTATTATTAAAGAATAGAGAATACTAAGCAAGTAATAACTCTATTAATGTTTATAATTTAACCATGCTATTTTTTCTCTCCAAGATGGTTGATGATGCCTGGTTCGAAGCGCTGGACGATCACCCTGCGACAAGCAACACAGGTCCAAGAACGACAAATCATATGGAAGGATGGCACCGAAAACTGCAGTTGGTGTTATCTTGCTCACACCCGAACATCTTCAGGTTGATAGATTTCCCGAAGAAAGAGCAAGCTTACCAGGAAGCAACCGTCATCCAATTGAGAGCGGTGGAAGGATTGGCCCACGCAAGATGCGATATCGCAAAGTTGACAATTCCATCAGACATTTCAAGAGAGTTTTCGGCGCAGGCAAAATAGATATTCTCGAATACATGGATTCAGTATCAAACAGTATCAAACATTAATGTGCTATAATTCATGTTATGTTATATTGATAGTATTTGTTATATATATATCTTGAGTATTTAATAAATTTGTTGAAATATATCACATGTGCATTTCTTCGTTAATAATGCAACTTCCGGTGTCCGTTCAGTGGCGGGGTTAATATGTGTGGATAGGGCGAATATCGGCCTTTCGTTAGACACCAAAATGAGCCCTCTACGCGCTGTATTCCTCGAGTTTTGAATTTTCCAAAAAACCCCAATTATCCTCATCGTCCGGCCGCTCATCGCCGTCGAAATTAGCCATCGCCACCAATTCCCAGTAACAATTATGATAAAAACTATAGTCGGCAGCTCTGTGATGTTGAGGATTATCACACCTGCCCCAACACCTACCCGAAACAATAGCCGCCGGGTGAACAGGACGACCCGGAACTGACAATTGCTATTTCTCCAACATTTTGGTATGTTTTTATTTTGCTTTTAGTCCGTAATCTTGGCATGAATTAATTGATCAAATACCGTCTGTTTTGCGTAATTATACCAGCTTCTGTGAGCTGTCTCATCAAATGTTCGATCCAATTTCACTTGCTGATTTAAGAAGAAACACATCTAAAGACTTTGTACACATAACGTAATGAATTTTGATCACCAATAAGACCCATCATGTACCCGGTAGTTATTTTTTTGGTAACACCTAGGCACGACTCATGCGTTTGTGTTACCGCCGACCGAGAACAAGGCGGTTGCGATGTTTCAAGTTCTTGGTATATCGGTACCCATAATAACTACATATATACCCTGCTGGACAAAACAAGTGTCCATTCCCTCACCAAAAACGGCTAACATAAAACTAAGTTAGATCTAACCTGAAATTCTTATAAGACAGTCACCGACTATCTAATGTCGAAATTTAACTGTCAAAAGTGAGATGGGCGGAGCTATAAAACTAACATATTTCACGTGTGCTCAGCTTAGAAGACTGCACAGTAGTTCTACCTTAGAAAATCCCCATTAAAAGAACTATAAAATTTCACGTATGCTTTATGCTTCATTTCAACCAAATGTATACATAATTTTAACAAAATAAAGAAATTACCAAAAAAAATATAAAACCAAAAAAAATCTATTGAATGTAATCATGTAATCATATATATCTCTGTACAAACCATTCACATCGTCAACAATTAAAGTCTATCTTGTACATAATTGTTTATTAGGGGTTTTGGGAGTGAGCCCAGGGAAGATTTGAAAGGGGCGGAACCCCTCTCCTACAACCCACTTGTGAAGTGATATTGGGGCTATGGAAAGTTATGACAATTCGACATAGCATGAGATGAATAAAAAAAAAAAAAGATGGTCTAGACATATTAAGATTTTTTCTTCTTTGGTTTCTTTTTCTTTCTTTGCTGAGTTTCTGCTTGTTGTTCTTCTTGTTGTCGTCGTTGTAGAATCTCAGCTATTATTTGTTGTTGTTCTTGGTGCCGGCGGTCAGAATCCCGCTTTGTTTCTCGCAAGTATATTTCTAGTTTTTCTTGTTCTTCCATATACTCTTCATGAGGTCGGGGGTGGCTGCACTGGTGTTGTTGGTGCTGTTGTTGGTGCTGGTGGAGCTGGGGGACACCGGGATGTTTTGGTAATCCGGTGTCCGAGGTGTAAAGCTGTCCAGTTCCACGTCGAAGCTGGCGGCAGGAACATCTGGGGTGGTATCCACTTCCCTGTCTCCGCAAGCCTCGACGACGACAGCAGGGACCTCCGGCAGATCCACGGAATCCCTGCTAGTTGGTGCTATGTCGTCAGTCTGCATGCAGGTCGAGTCGTCTGGGCGTCTCTCAGACAACTTCGACCCGCCGGCTATGACTTTGGACGGCTGAGCCACACGGGAAGGGGCGACTGGCCGATCAACAGTCACCCCCTTCTGCTTCTTCCATTTCGCCCGTCTGGCAGCGTCCCTTCTTTTCTGTGAGGGCGTCTTTCTTTTGGGAGGCCCCTTCTTCATTGTACAGCGGGTCTTGGCGTTCCTGTTCTCGGCAGAAGACTTCTGGGTGCCAGCTTCTTCTGTCCGAAATTCTATACAGAGAACCAGAGAGACCAACTAACAGCGTCGACTAACCGGCTTTTCTGAATAGCAGCCAACGCGGCCTCAGGGATTAGCTCCATAATCCGTCCTGAGCCTAATCCAAAACCATCTCAGTCTGGCGTCTCCACGAGGGCAGTTACAACCGGGGTCGCGACCGCACAACTCACTCGTGTAGACGCTCTAGCAAACGAGGAACTAATTAAGCCAAATGAAATCTGACTTGTTCGCTCCACCCGCAGCTAGAGTCTTGTACATAATCTTCAGATTTACTTCACTTATCGGAACCCAAATAACTCTGCACATAAATTGTCAGAGTCTTCACCTACGCCCGTGCCATGGAATGTAGTGCGGCCCATCCAGAAACAACGAAATAAACAAAACATACTGTCTCTGCGCATTTGGCTATAGCAGAATAGCGGTATGATGGCGCATTGAATCACATTGAATCACACGCTCTGCCTTGCGGTTGGTTGTTTTTTTAAACAACTAACAAACTAACACTATTTTAAAATTAGAACACGGGCCCCGCTCCTTTTTCAGCGCACCAGATGACACGCTCAGCTCAACCAAGCTCAACCATACATTAAAGGGACCCACCGGGTCACCCCTCACACCCCATATTAAAGCTCGTGGGCTCTTCCCCAAATAATCCATCCATTCAATTAAATCAAACAGATAACATTAATCCAATTGTTTCCGCTTTTGCCGTGTTCAGACATGACTATTTTCTGTGTGCCTATCTCCAACAACAACAACCGTGGGGTGAAGGGGAAGATCACTCGATCTTTTCGACCATCCCGGGCGCTTCGCGCCCATCTACTCACTTTATTATAAATGCTTCATTTCATTCCTGAACTTTCTTCGGGAGGCCAGGAACGGCCCATCAAGAACACATTGTAATTATCAATTTGTACATACATCATTTTACCAAAATAAAATAACCAAAAAAATCATATAAACCAAAAAAATATGTTCACTGTACAATACTTATATATATATAGATGTATATCATGTCCTGTTCATTATCGTTCAAAATTACTTCAGCGAATACAAATCTGAATTAACACTGTATATGATTGTTAAAAATATGATTTCACCTACGCCCGTGCACGACATGGGGAAGAAGGGTGGGATAGAAAAATGCATCAACACCTCTGGGTAACTCGCCAAACTCCAATCTCCTCACCTCTCTCTCTCTCTATATATATCACATCGATCATCTCGGGTGTTCGCGCCCTTCTTCTCTTCTGATCAACATCACATGCCATTCAATACAACAGTGTTCAAACATGCTATTGGAATTAAAATCTCTTTCAGTGCAATACAATAGTCATACATATATATAGAGAGTATATCATGTCTTGTTCATTGTCATTCAGATTTATTTCAGTGAATAAATAAAAATCTTAATTAACACTATATGAAATTGTCAAAATACGCTTTCACGTACGCCCGTACAATATGGGGGAGGCAAATACAACAACATACGACAACTACGCAAAACTCTAAGTGCAATTGCCGGGCCCTATCTACATGCAATTCTCCCTATGTCTCGCTCTCGCTCTGCGCGTACCGCATCCGTCTGGTCCCTGGTCTTCCTGCTTGCGTTTGCTTGAGCTTATACATATGCATACTTTTAAACAACTAACAAAACTAACAAACTTTAACATTACAACACGGGCCCCGTTCTTCATTCCAGCGCACCATATGACTCGCTCAGCAACAACAAAATCATTAAAGGGACAACTCGGGACTCCACCATCATACCCCATATTAAAGCTCGTGGGCCCTCCCTCACACAACATTCAATTCAATTCAACTCAACCTTTGCCGGGTTCAGACATGACAATTTTCTGTGTACAATATCTCCAACAACAACAAACCGTGGGGTGAAGGAGAAGATCACTCGGTCTTTTCGACCATCCAGGGCGCTTCGCGCCCGTCTACTCTCTTCTCCTGGACTCTCAGTGAAGACGGTCGCATAAAATCTTCTCTCCAGTCAACAGCAATCTACATATCTAACGCCTACAGTTCTTTTCTACACCGGTATCGTATCTCTTTGTTCTCATTTCGCACCTCTGCGCCCGCACCTGGCATTTTTCACACCTCGCTCGAGTTCCATTGTAACGTTGCAACGCCTTACACCGCAATTAACATAGGGTCTATTGTTTAGTGAGCTGACACCGCAAGCTCCCACTTCAATTTTTTACAACTTTGTCACCGAATTTGACCAATACAGTTGTAAGCAAAATGGATCCAATCCATGAACATCCCATATTTATCGCGTTAAAGGACCAATTTGATCAACTACTACAAAAAATGGACCGAAACGAGAAAGCGCACGCGTACGAAATGGCCGAGATGCGAAAATCGCACAAGGAAGCAATGGCAAATCAATTGGAAGTACTCACAAATCTCTTCGGCGGAAAGGAAGATAAAGAAGAAAAGGAGAAGAAAGAAAAGAAAAAGATAAAGGTAAGCAAAAACAAAAACGCACCAGCACCAAACCCAGCACTTTCCCGAATTTTCAACCTTCGACGAGTGATATAGCCTTCAACCCATCCACCCCAAACTACAATTCTGCAAAGAAAAATAAATCCCCTTTGCTATCGCCTACAAGTAGGACTTCATCTCCCAAAGACAATATGAGCATGGATTATTCAAAACAACTACCCTCTGATTCCATGGTTATCATTGAAGGGGAAGATGCCAACCCCAGCCCATGGAATATTAAGAACAAACGAACAAAGAGGAAACTAGACAATGATTTCGAAAGCAGTAACAAAAACCCACGATTCAACAATAGCCAGCCCAGTCAAAGTCAGAGTCAAAGATTATCCCTCACAACAGGTCAACCAATTCAAAAACTAACCCTTTTCGCAGAAAATGCTACATCCGACATGAAAAATAGCCCATTTTTTCTTTAAAAAATCGTGAAAGATCAAAACTTTGAAATTCAATTGACAAAAAGTGGAAACCTATTAATATATCCAAGCGACATGAAGACAAAATTATATTTCATGAATCAGGCTTCCAGGGACCACCCCATCCTTTCTAAAGTTACATTCCGCCCAACAAGAGGAAAAAGGGAATCGCCTACTAACCGACATGTGGTAATATGCGGGGTCAACCCAGAAATCCCAATTGAGGAAATTCAATGGGCCATAGGACCCCAGTACGAAGCAAAAAGAATGCACTCTGCCAAACATGATGACGCCCCAACACGTAAAATTAAAGTAACATGCCCGGATGAACCCAGCAAAGAAAGAATGCTAAAGGGGGTCCAACTCGGCGCCTATAAAAACTGGTTTAAAGTAGTAGAGTACCAACCCCCAGCTCACATCACTCAATGCCTGAGGTGCTTCGGCTATCGACACAAAGTAGCCGGGTGCACAGCAGACAAGGAGTTATGCAAGAAATGCGCAGAACAGCATAACTATAAAACCTGCGAGTCGACAATAAGGAAATGCATCAACTGCGGAGGAGACCATCCGGCCTCCTTCAAAGGATGCACAGCATACAAGGCAGAAGCAGAGATTAAGGAAAAAAGAAAGTTGACATACGCCGCCGTGGCAAAGAAACCCATTGAACCAAGTGAAGCCATTAGATTCGCCGCAACAATAGTTGAATGCCTACGAGAATTCAAAACAAGTAATGATGATAATGCAATCCTACATAATGTCACCCAAAAAGTTAGCCAACATTTCAAAACAAACATCTTCAGTTCATGTGTAAACCCGTGAAATAAACAAAATCAATTAGAACTAATGACTAAATATTCTTCTCTAAACCATATCTATATTCAACAATCTTTACATTCAATATTGAAGATTTAAAAATAACCCATATCAACATTAATGGCCTCAGAGGTCACAAACAAGAAATAATAGAATATATCGAAGATTACAAACCACATATAATAGCACTTAACGAAACAAAATTAGACCATAAATCAAAAATCCGTTTCCCAGGATTTAACTTAATACGAAAAGACCGAAATTGCCACGGCGGAGGTGTTGCCTTCCTTATCCTACACGGCCTAAAATACAAACTTGTAGAAAATATCGCACCTATTGATAATGATGGAAATGTTATTAATGATGAAGTTATTGCTATAGATATCACTATTGACAACAAAAAAGTCACCATTATCTCCCTGTACTACCCTCCACAAATTACCTCTTCACCCAACCTAGAAACACTTAAATTCTTTAAAACAAGAAACAAACAATGTATATTTTTAGGCGACTTCAACGCCAAACATCAAATTTTTAATAGCAAAGCAACAAACAAACATGGAGACATCCTATTTGATATTAAAGAAGAATTAGAGCTTATTCACTTAAACGATGCTGGTGAGCCAACCCATTGTTCAACTCTAACAAGGGTATGGGATGTAATAGATCACGCGTTCGCTACGGAGGAAGCTGCCAAACTCAACATCGAAACTACCATAGGTGCTGATGTTGGAAGCGATCACCTCCCGCTCGAACTAAAAATAACAAAATTCAAAAGCAGCAAAGCAAAAGTCAAACTAAGAAGAAACATAGGCAAAGCCGACTGGCAAATATTCAAGCAGGAAATCATTTAAAACCTGTCAAACTCTGACTTAAATTCACCCAGAACCCTAGAATTAGCTGCAATAAATATATCGGAAACACTTAATAATGCACTTAACTTAGCATGCCCCAAAAAAGAGGTAAAATCTCATACGTGGAGGGTGTCCAGAGAAACACCCAATCTTATAAGGTTCAAAGGGAAAATACGGAGACTCTCAGCGAAGAACCCCCATACAATGAATATAAAACACTGTATAATAACCTCAATAGACAAGTTAAACAACAAAATCAAAGAAGAAAAAAATGAATCCTGGAAAAAAATAACAACCAGTCTTAATGACCAAAACATGGATAGAAAATTCTGGCAAATATTCAAAACGCTTACGAGTCAAGGGAACAATGCAACATCTGATAATTCTAAATCACTAACTGACCAAAATGGAAAAAAATCTGATAATGATCAAGAAAAAGCCCAAATCTTCGCAGAGAGTCTACGCAAAATCCACACCACCCATGAAGGCGATATTTTTAACAAACGTTTTAAACGTTTCGTCAACGATTATATCGATGACAACTCAGAAATCTTCGCACCACTGCTAAAAGATAAAGTCGAACCAGGAGACGACGATCTCCTAATGACCGAAATCGATTTGGAAGAAGTGAGAAGGAATCTGAACCGGGGAAAACCTAACAAAGCACCCGGTGACGATGATATCACGTACGGCGTAATTAGACAGGCGCCGAACGAGCTATTTATTCGTCTTACTAACATATATAACAAATGCCTGAGACTGGGTTACTTCCCCAAAACATGGAAAACTGCAATCGGGACAATGATTCCTAAACCCGGCAAGGACCATACTATCCCAACCAACTATAGGCCCATCAGCTTATTAAAATGCACAGGCAAAGTTTTTGAAAGGATTATTAGCACACGTATAAAGACTCATTTAGAGAGCATTAATTTTTTCAACAAACATCAACGGGCTTATAGGAGCGGGAAAGAGGGCATAGAACATGTATATCGATTAACGGAAGATATTAGAACGGCAATAAGCAGACGCTGGGAAACTGGGGCCGTATTCCTCGACGTTGAAAAAGCTTTTGATTCTGTATGGCACAATGGGCTCAGATACAAACTCAGAACACGCACAGAACTACCACAAAAAAATAGTTAGACTTCTATCATCGTTCTTAACACACAGAAATATAGCGGTTAAAATAAATGATGAAATTTCCGAAACAGTCAACCTTAAAGCCGGTACCCCCCCAGGGGTCAGTCTTAAGTCCTCTCCTTTTTTTAATGTACGTAAACGATATACCTTTAGAGTCTACACAAAATGTACAAGCTTCACAATTTGCAGACGACATGGGCATATGGACACTAGCAAAAGGAAATAAATTAATTGAACTTAGACTGCAAAAACAACTCACAGAAATGGAAAAATGGTGTTCCAAATGGAGAATAAAACTAAATGCAAATAAAACACAGTTGGTAGTATTTGGGAACCTAACTCATAGATCAGAGCCAAAACTCATGCTATTTAACGAACCAATAGAACAAAATAAAGAAGCAACTCTATTAGGATTCACTCTAGATGAGAACTTCAGACTTAACAAGCATATTAAGAATATTTCAACTAAAGCTTTACAAAGAACCGCACTCCTAACGAGACTTCGGGGCACGGGGTGGGGGGTAAAACCAAGCACCCTAATCAAATTATATAAACAATTCATTCGCACAGTCATGGAATACGGGGCAATAGTTACTTCAAAATGCAGTCAAACAAACATATGCAGAATGCAGCGGGCCCAAAATGAAGCACTTAGAAGAGCCCTTTTCGAAATAAGGTCAACACCTATTTATGCCCTTCATTTGACTGCAGACGTCCCATACATAAAACAAAGGCTTCAAGAACTGGCCGACCGAACTTTAACCCGTATCAGTAACTCCAGTCTCATAACCGAACTAAATCTAAGAAAGTTACTTCTCAACAAGGACTAACCACCTAACACCTATTATTACTGAACTTGTATTTATTGAATATATGCATATTATTACATTGACTAACACCAAAATCAAAACATAGGTTAGCGGGCGCAAGCCCTAGATGACTCCTTGGGCGCTGATGAATGTCCTCGGGCGGTGTAGATACGCTTGTCGTGGCCGTAGTATAAGTTATCGAATAATTATCTCCTACAAACCTAACTAACACTCATTGTATACCGGCATTCGCCAAAACAAAAAAAAACAAAAACAAAATGGACTAACACCAAAATCAAAACATAGGATATCGGGCTCACGCCCTAGATGGCTCCTTGGGCGCTGATGAATGTCCTTGGGCGGCAATATACGCTTGTCGTGCCGTAGTATAAGCCGTCGAACAATTATCTCCTCCAAAATCAACTAACACTACTAAATTGACAACACTTCCTTTACATAAATTGTGTATATATATTCAATATTTTTACAAAATATATTAAAAACAACCCAAATAAATCACAAAAACCAAAAAAAATATTCACTGTATATATATATATACATCCACATATACCATTGTCTACCATCGTACATATTTTTTCAACCAATAAACTACAACAAGAACATGAAGATGATTTCACTTACGCCCGCGCCCTGGGAACCCATTCAAACTGGGGGAAGACGCAATCATTTCTATAACAGGCACTGCCCGCCACCAATATAATTACAAATTCACTTTCAGAAGCTAGCGCTCATGTCATACACATTCCACTCACCTAACAACACCAACCAAGCGGGATCCGGCTTGAAAACCGACCCAGCACTAGCTTGGGGTGGGGTGCAGGAACTACAGACCCATAAGTGGCCATAGCTCTCAACGAGTTAGGAACGACATATACCAAAATATGATCGTCCCGCTTGCCGCTTCTTCATTGTACAGCGGGTCTTGGCGTTCCTGTTCTCGGCAGAAGACTTCTGGGTGCCAGCTTCTTCTGTCCGAAATTCTATACAGAGAACCAGAGAGCCCCTGTTAGCTTGGAGAGACCAACTAACAGCGTCGACTAACCGGCTTTTCTGAATAGCAGCCAACGCGGCCTCAGGGATTAGCTCCATAATCCGTCCTGAGCCTAATCCAAAACCATCTCAGTCTGGCGTCTCCACGAGGGCAGTTACAACCGGGGTCGCGACCGCACAACTCACTCGTGTAGACGCTCTAGCAAACGAGGAACTAATTAAGCCAAATGAAATCTGACTTGTTCGCTCCACCCGCAGCTAGAGTCTTGTACATAATCTTCAGATTTACTTCACTTATCGGAACCCAAATAACTCTGCACATAAATTGTCAGAGTCTTCACCTACGCCCGTGCCATGGAATGTAGTGCGGCCCACCCAGAAACAACGAAATAAACAAAACATACTGCCTCTGCGCATTTGGCTATAGCAGAATAGCGGTATGATGGCGCATTGAATCACATTGAATCACACGCTCTGCCTTGCGGTTGGTTGTTTTTTTAAACAACTAACAAACTAACACTATTTTAAAATTAGAACACGGGCCCCGCTCCTTTTTCAGCGCACCAGATGACACGCTCAGCTCAACCAAGCTCAACCATACATTAAAGGGACCCACCGGGTCACCCCTCACACCCCATATTAAAGCTCGTGGGCTCTTCCCCAAATAATCCATCCATTCAATTAAATCAAACAGATAACATTAATCCAATTGTGTCCGCTTTTGCCGTGTTCAGACATGACTATTTTCTGTGTGCCTATCTCCAACAACAACAACCGTGGGGTGAAGGGGAAGATCACTCGATCTTTTCGACCATCCCGGGCGCTTCGCGCCCATCTACTCACTTTATTATAAATGCTTCATTTCATTCCTGAACTTTCTTCGGGAGGCCAGGAACGGCCCATCAAGAACACATTGTAATTATCAATTTGTACATACATCATTTTACCAAAATAAAATAACCAAAAAAATCATATAAACCAAAAAAATATGTTCACTGTACAATACTTATATATATATAGATGTATATCATGTCCTGTTCATTATCGTTCAAAATTACTTCAGCGAATACAAATCTGAATTAACACTATATATGATTGTTAAAAATATGATTTCACCTACGCCCGTGCACGACATGGGGAAGAAGGGTGGGATAGAAAAATGCATCAACACCTCTGGGTAACTCGCCAAACTCCAATCTCCTCACCTCTCTCTCTCTCTATATATATCACATCGATCATCTCGGGTGTTCGCGCCCTTCTTCTCTTCTGATCAACATCACATGCCATTCAATACAACAGTGTTCAAACATGCTATTGGAATTAAAATCTCTTTCAGTGCAATACAATAGTCATACATATATATAGAGGGTATATCATGTCTTGTTCATTGTCATTCAGATTTATTTCAGTGAATAAATAAAAATCTTAATTAACACTATATGAAATTGTCAAAATACGCTTTCACGTACGCCCGTACAATATGGGGGAGGCAAATACAACAACATACGACAACTACGCAAAACTCTAAGTGCAATTGCCGGGCCCTATCTACATGCAATTCTCCCTATGTCTCGCTCTCGCTCTGCGCGTACCGCATCCGTCTGGTCCCTGATCTTCCTGCTTGCGTTTGCTTGAGCTTATACATATGCATACTTTTAAACAACTAACAAAACTAACAAACTTTAACATTACAACACGGGCCCCGTTCTTCATTCCAGCGCACCATATGACTCGCTCAGCAACAACAAAATCATTAAAGGGACAACTCGGGACTCCACCATCATACCCCATATTAAAGCTCGTGGGCCCTCCCTCACACAACATTCAATTCAATTCAACTCAACCTTTGCCGGGTTCAGACATGACAATTTTCTGTGTACAATATCTCCAACAACAACAAACCGTGGGGTGAAGGAGAAGGTCACTCGGTCTTTTCGACCATCCAGGGCGCTTCGCGCCCGTCTACTCTCTTCTCCTGGACTCTCAGTGAAGACGGTCGCATAAAATCTTCTCTCCAGTCAACAGCAATCTACATATCTAACGCCTACAGTTCTTTTCTACACCGGTATCGTATCTCTTTGTTCTCATTTCGCACCTCTGCGCCCGCACCTGGCATTTTTCACACCTCGCTCGAGTTCCATTGTAACGTTGCAACGCCTTACACCGCAATTAACATAGGGTCTATTGTTTAGTGAGCTGACACCGCAAGCTCCCACTTCAATTTTTTACAACTTTGTCACCGAATTTGACCAATACAGTTGTAAGCAAAATGGATCCAATCCATGAACATCCCATATTTATCGCGTTAAAGGACCAATTTGATCAACTACTACAAAAAATGGACCGAAACGAGAAAGCGCACGCGTACGAAATGGCCGAGATGCGAAAATCGCACAAGGAAGCAATGGCAAATCAATTGGAAGTACTCACAAATCTCTTCGGCGGAAAGGAAGATAAAGAAGAAAAGGAGAAGAAAGAAAAGAAAAAGATAAAGGTAAGCAAAAACAAAAACGCACCAGCACCAAACCCAGCACTTTCCCGAATTTTCAACCTTCGACGAGTGATATAGCCTTCAACCCATCCACCCCAAACTACAATTCTGCAAAGAAAAATAAATCCCCTTTGCTATCGCCTACAAGTAGGACTTCATCTCCCAAAGACAATATGAGCATGGATTATTCAAAACAACTACCCTCTGATTCCATGGTTATCATTGAAGGGGAAGATGCCAACCCCAGCCCATGGAATATTAAGAACAAACGAACAAAGAGGAAACTAGACAATGATTTCGAAAGCAGTAACAAAAACCCACGATTCAACAATAGCCAGCCCAGTCAAAGTCAGAGTCAAAGATTATCCCTCACAACAGGTCAACCAATTCAAAAACTAACCCTTTTCGCAGAAAATGCTACATCCGACATGAAAAATAGCCCATTTTTTCTTTAAAAAATCGTGAAAGATCAAAACTTTGAAATTCAATTGACAAAAAGTGGAAACCTATTAATATATCCAAGCGACATGAAGACAAAATTATATTTCATGAATCAGGCTTCCAGGGACCACCCCATCCTTTCTAAAGTTACATTCCGCCCAACAAGAGGAAAAAGGGAATCGCCTACTAACCGACATGTGGTAATATGCGGGGTCAACCCAGAAATCCCAATTGAGGAAATTCAATGGGCCATAGGACCCCAGTACGAAGCAAAAAGAATGCACTCTGCCAAACATGATGACGCCCCAACACGTAAAATTAAAGTAACATGCCCGGATGAACCCAGCAAAGAAAGAATGCTAAAGGGGGTCCAACTCGGCGCCTATAAAAACTGGTTTAAAGTAGTAGAGTACCAACCCCCAGCTCACATCACTCAATGCCTGAGGTGCTTCGGCTATCGACACAAAGTAGCCGGGTGCACAGCAGACAAGGAGTTATGCAAGAAATGCGCAGAACAGCATAACTATAAAACCTGCGAGTCGACAATAAGGAAATGCATCAACTGCGGAGGAGACCATCCGGCCTCCTTCAAAGGATGCACAGCATACAAGGCAGAAGCAGAGATTAAGGAAAAAAGAAAGTTGACATACGCCGCCGTGGCAAAGAAACCCATTGAACCAAGTGAAGCCATTAGATTCGCCGCAACAATAGTTGAATGCCTACGAGAATTCAAAACAAGTAATGATGCTAATGCAATCCTACATAATGTCACCCAAAAAGTTAGCCAACATTTCAAAACAAACATCTTCAGTTCATGTGTAAGAGATTACACCCGTGAAATAAACAAAATCAATTAGAACTAATGACTAAATATTCTTCTCTAAACCATATCTATATTCAACAATCTTTACATTCAATATTGAAGATTTAAAAATAACCCATATCAACATTAATGGCCTCAGAGGTCACAAACAAGAAATAATAGAATATATCGAAGATTACAAACCACATATAATAGCACTTAACGAAACAAAATTAGACCATAAATCAAAAATCCGTTTCCCAGGATTTAACTTAATACGAAAAGACCGAAATTGCCACGGCGGAGGTGTTGCCTTCCTTATCCTACACGGCCTAAAATACAAACTTGTAGAAAATATCGCACCTATTGATAATGATGGAAATGTTATTAATGATGAAGTTATTGCTATAGATATCACTATTGACAACAAAAAAGTCACCATTATCTCCCTGTACTACCCTCCACAACTATTACCTCTTCACCCAACCTAGAAACACTTAAATTCTTTAAAACAAGAAACAAACAATGTATATTTTTAGGCGACTTCAACGCCAAACATCAAATTTTTAATAGCAAAGCAACAAACAAACATGGAGACATCCTATTTGATATTAAAGAAGAATTAGAGCTTATTCACTTAAACGATGCTGGTGAGCCAACCCATTGTTCAACTCTAACAAGGGTATGGGATGTAATAGATCACGCGTTCGCTACGGAGGAAGCTGCCAAACTCAACATCGAAACTACCATAGGTGCTGATGTTGGAAGCGATCACCTCCCGCTCGAACTAAAAATAACAAAATTCAAAAGCAGCAAAGCAAAAGTCAAACTAAGAAGAAACATAGGCAAAGCCGACTGGCAAATATTCAAGCAGGAAATCATTTAAAACCTGTCAAACTCTGACTTAAATTCACCCAGAACCCTAGAATTAGCTGCAATAAATATATCGGAAACACTTAATAATGCACTTAACTTAGCATGCCCCAAAAAAGAGGTAAAATCTCATACGTGGAGGGTGTCCAGAGAAACACCCAATCTTATAAGGTTCAAAAGGAAAATACGGAGACTCTCAGCGAAGAACTCCCATGACAATGAATATAAAACACTGTATAATAACCTCAATAGACAAGTTAAACAACAAAATCAAAGAAGAAAAAAATGAATCCTGGAAAAAAATAACAACCAGTCTTAATGACCAAAACATGGATAGAAAATTCTGGCAAATATTCAAAACGCTTACGAGTCAAGGGAATAATGCAACATCAGATAACTCTAAATCACTAACTGACCAAAATGGAAAAAAATCTGATAATGATCTAGAAAAAGCCCAAATCTTCGCAGAGAGTCCACGCAAAATCCACACCACCCATGAAGGCGATATTTTTAACAAACGTTTTAAACGTTTCGTCAACGATTATATCGATGACAACTCAGAAATCTTCGCACCACTGCTAAAAGATAAAGTCGAACCAGGAGACGACGATCTCCTAATGACCGAAATCGATTTGGAAGAAGTGAGAAGGAATCTGAACCGGGGAAAACCTAACAAAGCACCCGGTGACGATGATATCACGTACGGCGTAATTAGACAGGCGCCGAACGAGCTATTTATTCGTCTTACTAACATATATAACAAATGCCTGAGACTGGGTTACTTCCCCAAAACATGGAAAACTGCAATCGGGACAATGATTCCTAAACCCGGCAAGGACCATACTATCCCAACCAACTATAGGCCCATCAGCTTATTAAAATGCACAGGCAAAGTTTTTGAAAGGATTATTAGCACACGTATAAAGACTCATTTAGAGAGCATTAATTTTTTCAACAAACATCAACGGGCTTATAGGAGCGGGACAGAGGGCATAGAACATGTATATCGATTAACGGAAGATATTAGAACGGCAATAAGCAGACGCTGGGAAACTGGGGCCATATTCCTCGACGTTGAAAAAGCTTTTGATTCTGTATGGCACAATGGGCTCAGATACAAACTCAGAACACGCACAGAACTACCACAAAAAATAGTTAGACTTCTATCATCGTTCTTAAAGGGGTACTGTACGCCATTTTCAATAAATTCCCGGTGATAACAACGATCTATTATCGATACTATATAGAAATATAAGTAATTTGAGTCGAAGATGTATTCTGTAAACGCTCAGGTTAATAGGCTATCTTAAAATTTAATAATTTAAAAGTTAATAATTTAATATAAATTGATTTTATGGCTCCAGCCATAAAATGGCGTCTCTTAAAATTCGAATTTCCGTGTACAAAACGTAATCAAATTATAATTGAGGGATACTGGATTAGGAAAACAATTGCACACACGATCGTTTGAAACATTATGCTTATACGGGGAGAAAACCCAAGCCACTCATTGACTAGTGACGGTACACTAACTTAAATGAGTATATGGGACTACTAAGCATATAATATAATGTTTATTTGATTCATTTGGTTGAAAACTTTACAAAAATTACTCGACAACGACAATTTGTATTTTTGCATTCCGGTAAATTTGCCATCCGTAACAATACTTCGTACTCAACAGACTTTCAAAAAATGGAAAAGTTGTTAACTTATTCTCCGACTCGGGGATTATAGAAACCAACAACAACATCTTGGGTACAGTACCCCTTTAACACACAGAAATATAGCGGTTAAAATAAATGATGAAATTTCCGAAACAGTCAACCTTAAAGCCGGTACCCCCCAGGGGTCAGTCTTAAGTCCTCTCCTTTTTTTAATGTACGTAAACGATATACCTTTAGAGTCTACACAAAATGTACAAGCTTCACAATTTGCAGACGACATGGGCATATGGACACTAGCAAAAGGGAATAAATTAATTGAACTTAGACTGCAAAAACAACTCACAGAACTGGAAAAATGGTGTTCCAAATGGAGAATAAAACTAAATGCAAATAAAACACAGTTGGTAGTATTTGGGAACCTAACTCATAGATCAGAGCCAAAACTCATGCTATTTAACGAACCAATAAAACAAAATAAAGAAGCAACTCTATTAGGATTCACTCTAGATGAGAACTTCAGACTTAACAAGCATATTAAGAATATTTCAACTAAAGCTTTACAAAGAACCGCACTCCTAACGAGACTTCGGGGCACGGGGTGGGGGGTAAAACCAAGCACCCTAATCAAATTATATAAACAATTCATTCGCACAGTCATGGAATACGGGGCAATAGTTACTTCAAAATGCAGTCAAACAAACATATGCAGAATGCAGCGGGCCCAAAATGAAGCACTTAGAAGAGCCCTTTTCAAAATAAGGTCAACACCTATTTATGCCCTTCATTTGACTGCAGACGTCCCATACATAAAACAAAGGCTTCAAGAACTGGCCGACCGAACTTTAACCCGTATCAGTAACTCCAGTCTCATAACCGAACTAAATCTAAGAAAGTTACTCCTCAACAAGGACTAACCACCTAACACCTATTATTACAGAACTTGTATTTATTGAATATATGCATATTATTACATTGACTAACACCAAAATCAAAACATAGGTTAGCGGGCGCAAGCCCTAGATGACTCCTTGGGCGCTGATGAATGTCCTCGGGCGGTGTAGATACGCTTGTCGTGGCCGTAGTATAAGTTATCGAATAATTATCTCCTACAAACCTAACTAACACTCATTGTATACCGGCATTCGCCAAAACAAAAAAAAACAAAAACAAAATGGACTAACACCAAAATCAAAACATAGGATATCGGGCTCACGCCCTAGATGGCTCCTTGGGCGCTGATGAATGTCCTTGGGCGGCAATATACGCTTGTCGTGCCGTAGTATAAGCCGTCGAACAATTATCTCCTCCAAAATCAACTAACACTACTAAATTGACAACACTTCCTTTACATAAATTGTGTATATATATTCAATATTTTTACAAAATATATTAAAAACAACCCAAAAAAATCACAAAAACCAAAAAAAATATTCACTGTATATATATATATATACATCCACATATACCATTGTCTACCATCGTACATATTTTTTCAACCAATAAACTACAACAAGAACATGAAGATGATTTCACTTACGCCCGCGCCCTGGGAACCCATTCAAACTGGGGGAAGACGCAATCATTTCTATAACAGGCACTGCCCGCCACCAATATAATTACAAATTCACTTTCAGAAGCTAGCGCTCATGTCATACACATTCCACTCACCTAACAACACCAACCAAGCGGGATCCGGCTTGAAAACCGACCCAGCACTAGCTTGGGGTGGGGTGCAGGAACTACAGACCCATAAGTGGCCATAGCTCTCAACGAGTTAGGAACGACATATACCAAAATATGATCGTCCCGCTTGCCGCTCTGACATTCTTCGGGAGCAGGACGGCTCACGGCCCAAGAACACACTGACATGAACTAAATGTATACATAATTTTAACAAAATAAAGAAATTAACAAAAAAATATATAAAACCAAAAAAATCTATTGAATGTAATCATGTAATCATATATATCTCTGTACAAAACCATTCACATCGTCAACAATTAAAGTCTATCTTGTACATAATCTTCAGATTTACTTCACTTATCGGAACCCAAATAACTCTGCACATAAAATTGTCAGAGTCTTCACCTACGCCCGTGCCATGGAATGTAGGGCGGCCCATCCAGAAACAACGAAATAAACAAAACACACTGTCTCTGCGCATTTGGCTATAGCAGAATAGCGGTATGATGGCGCATTGAATCACATTGAATCACACGCTCTGCCTTGCGGTTGGTTGTTTTTTTAAACAACTAACAAACTAACACTATTTTAAAATTAGAACACGGGCCCCGCTCCTTTTTCAGCGCACCAGATGACACGCTCAGCTCAACCATATATTAAAGGGACCCACAGGGTCACCCCTCACACCCCATATTAAAGCTCGCGGGCTCTTCCCCAAATAATCCATCCATTCAATCAAATCAAAGAGATAACATTAATCCAATTGAGTCCGCTTTTGCCGTGTTCAGACATGACTATTTTCTGTGTGCCATATCTCCAACAACAACAACCGTGGGGTGAAGGAGAAGATCACTCGATCTTTTCGACCATCCCGGGCGCTTCGCGCCCATCTACTCACTTTATTTATTTATGTTAGAAAATTTCTACGTTAGACAAAATCGCACATGTGTCCGAAGGTGTCGAGTGATGCAGAACACAGATTAATTAACTTTCGACAGGTTAAATATATTAAATACCATGCAGCTGGCTTAGGTAACAAAAACAATTTCACATATATTATATCTCAGATGGATACATCATACATGCATATAATATGCATGCACAGTTGCATACAACGAGTATTGCAGAAATCACGCAGGCCTATCACAATTGCCCATGACTGCAGGTGTTGGAATTTCTGACAAGATTGTTTCTAAAAAAAATATAACACAACAAAAAATAAATTTTTATTTGTTTTGTGCGATATTGTTTTTAGAAATGATCTTTTCAGAAATGCCTGTGATAAAATATAGCGGAGCGCGTTACAAGCTCCTGTGCATGATTCAAGCCATACAATGTCTCTAATGAAAATTTCAAAGTAGTTTTATTAACATAATGTATAGTGTACGTATATACACATAAATACAACATATCGGATTTCTATTAACTTAAATATGCATAATTCTGTCATAAATGGGAAAACCACTTATATAAATTGCCTAAATTTTGGCAACAAATACAATCCAATTTCAGGAAGGAAAAAACAACCGAAATGCCCAAATTTAAGGAAACTATATCGAATTTGTCAGGAAAATTTCCCGAATTTTGAGGCTTACCTATTTTGGTGATGGCATTGATCAATCAACTGTGGAGGAAGCAAAAATATTTAAAGTTTCTCCGCTATATATAAATTAAATCATAATATGATCGTACGTGACACGTAATGGAGCAACCACCAAGTTGATCATTAAATTCAATATTACAATAATTATAGGATGTTCCGTACAGGGTACTACATGTGCTACACCACTCGGAGAAATGTCTGTGTCGTCACACAAATACCATGTTAGAACTTGGATTGATATATTCGTTATCGTATATAGTCACCAATAGCCGGGTTACTACGGTAGTAGCAGACATTGTCCATCCGGTGAACTATTCAAACCCAGCATTAAAATCATGGTTATGATCAGTCCAAACATATAAGTAAAGTTCGAACATAAGATCATAATAGCTGAGAACCTGGTGTAAATTGAACTGTGGTGGGGCCTCAAGCATATCTACCCCTGCACGTCAGAACAAAATTATGCCATAGCTTGAGGATGGAAGTGAACCATCATCCCACAGCGAAATCAACCAGGCCTGTTGTGTTTGAATAGTTCACTAGATGGGCAATGTCAGGTACTACGGTAGTAACCTGGCTATTGGTGACTATATACGATTACGAATATATCAATTCAAGTTCTAACATGGTATTTTAGTGTGATGACACAGACATTTCTCCGAGTGGTGTAGCACATGTAGTACCCTGTATGTATATATACATATATATATCACAGCAGAAGTTTCCTTAGAATTAAATTAATATTAATGGATGGAAATGGAATGCCTTTAATATTTGTATTATTTGAGTCGGTCATAGATTACCTTAGCTGCAGGCAATCAATGCAATACATGTAAACTACAAGTATGTAGAAAAAGAAATTATGGAATGAAGTGTTGTGAATATGATGCGTCACTTTAATATTTTGAGTCGGACATAGATTACCTTACCTGAAGGCAATCAATGCAATAAGCGATGTACATGTAGAAACAGAAATTATTGAATGAAGTGTAATGAATATGAAGCGTCATTTTAATGCAATATCGATTGGGTGGAAGAGAAATTTCACTTTAATAGTTAACGATGATATACATATAGAATTATATATTATCCCCATTGAAGACGATCAATGCAATGACCAGTGTAGAAATGGAAAAAATGTTGCCTGAATGAATCGATGTGTGAACATAAAGTCTCATTTTAATGAAATGTTGAGATGATGATCAACGATGAATTTGCAATTTCTTTAATGATGAAATTGGTTTACATATATGCAGCTGAAAATGTGAATTGACTGAAATGTAATTATGAAAGTGTCAATGACACTGTAGCTCAATGTGGAAAGGAAATAATTTCATGTGTTACAGTTAATGGAGCAATTAGGAATGTGGAAAGTTGAAAGGCCTAGTTATGCAAAGATTAAAATCCAAGATGGCCGCGACAGCCATGTTTTTTTTGCCAAATGACCCAAAAAAGACTCCTTCCTATTTACATGTCATTGTTAACATCCTTCACAAATTTCATGATGATCCTACAAAAGATACGACCTGTAGCCCATGTCAAAGGATTTAGTCGTGCAAAGAGTAAAATACAAGATGGCTGCTGGCGACCGGGTTTCTTGATTGAATTCAAAATGAATCTTTTCCCAAGTCTTTTTTGACCAAAGATAAGACTTGTAGCCCTTGACAAAGAATTTAGTCATGCAACGAGTATAATCCAAGATGGCTGCTGGTGGCCATGTTTTTGGCTGAACAACCCCAAAATTACTCGTTTCCCATCTATGTCAATTTTAACATCCATGACAAATTTAATGAAAGTGTCAATGACACTGTAGCTCAACTTGGAAAGGGAATAATTTCATGTGTTACAGTCAATGGAGTGATTAGGAATGTGGAAAGGCCTAGTTATGCAAATAGTAAAATCCAAGATGGCCACTGACAGCCATGTTTTTTTTGCCGAATGATCCCAAAAAGATTTGTTTGCATTTACAAGTAATTGTTAACATTCATCACAAATTTCATTATGATCCGACCTGTCAACATCCATGATAAATTTTATGAAGATCAGACAAACAGTACAGCAGTACGGCCTGTAGCCCGCGTCAACGGATTCAATTTTGAAATCCAAGATGGCTGAATGACCCCCAAAATTACTCGTTCCCATCTACATATCAATATTAACATTCATGACAAGTTTCATAATGATCGGATGTGGTCTGTACTACTCTGTAGGGTGTACCAAAGGATTTAGTGATGCAAAGAGTAAATTCTAAAATGGCCACCGGCGGCCATGTTTTTTTGCCGAATGACCCCAAAATGACTCGTTTCCCATCTACATGTCAATGTCAACATCCATGACAAATTTCATGAAGATAAAAAAAAACAGATAGGTCAATAGCCCATGCTAATGGATTTTGTAGAAATATTTAGTCATACAAAGAGTAAAATCCAAAATGGCCATACCCATCAAGAGGTCACCCTGATGATCCATATGAAGTTTGGTGATGATCAGATCAGGGATGTGGTATGTAGGGTGTGTCAAAGTATTTAGTGATGCAAAGAGTAAAATCCAATATGGCTGCCGGCGGCCATGTTTTTTGGCCGAATGACCCCAAAATGACTCATACCCACCAAGAGGTCACCCCGATGATCCATATGAAGTTTGGTGATGATCGGATCAGGGATGTGGTCTGTAGGATGTGTCAAAGGATTTAGTGATGCCAAGAGTAAAATCCAATATGGCCACCAGCGGCCATGTTTTTTGGCTGATTGATCCTAAAATTACTCGTTCCCATCTACATGTAAATGTCAACATTCATGACAAATTTTATGATGATCAAACAAACAGTACGGCCTGTAGCCCGCGCCAATGGATTCAAATTTGAAATCCAACATGGCCACCAGCGGCCATGTTTTTTGGCCGAATGACCCCAAAATGGCTCGTTCCCATCTACATGTCAATTTCAACATTCATGACAAATTTCATAAAGATCCGACCAAAGATACGACCTGTAGACTGCGCGAAATTATTTAGTGATTCAAAGAGTAAAATTCAAGATGGCTGACGGTGGCCATGTTTTTTGGCCAAATGACCACAAAATGAATCGTTCCCATCTAGAGGTCACCCCGATGATCCATATGAAGTTTGGTGATGATGGGATCAGAGATGTGGTCTGTAGGATGTGTCAAAGGATTTAGTGATGCAAAGAGTAAAATCCAAGATGGCCACCAGCAGCCATGTTTTTTGGCCAAATGACCCCAAAATGACTCATTCCCATCTACATGTCAATGTCAACATTCATGACAAATTTCATAATGATCTGACCAAAGTAAGGACTTGAAGCCAGTGCCAAAGGATTTAGTCATGCAAAGAGTAAAATCCAAGATGGCTGCTGGTGGCCTTGTTTTTTCGGCCGAACGACCCCAAAATGACTCATTCCCATCTACATGTCATTATTAACATCCATGAAAAATTTCATGATGATTAGACAAACAGTACGACCTGTAGACCGCGCCAATTGATTTAATTTTGAAATCAAAGATGGCCGTCAGCGGCCATGTTTTTTGGCCAATGACCCCAAAATGACTCATTCCCATCTACATGTCAATGTCAACATTCTTGAAAAATTTCCTAAAGATCAGACCAAATCTACGACCTGTAGCCCGCGCCAAAGGAAATTGTTGACGGACATACATGTACACACGCACGACGGATGCCAACCCATGGCAATAGCTCACACTTACAAAGTAAGATGAGCTAATAATGAATATGTGATGTGTCGCATTTAATGAATTGGCAATGACATGATGACAGTGGTATGTAAACGGTCACTGCCGTTCGGTTATGATAACACGGTCTACAGGTATTAGCGGGTTGTCACACCAGACGTTGAAGAAAATTATGATATATGTCCATGAGGATCTTTATAAAGGTCGGGTAAGTGTTGGCGCTGGGTATTGTGTTAAAATAGTCACATCCATGATCCATTAAAACCACCATATTTAATACAGAATTAATATTATAATAATCAAACACATATTTTTGCATAATTCCATTTGCACCCTCCCCCCCTTGAATCAGATGCAGACCAAATACATGTTTTTGCATAATTCCATTTGCACCTCTGGTCTAATATCATATATATTCATAAACCATGGTTCTATATATTCCCGGTATGAGACCATTCAGATATTTTTACCTGAAAAATTGCATAAAATCTAACATCTAGCGGTCTAACTCCAGACAAATGCACACGGCTACGGACAAGAGACCAGGACACACCGGGCTGTTCATGGTTGTTCGGCCCGGGGTGAGAACATTTTGAAAACTATACAAGAAAATCTCGAATCCGATAAACTAGACTGGCATCAACTGAAGCGTTCCTATTTTCTTGTAAATTTCAATTGGGGGAGGGGTGCGTAAGATTTTTTTTGGGATTTACAGCTGGGAGTTACCGTTAAAATCTCGAGATTAATGGGGTCTTTACGTGGTGTTATATGATGCCGACAAGTTCATTTATTAAATGTCAAAATTACGATCAGCCAATTCGGCTGGTTAAACAACACATGTGGCGGCCCACGTCCGGAATTTTCCCGGTCTCCCGATCGGCCATGCAGTCCGCCTCTGCCCTCATGAATTTATGTGAGAAGAGTACCATCTTATTGTATACACGGCTGGTTAAACAACACATGTGGCGGCCCACGTCGGTTTCATTTGCGGCCCAAGTTGTGGTTGGGCGGCCCATACACATATACCCCCCACCCAAACCGTAAAAAAAACCTCGGATTCTCGCTTGATAGAAAATCACGTGGAATCAGAATTTTTCCGGCCTCCGGCCCATCGGGAAATTTCCCGGTCTCCCGATCGGCCAGTCCGCCTCTGCATAATAGGATCAATATTCACACTATTAGTATATTCTTGAGGAAATTTTCATAATTTGGTAACTGTTATTTCTAAATTATTATTTATTACATGTATATATGTACATATACAGTAGCTGATGTGCCTGGCTTCATCCAGGCTATTTAGGGAACAACGTTGCCTACCGGTATCAATGTATGAGTATATATCGAGGTCGCAGTCACGAACACAGTCGCACATGAAATTATACCTACCCATATAGTTCCCGGGATCAAAGTACATGTACAGTAAACCTTTGGTACATTACCAAATTTTAGCCAGATCAGTTGTGCAGTTTTCGAGTCTATAACACACAGACAGAAATTCCAAAATATAATATAATATAATAGACCAAGTGATGTGACTGACTTCTTCCGCTCTATTTTGGGATTTCTCTATGATCGTCTCCGTTTGGACAAAATATACAGCATCTGGACAAACGATCAGTCGAGGTCCAGAAACATATGAGCGTATGTGTGCTACCAACTAGTACCGTAGGTCAATGTCAAGGACAGTCGCATCATGTGAAATTAGACAGGTCTGCCCATATTGTTTCCAGGATGAAAGAAGCCTACACACACAGCTTTCATGATTAGCTACTGGTACGGCGATCAGCATTGCCGAGGCAATTTGCTGCAGAAAACTGGACCATAGTGTTGCCGTAGCGGATTGCCGAAGCCAAACAATCTGAATTAAAAGGGCTGCATAAATGTACCAATCAATTGGTTGAGGTCCAGACACATGACAATAGTATACCGGTATGAGCATATACCCCGCTGGACAAATCAAGTGTCCATTGGCACCGCAGTGTATTTGCCATTCGGCCGCGGTGTCAGAGTTTGTAACTGCAGTTGAGCACCGCGGCTGAACGACAAGTACACCGTGGCCGAATATCAAGTACACTGCGCCGTGACTGCGGCTGAAAGGCAACTACACAGCGGCTGAATGGCATGTAAACCGTGGTTAGATTTCTGATTTGTATCATCTTTTTTCAGTTTAATGACGTACACACCATGGCCGAACGGCAAGTACCGTACACCGCGGCCGAACTGTAGTTAGCCGGTGGAGCCGCGGTGTAGCTGCATTTCAGCTGTGGTGGCAACGCTGACCGCACTGCAGTTAAGTGGACACTTGCTTTGTCCAGCAGGGTACCTACATGTACATGTATATGAGCGAGGTCATGATCAAGGACATGGTCACTCATGAAATTGGACCCGCTCATTTCTGGGATCAAAGTAGACATATAATACATGCACATACTAAATTTTAGTGGGATAGATAGTTGAGCAGTTTTTGATTATATAAGACCCACACACAGACAGAAGTCAGTCCTTCGATTTTGAGGCGCACAATTGCGCTTGCCAAGGCGCGCAGATCTAAAAACCAGCAAGTTATTAAATACGCACGCCGAAAATTTCAAATGCGCACCTCGAAATTTGCAACCAGTGAACGAGATTTTAACAAACAAAACACACCAATGGTTAAACGCCGACAAGACTATTCACCATGTATCTTTCTCAGCAGTGATACGATTAGGATTACACTTCCGAGTTTGAACCTTTAGGTGGGCACTGAATGGAATCAGGATAGGCAGGTCCGGTCTGCGCATGCGCAGTTTTTAATGTAATAATATTTTGTCGAATAAAACTGAGCGTTCCGCTTAACTAAAGTTCCGTAAACCATACGGTCAATTTGATCAGCTTGACAACGCATTGTGCGTGTTTGACCCAAACTAGAACAGTTGTGGAAGTGTTCGATCCTCTTGTCGTGCGCGTCAAAAAATGACACATGCATAGACCGGACCTGCCTATCCCGATTCCATTCAGCCTTTTCTGAAACTTTAAGCGAGTCTGATGAGCATGCGCTCTCAGACGCGGAAATCGACCAATTAGGTTGGCGATTATCGCAATACGATAGGGGAACACTCCGACGTTCGTACTCAGATATCACCAATTTTTGTACCTACCGTAGCTTGCCTGTTCTGGGTTTCACAGGAAAATGGCTAATTTGATTCTGTTTGTTGTTATATATATATATCACCTCGTTTATTATTCTTTTAAGTTTTTCATAAACATAAAATAAAACAAGCCGAAGATGATTTGTTTAAAACTTCTGAACCATGAAACTGGCGATGTTATCAGAGTACGTCGTTATACTTGTGATAGTTACGTTACGCACAATGTGTTCCCCTACTAGTATCGTATTGCGATAATCGCCAACCGACTAATTACCATGATCAGATTCACCGGGATTGTTGATGTTATCATCATGTGGACTAAATGTACAATATAAACAAATGTTTTTATTTCTGTTTCTGTTGCCACACTTGGAATTAAACGTGTGCATACCAATATACCATTATACTTGTGTTTGTCTTTATTCAGTAATAATTTCATCGATGTTAATTTGAATTGTGCTCCCTCAAAAAAGGCGCGCGCAAATCCCAAAAGCTCCGAGCGATATATCGGGCACCTACGTTTTCCAAATTCGAAGGACTGCAGAAGTTCCGAAAAACAACCAACGTCAAATGAACGACGATAAAAAACAACTAACGAAAAAACACACTGGCTGACGAATGGTGGCAAATGCCCGATAAATGACGATGACAAATGACAAAAAACAACAAAGCAAAATACTGACCGACAACGAAAAATGACTGATGACGAAAAACAAACGGCCAATGACTATTAAACACGATATCGAACGATCGATGACCAAAAATTACTGATGACGAAAAAACAAACGGCCAACGATAAACACAATGTCGAATGATCGACGACGAAAAATGTCTGGACGACAAACACATCGACCCAGGCCTGCAGGTTTCAAAATTATGTGTAACCTATGGTACATGTATTTTTCGTTCGCCTGGTTTGTGCTTTAATAGGCAATCCTAGTCGAAAATCTATGGGATATAATGTACCCTGCTGGACAAAACTAGTTTCCACTTAACCACAGTGCAGTTAGTAATAGTATTGCCACCGTGGCCAAAATGCAACTACATTGTACGCCGCGGCTCCACTGGATAACTACAGTTGGGTCGCAGTGTACTTGCAACGAAAAACACGACTGATGACAAATAAACAAAGGATGAAAACGAATGACCAACAATAAACACGACGACAAACTACCAAGGACGAAAAACGATAGTCGATAGACGACAACCAAACAGGAATGACGACAAACGTACACACTGACTGTGGCACTGACGACAGTAACGAATGACGACAAATTGTCAAATGATGAAAAACGATTAAATGAATAACATTAAATCAAAATTTAATTTTTTAAGCAAACAGACCTACCTTTAAAAAACTTGGATTTGAATAAAAATGCCTCGATCCAGGACCATGTATGTGTTCACAACAGCACCGCCAAAATCTTCATCAGATATCACTTCCTTGAATTGTAATCAGTTATGGACTGATTGAATCACACATTATAAGACGGTAACTATGAATTGGGAAACATACTATGTACAATTGCAATAGGCCTATACATTGCACGCCGCATCACAGAATTCTTTCTTTGAAATTGAATCGTTTGATTTTTTTAAATTTCCATGATGATGAACTTGAACTGTTGAAAGTTGAACGTTTTGGTTCACTGGTTGATTGAATGATTCTTGAATCTGTATCAGTGTTGTCTCTAACAGTTCACAACATCATAACTCAGTAATTGTCGACAGTGTTGAAGTGGAGAAAACGTAATTCACGAAATCAAGCGAGCAATACTGTCGATTTGTCAAAAACTGTTTGCTATGGCGGCGAAGTTCAAGGTGAAGGCTATGGGATATATGGTAGCAATTTCTGGACCACTTAAATTGCCGTAAGCCGGATTGCAGGGCGGTCGCTAGACGGGGAATAATTAGTTATTTACTTATTATGCTTGTAATATCACAATGAATTTTATCAGATGAAAAAACTGTATTTAATTCTCGGTAAGAACTGAGTACTGTGACCTAGAACCTGGGAATTAATTTGATCAGTTGTTGTCCGAGTATTCCACCGCTATATCTGAGCACCCTGTAGTTTCTGCTGGATTCTTCGCAGTGACGAGCGGAAGTCACGTGTTAATTCCGAAAAAATGCATACACTCTTTCCTGAAAATCGTTCCATCGTATAGAAATATATATAGAAAAATTATATGACGTCATCATTCACACACGCCTTAGGTATAAACACCCACCGGGGTGGTTGCTATTAAGTGCAATATTGTGTTGTTGATATTGATTTGTTATGTATATTCCATGTATTTATTATATTATTTATTATATAGTCTTGAAAAGCAATATATTATTGTATTTATAATGTATATTAATCGGGAGTGCGGCCTACACTTGTTTTTCTACGCTTCGCTAAATGGTGCTATCCAGCGATGTGTACTGCATTAGACATTTTATTTTGCAAATTATCTACATAGTGCATGCATGTTATTTTGCAGCCAGTTTTATACACAAGTGACGAGTATACTAGTGAATTATATATATTTATGACAAAATACCTCATCATTTTTCTAAATATTAACACTACCGTACCGTACTTAATTGAAACATGTTTCTAAATTAATAAATAGCATCACACTATGTAGACAATCATTGCCGATTATAATGCAGTGCACATCCCCTGATTGTACCATTTAGCAATGCGTAGACACATAATTCATGTATTGGTGGTCCAACAACTTTAGAGTTATCAATCTTGCATGCTCTTGGACCAAATGATTTGCGATTGGTGTCATTATAACAGTAGAGTTACCACACTTGGTCTATCAACAAGGACCACGTTCCACCAATAATGCACAATTCCATCGATTATGCGGCAGCATCATAGTGTGTGATACATAGAGAGGAGAACGTGGAAGCAGATGAGCTCAGTGGACACAAATATTGTGACGACTGGGGCATACAATATACAGTTATTGACTGATATGGAGGGAGTTTTGTTATACGTGCATGTTCAATGTGACAGTCCATTGGGTGGACATGCTGGCTTGCGAGTTATGACACGTACCTGTACCGACTTCATATATAATCTGTCGCAAATTTTCCAAATCAACTGCCCTAAAAATTCCAAATTTCGGAAATTCCAAATTTCGGAAATTCCAAATTTCGGAAATTCCAAATTTTCCAAATCTACATCTACTATTCTAAAATATTTCCAATTTTCGGAAATTCTGTAATTCCATTTATCATTGGGATAAAATTTCCAACAGGATATTCCAGATATTTCGGAACTTTTCAACTAGTCACCCACCTAGGAGACCAATTTGCCAACTTTGTATTACTTTATGTGGGCTTTTTGGACTTTATGGGGCGGGCTTTTCAAAATTGAATGAAATGATATATATCAATAAATAAATACGTAAAATACATCATAATAATACATAAATAATCATAAAATACTATAAAATACAAAAGTTACACATACTCGTAAAGACATATATATGTGGGCAATTTCACGACGTTGTACTATATTGAGTCCCTCGGTGATATCGGAACAAAATATAAACCAAATTTTAAATTTAGCATATGAATTAAAGGTACTCAATCCGATAAAACTCCTCTCAATTACTATTTCAATGGCTTTGGGGGTCAAAAATATTTGATTCGAGGAAGTCACCCATCAAAGCTCAGATTTGTTAGATATCGATTTTAGAAATCTATTATTTTTCATTATCGGGAATACTTTCTGGCCCAGAACTCAGTCAATATTGCGTTATTATTACCTCTTGATTTTAGAGTTATCCATCCTTATCTGTTTGAATTGTGTTTTGGTGTACACATCTCGCGCAGGTTACGAAACTGGCGGCAATTATTAGTACTCATCTCGAGAAACTAACAAATTTCAAAAATCAATATCTAATAACTCTGAGCTTTGTTTGATGGTTTCCTCAACTCGAATCAACTATTTTTTACCCCCAAAGCCAAAGAAATAGTAATATAAGACCCTCTGATCGGATTGTTGTTGTTGGAATCTGTTGAGATGGGGACCCTCTGTTCGGATTGAGTACCTTTAATAATAGTTTTTCTTTCGACATTAATGAATGTTTTTTAAAACATGCATGAGGATTAACGGAATTTTGGAACATTATATATTTGGACCCTAACATTGGAATACCATGCAATATGTCGCAAGTGTTATATATTTCAAAATTAATTTGAAACTTATAACGAAATAGACATATTGCATGTTATGATTATAAAAAATAAATGTGTGCATTTATTTATGCGAGCTCAGCCGGATGGGAGATCGAGTAAACAAATGCAGTGTCATAAATGATTATGATATAGTCATTTAAAGTAAATTATTTTATATGGTCCTCCTTGAGCCTAGTCCATTTGTATGTGAGGCCATTCGGATGCGATGTGAAAACTAGATGCAGAGTATACTACTGCTCACGATATAGTAATTCACCATGCTAATCAGAAATACTAGACATTCACATTATTCTGTGTCATTGTATTATGGATTGATTAGGGTGTTTGTTTAATATATTTTATTTATTTATTTTTACCAGTATGTATATATGTTCCATGTTCCGATTTAATGTATATAATCCTGTTATCTTCTATACTGGAAGGAATAAAGATATATAAGTCCTGTGATCGGCCATACCTCTTAACGCGTACGTTAACAACAGAGGAGAAAAAGAGTTTGGAGTTTGGGATGATTCCCGGGAAGATTTGGTAGGGCAGTATGTCCTTCCCTACAACCTTCTTGTTGGATTCTGGTTTGTCGCCGAAGAGCGTTGTTGGTTATCATGTCCCCGAGGCAGGAAGCAGGAAGCTGTTGGTGGTAGGTGGTTTGTTCTTTGTTCTTTGTCTTGTGTCTTGTGTCTTGTTGTTGTCATTGGAAGGAGTCAGTGCTGTGTGGGGATGGGATGGGCTATCTGGGCGTCTCTCAGATAGCTTACATCCCGTCGTCTGTAACATGGATGATCTGTATGGGTGTTGGTGATGTCGTTGATATGGTAGGGGTTGATGGCAGTGTCTTGGTCTGTTTTATTGTCTTGGTCTTTTGCTGTTTCCAGGAGGTGTATTTGGCGTCTCTGAGAGGATGAGGTGGAAGGTTGAAGAGGCGGATGCATCTGGTGTTGTGGTGCCTGAAATGGTAGAGAGGGGATACTCGTAGTTAATTCAGTACATAGTCGGGATTTACTTGTTTATTGGCAACTAATTCACCTAGGTCTAAATGCCATTATATGCCGATAGCTACTATCTGATACTGATGCATAGCCATGGTTACCTAGCCTGGAGGCTGTTTTGCCGTAATTTGATTTGTCGTATTGTTAAATATGATTAAATATATAATTTGCTCGGTGCACCTGTCCCTAACTGACAATATGGCCAACGGCTGGGTAAGGCTACTCTCTGATACCGATGCATAACCATGGTTACCGAGCCTGGAGGCTGTTGTCTCTATTAGATTTGTTTTATTGATAGATATAAATTTACATAAATTTACAAAGTGCACCTAGTCCCAACTGACGGTCTAGCCAACGGCAGGGTAAGACTACTCTCAGAAACCGATGCATAGCCGCGGTTACCGAGCTTGAGGGCAGGTGCCAGTTGGAGAAAAGACGTTTGCATGGAACCACAAAAGTATCGCGTGTTTGTACTTGTGTAGAATGGTTTCCATAGATTTATCGTTTCGTTAATAGTAGTGTGCGGAGTTCCAATTATTTTATTAAAATGCTCCCCTGTAATCTAATGAGATTATTGATGCTAAAATGTTTAATCTATCGCTCAGAGGATATATATCTGCTGATTCGTGAAGTGCCCTGATTGGGGTACGATAATTTCTTGGAGTGCCATTCTCAGCGCTGAGTTTTGAATAACTTGAAGTTTATTTATCGTTGCTTTGGGTAGGTTAGCCGTTATTATTGCCCCGTATTCCATAATTGGTCTGATGTATTGTTTATAGAGTTTAATTAAAGTTTCGGGATTAAGTCCCCAGGTGACACTGCCTCTGAGCATTCTGAGCAGTCCTATTCTTTGATTGGCCTTGGTTGCGATATTGCCGATATGAGCTTTGAAATTTAGTCGGTGGTCTAATGTTATGCCCAAAAGTGTGGCTTCTTGGGATTGCTCAAAATGTTCATTAAAAATACACAAATTAAGTGGTCTTTGCCTGGTTTGGGGATCATGACACCTATCGCGGATTTCCACCCTTTCGGGAAATAGCCGTGTTGTAAACATTTGTTATAAATAACTTTAAGTCTATTGAAAAGGGCATCCGGTCCCTGTTTGGTAATTTCATCCTCGCCTGGAGCTTTATTGGGTTTAATAGCTCGTTTGAGGCAGTCTAGTATCTCCTGGGTAGAGATTTCTTTTGCGAGTACGTGGTCGTCATCGTGTTCCGTAATGGGTTTATTTAAGTGCACAAATGTATGCTTATTATCTTTAATGTGGTTAATTACTTCGGTTCTGAATTTTTCGCAAAATATGTCACCTTTGTGGGTTTGGTGGATTTTTTGTAGTGAGGTGGCGAATATGCGGGCTTTGTCAGGCTCACTTGTAAGGGATTCGTCATTCGCGTCTTTAAGCGGTTTGTCGTTTTTGTTTGATTACGTTTTTCTGTTTTTATTGCTTTTTTAACTTGTCTAGATAGGTTAATATACATGGTTTTGTAATCCTTATCGTGTGGATGCTTTTTGTATAGTTTGTATATAAAGTGGTGTATGCATACCCAACCATCCGCATATGACTGGAGGTAGCGTTATGTTAATCATGATGCCCGACACTATGCTATGAATTTGGACAGTCACTTTAAGCTAGTGTTTCGTGTCTATTTTTATTCGCCGACTACTCGTCAGGGACAGGCGATTTAATTAGATAAGTCGACATTTTATATGTCTGTTAACATATATTACATGTGTATATAGTTTGTGCCACGTTATGTGGAATCGTTGGATTTACAAATTTCATGCAATCAATCTGTATCTCCGGAATGCATAGGATTCAATATTAGTTTTTGCCACGTTTGTGGTATCGTTGGATTTGCAAATTTCATGCAATCATTCTGTATATCAGGAATTCATAGGATTCCATATTCGTCTTTGCCACGTTTGTGGTTGTTGGATTTGCAAATTACATGCAATCATTCTATGTATCCGGAATGCGCGTCCACCGCCAATTTCGACTCGACTGAAGATGTGCAGACTCAGTGATCGCTATAAGATAGACATCTGTTCAGTCCAGTTTAAACTGGTATGTCTGCCGGGTTCGCCCATTGTATATCAGTTGTGATAATCAGCAAATCATGCTGGGAGGATCATGTTACCGAATATCGCCACTAGACGAGCGGCATCCTTTGTAGATGCTTTCCATGTGCGAATGTATCACGTGTAAAAGATTAATCGCTTGTTAGTCCTGTCGGTATTAAAGACGGTGGCATTTTTATTCGTAGAATTATCTGACTCCTGGCCATATCTGACATATTTCTGACTGTAGCGTCAAGAATGAATTGATAACCATTAATTGGCACATTTGATTACAATCTAGCCTCAGGGGGTGTTTATACATTACCCGGCGAAGATCGCATTCGCTTTAGCCGGCAGCGATAACAATAGAGTGTTTATACTTCGCCGGATAAGAATTACGGCTATCCGGATACTCAGCTATACGGTTTTCAACTTTTGGATAAAATGATTTAGTACAAGCACCTGATTGTCGTATGGATTCTAATTCGCTCTGCGATTAAGTTAGATGTTTATCTGGGGTCATGCCGTCATGGGTGATTTCCTTTCAACAATTAACTCGAACAATATTATTGTGTAATCGCTGATAGACCAGCCCGCTTTCCACCTGTGTATATATTGGTCAGTGTGTCAGTTTGATTGGCTCTAATCAGCTGTCAGGTCGGTGGTCACGCACTTTGGTTATAAGCTATTATTATAAATACTAACCGATGATGGTACACGTACTCTGCATGTGCATGGTACATTTGTTGCGCATTCGAGGGAATTAATTAATGTACATGTATGTCCATATCTATATATGGAGGAAATGGGATGGCACGTTTCTATGGATTCAAACTTAATGGACAATTAGTTCAATAATCTAAATCTGAGAGTGGGACTGTTCATCTTTGGAATTTATCGACCGACCGTGGTTATGGCCAGGTGTGAGAATTTTTTGTAATCTGAACCCTGAAAATTGCAAAACCCTAGCATCCAGCCTTAAGATTTCCAATTGTTGGACATTTTCCAAACTTGACGCACCTCTAATAAGGTTGGATCATTTCCAACTGATGGTCATTTCAGTCCAACAATTTGGTCAAAAAATAAGCAAATGTTGCCTAAAGAAATCACCAATAACAAATTGTTGAAAATAAAACTACGAGAACAATTTCAACATATTGCTGATGTCAAATGTCCAACTATTGCCGTGTCAGGTATGACATTTCCAGCTTTTGAATATTTTGATTAAAGTTGGGATGAGACACCACATCGTCACGGCCCTATACACATGGACATGGTGAACGCCCGAGTAAAATGAAAAACATATTTTATTGTATAATGTGCAAACGGAAAATGTGTCACATTTGATTCGCGATGTTGAAACTTATCTATATAATATAAAATCAAATCCGAATGATTAGACACCAATGTGTAGATGTATGCGACGAAAAGATCTCAAAACTGACAATGGCCATGCTTTTGGTGCGACACTCACTTCATAGGCTGTATATGAATCCAAACAAACCATTAACAATGTTTTTTTAAATATCTATAAAATCACCAATAGCAATACCTGAAAGTTTGAGTTGGATATTAATAATTTCAGCATTTCCATTTCTAAAAAGTTTCATTTCACTATACTGCCCAACCATATATCTAACAGGAAGCGGCTAGATGTTTACAGGTGTACAGCAATATCATATTTCAGTTCAGTGATAACTAAAACGAAAACAATTAACAAGTAAAGGAGACACATGAATATATGCGTATCTTCGCCGGCGATGTGTAAACACTCTGCCCAACCTTCGCCGGCTAACGGGTTCGCCGGGTAACGGCTTCACCGGATATGTGTAAACGTCACCTCAGTCGAAGTTGTTGGATTTCGAAGTTTGGCGAAGTTAAAATAATGCCAAGACATTTATTTTGGTATTATTTGACGTCTTCGGGTTATCGAAGGTGTTATTTGTGTACGTGTTGTGCATCGTTCACTTGTCCACTGCTCAGTCAAGTGTTTAGATTGAATAAAGAGCGTTACTTCGACAATATTTCACCCAAATTTCGGGTACGTCGAAAGTCAAGACTTGGTGTACATGTATACAGGGAATACATAAGATTCCAATTGAGTGTCACTTCACTTGCACTTTTATTCTGCACGTTACGTGCAATATATATGCCATATTCTATGCGAGCTCCGATGACTTGGCATATAGCAGTTCCATTCAGAAGAAGTTGCATATTTATGCAGTATGCGTATTACATGCAATATAGGTGTCATATTCATGGTGCATATTCTATGCGAGCTCCGATGGCTTGGTATATATCAGTTCTGTTCAGGAGAAGTTGCATATTTTATGCAGTCTGCATATTACATGCAATATGTCATATTCTTGGTGGAATACATCGGATTCCAGTTTAAATTTGCATATTATATGCAATCTGTATGTTAATTCCATGTTAGCGAAATAGAGCAAAACATCCACCACTCATCCCAAAGATATGGGTTGAAATAATGGTAAATGCCAGTTGGCCCAGGATGTGTGCAAATCCAGACAAGATAGAGCATAGAATCATATTGGATTGTCCAAATGAACTAGTGGGCCATAGGTTCTTTCTAGCATGCCAGAACATGATATACCAATTACGAATTTATCATTCTTTATAGGTAACAGTGGGTTATATATAGCACATGCATCGCTAATGGATGAGAATTAATTCATGAGTATTGTCCAGACATCATCTGCACATCTAGGTGCACCCATTAATTTGGAATATTAATGTGTATAGCTATAGTGATAATATAGCTGTATATTTAGCGTGTATCATTAGCTATAATATAGCATTGTTAGTTTGTGACCCGAGCGTGTACTTGTGATGTCATATGCACAATTGTAGTGCGCCCGTTCGGTGGGGTATTTTTATATGTATAGCTATAGCAATAATATAGCATTGTTACTGGAAACTTTCGCTTCGGTATAGTTTATTCAATTAGTCAATCCTAACACCAAGGCTGGCGCAAATCCGTTTATAAGCGGGTCCTTGAAATGTCATGTATATATTTAACGTGTATCGTTAGCTATAAGAATAATACAGCATTGTTAGTTTATGGCCAGAGCTTATACTCGTGGTGTCATATGCACAATTTTAGTGCGCCCATTGAGTTGGGATATCTGTATATATATAGCTATAGCAATAATATAGCATTGTTAGTAAATGTCGGGTGTACCTAAAACGCTGAATCAGCAGCTGATCAGCAGGTTATCACCTAAAACGCTGATCAGCAGATTTCCCGATTTTAGTTTAACTCAAATATAACGACGATGGCGGGCTGTAGGTTGTACAAATGGCGCGTAATATATTTGTTATATACCAATACAAGAAGGGGACACATTTGGACCGCCCGCTATGTCCGTTCTGCAGTTCAAAATCCCGTTCAGCAGTTCATATCGAGCAGATCAGCAGATTACTGATCACCTAAAACGCTGATCTGCAGATTTCCCGAGTTTAGTTTAACTCAAATATAACGACAATGGTGGGTTTTGGGTTGTGTAAATGACACGTAATACATGTATTATATGCCAATACAGGAAGGGGACACATTTTCACCGCCCACCACGCCCGTTCAGCAGTTCAAAATCCCGTTCAGCAGTACGGCCACTGCAGTTCAGCAGATTATCGCGAACGCAGTTTAACTCAATTGTAACGAAGTTAGTTGAGTTTAGGTGGTGTAAATGACTTGTAATTAATGGGACATAACCAGGTACATGGAGAAAGCCATTTTGCCGACGTTCACTCCAGTTCAGCAGTTCAAAATCCCGTTCAACAGTTCATATCTATAGGTTCAGCAGATTCACCGAAGGCGGTTTAACCGATTTTTAACGAGGATAGTCGGGTAAGTGTTGTGCAAATGACATTTTATCGATGGTGCATAAAGAAATACAGGAAGAAAACACGATTTGGCCGACATACACCCCAGTTCAGCAGTTCAAAATCCCGTTCAGCACTCTATTTGGGACAGTTCAGCATAATTTCCAAAACTCAGTTTAACTGATTTTTAACAAATATATTCTGGTATAGGTGATGCAAATGGCATTTTATCGATGGCTCATAACCAGGTACATGGAAAGAAAACCATTTGGCCGACGTCCACCACATATCAGCAGTTCAAAATCCCGTTCAGCAGTTCATATCGAGTAGTTCAGCAGATTCCCCGAACGCAGTTTAACTGATTTTTAACGAGGATAGTCGGGTATGTGTTGTGCAAATGACATTTTATCGTTGGTCCATAAAGAAATACAGGAAGAAAACACGACTTGGCCTACGTCGACCCCAGATCAGCAGTTCAAAATCCGTTCAGCACTCTACCGGGAACAGTTCAGCAGATTCCCCAACGCAGTTTAACCGATTTTTAACGAGGATAGTCGGGTATTTGTTGTGCAAATGTCATTCTATCATTTTTCGCTCAGGCTTTTTGGTTTGATACATTTTACACTGAAAAAAATCAAGTTCTAGATGACCGAATCAAATCAAAACGTAGGATCAGAATGATACCCACCGAACCGTATCAACAAGTACGCAACATTCACTGCATATAGGGATAGTACAGCTGGGCGCGAAGCCTGTGATGTTGGAATAGATCAAGCGACCTTCTCCTTCGCCCCAGGTGCATGGGCATTGTCCAATGTTGCGGGTTATACGTTGTGCAATGACTTGTAATCGATAGGTCATAACCAAATACAAGGAGGGAACACCAATCAACATCCCGTCGGTGGTTCGTCGGGTACGGTTAAACGCAGACAAGAGGCGAACAATTATACAACTTTATTAGTAATTGATATATTTAATAAAACTGTACTCCTCCTATCATGTCGCTTCCTATAGTAAATGGAGATAACTATATATACAATTGTGGGGGACATTTGTATCAGTAACGTGTATATGTCTATTCCTTTGTTAAATTATATTTGTTTTACATGATGGTAATAGATTCATGTAAGCTTCCACCGCTTGAATTCAAGTTCCGTCGAGTATTCTAGGCATAGCAATTAGGTATTTTAATTTATGTATTATGCGAAATATTTGATTGCGAAATAATTAAAATGACAAATTAACAGTGATTACTGATGCGGTCGAATGGTAACTTGTTGATATATGCGTATATAATTATGAAGTCGCGTGAAAATTACTGGATATTTGCTTGCTAATTTCAGCATCTTAATACAATGTTTGTGTTATGTGTTGATGTAAACACGTGGTAATTAATTAATTGCAAGTATATACAAACCTCTAACGACGTTCCGCTGTTGTGAAATTGGGCACACCAATAGGTGAACGAATGTTCTTCCCATCGACTGAATGCCTTCTTCTAATATGCTGCCAGTTACATCACGAGTAGTCATATGAAATATCACATCTCCTTCTTCCAAGTAAAATCGCTTGTATCCCATGGCTGATGGACATACCTGTAAAGAATGTGATACTATGAACAATTGCTGTATGTTTTTTCGACAAGGGCAAACAATGTGAGCAATCAACGTTTTCGGAGAGATGACATACTCGTGCCAACTTTCATCGCAATCGGTGCAGAATTGTGGACACCTGGTCAATTTGCTTTATTATTTGTGTATAAGTGATTAACTAAACACAAAATCCTAATGCGGAATATATGAATCCATGGAGTCTGCTTCTACTCTTGATCTTGAGCAGAGATTCGTAAATCTCAGTCAGAAAGATAGAAAAATTATGTACACTAAATTATTTGCTAGAATATTTTCTTTTTCTGCACACTAAGTTATCTCTGGTGGTATTAAAGTTTAAACTTACATCAACGGAATGGCCTTGCTCTGCGCGGAACCAGAGGATGTTTCCTTCGTCTTTTAGCATTGTGATTCTGCCACCAGTCAATCCTCGACTGACAACATCGACTATATCGTGTTGAGCGATGCACCGACTAGAACTTGATAACATGTCAGCCAGGGTACGTCCATCAACACAGCCATCTCCTATGCAAAAAAAAAGATAATGTTACACAAATAAGGCTAGTTACCATAATGTGGAAACATTTAGTAGTTGGAAACTGATTTACATGCGTAAATTGATCCGCGGAGATATGTGGTATTGACCTCGTATGAATAGCAAACCACGTTAATTAAATAATGAATCATATACCCAACATGTTATGACCATGTTCGCTGGATATTGGTATATATGGGTAAATTGATACGGTGATTATCATTTTCTATGTGCAGTTGACCATAAAGGGTAACCACAAATGTAAATTGTATCACATGTAACAAATAAAGAGCGTTCATTGTCAGTTTAGACGGTATGTGTGACAATTGATTGATACACATGGGATGCCTGACCAGAGAATCAGTTGTTCCCATATTTCTAATATGGTCTAACTAACAAAATTCAGTTATGAAAAAGAATAATGCTTGAAAATTTGGAGCCCTCTGACGATATAGTTACGATATACATATAGCTTACTTGGTACACATCTGTTGTGTCGCAAAATCTTCACCAATTTCTCGGATAAACGACTGTGCATGTCTGTGGATAATATGTAATGTTTGGGATAACTGTTTTGCGGGAATGTGATTTGGGGGGGCTAACCCCGGGATTCTCGAAAGGGTCGAATGACCCTTTCCTTAACCCCTCATGTTTTGGGCCTTTAATTTAGATAACATACATAAATAATAAAAAAAAAAAGCAATTTTTGGATTCTTTATCTTTTTTTTGTCTTTTTCTACTTGTGCCTCTTCGCCGGTGGTGGTGCGGACGAAGAGGCATCCGAGGGAGAGGTGTTGCTCGTGCTGCTGGTATTGATCTGTCGATATGTGAGGAGTCCATTTTGGTCGATCTTGCCTTCTACTTCAGTCGGGTCATCAGCGTCTGCTTCAGTATAAACGATGTCGTTGTTAATCAATTCGTTGTCTGCTCTGGTGAAGATGTATATTTCTTTTTTTCCTTTAGCAGCGAGTACCCGGCTCTTCAGATTGTCGAAGAGTACATCGAGCTGATTTATTTGGTAAGGTGTTTTTCTCTCCCTGGGTGGAGACTCCGGGTACTTCGGCGTCTCCGGAACTGTGAACGAATCTTCGGTCTGGGGTGGTGGTGTTGAATCCAACCCCATCTCGAAGTTCGCCAGTTCCACGTCGAAGCTGGCGGCAGGAACATCTGGGGTGGTATCCACGTCCCTGTCTCCGCAAGCTTCGACGACGACAGCAGGAACCTCCGGCAGATCAACGGAGTCCCTGCTAGCTGGTGCAATGTCGCCTGTCTCCATGCAGGTCGGGTCGTCTGGGCGTCTCTCAGACAACTCCGACCTACCGGCTGTGACATTGGACGTCGGCTGAACCACACGGGGAGGGGTGACTGGCAGATCAACAGTCACCCCCTTCTTCCATTTTGCCCGTCTGGCGGCGTCCCTTTTCCTTCTTGAAGGCGTCTTTTTCTTTGTGGGTCCCTTCTTCCCACTCTTCATTGGACAGCGGGTGGTCTTGGAGTTGGTGTCCCGGGTCTGAGATTTCTGGGTTCCAGCATCTTCAGTCCTGAACTCCAGGCAAAGAGTCAGATATCCCCGGCTAGACTGGAGAGACCAGTTAGCGATGTCCAATATCCGACTTCTTTGCACTGCGGCCAACACGGTGTCTGGGATTAAATCCATAAGCCTAATCCAAAACCGTCTCACTGGCGTTAAGCACGGGGGCAGCTGCACCCGGAGGCGCGACCACACGACTCACCCGTTCCTCTGACCGAAGAGGAACTAATAAGGATCGAAGCAATCACGACCGTTTCGCTCCACTCTCCTGCCAGAGATAACTGTTTTGGCAGGACATACATTATTATATACCATGCCCAGTATCACATTTCTGAAAACAAGTTGGCTTCGTCCTTCATGGTTTGGTCCACCTGTCAAAACACCGTTCAGTTAACGTGTCAATACAGTTCTTCTGTAGACACATGCCATTTGAAAGGGGCGTTTTATATCTTGTGTATACATGTGTTCTCTCGCTCAAGTAAAACAATTCCGACAAAGGTAAGATCAGTTTAAGTTGTTTGAACAGACACCAATAACGTCTGGATTTCATTCGCGCCCACGTTCCAATGGCTTCGCTCATGATCATTGATTTAAGGTGAATATTTCCGAGGATACGGCATGGAGTGGAGCGAGGCAGTCAGAATTGCTTGACTGTATTAGTTCCTCCATCTCAGAGCATCGGTACGAGTGAGTTGTGCGGTCTGTAACCTTTATTGGAAGCAACCGCCCTCGTGCTGATGCCGGCGAGTGAGACGGTTTTGGATTAGGCTTAGTGCGACGGACAATGGAGCTAATCCCTGACGCCGCGTTAGCAGCAATAGAGAGATCTCAAATTGCCGACATTGTTAGCTGGAATCTCCAGTCTAACAGGGGTTATTTGACTCTCTCTATTGAATTCCGGACGGAGGATACTGGTACCCAGAAATCTTCTACCAGGAGCATGAAAGCCAAGACCAAGACCAGCCGTACAATGAAAGAGGAGCCTCCTAAGAGAAAGACGCCAGCTCGAAGGAGAAGGGACGCAGCCAGACGGGCTAAATGGAAGAAGCAGAAGGGGGTGACTGTAGATCGGCCAGTCGCCCCTCCCCGTGTGGTTCAGCCATCCAGTGTCACAGCCGGTAGGCCGGAGTTGTCTGAGAGACGCCCAGACGACCCGGCCTACATGGAGACAGGTGACATTAGACCAGCTAGCAGGGACTCCGTAGATCTGCCGGAGGTCCCTGTTGTCGACACAGAGACGAGCGGAGACAGTGACACGGATTCCACACCCGATGTTCCTGCCGCCAGTTTCGATGTGGAGATGGAAACACCACCCAGCCATTCTCCACCAGGGGCGGAATCTACCATCACCGCCCCTCCGACGCCGAGGTATGACGAGAAGCCGGCGACGTCCATCACCAAAGAACAGATGGAAAAACAACGCAACAAAACCAAGATGGCGATTGTGACACACCACGTAGCGGGAAGGACGTACCACCTCACCAATTACGAATTCTTCCTGCTTCGGGATCGCCAGGTCTACTGGCACCAAGACAAAGATGAGAGAACCTCTGGCATAGTCAAAGTAATTCAAACACCGACACATGGCCAATACACACTAGAGTATTCAACGCGTCCACGACCACCAGAAAAAAAGAAAATGAACACCACCAAAGAATTTAAAAATTGCTATCTTTTTTCATTTTTTTCCCCCCTCTTATTATCTGATAAAATCAAAATCATGAGGGATTAAGGAAAGGGCCCTTCGGCCCTTTCGACAATCCCGGGGCTAGCTACCCCTAACCACCCATTAAAAAAAAATTATAAAAATTATAAAAAAAAAGGATACGGCACAAATACATTTTTCCCTACTAAAACATGGTCCCCTTGCGTTTCGCTATTTTCGGTAGCAGTTACATTACCAGGTTATCTGAGTATTGCAACAATGATCTAGACGCGCCGGGGAGTGGCTGCTTTTCGGCATATCTGGAATGAAGTCGAAACCTACAAAAAAAGACATCGCAAATGGCAAAGATTTCCGCCCGCTGCTCGATGTGATGAATCTGTGGAAACCCAGCAGAGTGTTTATTCAGTTAGGGGGAAATGACATCTCTCCCAAATCGGACGCCAAAACTATAGCTGACGGCATACTTAAGATTGTAGATGAGTTACAGCGAATGGGAGCTGAAGTTTTCGTCGGTGCCATTCTTTGGCGAGGTTGCTTCGACAAGGTGCCGGGCCTCACCGAAGACATTTTCCACGAACAGAGAAAAAAGATCAACCGACGACTGCGCAATAAGCTGAAATCATTCTTCATTCGGTTCCGGCGAATAACAGACGACTGTGATTACGACGATGACAGAATCCATCTCCGGGTCCTAGATGACGGAACTAACTGCGGCATGAAGAAGTATATTTACGACATTAAGTCTCTGTTCATCCGCTGCCACAACAGACCCAAATAGCTGCATAGTGTCCAACTAAACACGAATACAGAGCTATTTGTATCTATATTGTTATACTGCTGTATGTTTAATTTGTTACATGTCTTGTTATAAATTAAAATATGTTTACACCAATACATCGCATCTTATCACTTATATTATACTTATTTATCGTGGAATTAAACAAACGTGTGTACCGACTTGTCGACAGAGCATATAATATTTGTGTAGGGTCTTCTGTGAGTAGATTAAATAAATAAATAAATAAATAAATAATACTAGCAGGGTGACCCGACTTCGTACGGGCTGTTTCCCTTCTGCGCGAATTGACCTTGAATTGACCATTTTGAAGGTCGAGTCGGTGTCACGATTTGACCCGTCCAAACACTCCCTGGACAAAAGTATCCCTTGCCCTTGGACTTGTTGTTTAATCCCGTTTCCAATCCATCAATCATCTATCCTATTCTATTTTTATTGTCAACACTTTGTCAAATGTATATATGTTATTATGATTGGAATAAAATATGTTTACACTAAAGTACCCCTAGGTATCAAATTTTCGTCGAAATCAGCCCGGCAGTTTTCCCGGCCATTGCTAAAAGACAAACAGACAGAAGTCCCAAAAAATATATTAGAAAAAAGATATTACCCCTGGTTGGTGTAAACAATATGTTTTCTAGAAAAAAAATATCATACGTAACACGGTACAATGCACATAGAGATTTAGAAAGAGAATTGGACAACAAGCAAAATGCTTTTTAAAGCCTCTCCTCGTGGAATAGATGTTATGTGACGGAAATATCCACCTGATACAGACCAATGTTACTCTGTAGTAATACAAAACTATTAGTTAAAATTCCTCAGTGATAAAGGGTATGTGGCATGCCACGCCAGCCGTTGAGGCATGCCAATATCCCATAATATGTCAAATATAGCGAATTATCGAAATATGAAATACCACGAAAAAGCGAAATAGGAAAATACAGCGAAATTGCGGAATAAAAAATGCATCGAAATGACGAAATAGCGCGAATTATGAAATAAGAAATTATTTTTATTAACTAAATAACGGAGATATTTGGAGAAGTTTTTTTTTAAAGAGCGTACCCCAAACCTCCCCCAAGCCCACCCACCCAAGAGAAGAATTTTACTTATATTTCACCACAGTTGATCTATTGTGGTGTTGTTATTTCTAATACAAATCGCCGTTATTTCGTAAATATACATTCTTTATAGAGTTATTACCCTGTGGCAATGTTACGATTTTAGCTTGTCAAAGAACATGTGGCATGCCTCAACGGCTGGCGTGGCATGCTACATACCCTATATCACTGAGGAATTTTAACTAATAGTTTTGTATTACTACAGAGTAACATTGGTCTGTATCAGGTGGAAATATCACTGGAGGTAAAACAGACTGGGTATATAGTTGGTGCTTGATTGGAATGTTATTGCAATGTATAATTGAAATATGGGTATAACATTGTAATACGGGAGTTTTTCGAACAGAACATGTAAAACATACAAACAAATTGACATAATTAAAGATGGATTATCTCTTTAAATAACATATTTTAAATAGTTGCGTGGATATAAAATAATAAATATGAACTGAAGATCCCTGTCCGGAAAAGCTTCTATCAATTAATATTGATTTTATTTCGAATATTTAATCGGGACCGTTTATGTGTCTATTTTTAGAACAGACCATTCGGATGATATCATATTGCGATATAGAGCACTGGGCTGTTCCTATGGCTACGCACCGAAAGTCAAATGTCCCAGATTGATTGTCTGTATTGTTTTTGTTCCATAGTTATAAACGATAATGAGTATAATTAACGTTTATTTGTGACAAAATTGTACAATAAAATTTCTGGTCTCTGTTAACAGTAACCACTATTGTTCGTTAGCTAAACAACTACACCTTTTTAGACTAGAAAATATTCGAAATAAAATTAATATTAATCAATAGAAGCATTTCCGGACAGGAGTCTTCGATTCACATCTAATATTTTATACCCCGGTAACTATATAAAACATGTTTACAAAGAGATAATCCACTTTTAATGATAATGTTAAAAAACGGGGATTAGACAACAAGCCTAAAGGCTTTTATCAAGTCTTTTCCTCGGAATAAGAAGTTTACCATTGGTATCAGAATGGATACCATTTAGGGTAAATTTAGCGGGAGTCAATGGAGAGTGAGAGGGTGAAATTGAGAGTGAGTGTACCATGGTTAAGTGATCCTGTGGTATTGCTGTGATGCTGGTGTGTCATGCTAATTTGATATGACTGGTATGTCCCGCTGATTTACTATTGTTCTGATGGGTTTTGTTGAATTGATTTGATACCTGTAGGGAAAGGCAAAGCGATACTGTTAAGACCAAGACAGTCAATTACTCTTGAGAAGCTCGCCTTACTGTACAGATTGAGCAGACCGGCGCTCTGAATACCTCAAGTCAGTACTTGCCACAAGCTCTTCAAAACACGTAGTTCTAAACAGAGACGTTTGTTTTTGGGGAAGATTCTCATAGAATTGTGGATGGGCGGATGATGTACGTGATGGCTATATCTCCATCCGAAAATTCGTAGTACGTGTATCTGATCGGAAGAGAAATGTAAAACATGATATATATATATATTCTTTATTTCCTCCATTCATGGAGATATTTAGAGAATGCATACAATTAATATAAATTATAAGAATATAAACAGGTAACAAAAGTCAACATATTTACAGTCATCATCTAATTGGTGAACATGAGAATTACATACATGATTTCCATTTACAACAACCATACACATAGAAGCATTCATACTAACAGACACACATCTATAACATTGGAGAATTACATGCATGACTTCCATTTACAACAATCAAAATCCCAGAAGCATTCATACTAACAGACACACACAACACATTGGCGAATTACATGCATGAAGTATTCATACAAACAGACACACATTCGTTATATTTATAGACAGAGACAAACGACCAGAATGGCAATCTAGCGTTATCGTGTAATTGAATGAACATATGGTCAAATATCTAACTGGCTCTCCACGACAGGTGTAGTGAAGTTGGTAAACAATAATTATTCCACGTGGTCCAATATAAACAATGTGCCGCTGTCAAAATACGTCATCAATAAACATTGGGTGCGGTCCAATCAAACCGACGATATCGCAGCCAATTGCTGACTACAGCGAGAGCCGAGGATTGTGGGTTGATATAATCTATACAGAAAGAATCTAACGTCGGACCAGACCACACGACTAAATTGATTAATGCTAAATATTCTACAATGATGCATGATAAATATTCTACCACGATGTATAACTTATAAGAGTTCCCGACCTACTAGATAGGTAAGTATTCTATTGCCTAATATGTATTCTATGTAGTGATGATTAATATATTACCCCATTCAAAATTCGCTACAAATGACGTCGTTCGCTAACAAACCAATCGGCGAGGACGGCCATATTGATTTTTTCAATTGGCAATCAACGTGTTTTACAATTAAATGTCAGGGACACTAAACACAGTGTCATATTGAATTGTAAGCCATTGTATCATGTATAAGTAGTGAAAACTGAAATGTGATTTTTGTATTCATTTTTATTTGCCGTTTTTGTCCACAATAAATTTTTGTCCAATTTTTGCTATAAAATGTATTGATTACTGATATTGCCAATTAATTAATTTATATTCCATGTCAAATTAATTCCACATTTTGCATTAAATTCCATTTTTGAGAGATTTTTCGTATATTTTTGATAAATATCCATATTTTTGTCCAATTTTGCATTGACATTGCCCTTTATAATAATATTGCTATTATTGTTCACCTTAATAACTTGATCGATTATTAATTGCCAATTTTTTAAATTATTGTCCATTTTTGATAATTTGCTGCATTTTTGTCAATTTTTGCCAAAATTTTGATATATTTTGTCCTATTTTGCTGTTAATTGTTTAATTATCCTATATTTTGTCCAATTTTGATGTAATTAATCCTGTTAACCTTGCATAAATTATTTTTGCCTGATAAATGTCCATTTTTGCTATTTTTTGAGATAGTTGAAATTTTTAATAGTTTTTGCTCTGTTATTGCCATTTTTGCCATATATTTTTCATATACAATGCCTATTTTCCATTTTTGTATGCCAATCCAGATTTTGACATCCAATTTTGCCATTGTTTATCCTAAATGCATTCCATATGATTCAGATGATTCAGATGTTTCAAGTTCTATTTTGCATTTATGTTATTGCCATAATGAATGTCAACACATATTTAAAGGTAACATCTAGCTCGTAAGAAGTCAAATACTACTTCAGGGCCTTTGTTACAGATAGTTATAATATATCGATTATATTTCACTGTTAACTTATTTACTTTTGAAGATGGCTTCCATAAAAAATAAAGTAAATATCAACACAGCAAATTTTTATGATTTGCAAGCAATTCCCGGTGTCGGACCCAAAGTGGCCGAGTCCATTATTGAAAGAAGAAAGGCAATAAGCTTTCTTTCAAAGGAAGATTTGTTTATAATCCCATTTTTTAGAGGGTCAAGGGATCAAATGGCAGTTATAGATTTCTCAGTACCACCAACGCCAATATATGTTGATAATTCCATCAACAATGACATGGTGACACAAAATCCCATACCAAATGTGATTAGATCACCAATACCATTAGTACCTTCACCGACATTCCCACAACAAATTTTCGGTGCAGGATACATATCTCCTGAAAATCTAGTTAACACAGGTATGAATAGGTCAGCAGATTTATATACCGGTATTACTTATGATGAGCCCATGAAATATGGTCAAGATATAAGGGTTGAAAAATACCAGCCCATATCACCTCCATATATAGGGAATTACAATAGAAGGGTTGAAAATTACCAGCCCATGACACCAAGTCATAGCAACACCGGTACACAACAACGACACAAATGGTTGGGTGATTTACCAGGGATGGACTCAGATAGTGATAATGAGTCTGTATATTCTATTACAAAAGCTGCAGGTAAGGGAGTGATACCAAAAACAACTTTGGTAAACACAACCGGTTTACCGGTCATGAGTACAAGAATAGTGACGCCACCAAGTGTAAGTTACACTGCGACATTTCCCATAAGCGCAGTAACAACAACACCACCTAAGACATCAGTCATCACAACCATGACATCACAAAATGCGATCACTAGCGCTTACAGTACTGGCACAGCGCAAGCAATGCCAGTATACAGTTGTCGCCCGTTGTCGAGGGAGACATTGAGATTTGTCACCCGCTCGAGAACGGAATGTCTCCCGAGGAGCGAAGCTCCGAGGGAGACATTCCGTTATCGAGCGGGTGACAAATCTCAATGTCTCCCGAGAAGAAGGGCAACAACTGTTTTGTTATCCGATTATACCACAGAAAATATCCTTGCCATCCACACGTACGATGTTGCACTGAGTCACGAGTGCTTTCTTTCCCGATTATTTATATCTTCAGTAACTACTTATCGTTCCATAGGATTTCTGTTCCATAAACGATAGTCAAGCTGTTAAGCGTTTGGTAATCCGCGTTTATTTACGATCATTTTGGTGGTCAAATCGTCAATATCGGTCCATGCAATGTAAAACAATAGGCCACATAGGTATGTTCTCGTCTTCTGTAATGTGGCATATTCAATGTCGTCTTGTGTGCGAAATTTACTCGCGATGTTCATTTCATAACGGTCTTCCCCGAAAGCTATTGGGAAGTTGTCAATTTCATTAATGTACATTCATACGTGTCAGTGCTCGTGGCGATCCTCACATAAAATAATTATATGATCACATTGCAGACATCGCGGAGGATAAGCGTGCAGTACCATGCATTCGCGACAAACGTATGCATTACGTTGTCTACCAGCGAACATTTATAACCAACCAACCTCAAGTGATCCTCTCTTTCAATCTTGCATCATACTGTCGACATGAACAAATTGAATCACCGAGATGTTTCGATGTAAAAAGTAAATAATAACACTTGTCCGATAAAAGTATCAACATAAAAGTTCGAATATTAGTGTTCACTAAATATATGCAAATTAGCAAACACCACAACTGTTGTGTTTTGCGAATCCGTGGGGTATATAAGATCTATGATTTTTAAGTACATCGTAGTGATGTGAAATAGGTGAGTTACTGCAGTGTGTGTTTGGAGATATTCTTGCAATATAACACAAGGCGGGCGACAAAAACAATGTCTCCCGGGTCAGCGGACGACAGTGTGATTTGTCGCCCGGCACGTGACAGCACATGGGCCAATCACAAGCGTGGAAAATAGGGAGGAGGATAACAATAAATGTTAGTAACCAAAGTTGGACAATGTCTAAAAGTTACAATAATATTGGTGCAGTACAGTACAGTACACTACCAGTAATGTCACAGCCATTTCAAACAACTTTTCAGTTGTCAACTAGTAAACCAACATTCACTTTTGGTAATACTAATAGTAAGACTCCACCGAAGGTGCAAAATACTGCACCGGCCAATAGACGAAAGCACATTTTGCCACACAAAGTGCCAATACAACAGCCGCAAACAGTGTCGACATACAATCCACCAATTTCACAACCACCCACTAGTATGAACAGTCAGGCACAAACACAATTTGTGGCGAACATGCCAAATTTGAATAGGCCACCACCACATTTTGATTGGAAACAAGGTCGTCAAAGTGTGCAATACAATCAAAATCAGATGTCAGTGGGTCAAGGTTTTTCGCAACCAACACAAACATTGTATAGCACGGGTTCAACAACAAAAGGTTTACCGCCGGTGTCAGCCAATGGTAACCAAACGTTGATAACCCCAGGTATACAATATCAACAACAACAACAATTTCAACAACAACAACAATTTCAACCACAACAACAACAACAATTTCAACCACAACAACAACAATTACAACAACAACAACCATTTCAACCACAACAACAACAATTTCAACCACAGCCTCAACAACAACAATTGCAACAAACTAATCAAATGCAACAACAACAACAAATGCAACCACAAAAACCATTTCAAGCAATTCAACAAGCGCAACCAATTCAACAAGCGCAACCAATTCAACAACCGCAACAATTTCAACAACCGCAACAATTTCAACAACCGCAACCATTTCAACAGCCACAAATGTATAACCCACAGCCAGTACAGGCTCATCAGAACAATCTTAATAGGGGCGAGAGGCGTAAACCATACACCCCAAAACACATTACATTTGAAGGCAATGATGATTGGAAATCATTCCGACTCAAGTTTATGAACTTTGCAAATGTCGAGCAATGGAATGAAATTGAAAGCATGAATGCACTATGCTGGTTCCTAAAAGGCAAAGCCAGCGAATATTACACCCTGTTAATGGATCAAAATCCTGACGCAACCTTTGCCGAAACCATGATAGCCTTAGAAAATCGCTTTGGTTTTCATGATCTACCAGAGACCGTGCAGTTGGAATTTGTCCAATCAAAGCAGGATCCCAGTCAATCTTTAGAAGATTGGGCAGATACCACTTAGACTCTAGCCAAAAGAGCTTTTCAGAACTTGCCCCAAGAATTCACATTGCAACAAGCAATCATGTAATGACAGAGAAGCAGGTCAATTTGTTGCCAATAAGAAGCCTCGTAGTGTAGAAAGGGCCACCAATCAAATCCGTTGGCACCAATACACTCACCAGGCAATTTATGGTGCAACAAAGGTGCGCCAAACCGTATTGTCGTCAGACTCCGAAGATGATGACACATCATCAACTGTCTGCCAAATCAATAGGTCACGATCATTTCGAAGAGATGATCGAAGAAATTGGCAAAATAAACCAAACTATGCCAGAAGGGAATTTAAGCCAAGATTTTCCCAAAATACAAAAGAAGGTAATAGTGATAATTCGCGCTCACCTTCACCGTACAAGCCAATGTCTACTGAGGTACACTCATTAAAATCCCGGATGTACTTCATGGAAGACAAAATTGGGTCGTTAATGGAAACTTTGGGTAAAATTTCCGAAAAATTAGAAATTACGCCCAAAAGGGAGCAAAAGGAGAGCAAACCGCCTTATGCGGACCGATCTCCATCACCACCAAGGGCAGCAACTCTCGCTGTTTCCAATGTCAAGGTTATGGCCATTTTATGAGAGATTGTCCCTCAAATAATTCCAAAAACAAGTCAAGTTCGGACCGAAAAGGGGTATCCTTTAATTTAAACAAGAAGGGGTCCGATCAAGAAGTCTGATGGGTAGCCCGGATAGGCAAAATGACTTCATAACAGATATTACAAAGGATAATGATCAAACCATAAACAACAATAACTTATCTGTCGAAACTTTACCAAAATTTGTGAAAAACAGCAATGTTAAATCGCAGAAAACAAGTTCCGATGATAAAAGTTATTTGGTACCAGAAGAGGATGAAACCATTCTCACAATTAATAGAATAAAATTATTATCTGCAATTAGAACACCCATCAATATATCCAATTATAGTACAGAAGCAGTGATCGATACCGCTGCAGATATTACTATAATTTCTGAAGAAACATTCTCAAATTTGAGACCAACACCCCAAATTGTAAAAACAATTTCCATTAATACAGCCGCTAGAAATTCCAAATTCAAAGGTCATTTAATAGGTCCAATAGAAATAACAATAGGAGATAAACACTTCTCCGAGAAAATTTATGTAGGACCAATTGAAGACCCAATGTTATTAGGTTTGGATTTTCTGATAAAACATCATGCCCAAATAGATGTCTGCAAAGGTATTCTTCAGTTGGAGCCAAATTTGGATTTAAAAATACAACAAGTTGTTACCGAAACTCCAAAAATATCTAGAGTTATTGTAAATCAAACTACAACTATTCCACCAAACTCAGTAGTTTTATTGCAATGTAATCTAGAAACCGCTTTAGATGATGAATACATCATTGAACCCAACTGTTTATATAACTTGCTAATTTTTAGAACGGTACATGGTGCACACACAAAACCTAAAGTTGGAATAATTAACGTCAATGATGCATGTGTGAAACTTAAAAGACATGAAATTATTTCACTAGCCTCTGAAATTGACCGTGTCATGCCGGCAGATGAAGACCAATTAAATGAAATAACAATCGAAGAAAACCTCGGAAAAGGAACAAATAACTGTTCCAGTGAGGAGGATTCCCATTCATCCGATGATTCCCATTCATACAAAATAAAAATATGCAAAACTGCAATCAATATGCCCGATCATTTAAAAGATCTGTTCGACAGATCAAGACCCTACTAAATGACAATGAAGCTGAGGAACTAGCATCAGTATTAAGTGAATTCCAAGATGTATTTGCTAAAAGCGATTTCGACATTGGTGATTTCACCGAAATCGAACACAATATTGATACTAAAGATGCTAAACCCGTTAAACAGCGCATGCGTCGAACACCACTATGCTTCGTAAACGAAGAAGAACAACACTTAAAGAAAATGTTAGAATCAAAAGTGATTCAACCTTCAATAAGTGAATGGAGTAGCCCTCCAGTGTTGATTCGGAAACGAGACAAAAGTGTTCGATGGGCTATTGATTATCGATTGGTAAATGCGGTCACCGTAAAAGACAGTTATCCATTACCATTAATAAACGAGTGTATTGACTCGTTATCCGGTAATGTATGGTTTAGTCAGGGAGACTGTCAGTCAGCTTATTGGGCGGTAAATGTCCAAGAATCAGATCGCCCCAAGACAGCCTTCTTAACAAAATACGGTTTGTGGGAATTTCGTAAAATGAGTTTTGGTCTCTGCAATGCTGCCCAATGGTACTGTAGAGTAATGAACCTAGTACTAGCTGGACTAAACTGGGACATTGTTCTATCGTTCGTAGACGATTTGGTTATTTTAGGCCAGGATTTTATCTCGCATCTCCAAAACATGTGCCTAGTTTTACAAAGACTGCGCAAGTACAAATTAAAATTAAAACCCAAAAAATGTACTTTCTGTCAGAAAAAAGTGGAATTTCTCGGCAGAACTGTTAGCCAGCATGGTCTTGAAATGATTAATTCTTCATGCGAAGCGGTAAAACACTGGCCAGTCCCTACGTGTTCAAAAGACGTAGAAAAATTCTGTGGCCTAGTAAATTATCACAGAATGTTCATTAAAGACTATGCTAAAACCTCAAAGCCTCTATATGCAGTTACAGGTAAACAAAAGTTTGTCTGGGAAAGTGAGCAACAACAAGCTTTTGAAAAACTGAAAGTGGATTTAATAAATCCGCCAATCTTAACCCTCCCCAACAAGACTGATCTCTTTGTTTTGGATGTCGATGCCTCAAATTTTGCAATTGGCGCCGAATTAATTCAAGTACAACAAGGGGAAGAAAAGGTTATTGCCTATGGAAGTTATGGTTTATCCGGAGAACAAATAACGTATTGTACGACTAGAAAGGAGCTGCTAGCGGTAGTTCCTTTCACACGCCAGTACAGGCACTATTTGTTGGGAAGGCCATTTATTCTAAGAACAGACCATAATTCATTAAAATGGCTGATCAGCTTCAAAGAGCCTCAGGGTCAAATTGCGAGATGGCTCGAGGAACTCAGCCAGTATGATATGGTAGTACAACATAGGCCTGGGATAAAACATTCCAATGCGGATGCATTATCTCGTATTGCATCACCCCATCCAGTGTGTCACAGTTATACCGCTGACACAAAACTGGAGGATTTACCATGTGGGGGATGCAAATACTGTACCCGAATACAAACCAACTGGTCAAAATTTGAAGAACATGTTGATTATGCAGTACCATTAGCAAAAGGATCGTGTCAATTCGAGTCAGAATTTGATCCAGAAGTTAATAAAAACGCTAGCCCTACAATATCAACAATAAATATCCATACTAATTTTGATCAGTGGGAATACAAAACCTCAAAATGGAGTGGGATAGAACCAGAAACTGGTTGGACCCATACCCAACTTGAAATTGCCAACAAAGCACTTACGCAGCCCGGAGTGCTAATTCAACAATTAACCTCCTCTGATAATTTGGCACTATCCAGCCTAGGAAGCTCAGAAGAGTTGGGAATAGCTCAAAGAGCTGACCCCGACTTGGAAATAATTATTACTTGGTTGGAAACAGGAGAAGAACCCAGTGAAGGTGATTTATTCATCACTGGACCTTCTGCCAAACACTGTTGGATAAACCGGTCAAGGTTCCATTTTAAAAATGGACTTCTACATAAAACCCCGAAATCCGAAGGTTCAATTCTGGTCATACCAAGTAAATATGCTTCCGAAGTACTGGAATTAGCCCATGATATACCCGCTTCTGGCCATCAGGGTGTTGCACGTACCTTATCCCGAATAAAACAGAATTTCTGTTGGTATGGAATGTCTAAAGACGTAGAATCCTTCGCCGCAGCTTGTCCTAAATGTAACCAATATAAAAAACCAACAAAACATTCAAAATGGGATATGACCAAGTACCATGCAGGTGCCCCAATGGAAAGAGTTCATTTATATTTTCTAGGACCATTACACACTAGTGATAAAGGGAATAAATACATTCTCATGATGATTGATCAATTTACCAAATGGGTAGAATGTATACCGCTTCCAGACCAAACAGCAGAAACCACGGCACTCATAGCAGTGAACGAATTTTTTGCAAGGTTTGGAGCCCCATTTCAAGTATTCACAGATCAAGGGTCCTGTTTTGAAAGTAAATTGTTTACAGCAATTTGTGAACTTTTCCAAATTAATAAGTCCCGCACCACAGCCTATCGACCAAGTTCAAATGGTCAGATTGAACGCCAGAATCGTATTCTTATGAATGCCGTCCGATGTTACGTGGATAAAAACCAGAAAGACTGGGACAAGTACGTACTCCAGCTTGCTGGAGCGTTGCGACCCTCAGTCAACCGTAACACCGGTTTTACCCCAAATAAACTCATGCTAGGTCGCGAGGTAAACCATCCCGCTGACTTAGTTTTCAATTTCAAAAAATGATCAACAAAAACCAGAGCTCCCAGAGTATGTAAACATTCTAGAAAAAGAGATGAAAACATGTCATGAAATTGCACGATCAACCCTTAAAACATCACAAGCGGTAATGAAACGCAATTATGACGTACACATCTCTAAGCACACATACAATGTGGGTGACCTGGTATATATGTTAGACACGGCAAATGTCAAAGGTAAGACCAAAAAGTTGCAACCAATATGGAAAGGTCCAGGAATCATTTCTGCCAAATTCACACCATATCTTTTTAAAGTAATATTCAAAAACACAATAACGGTGGTGAATCATGATCGAATCAAATTATGCAATGACAAAGTGTTACCACCTTGGTTAGTAAAATGCCAGCAGAACTTCAATAAGACTGGAGAAGTCTCCGTCAACCGAAGTACAAATATATTCTGCATATGTAAAAAGGCATACAGAGGAAAGTTCATGATTCAATGTGACCACTGTTTAGACTGGTTTCATGGACATTGTGTCAACATTACCGCTGAAGAGGGAGAAAGTTTGGATACTTATAAATGTACCAAGTGTTCAGACTAATTCCTTTTATTACAGTCACCTTCCGTGCTAAAAATGGAAGAAACAGATTATCAGGATACCATAGCTGCGATAAATCGCCTCACTAGCGACAACAATTCAGATACTGAGTTGACTTTGACTGGTGAGGCGAAACATCCAACAGAGTTGACGGCGTCAAGCTCAGTATCCATTAGAGATTCAGAACCTGAATCGATGGATACTGAGCAAGGTAAGGCGGATGAAGAGCAGGTAAAAGTGCTAGTCATTCCAAAAGATTCAGAACCTGAATCAATGGAAATAACTAGTGACACCGCTGTCATTAAAATAGACAAAGAGGAAATCCAAGACTTGGTGACCAAGTCAACTTCCTCAGTAGAAGCAGAAGTAAGTAGCGCAGAAAAAGAGGATAATAGAGACTTAATCACAGAGTCCACTTCCTCCGTAAGCACGACAGCAACCGCTGACAATAAGAACGAGGAAATCGAAGACCCAGAAACTGAGTCAACTTCCTCATGTCAGCCAAGTGCAGATCAAATTGAGAGAGAATATGCTATAGAATATACGGTAGCCCAAGGCCGTTTATTGGAAGACCCAGTGAAACTAATAGTTAAGCTATTGGGAACTAGCTGGGACAATAGAAAGGGGCAAAGCATCTTACTCTCCCAATATGAATTGGCAAAGTCCAAGTCAAAAAACAAATGGCTCTACGAATGTTGCAAGTGCGCACATGAACACATGTGTCTGTCCCGCGAATGAGTAGAGAAAAATATGGGCCCCCTCCCCAAAGAACAGCGACCAAAAGCCAAAGGCTTTAGAAAAAGAGGTAATTACTCCTCTGGCCCCCAGGCGACTGTTTCTAGTGACCCAACAAGTCCAAATATAGTCCCCGAGGTTAAACATTACACAAATGAACTGGAAGAAGGGGAGATCATAGACGATGAAATCCATTACGTCAAACCTCCTCAAATAAATAGGGTAGTACCTCCTTCTGTGTTCAGCAAGGAGTCGCGAATAATAATAACTCCTCCTTCTGTGTTCAGTAAGGAGTCGCGACCAATGAAAACTCAGGGCGCAATACAAAAAACAAATAAAAGGCCGGCACAAGACAATATTGAGTCTCAGCCGACGCCACCCAAACAATAAGCAGGTGCGCCATGCCCCTACAATTATTGTGCACGATGGGTACACAGAGGTGGGGTAAGAGCCCATGTGATGACCAACCACCTACCAACCTACTGGTGGGTCTTAGATGAGGTACCCCACCCTAAGTGGTTACAGAAGACGCTGGAGGACCTGTCAGAAATGGCAATGCTCATCAGTCGTCCAAACCCAAACTGGCCTCTCCTAAAACAATTAAATACATTGTTGGATGCAGTCAACATGACAACATATGATCAGACTGTATTCCCCCGGTCCACATCTTACAACCCAATATATATTAGAACCATGACTGCAATTTGCAAGAGACAAGGCTGGAAGATCCCAAGTTCTTTCAAAATCAACCCTGTTAACCACCCAGCCTGTCTAATTTTCTGGAGGTGCCATGCCGCAATTATAAATATCATTACAAACCCAAATAAAGGCGTGTGCAATAACGATACCTCCGAGCAATGTCTCAAGAAATTTTGTAGAGCTCCATGTCATGGTATAGGCCGTCACCACATAATTACTAAGGTCAAAGAGGTTAAGAATGACACTGGAGTCAGGGATACCGTTAAGCGACTGATAACATCAGAAACGCCAGACACCATCCCTGAAAGAGCTATTGACCTTCAAACCGCAGTGGCCTTATTATTATTCCCAGGGAACGTTAAAGAGCAGTCAACATCCACAATGGATAAAGCAGCTCAACTTTCCCCAATAAAACCTCCACAGAGGGCGGCAGATCGGTCAACATGTCCATTGCCGCCACCACCACCGAAACCACAAAAGGTGGCAGCCTGTGCAACATGCCCATTACCACCACCACCAACACCACCAAAGGTGGCAGCCTGGACATCATGTCCATTGCCACCACCCCCAGGATTTACCGGCGGACCGTCAGCATCCAATAGGGATAATGCAGTTCAGCAGTTAATGTCATGGATACCGCCACCAAAGGTGATTGCTAAAGTATTATTACCGGTACCAACCAAACTGCAGGGTTCCATCGGCACTCCAAGTTTTGTAAGGCCAATTTTGCCATCACAAGTTCAGCAACCGACACCAGTCACTATGTCACCGCTGATCCACCCTTTGATTCCGGTAGGGGTAGACACCCACTTCCACCTCAACCGGTTGACGAAGCGATTGCCCCACAAAGTTAACACCCCAGTCGAGGCAATTTTAAGTGCAGCAAAGTTTATTTTCCCAAACAACGCTGTGCAGGTGATTGGCCCATGTGGAAAATTGCCATAGGATTCCACCCTAAACAGTTCAAACTGCTGTCAAATCCGGCACTAAGAACCCAGTGGAATCAATTGATTCACCACCCCGCAACAACTGCTGATGGGGAAATTGGACTAGATCGATCAATGGATCTCACGTCCGAAGATCGATATGACCAAGATATGGCCTTTCAATCCCTCCTCAGAGATGCAAGAAAGATCGAAAAACCGATCATCTTGCATATAAGAGGAGAAAAAGCAGACAAAATGAATAGGGATGTAACCTTCACCGCGCTCCACCTGTGTGAAAAGGAGTGTTATCCCGACCAACACTTCCGTCTCCATTCCTTCATGGGAAGTTCAGATATGGTCGAGGCATGGTCCCGCAAATTCCACAATGCACACTTCGGAATATCTGGGTCGTGCTTCAAATTCAACTCCTTACAAAAAGAAGGCATAAGATCAATACCTATGAACCGCCTTCTATTGGAAACTGATGCCCCATATTTTGGCAAAGAAATGGGACATCCATATACATCTCCAGCCTTAATAGGAGATATTGCCGAATTCATCGCCACTATTAAAGGTTGTTCCCTCCGAGAGGTACTTGCGCGCACTACTGCAAATGCCAAGTACTTTTATAGAACGACTTGAAAAACCGAGTCAGCAGCCTGCAGTATACTTTGATTCCAATAGTTTGAATACTGGCAGGGTCTGGTACATGTAAGGTTTGAAATACCAAACCAAATTGTACATAATTCTCAAAGGTTTGAAACACCAAACCAGCTGAATATGAAGTGTATTTAGGAGTGGAAGGCTTGAAAAACCGAAGCCAGCATCTCTTAAATTGGAAGTAGATTATGTTTAAAGAAATAGTAGTCACAGAGCGGTAGCCTGATTGTAGCACTGTAGAACCAAAATACTGGTTCCAGCTATGATTGGAAAACCTCATAACCCTATTTTTGCGAGGTCAGGGTTTTGACTCATGTAGTCATAGGCACTCCACCCATTTTGGTTTAGCAGGCTATCTTCATTCTTTTCAAAATAAAACTGGGTGGTGTGTAGTGAAGTTGGTAAACAATAATTATTCCACGTGGTCCAATATAAACAATGTGCCGCTGTCAAAATACGTCATCAATAAACATTGGGTGCGGTCCAATCAAACCGACGATATCGCAGCCAATTGCTGACTACAGCGAGAGCCGAGGATTGTGGGTTGATATAATCTATACAGAAAGAATCTAACGTCGGACCAGACCACACGACTAAATTGATTAATGCTAAATATTCTACAATGATGCATGATAAATATTCTACCACGATGTATAACTTATAAGAGTTCCCGACCTACTAGATAGGTAAGTATTCTATTGCCTAATATGTATTCTATGTAGTGATGATTAATATATTACCCCATTCAAAATTCGCTACACAGGCTAAATGTGATGTGTTATTATACGGTTATATATATCTTTATATATAAAGAACTGGGACCAGAGAAATAGCATACTCCGAGACGACCAAGCCGGAGTTGGACCCAAATCGGGGATCTCTCTCTCTGGAAGACCCACAAACGCCAATGCCTTTGTGCAGTCTTACCGACTCGGAGCCGACCATTTCCCCAGCACCACTCAAGTATATATATTTACTCATTTGTCGTGTCTTCTGATTCTATGGATTCTATGAGTTATGTATAGTATTATGTCATTACTAGCGTATACTATAAATAGTTTAACTACAATTCAAACAGAGAGGCAATGATATTCTTCCCATAGTTTACAAGTGCAATTAATTATGAAATTTGCAAAGTCGTTGATATCTTCGACATAAGAGGCAATTTCTTCAAATTTTGCCGTCAAGAAGAATAATAATTTATCTTCATCTGAAAGAGAATCAAAGCGTATGTAAATTTGAACTCCAAATCTACACAAAACAGAAAATTCTATTTCGTCACGGATACACGTTAATGAGGAACACTGGACTATTGCATGCCGCATGTAGTCGGAGTACGCGCGAGAGCAATTTGAACAAATACCTGTATCACTCGGAACGCAGGAGAATTGTATAATTTGTGCCATTTTGTAATAAGACAATTTATATTCTGGAAATTAAACAGGCGGCACAATTTCCACAGATGCGAGACTTCGAACGTGGTCTGAATCTTCGAGAATCGAATTAAGGAGTTATCAGCATGAATTCTCTCGGACCAGGCCGCGCTCTCAGTCTCATTAATGAGAGCTTTAGTTAATTGTTTCCATTTCTCTTTAGAAGGAAATACTGATTCCTTCAAATACAGACGCAAGTAGTCTACCAGTTTGTATTTATTCATTGTTACCATGATATCGGAGGAGAAATTTTTACAAGAAGTAGTTGGAGCAAGTGCGTGTTGATAAAGACGGAAAATGAAAATTTCCTTTGCCGTTTTAATTTGTTCCAGATTACACATTGAACTAAGGAACGATAGTTTTCGTTTATCTATATAGCTCATAATAGGGTGAACTCCTATGAGCCCATGGACGATAACTGTTCTAGCACGCGTAGGTAAACCCTGAACCTGTTTCAGACAAAATCTATGGCATTTTTCAAGAGCTTCCTCATGTTTATGTGCCAGGTTCCATAGTAATTCTGCGCCAAATAGCGACTTTGAGAGGACAATAGATTCGTATATTGTCTTACAGCTCAGTGGCGTTATCCCGCCGGCCAGCATTAGATAACATGAGATAGGTGCCCCTGATTTTTCGACAAATTGTATCTACAAATGCACCATTTAAATCATACTTATTTAAAGGAATACCAAGATGGGTAACTTCTTCCACTTCCGGTATTACAGATGGTCCAATATGCCATCTACGGTCAGTTTTGTTTGCACGCGCCTTAGATTCATTGAATACAATAACGGAACATTTTGATGGGTTGTACATATAGCGCCACACCGTGCTGTAACGGTAGCAGATGTCGCAAAGATTACGTAACCCAGTCATAGTAAGTGAAAGTAATAACATATCGTCAGCTAGCGTTGGGCTGGAACAATCTATACCATATAAGTTTAGACCATTTCTTGAGTTCCTCAGCTGTAGTATGAGGTCGTTCACATATATCATATAGTATGAAGGGGATAATATTCCCCCCTGCATTGCTCCTTGACACACTGTGAACCAACGGGATGATGTACCGTTATACCTAACTGAACATTGGACATCAGATATCAGGCTATGCATAAGAGAAAACGAGAGGCCTTGAATGCCGCGATCATATAGTTTATACAACAACCCGTTGATCCACACCGTGTCAAAGGCCTTCATTGCGTCCAGGAAACATGCGTACATTTTGATACCAACATCTTTAGCATAATCAATACATTCTAGTGTCATGTACGACACCATATTTGAGCTCAAACATTTTTGGAACCCGTGCTGCAATGGGTCAACTTCTAGAGTACGGGGAGAGAATTTCTCGATTCGGTTCTGAAGCACACGTTCAGTAATTTTGTATAGGGCAGGCATCAATGTAATTGCTCTATAGTTATTAAAGTCATCTTTGCTTTTGGAACCGCCTTTGTGTAAAGTTATAATTATTCCTTTCTTTGCATTTTTTGGAACTTTGCCATATTTAAATATTCTGGATAAGCAGGTTGATAAAATATTTGTGAGTAAGTCGCTGCCGTATATAATATGCTCGTATGCTACGTTATCCCACCCTACAGCTTTATTTAAGCTTAGAGACTTATACACAGATTTGAGTTCTTGACATGTAACTGGGAAGAGAATGAGTTTATCAATTGAAGAAGGTGCCTTTTCTTGTATTATGTCATTGACAAAACTATTTACTGAGGTATAATGCGTTTGATCAAATTCTTCTGAGGTCAGTGGCGTATATAATTGTTCAAAGTAATCACCCCATGCGCACACAATGTCTTCAGGGTCCCTTAAGAGTTTTCCATTGTGATGAAACATATTATTGGGGCTGACTCGTTTAGACCGTTTCAGATTGAATAACCTAAAGAATGAGTCGTGGTCAACTTCAGCTTTGTGATCAATTTCATGATTTATTTCCTGAATGTACTTATAAGATTTCAAACGATACAACCTTCGAAAGTGTGCCTTTGCGTTTTTATAGTTTGTGTAGCTTATAGCACCAGAGCAAGCACGGGGTCGGCCATCCCTGATCCAAATAGATCGATACTTTTTCATTTCTTTATGCAAGCTATTAAGTTCTTTATTCCAGAACGGTTTGAGGTGTTTTGAGAACCTCTTGCGGGGTATACACTGATCAGATGCATATGTTATCGCGCTTACAATCTCATTATATATAACATCAACTTCAGATACGTTAATAATGTCAGTTTTACTATCACATAGCTTTAAGTCAAGAACATTGCGATAATTTTGCAAAATTGAAGGGTCTGATTTAACTTTTTTCCAATTTGGTTTAGAGTTATTGTTCGTGACGTTGTAAATGCCGTGATTGTCAACTGGAAATTGCATTGTGAACAAAATTGGGCGATGATTTGACACATTTAGGGAATCGTCATCGATTACATTGATGTCTGGTATAAGGGCTGAGTCTTCAGTGGGAATCAAAACGTGATCAATAACTGTGCCGTTATTACTATTGTACGGAATACACGTAGAACTATTTGGGTATCTGCATCTCGAGTGATTCACAGAGAAACATTTTAGCGCTTTGACAAATTTCTTGAATGCAGAATTCCTTGGACCCTTTTTGTCCGGATTTGCATTAAAGTCTCCCATCATAATTATTTTGCCCAGCGAACTATATGTATCGAAAACAGTGCTGACCTTTTGCAAATACTCTTTGTAAAAGTCAAGAGTGTGATTTGTAGAAGGAAGGTATATCTGGAAGATATATAGATACTGATGTCGGCTAATTTGCATTTGAATGCCAGCAATCCTATCATCTGGAATTTGAAGAGCGGTAACGTATTTTGCGTATTTTTTATGCCACATAAGTAGAACACCGCCGGAATATCTACCCCTCTGCATGGGTAGACGTTGCGAGGCGTCACTGACAACGTGATAATCATATTGCTTACTGATACATTGCGCATAATCTGCATTGTGTTCATGTAGCCAGTGTTCACTGACACCTACCACATCGATATGATTAAATTCAAGAAATCTTGTTAGGTAAGCCGAAGAGCTCATTAGGCCTGTGGCATTCCATGTTAGGAAGCTCCGTTTTAATTGGCTACAGTTATTGGACGTCATGATAATATATGTGGTGCTCAAATACGGCGGTACATATTGTGATATATAATTTAGAGATACAAGAATACACAATGTCGATAGTAGGCACAGCAATAAACCTATTATCGTAAAATACGACTTATGGTGTAGGTTAGAATGACAGTGTGGTGACATGATATTACTTCGTGTTAATACAATTAATAGTGCTCACTATAGCCAAGCAATCAATCAAACTAATCATAATAACGGCGTTCTTCTTCACGCTTTGTTGTATGCTCGTTGTAAGGTATCCATTTCCGACAATAAATCCGAGGTGCCCAAAAATACCTGCTTGTAACTTGGTCAACTTGAGATTCACAGACATTGATTCTAGCCGAGTTATTTGACATTAACAGAATTTTGGTGAATGAAATGTCATTTTGCGTCAGAACGTCCTTCAAGTCATAGACTGTCACTTCATCAACAAATTTGCTAACAAAAACTTTAGCTGTTTTCAGTGGTTCATCAAGTCTCTGTCTAAAAACACGATCCTTGTTAATTGTTCTGGAATACGTTTCGTTCGTTTCACGGGTTTCGCTACTGTGGTCGGAATTATCGACAGGGATGCTGTTTATAGAGGCGTCTGCTGATTGGTTGTTAATGTGAACACTTGTGGATTTCTGGTTATCCTCCTTATACATATACGAATTTGGTTGAGGTCTCTGTTGAATAGAAGTGCAAAGCACATTAACACTATTAATCAGCTCTGTTCCTTCGACACACTTTCAATCATGGTCTGTAGTTTACTGCACGTCTCGTTAGTGTGGCGTCGGAATTCTTGCTGCATTCTGTCTGTATTCTGTTTCATTGTTTCCAACACGTTTTTGTCAATGTTAATATTTTGAGTGTTATTTGAACATTTTCCAGGCTGTTTTGAAATTACATCTTTCAGTGTGGCGATTTGAGCGTCTTGTTTCCTCTCGGCTTTTATATAGCTTTCAACCTTCTCAAGAACCGTATACATATCGGGATTGACTATTTCGAGTAACAGGAACGGAACGAGGAACAGGAACGAGTTCCGAGTAACAGAATGACTATTTCGAGTAACAGGAACGAGGAACAGAGATATAAGCTCACATTTCTCGCGTTTTGCTCTATGTAACGATACATATTATACATCATTCGAAAGGTTAGCATAGGCCCTTCATTAATAGTGCAACATTTAGACACTAATATTGCGAACAAAGCGTAAACTTGGCCAGGAACGGCGAGCGTTGAATAAGAAATTAGCTAAAAACTGGAAAAAATCCGACTAACAGGAATCAGGAACAGAGATATAAGTTCACATTTCTCGCGTTTTGCGCCATGTAACGATACATATTATACATCATTCGAAAGGTTAGCATATCCCCTTCATTAATATTGCAACATTTAGACACTAATATTGCGAACAAAGCGTACATTTGGCCAGGAACGGCGAGCGTTGAATAAGAAATTAGCTAAAAACTGGAAAAAATCCGACTAACAGGAATCAGGAACAGAGATATAAGCTCACAGTTCTCGCGTTTTACGCTATGTAAAAATACATATTATACATCATTCGAAAGGTTAGCATCTTCCCTTCATTAATATTGCACAATTTAGACACCAATGTTGCGAACAAAGCGTACAATTGGCCAGGAACGGCGAGCGTTGAATAAGAAATTAGCTAAAAACTGGAAAAAATCCGACTAACAGGAATCAAGAACAGAGATATAAGATCACATTTCTCGGGTTTTACGCTATCTAAAAATACATATTATACACCATTCGAAAGGTTAGCATATCCCCGTCATTAATATTTCAACATTTAGACATTAATATTGCGAACAAAGCGTACATTTGGCCAAGAACGGCGAGCGTTGAATAAGAAATTAGCTAAAAACTGGAAAAAATCCGACTAACAGGAATCAGGAACAGAGATATAAGCTCATATATCTCGCGTTTTACCAAATGTAAAAATACATATTATACATCATTCGAAAGGTTAGCATACCCCCTTCATTAATGTTGCAACAATTAGACACTAATATTGCGAACAAAGCGTACATTTGGCCAGGAACGGCGAGTGTTGAATAAGAAATTAGCTAAATACTGGAAAAAATCCGACTAACAGGAATCAGGAACAGAGATATAAGCTCACATTTCTCGCGTTTTACGCTAGGTAAAAATACATATTATACATCATTCGAAAGGTTAGCATCTTCCCTTCATTAATATTGCACCATTTAGACACAAATGTTGCGAATAAAGCGTACAATTGGCCAGGAACGGCGAGCGTTGAATAAGAAATTAGCTAAAAACTGGAAAATATCCGACTAACAGGAATCAGGAACAGAGATATAAGCGCATATTACTCGCGTTTTACGCTATGTAAAAATACATATTATACATCATTCGAAAGGTTAGCATCTCCCCTTCATTAATATTGCAACATTTAGATATTACTTTTGCGAACAAAGCGTACAATTGGCCAGGAAAGGTGAGCGTTGAATCAGAAATTAGCACCCCGAAGAACGTACGTAACTTATTCTTCGTAGAAAGTCGCAGATTTCTCACGAATTACGCAACGTCACTGCCAAGTATTTACAGAAATGGAAAGAGTATCATTCACTATATTCATTTCTGTCGCATAAAATGCTTTTTGTGCAATAAAGTTCAGACAAAGTGTGAAAATGATTGATATCTTTTAGGCGAAATCTTAGATTCCCCGGACAAATATCTATATATAGGATATATGGCGCAGCCAATCAGAAAATTCAGAAGGCGGGGTTATCTCAAACCAGGCATAGGAACAGATTATGGTACGAATTGACGAATTTGAAGTAACAGGAACGAGGACAAGACCAATTCGAAAGAACATCTGGAACGGACCGTATATGTCAAGACACAGGCTCAGCTCTCAGTTTCCTGTTCAAAGCATCCACCACAAGATAAAAGAAAGTGAACACAAAAAAAGTCCCAAAAAATTGCTTCTTTTTTCTTCTTATGTACGCAATAAAGGCAAAAATATGAGGTGTTAAGGAAAGGGCCTATTGGCCCTTTCGACCATCCCGGGGTTACAACCCCCCCCCCCCCCCCTCACAATCACACACTTAACAATTATTTAAAGAACAGGAACAACTTATGGTGAAGGAGCGACTATTTGGAGTAACAGGAATGAGGAACAAAGCTCAAATGTCTCACGCTTTAAGCTATGAAACAATACATATTATACATCATTCGAAAGCAATGCAACCTTCCTTCTTTAATATTACAACATTTAAACACTACTATTGAGAACTATGCGTATATCTGGCCACGAACATAGAGCTGTGAATCGGAAATTAGCAAAACGTAAACTTTTTCCGAGTAACAGAGATATAAACTTAATGTTCTCGCGTTTTAAGCAATCAAAAAATACTCTTTATACACCAGTCGAAAACATGGCCTCGCCACTTCATGAATATTGCAACAGTGAAACGATACTTATGAGAACTATGCGAATAATTGGGCTAGGAACGTCGAGCGGTGAATCATAAATTATCCAAAACGGAACGAGGAACAAGAACGAGTTCCGAGTAACAGAATGACTATTTCGAGTAACAGGAACGAGGAACAGAGATATAAGCTCACATTTCTCGCGTTTTGCCAAGTTTACGCTTTGTTCGCAATATTAGTGTCTAAATGTTGCACTATTAATGAAGGGCCTATGCTAACCTTTCGAATGATGTATAATATGTATCGTTACATAGAGCAAAACGCGAGAAATGTGAGCTTATATCTCTGTTCCTCGTTCCTGTTACTCGAAATAGTCATTCTGTTACTCGGAACTCGTTCTTGTTCCTCGTTCCGTTTTGGATAATTTATGATTCACCGCTCGACGTTCCTAGCCCAATTATTCGCATAGTTCTCATAAGTATCGTTTCACTGTTGCAATATTCATGAAGTGGAGAGGCCATGTTTTCGACTGGTGTATAAAGAGTATTTTTTGATTGCGTAAAACGCGAGAACATTAAGTTTATATCTCTGTTACTCGGAAAAAGTTTACGTTTTGCTAATTTCCGATTCACAGCTCGATGTTCGTGGCCAGATATACGCATAGTTCTCAATAGTAGTGTTTAAATGTTTTAATATTAAAGAAGGAAGGTTGCATTGCTTTCGAATGATGTATAATATGTATTGATTCATACCTTAAAGCGTGAGACATTTGAGCTTTGTTCCTCATTCCTGTTACTCCAAATAGTCGCTGCTTCACCATAAGCTGTTCCTGTTCTTTAAATAATTGTGAAGTGTGTGATTGGGAGGGGGTGTTGTAACACCGAGATGGTCGAAAGGGCCAATAGACCCTTTCCTTCACCCCTCATATTTTTGCCTTTATTGCGTACATAAGAAGAAAAAAGGAGCAATTTTGGACTTTTTTTGTGTTCACTTTCTTTTATTTTGTGGTGGATGCTTTGAACAGGAAACCGAGAGCTGAGCCTGTGTCTTGACATATACCGTTCCAGATGTTCTTTCGAATTGGTCTCATCCTCGTTCCTGTTACTTCAAATTCGTCAATTCGTACCATAATCTGTTCCTATGCCTGGTTTGAGATAACCCCGCCTACTGAATTTTCTGATTGGCTGCGCCATATATCCTATATATAGATATTTGTCCGGGGAATCTAAGATTTCGCCTAAAAGATATCAATCATTTTCACACTTTGTCTGAACTTTATTGCACAAAAAGCATTTTATGCGACAGAAATGAATATAGTGAACGATACTCTTTCCATTTCTGTAAATACTTGGCAGTGACGTTGCGTAATTCGTGAGAAATCTGCGAATTTCTACGAAGAATAAGTTACGTACGTTCTTCGGGGTGCTAATTTCTGATTCAACGCTCACCGTTCCTGGCCAATTGTACGCTTTGTTCGCAAAAGTAATATCTAAATGTTGCAATATTAATGAAGGGGAGATGCTAACCTTTCGAATGATGTATAATATGTATTTTTACATAGCGTAAAACGCGAGTAATATGCGCTTATATCTCTGTTCCTGATTCCTGTTAGTCGGATATTTTCCAGTTTTTAGCTAATTTCTTATTCAACGCTCGCCGTTCCTGGCCAATTGTACGCTTTATTCGCAACATTGGTGTCTAAATGGTGCAATATTAATGAATGAAAGATGCTAACCTTTCGAATGACGTATAATATGTATTTTTACATAGCGTAAAACGCGAGAAATGTGAGCTTAAATCTCTGTTCCTGATTCCTGTTAGTCGGATATTTTCCAATTTTTAGCTAATTTCTTATTCAACGCTCGCCGTTCCTGGCCAATTGTACGCTTTGTTCGCAACATTGGTGTCTAAATGGTGCAATATTAATGAAGGGAAGATGCCAACCTTTCGAATGATGTATAATATGTATTTTTACATTTGGTAAAACGCGAGAAATGTGAGCTTATATCTCTGTTCCTGATTCCTGTCAGTCGGATTGTTTCCAGTTTTTAGCTAATTTCTTATTCAACGCTCGCCGTTCCTGGCCAAATGTACGCTTTGTTCGCAATATTAGTGTCTAAATGTTGCAATATTAATGAAGGGGATATGCTAACCTTTCGAATGATGTATAATATGTATCGTTACATAGCGCAAAACGCGAGAAATGTGAACTTATATCTCTGTTTCTGATTCCCGGTACTCGGATTTTTTCGTTTTTAGCTAATTTCTTATTCAACGCTCGCCGTTCCTGGCCAAGTGTACGCTTTGTTCGCAATATTAGTGTCTAAATGTTGCACTATTAATGAAGGGGCTATGCTAACCTTTCGAATGATGTATAATATGTATCGTTACATAGAGCAAAACGCGAGAAATGTGAGCTTATATCTCTGTTCCTGGTTCCTGTTACTCGAAATAGTCATTCTGTTACTCGGAACTCGTTCCTGTTCCTCGTTCCGTTTTGGATAATTTATGATTCACCGCTCGACGTTCCTAGCCCAATTATTCGCATAGTACTCATAAGTATCGTTTCACTGTTGCAATATTCATGAAGTGGAGAGGCCATGTTTTCGACTGGTGTATAAAGAGTATTTTTTGATTGCGTAAAACGCGAGAACATTAAGTTTATATCTCTGTTACTCGGAAAAAGTTTACGTTTTGCTAATTTCCGATTCACAGCTCTATGTTCGTGGCCAGATATACGCATAGTTCTCAATAGTAGTGTTTAAATGTTGTAATATTAAAGAAGGAAGGTTGCATTGCTTTCGAATGATGTATAATATGTATTGTTTCATAGCTTAAAGCGTGAAACATTTGAGCTTTGTTCCTCATTCCTGTTACTCCAAATAGTCGCTGCTTCACCATAAGTTGTTCCTGTTCTTTAAATAATTGTGAAGTGTGTGATTGGGAGTGGGGGGTTGTAACCCCGGGATGGTCGAAAGGGCCAATAGGCCCTTTCCTTCACCCCTCATATTTTTGCCTTTATTGCGTACATAAGAAGAAAAAGGAGCAATTTTGGACTTTTTTTGTGTTCACTTTCTTTTATCTTGTGGTGGATGCTTTGAACAGGAAACCGAGAGCTGAGCCTGTGTCTTGACATATACCGTTCCAGATGTTCTTTCGAATTGGTCTCGTCCTCGTTCCTGTTACTTCAAATTCGTCAATTCGTACATAATCTGTTCCTATGCCTGGTTTGAGATAACCCCGCCTACTGAATTTTCTGATTGGCTGCGCCATATATCCTATATATAGATATTTGTCCGGGGAATCTAAGATTTCGCCTAAAAGATATCAATCATTTTCACACTTTGTCTGAACTTTATTGCACAAAAAGCATTTTATGCGACAGAAATGAATATAGTGAATGATACTCTTTCCATTTCTGTAAATACTTGGCAGTGACGTTGCGTAATTCGTGAGAAATCTGCGACTTTCTACGAAGAATAAGTTACGTACGTTCTTCGGGGTGCTCATTTCTGATTCAACGCTCACCGTTCCTGGCCAATTGTACGCTTTGTTCGCAAAAGTAATATCTAAATGTTGCAATATTAATGAAGGGGAGATGCTAACCTTTCGAATGATGTATAATATGTTTTTTTACATAGCGTAAAACGCGAGTAATATGCGCTTATATCTCTGTTCCTGATTCCTGTTAGTCGGATATTTTCCAGTTTTTAGCTAATTTCTTATTCAACGCTCGCCGTTCCTGGCCAATTGTACGCTTTGTTCGCAACATTGGTGTCTAAATGGTGCAATATTAATGAAGGAAAGATGCTAACCTTTCGAATGATGTATAATATGTATTTTTACATAGCGTAAAACGCGAGAAATGTGAGCTTATATCTCTGTTCTTGATTCCTGTTAGTCGGATTTTTTCCAGTTTTTTGCTAATTTCTTATTCAACACTCGCCGTTCCTGGCCAGATGTACGCTTTGGTCGCAATATTAGTGTCTAAATGTTGCAATATTAATGAAGGGGATATGCTAACCTTTCGAATGATGTATAATATGTATTTTTACATAGCGTAAAACGCGAGAAATATGAGCTTATATCTCTGTTCCTGATTCCTGTTAGTCGGATTTTTTCCAGTTTTTAGCTAATTTCTTATTCAACGCTCGCCGTTCCTGGCCCAATGTACGCTTTGTTCGCAATATTAGTGTCTAAATGTTTCAATATTAATGAAGGGGATGTGCTAACCTTTCGAATGATGTATAATATGTATCGTTACATAGCGCAAAACGCGAGAAATGTGAACTTATATCTCTGTTCTTGATTCCTGTTAGTCGGATTTTTTCCAGTTTTTAGCTAATTTCTTATTCAACACTCGCCGTTCCTGGCCAGATGTACGCTTTGGTCGCAATATTAGTGTCTAAATGTTGCAATATTAATGAAGGGGATATGCTATCCTTTCGAATGATGTATAATATGTATTTTTACATAGCGTAAAACGCGAGAAATATGAGCTTATATCTCTGTTCCTGATTCCTGTTAGTCGGATTTTTTCCAGTTTTTAGCTAATTTCTTATTCAACGCTCGCCGTTCCTGGCCCAATGTACGCTTTGTTCGCAATATTAGTGTCTAAATGTTGCAATATTAATGAAGGGGATATGCTATCCTTTCGAAGGATGTATAATATGTATTTTTACATAGCGTAAAACGCGAGAAATGTGAGCTTATATCTCTGTTCCTGATTCCCGGTACTCGGATTTTTTCGTTTTTTAGCTAATTTCATATTCAACGCTCGCCGTTCCTGGCCAATTGTACGCTTTGTTCGCAATATTAGTGTCTAAATGTTGCAATATTAATGAAGGGGATGTGCTAACCTTTCGAGTGATGTATAAAATGTATCGTTACATAGCGCAAAACGCGAGAAATGTGAGCTTATATCTCTGTTCCTGATTCCCGGTACTCGGATTTTTTCGTTTTTAGCTAATTTCTTATTCAACGCTCGCCGTTCCTGGCCAAGTGTACGCTTTGTTCGCAATATTAGTGTCTAAATGTTGCACTATTAATGAAGGGGCTATGCTAACCGTTCGAATGATGTATAATATGTATCGTTACATAGAGCAAAACGCGAGAAATGTGAGCTTATATCTCTGTTCCTCGTTCCTGTTACTCGAAATAGTCATTCTGTTACTCGGAACTCGTTCCTGTTCCTCGTTCCGTTCCTGTTACTCGAAATAGTCAATCCCCCAATATAGTCAAATTAGAGCTGATATGATAGCCGCTCTGCCATTTTCGCCAGCAGATGTGAACATTGATGTCCTATTATATGGGTCTAATGAGATGTCCGATGAAACAAATTCTATAATATTTGAAGCTGTACAACTGTTTATTATCCAAAGTCGACGTTTCGATAATGTGTGAGCTCCGTGCGCAGGGGGGCCGTGTATGTGAACATGAGGTGCATAACTTGTATGTATAAATATGTAAGTCGCGTTTCTGCACATTGTGTTCGGGCATATCCGCCTGTCTGCCCACGGAGTGCATGCTCAACCGTGCTGACCTTGGCATATTAATGGACTTACTACTGATTGTACTTACATGTACTAATTGTATCTAGATTATATTGATACGCACTACAAGTATAACAATTATCCTAATTTATACTTATTTTCATGCATCATCTCTCCTGGTGCCGAGACGTATTTGGTCTAATTCCGTTTCTATATTGGACAACACACCATGATTTAACGCCATAATGTAAAATTTAGATTATGACTGAGGGATTATTGTATACAGCATTTATCACACTTCTCTTCCAACTACTTTATTATCTTTCTTGTCTATTTCATAATCTCCTCCCTTCTATCACTCCTCCATCTTTCTGATCCCTGCACTCGCTTAACTAACATCCCAACATTTATTTGAAAACACAGAACAATATTCAAATTCCCGTCCTTTTTACCCTGTAGCTGTCTGTATTGACACTCGGGGTAACATTTTTGGAGGAAAAGATTTTTATAAAAGCCATAGGCTCATGGCTTGTTATCTAATCCTCATTTGAACTATGTTTTTTTTTCTCAATATGTATTATTGTCAATGTGATGTTCTGTTCTTTTGTTCAAATAAATATTGTTTACACTAAGTCGTGTTTTATGCCTGTATTTCTTTATGGAGCATCGATAACATGTCATTTGCACAACACATACCCGACTATCTTCGTTAAAAATCGGTTAAACTGCGTTCGGGGAATCTGCTGAACTACTCGATATGAACTGCTGAACGGGATTTTGAACTGCTGATCTGGGGCGGACGTCGGCCAAATGGTTTTCTTTCCATGTACCTGGTTATGAGCCATCGATAAAATGCCATTTGCATCGCCTATACCAGAATATATTTGTTAAAAATCAGTTAAACTGAGTTTTGGAAATTATGCTGAACTGCCCCAAATAGAGTGCTGAACGGGATTTTGAACTGCTGAACTGGGGTGTATGTCGGCCAAATCGTGTTTTCTTCCTGTATTTCTTTATGCTCCATAGATAAAATGTCATTTGCACAACACTTACCCGACTATCCTCGTTAAAAATCGGTTAAACCGCCTTCGGTGAATCTGCTGAACCTATCGATATGAACTGTTGAACGGGATTTTGAACTGCTGAACTGGAGTGAACGTCGGCCAAATGGCTTTCTCCATGTACCTGGTTATGTCCCATTAATTACAAGTCATTACACCACCTAAACTCAACTAACTTCGTTACAATTGAGTTAAATTGCGTTTGCGATAATCTGCTGAACTGCAGCTGCCGTACTGCTGAACGGGATTTTGAACTGATGAACGGGCATGGTGGGCGGTGAAAATGTGTCCCCTTCCTGTATTGGCATATAACACATGTATTACGTGTCATTTACACAACCTAAAACCCACCATCGTCGTTATACATGTATTTGAGTTAAACTAAACTCGGGAAATCTGCAGATCAGCGTTTTAGGCGATAATCTGCTGATCTGCTCGATATGAACTGCTGAACGGGATTTTGAACTGAAGAACGGGCATAGCGGGCGGTCCAAATGTGTCCCCTTCTTGTATTGGTATATAACAAATATATTACGTGCCATTTGTACAACCTACAGCCCGCCATCGTCGTTATATTCGAGTTAAACTAAAATCGGGAAATCTGCTGATCAGCGTTTTAGGTGATAATCTGCTGATCTGCCCCAAATATAGTGCTGAACGGGATTTTGAACTGCTGAACTGGCGTCTATGTCGGCCAAATTGTGTTTTCTTCCTGTAATTCGTTATGGACCATCGATATAATGTCATTTGCACAACAAATACATGACTATCCTCGTTAAAAATCGGTTAAACTGCGTTCGGGGAATCTGCTGAATTGTTCCCGGAAAAGTGCTGAACGGGATTTTGAACTGCTGATCTGGGGTGGACGTCGGCCAAATGGTTTTCTATCCATGAACCTGGTTATGAGCCATCGATAAAATGTCATTTGCATCACCTATACCATAATATCTTTGTTAAAAATCAGTTAAACTGAGTTTTGGAGATTCTGCTGATCTGCCCCAAATAAAGTGCTGAACAGAATTTTGAACTGCTGAACTGGGGTGTATGTCGGCCAAATCGTGTGTTCTTACTGTATTTCGTTATGGACCATCGATACAATGTGATTTGCACAACAAATACCCGACTATCCTCGTTAAAAATCGGTTAAACTGCGTTCGGGGAATCTGCTGAACGGCTCGATATGAACTGCTGAACGGGATTTTGAACTGCTGATCTGGGGTGGACGTCGGCCAAATGGATTTTTTTTCCATGTACCTGGTTATGAGCCATCGATAAAATGCCATTTGCATCACCTATACCGGAATATCTTTGTTAAAAATCAGTTAAACTGAGTTTTGGAAATTATGCTGAACTGCCCCAAATAGAGTGCTGAACGGGATTTTGAACTGCTGAACTGAGGTGTATATCGGCCAAATCGTGTTTTCTTCCTGTATTTCTTTATGCTCCAGAGATACAATGTCATTTGCACAACACTTACCCGACTATCCTCGTTAAAAATCGGTTAAACTGCCTTCGGTGAATCTGCTGAACCTATCGATATGAACTGTTGAACGGGATTTTGAACTGCTGAACTGGAGTGAACGTCGGCCAAATGGCTTTCTCCATGTACCTGGTTATGTCCAATTAATTAAAAGTCATTACACCACCTAAACTCAACTAACTTCGTTACAATTGAGTTAAATTGCGTTCGCGATAATCTGCAGAACTGCAGCTGCCGTACTGCTGAACGGGATTTTGAACTGATGAACGGGCATGGTGGGCGGTGAAAATGTGTCCCATTCCTGTATTGGCATATAACACATGTATTACGTGTCATTTACACAACCTAAAACCCACCGTCGTCGTTATATTTGAGTTAAACTAAACTCGGGAAATCTGCAGATCAGCGTTTTAGGCGATAATCTGCTGATCTGCTCAATATGAACTGCTGAACCGGATTTTGAACTGCTGAACGGACATAGCGGGCGGTCCAAATGTGTCCCCTTCTTGTATTGGTATATAACAAATATATTACGTGCCATTTGTACAACCTACAACCCGCCATCGTCGTTATATTTGAGTTAAACTAAAATCGGGAAATCTGCTGATCAGCGTTTTAGGTGATAATCTGCTGATCTGCCCCAAATATAGTGCTGTTCAAACGGGATTTTGAACTGCTGAACTGGCGTGTATGTCGGCCAAATTGTGTTTTCTTCCTGTAATTCGTTATGGACCATCGATATAATGTCATTTGCACAACAAATACATGACTATCCTCGTTAAAAATCGGTTAAACTTCGTTCGGGGAATCTGCTGAATTGTTCCCGGAAAAGTGCTGAACGGGACTTTGAACTGCTGATCTGGGGTGGACGTCGGCCAAATGGTTTTCTATCCATGAACCTGGTTATGAGCCATCGATAAAATGTCATTTGCATCACCTATACCAGAATATCTTTGTTAAAAATCAGTTAAACTGAGTTTTGGAGATTCTGCTGATCTGCCCCAAATAAAGTGCTGAACGGAATTTTGAACTGCTGAACTGGGGTGTATGTCGGCCAAATCGTGTGTTCTTACTGTATTTCGTTATGGACCATCGATACAATGTGATTTGCACAACAAATACCCGACTATCCTCGTTAAAAATCGGTTAAACTGCGTTCGGGGAATCTGCTGAACGGCTCGATATGAACTGCTGAACGGGATTTTGAACTGCTGATCTGGGGTGGACGTCGGCCAAATGGATTTTATTTTCATGTAACTGGTTATGAGCCATCGATAAAATGCCATTTGCATCACCAATACCGGCATATCTTTGTTAAAAATCAGTTAAACTGAGTTTTGGAAATTATGCTGAACTGCCCCAAATAGAGTGCTGAACGGGATTTTGAACTGCTGAACTGGGGTGTATGTCGGCCAAATCGTGTGTTCTTACTGTATTTCGTTATGGACCATCGATACAGTGTCATTTGCACAACAAATACCCGGCTATCCTCGTTAAAAATCGGTTAAACTGCGTTGGGGAAATCTGCTGAACGGCTCGATATGAACTGCTGAACGGGATTTTGAACTGCTGATCTGGGGTGGACGTCGGCCAAATGTGTTTTTTTTCATGTACCTGGTTATGAGCCATCGATAAAATGCCATTTGCATCACCTATACCAGAATATATTTGTTAAAAATCAGTTAAACTGAGTTTTGGAAATTATGCTGAACTGCCCCAAATAGAGTGCTGAACGGGATTTGAACTGCTGAACTGAGGTGTATGTCGGCCAAATCGTGTTTTCTTCCTGTATTTCTTTATGCTCCATAGATAAAATGTCATTTTCACAACACTTACCCCACTATCCTCGTTAAAAATCGGTTAAACCGCCTTCGGTGAATCTGCTGAACCTATCGATATGAACTGTTGAACGGGATTTTGAACTGCTAAACTGGTGTGAACGTCGGCCAAATGTCTTTCTCCGTGTACCTGGTTTTGTCCCATTAATTAAAAGTCATTACACCACCTAAACTCAACTAACTTCGTTACAATTGAGTTAAATTGCGTTCGCGATAATCTGCTGAACTGCAGCTGCCGTACTGCTGAACGGGATTTTGAACTGATGAACGGGCATGGTGGGCGTGAAAATGTGTCCCATTCCTGTATTGGCATATAACACATGTATTACGTGTCATTTACACAACCTAGAACCCACCGTCGTCGTTATATTTGAGTTAAACTAAACTCGGGAAATCTGCAGATCAGCGTTTTAGGTGATAATCTGCTGATCTGCTCGATATGAACTGCTGAACGGGATTTTGAACTGCTGAACGGACATAGCGGGCGGTCCAAATGTGTCCCCTTCTTGTATTGGTATATAACACATATATTACGTGCCATTTGTACAACCTACAGCCCGCCATCGGCGTTATATTTGAGTTAAACTAAAATCGGGAAATCTGCTGATCAGCGTTTTAGGTGATAATCTGCTGATCTGCCCCAAATATAGTGCTGTTCAAACGGGATTTTGAACTGCTGAACTGGCGTGTATGTCGGCCAAATTGTGTTTTCTTCCTGTAATTCGTTATGGACCATCGATATAATGTCATTTTCACAACAAATACATGACTATCCTCGTTAAAAATCGGTTAAACTTCGTTCGGGGAATCTGCTGAATTGTTCCCGGAAAAGTGCTGAACTGGATTTTGAACTGCTGATCTGGGGTGGACGTCGGCCAAATGGTTTTCTATTCATGAACCTGGTTATGAGCCATCGATAAAATGTCATTTGCATCACCTATACCAGAATATCTTTGTTAAAAATCAGTTAAACTGAGTTTTGGAGATTCTGCTGATCTGCCCCAAATAAAGTGCTGAACGGAATTTTGAACTGCTGAACTGGGGTGTATGTCGGCCAAATCGTGTGTTCTTACTGTATTTCGTTATGGACCATCGATACAATGTGATTTGCACAACAAATACCCGACTATCCTTGTTAAAAATCGGTTAAACTGCGTTCGGGGAATCTGCTGAACGGCTCGATATGAACTGCTGAACGGGATTTTGAACTGCTGATCTGGGGTGGACGTCGGCCAAATGGATTTTTGTTCATGTACCTGGTTATGAGCCATCGATAAAATGCAATTTGCATCACCTATACCGGAATATCTTTGTTAAAAATCAGTTAAACTGAGTTTTGGAAATTATGCTGAACTGCCCCAAATAGAGTGCTGAACGGGATTTTGAACTGCTGAACTGGGGTGTATGTCGGCCAAATCGTGTTTTCTTCCTGTATTTCTTTATGCTCCATAGATAAAATGTCATTTGCACAACACTTACCCGACTATCCTCGTTAAAAATCGGTTAAACCGCCTTCGGTGAATCTGCTGAACCTATCGATATGAACTGTTGAACGGGATTTTGAACTGCTGAACTGGAGTGAACGTCGGCCAAATGGCTTTCTCCATGTACCTGGTTTTGTCCCATTAATTACAAGTCATTACACCACCTAAACTCGACTAACTTCGTTACAATTGAGTTAAATTGCGTTCGCGATAATCTGCTGAACTGCAGCTGCCGTACTGCTGAACGGGATTTTGAACTGATGAACGGGCATGGTGGGCGGTGAAAATGTGTCCCATTCCTGTATTGGCATATAACACATGTATTACGTGTCATTTACACAACCTAGAACCCACCGGCGTCGTTATATTTGAGTTAAACTAAACTCGGGAAATCTGCAGATCAGCGTTTTAGGTGATAATCTGCTGATCTGCTCAATATGAACTGCTGAACGGGATTTTGAACTGCTGAACGGACATAGCGGGCGGTCCAAATGTGTCCCCTTCTTGTATTGGTATATAACACATATATTACGTGCCATTTGTACAACCTACAGCCCGCCATCGGCGTTATATTTGAGTTAAACTAAAATCGGGAAATCTGCTGATCTGCCCCAAATATAGTGCTGTTCAAACGGGATTTTGAACTGCTGAACTGGCGTGTATGTCGGCCAAATTGTGTTTTCTTCCTGTAATTCGTTATGGACCATCGATATAATGTCATTTGCCCAACAAATACATGACTATCCTCGTTAAAAATCGGTTAAACTTCGTTCGGGAAATCTGCTGAATTGTTCCCGGAAAAGTGCTGAACGGGATTTTGAACTGCTGATCTGGGGTGGACGTCGGCCAAATGGTTTTCTATCCATGAACCTGGTTATGAGCCATCGATAAAATGTCATTTGCATCACCTATACCAGAATATCTTTGTTAAAAATCAGTTAAACTGAGTTTTGGAGATTCTGCTGATCTGCCCCAAATAAAGTGCTGAACGGAATTTTGAACTGCTGAACTGGGGTGTATGTCGGCCAAATCGTGTGTTCTTACTGTATTTCGTTATGGACCATCGATACAATGTGATTTGCACAACAAATACCCGACTATCCTCGTTAAAAATCGGTTAAACTGCGTTCGGGGAATCTGCTGAACGGCTCGATATGAACTGCTGAACGGGATTTTGAACTGCTGATCTGGGGTGGACGTCGGCCAAATGGATTTTTTGTTCATGTACCTGGTTATGAGCCATCGATAAAATGCCATTTTAGTAGAGGCTCTAAGGTCCCAAAAATGGCCAAAGTGTGCAAAATTGGATAAAAGCATGAAACTTGGTATACACATAGTTCATGATATGGGGATCAATATAAGAGCGAGACCCAAGCGTGAAAGTGACCTTGATGACCTTGATGTCAAGGTCAAAGGTCAAATTTTCAATTTTTAACTGGCGGTATGAGTTATAACATTTTTAAGACAACAAATTACTTATACATATAAAAATTACAGAAATATGACTTCAAATAGGCCATATTAGTCACCTTTATAACAAAATCTATAAAGATCTTGAGAACTTTTCATATTGAAGCTCAAAAATTTAGTTGTTCATCCGAATAATTGCAAAAATTCCATGAACAAATGAATAGAAAGTCCCAATTATTTAACATGCTCACTAAATGCCACCACATTCCACATCATTGTATTCCATATATATCAGCGTACATTACAAGAGTGAGACCCAATCATTAAATTCACCCAGATGATCTTGAGGTCAAGGTCAAAGGTCAAAACTCTGTTATAAAATTGTTAATGGTGTGAGCTGAGCCTGAATTATTCCTCGATATTGGTCCGAAATTACATAAATATATTATAACTAGCCGATGAGCCCGACGTTGTCCGGGCTATTCAAAAACCAAATTTCAAGTCGATAGCTCCACCCGTTTCCGAGATCTCGTCTGCGCATGTGCGAAGCTGGCGTCGCACGGGCTCGGCGACCCGATAAAATTCGTATCCGGGGCAAGATACATTCACATAGCAAATTTCAAGTCGATAGCTCCACCCGTTTCAGAGATCTCGTCTGCGCATGCGCGAAGCGGGCGCCGCACGGGCTCGCCAATACGACAACGTCGACCGCCTGGTCAAACTACACACACGTACCAAGTTTCGTCCCGATCGGTCGAGAATCGTATATTTGTATAAATGACAGACAAACAAACATACATACAGACAAACAAACAGAGGTCTTCAAAATATATATGAGACTAGCCGATGAGCCCGACGTTGTCCGGGCTATTCAAAAACCAAATTTCAAGTCGATAGCTCCACCCGTTTCCGAGATCTGGTCTGCGCATGCGATAGCTCCACCCGTTTCCGAGATCTCGTCTGCGCATGCGAGAAGCTGGCGTCGCACGGGCTCAGCGACCCGATAAAATTCGTGTCCGGGGCAAGATATATTCACATACCAAATTTCAAGTCGATAGCTCCACCCGTTTCCGAGATATCGTCTGCGCATGCGTGAAGCTGGCGTCGCACGGGCTCGGCGACCCGATAAAATTCGTATTCGGGGCAAGATACATTCACATACCAAATTTCAAGTCGATAGCTCCACCCGTTTCCGAGATCTCGTCTGCGCATGCGCGAAGCGTGCGCCGCACGGGCTCGCCAATACGACAACGTCGACCGCCTGGTCAAACTACACACACGTACCAAGTTTCGTCCTGATCGGTCGAGAATCGTAGATTTGTATAAATGACAAACATACAAACATACAGACAAACATACAGACAGAGGTCTTCAAAATATATATGAGACTAGCCGATGAGCCCGACGTTGTCCGGGCGACGTTGTCCGGGCTATTCAAAAACCAAATTTCAAGTCGATAGCTCCACCCGTTTCCGAGATCTGGTCTGCGCATGCGCGAAGCTGGCGTCGCACGGGCTCGGCGACCCGATAAAATTCGCATCCGGGGCAAGATACATTCACATAGCAAATTTCAAGTCGATAGCTCCACCCGTTCCCGAGATCTCGTCTGCGCATGCGCGAAGCGGGCGCCGCACGGGCTCGCCAATACGACAACGTTCACCGCCTGGTCAAACTACACACACGTACCAAGTTTCGTCCCGATCGGTCGAGAATCGTAGATTTGTATAAATGACAGACAAACAAACAAACAAACATACATACAGACAGAGGTCTTCAAAATATATATGAGACTAGCCGATGAGCCCGACGTTGTCCGGGCTATTCAAAAACCAAATTTCAAGTCGATAGCTCCACCCGTTTCCGAGATCTCGTCTGCGCATGCGCGAAGCTGACGTCGCACGGGCTCGGCGACCCGATAAATTTCGTATCCGGGGCAAGATACATTCACATAGCAAATTTCAAGTCAATAGCTCCACCCGTTTCCGAGATCTCGTCTGCGCATGCGCGAAGCGGGCGCAGCACTGGCTCGCCAATACGACAACGTCGACCGCCTGATCAAACTACACACACGTACCAAGTTTCGTCCCGATCGGTCGAGAATCGTAGATTTGTATAAATGACAGACAAACATACAGACAAACAGACAAACAGAGGTCTTCAAAATATATATGAGACTAGCCGATGAGCCCGACGTTGTCCGGGCTATTCAAAAACCAAATTTCGATAGCTCCACCCGTTTCCGAGATCTGGTCTGCGCATGCCCGAAGCTGGCGTCGCACGGGCCGGCGACCCGATAAAATTCGTATCCGGGGCAAGATAAATTCACATACCAAATTTCAAGTCGATAGCTCCACCCGTTTCCGAGATCTCGTCTGCGCATGCGCTGCACGGGCGTCGCACGGGCTCGACAATACGACAACGACGACCGCCTGGTCAAACTACACACACGTACCAAGTCTCGTCCCGATCGGTCGAGAATCGTAGATTTGTATTAATGACAGACAGACAGACAAACAGAGGTCTTCAAAATATATATGAGATACTGAAATCTCAGGAATTCTATCAATTTATTAACATATATTTCAGTAAATGTTGGTAAGGAGATAAAAAATTCAATATACTTGTAAAGTCACAAAATAAAATGCCAACATGATGCCACCAAGTTATACATTTAGACACATGTGTTCAGTATATGGATAACAGGGGTTTCAGAGAGTTTTGCAAAAAATTATGTTACTTTTATAAAGTAACATTTTGCTCATTTTAGTCACCCAACGCATTGCACAATACATGTATTACCCAAATGTTTGACACATAAGCACTACATGGAAAAAACTTGGCATGATCACATGGTAATCGATTCTCTGGTCAGGATTAAAGGACAGTAAAATCAGGATTAAAGGACAGTAAAATCACATCTTTGAAAGGTCAGACAGTTATTGTGCTAAAATCACCTCATGTTGGACACTAGCAGACATATACTGTGTCATATAAATTGTAGCAGTGTGGTTAGAGACTTGTGGTTGTTGTGTGGTATATCGTCTACTGGCCATCACTCTGGTCGCCGAACTAGAGACTAGCATCGTGATATAGCATACCCGTTGATTCACTAACTCCTCATATATACCCTGTTGGTAAAATTTATTGGTTTTCTTTTGAAAAAAGGGGAAGTTAGTTTTGAAATAAATGTGCAAACAATGCAATAATAATATCTTTTTCGCAGACAATAAATCATTGCTTGATTAGAGTGTCAAAATGCTATGGCATTGAATCCTAAAGGCTGGCTCTCTGGTGTTTACATCTCCGATTTGGTAGACAATGTGTGAAATAATCATCAGCTAGGGGTGGCCAATATACTAGTATATCTATGTATCAATGGGCCGCATAACATGTACAATGACTGGATATTCACATTAGTGGCAGGTTACCCGTATCTCATTATAGTGTCGGTATTCAGAAAGTTGTTGGTCAGATTGCCAGAACAGCGATGTCGGGGAACTGGATGTCAAAGGTCTCCCCATATTATGTTATCCGGTACCTCAATAGTTCCCAAAGTAGTGGTATCTAGGAACTGGGTGCATGTCCATCGTGGTGGACGAAAGCAGGGGTCAAATCACTTATTCCAGCATTAATTGGTCAGCTAAAGTACCCACCACACATAATAACACATACCCATGCAAACCATACATTTGTTTGGCCTCGGATCATCAGCATCTAAGATAGCCCATGTAGTGGCATAGCGATACATAGGACTGATTAGTCAAAGGGCCACAATTTAGTGGTGACCAGATAAGATACACCGGTATATGACTATTCCTCTAGTTTACCTGTGTCGTTGGATTTGGGAGGAATTTGCGAGTCATCTGGGGCAGTGTATTCTACGTATCTATCCCGAAATTGGGAAACCAGTGCTCTTGTCTCTATTGATGTCTAGAATATCCATATTATGTATTCGTATTGTGGTGATCAATTTCAAATCGAAGTCACTGTACTCTAACAGCTGTGAAAAGCGTGACCTACACGTATATCTAGCAATGACAATATATTCTTATCTTGGGACTGGGCTAACCAAATACAAATTCCAGCAGTGGTCGGCCAATTTAGCCATATCCAGAACATGCATGGCTGCCATTGGCTGACCATAGAGTACTTCTGCAGTGGTGACCAGATTACCTATATCCGATATCCTGGAATTATGGTGCAGATCGAGTGCACCAATATCACCCATGCACATCCTGAAACTAGGCAACCAATGTGCCAGTTTCCAGTGATGAACAGATTGCCTGTATTCTGGAATCATGTGATCATTGTGCACATCTTCACTTATGATCAAATTCCCCATACACCGCTTGACCAGTGTACCCATCTATGAAGGTGGTCTGATATCTCACTCACGGAGACTGAACAATTCTTCAATTCTGTAATTTCAGGACTTTGTCTGGTAGTACAAACTCTTAAGTATAAAACTTTTTTAATTTTGATAATGAAACCACCAAAGTCTCTTCAGTATATCATGAAGAATATAGCAAGGTATAGCCAATGTAACTTGTATTGCCATTGCCAAAGAAAGTAACCTGATTCATGCCAACATTCCGCCTACACTTTCATGGTCAAGCCATTTGGAAGTTTTGTGTCAAATGTGTAGCAGCAAAGTGGAATAATCCAATCTTCTGATAAGATTTTCTATAGTGACAAACCAACGCTATTCATGCAGTAGGAGAATATAGGAGATTCAAATGTTTCCGTGTGTCTTGATAGAAGTCAATTAAGCATATCGGCGGTTGCATTGTGGACATGTCGCTTACCACCAGATTATGTTTACACATTCTGCTACAAATTGGGCCGATATCTCAAAACGTGTAGCTTTGGCGCCGTAAATCACACGACTTCTCCTGCCAAGTGTGTATCCATAGCAAGTATACCACAGTAGCATATGTTACAAGTTACAAGGTGGCCATTATCACCTCCTTCAATGAAATCAGTAGAAATGGTAATTTATTTATCACAGAGAGGGGTACCATTCTAATGCCTTCTTTCTTCAAATTGGTATTTTGCCCCAACGCTTACTGTGTTATTGGCACTCATGACTGAAAACATCTTCTTTTTTTTTCTCAAAACACATTGATTACAGATCTTGAAACATGCTGTCAAAAGTTGAATATGATTTCGATAAATCGCCGACTTGACTTTATTCAGTTTAATTTTCAAAACAGGTATACATTTTGACTAAGTACTACATGCGACAAGCGTATGGTATGAACTGTATTAGCTTATGACAATACAATATTAATGGGATGAAAATAATAATTTAAAAAAATGGTGTATCTTCGTTGATAAGTGCCGTGTGCTGGTGAGACATGGGTTCCAATTCTGCTCATTGGATCTTTTATTCATCCTAATAAGGTATTTGATAGTGTTAAAATAATCAACACCAGCGAACACCATTCACTTAGTGGTATGTAAGCGCATCATTCCAATTTAAGAAACTAATATTTGTTTGTTTGTTTTATTGGGGTTAATGTTCGTTTTAGCTGCTATGTCACATCATGGCATATCAGGTCAGGTTTACAGGTGGAGGAGAGGCTGGGCAGAGGATATATCTCACTGAGAATAAATCACCGAACACAGGAAAGCAATTGACAAACTTTTCCAATTACATGTACATGAATCTCTGTGTGTGCCAGCTGATTCAAATCAGTTTCACCATCACTAATTGGAATGGCTTATGTTTTTCTAATGCAACACATACCTTACCAACTGAGCCACTTTGTGCCCCCACCTATATATATTGGATATAATTATGATTGTTGCAATATGTTTGAATAAAACATCGGACCTGATACGCCTAAACCATCCCCTCTCCCAAGTGATAATTGACAACATGGCACAATTTTAAGTTCAAGGTCACCAAAAACATTCCAACTCTGATATAAAGCCCCCTAATATTACGATGTTATTAATATATGTCTCCCCACTGTGAAGTAATGAATAATATGCACAATGCATAATTTTTAGCTCCCTTATGCACATTCCAGACAACCTATAGTGAAAATTCATGTTGATGACCTTGACCTTGACCTCAAGGTCATATGAGGGGGTCTGCCAATTTGGGTCTCGCTTCGAACTGAACCCCTATGGTCTACTCTATATGTGTACCAATTTTCATGCTTTTATCCAAATTTGCACACCCCATCAGCTTACAGCCCCCACTATTTGCATCACCTATACCGGAATATCTTTGTTAAAAATCAGTTAAACTGAGTTTTGGAAATTATGCTGAACTGCCCCAAATAGAGTGCTGAACGGGATTTTGAACTGCTGAACTGGGGTGTATGTCGGCCAAATCGTGTGTTCTTACTGTATTTCGTTATGGACCATCGATACAATGTCATTTGCACAACAAATACCCGACTATCCTCGTTAAAAATCGATTAAACTGCGTTCGGGGAATCTGCTGAACGGCTCGATATGAACTGCTGAACGGGATTTTGAACTGCTAATCTGGGGTGGACGTCGGCCAAATGGTTTTTTTTTCATGTACCTGGTTATGAGCCATCGATAAAATGCCATTTGCATCACCTATACCAGAAAATATTTGTTAAAAATCAGTTAAACTGAGTTTTGGAAATTATGCTGAACTGCCCCAAATAGAGTGCTGAACGGGATTTTGAACTGCTGAACTGGGGTGTATGTCGGCCAAATCGTGTTTTCTTCCTGTATTTCTTTATGCTCCATAGATAAAATGTCATTTGCACAACACTTACCCGACTATCCTCGTTAACAATCGGTTAAACCGTCTTCGGTGAATCTGCTGAACCTATCGATATGAACTGTTGAACGGGATTTTGAACTGCTGAACTGGAGTGAACGTCGGCCAAATGGCTTTCTCCATGTACCTGGTTTTGTCCCATTAATTGCAAGTCATTACACTACCTAAACTCAACTACCTTCGTTACAATTGAGTTAAATTGCGTTCGCGATAATCTGCTGAACTGCAGCTGCCGTACTGTTGAACGGGATTTTGAACTGATGAACGGGCATGGTGGGCGGTGAAAATGTGTCCCATTCCTGTATTGGCATATAACACATGTATTACGTGTCATTTACACAACCTAGAACCCACCGTCGTCGTTATATTTGAGTTAAACTAAACTCGCAGATCAGATCAGATCAGCGTTTTAGGTGATAATCTGCTGATCTGCTCGATATGAACTGCTGAACGGGATTTTGAACTGCTGAACGGACATAGCGGGCGGTCCAAATGTGTCCCCTTCTTGTATTGGTATATAACACATATATTACGTGCCATTTGTACAACCTACAGCCCGCCATCGGCGTTATATTTGAGTTAAACTAAAATCGGGAAATCTGCTGATCAGCGTTTTAGGTGATAACCTGCTGTTCAGCTGCTCATTCAGCGTTTTAGGTACACCCGTAAATGTCCATGTATTTAGTGACTGTCCAAGCACTATCGGAACATCACAAAACACAGCTACATAGTCTAAGCAGACATGATACCTAGTAATTAAACTAGTTATTCAACAGGAATACTCTCACCGAGGAATGTCAAGTTTGTATATAAAGTGGTGTATGCATACCCAACCATCCGCATATGACTGGAGGTAGCGTTATGTTAATCATGATGCCCGACACTATGCTATGAATTTGGACAGTCACTTTAAGCTAGTGTTTCGTGTCTATTTTTATTCGCCGACTGCTCGTCAGGGACAGGCGATTTAATTAGATAAGTCGACATTTTATATGTCTGTTAACATATATTACATGTGTATTTGTATATAAAACAAACTAAGCCGATTCATATTGATCAATTAATTCTTGACGCAACAGCGAGAACAAAGAGACTTCAATTGTCCTAACGATTCACTAACAAGTGATTAATTAGGGATAAACTCTCACACTTGAAACATTCGCACATGGGAAGTAACCACAAAGGGATGCCGCAAGTTGATGAGCGCTATTCTGTAACATTACCAACACAGCATAATTTGCTGCTTATCACATCTCACATACAATCGGCTAACCCCGGAGATTAACCAGTTTAAACTAGCTGGATCAGATTTTTATCTTATAGTGACCAGGCAGTCTTCAGAGCGGCACTGTACGCGGAGAGTTTGAAACTACAAATCATCCAACCTAACACAAACGGGGCAAAGACGAATATGGAATCCTATGAATTCCTGATATACAGATTGATTGCATGAAATTTGCAAATCCAACGATTCCACACCACGTGGCTAAAACTACCATGGGATCCTACATGTATGTATTCCAGATAGACATATTGCTTGTCATTTGCAAATAAAACATAGGGAATGTTATGTATTCCTCATACACATGTAATACATGTAAACAGATATATAAATATGTCGACTTATCTAAATTATTGCGCTATGTCCCTGATGAGTAGTCGCGCTAAAATAGACACGAAACACTAGCTTATCCTTAAAAGTGACTATCCGAATTCAAGCAGAGTAGGGCATCATGACTAACATAACGCTACCTCCAGTCATGTGCGGATGGTTGGGTATGCATACACCACTTTATATACAAATTTGCTATAGCTATACATATAAATATCCCAAATGAATGGGCGCACCAAGTTGTGCAGATTACACTCAATGGACACGCTAGCCTTGATGTCTGGACAATACACGGGAATAAATTCTCATCCATGAGCAACGCATGTGCTATAGCTCTATTTCGCTAACATGGAATGAACATATATATATATATCCTTTATTTCCTCCGTTAACGAAGGGCTGTTACAATATATTTTAAATGTTTACACAATTGCAATGAACAAATGAACGAATACAAAAAAAAGGAATATGTAAGTAAACAAACATTAATGTGTGTGGTATACAGATAAGCCAGCCACACACTGGACGAGGCAGCCATGCTCAAACAGCAATAGAGGTCGGTAAGCAGACTGTTTGTCATGCATACAACAGGCCGTGCGTGCATACAGACATACATACATACACACATACATACATACATACATATATGCATAAACACACACATACCAACATACATACTTTCATGCATACACACATACATTCATATATACATACGTACATACACACATACATACGTATATACATACATACATACATACATAAACACATGCACCCGGGGTATTGGCAGGCAATCCAGTAGGCAATCAGACATAAACAAGCATATAATCAGACGATGCATGGATATATATATAGAGAGAGAGACTTGCAAGAGAACATCATGCTCGCATGAAGCCTTCAGACGAGTCACTCAAAATTAAACAAAACTGTATAATGTACATATCTCAATTTGAAAGAGGGTGTTTTATTTTGATTCTCAGTAACTCTAACTTCGAAGAGAGGTATTTGCATGCATGTTGATTGGGAAGACCCTGTTAGCATACCAGCCAATGCCTCACTTGGAAGTTGTTATGGTAGTTTATATGTTATTATTCGTTTTCAGAGTTAGCGATGCTGACCCAGAGCATGTTGATATGTTTTACCGAATATGCCGAATAAGCAATAGCGTATGCGTTAAATAAAATGTGACTCGGATAATTTTGTTGTATGAAGAGCACCAAATTGAGACCAGTTAAGGGCCGTCAAGCATGTTACTGCCAGTGTCTACGGCGATGTTGAGTTTGGTTGTGTAATGTGACCACAGCTCGTAGGATTTCCTCACAGCGAAAAGAGAAAACTCGTTTAAGTTGAATATTTTGCTCCTGATGTCATCGGATAGGATGGAGAGCAATACCATTACTTGGTCCTTCTGTGCGAGAGAATCAATGTGTAAAAAACAGGGTATGCCAAAAATGTCAATTAGTGAGAACCACACTTGTATTCTCACCTCTGATGTCGTCGAGCAGTCCAGTAAGGCATGCTCAACAATATCATCATAATCCTTGCCACACAGTTTGCATTTTCCACATTCCGGTGAGGTAGATAGACTCAGTAGTTTTGCAACAAGCAAGAATTTATGTTTTTCGTGTGCATGCGATCTGCAAGACGTCCAAAGAACAGATTTTGTCAATATGTTATGATGTTGTGCGAAGGTTGATAGTGAATCAGAACTTCTCATGCGCTCTTCGCATTCGCGCTTCTGTATTTTGTTGATTTGTAGCTTGATGATTGTTTTCCATTCGCATTTGGATGGGAAATTACCATGTGTGGCGAAGTTATGGAGATATGAGCATAAATTATAGCGTTCGAGTATAGATATAATATTGTTGATAAATGAAGAGTCGTCGGTTGACGTTTGTGAGAGGTGGTCGGCTAAACGTGATGTGAATATTTCTTGCGACGATTTTCCCTGCGGCATTCTGCAGAGGTTTCCGAAAAAAACTGAGTTTACGTTTATCAATAACCGACGACAGGGAACTTGTTCCAAGGAGCGTTGGACAATGTCAGTTCGGGAACGCGCAAGCCTTGGATACGTTTTAGGCAGAACCTATGTGCTCGCTCCAGAGATATTACATTTGTCTCACTGAGCCCACACATCAGTTCTGTCCCGTAGAGACTTCTAGGTAAAACAATGGAGGTGTATAATGTAAAGCAACTAAGTGGAGTAATTCCCCCAGCGTACATGCCGGCATTACTTAGCATAAGATAAACTGATCTAATTTTCTCACATATATGACTGGAGAACTTGTTAGAATGTGATTCACGATGTAAAGGGATGCCAAGGTGTGTAATTGTGTCTGATTCTATCACCGGTTTGTCGTTGAGGATCCATGTATTTATCTTGCGATTTTTTGCAATATAGTTTGTTTCGTTAAACACGATCACCTTGCACTTGTCCTGATTGTAACAAAACCTCCATTTCCGACTGAACTCTCCACATATGTTGCACAAGTGCTGAATACCTGTTGCCGTCAGTGACAACAGTGTCATGTCGTCGGCTTGTGTTGGTGCCACGCAGTTTGTGGAATTCAACCGCAGACCATGGGGACTTGAGACTAGTTCACTTAATAGGTCATCAACGAACATCATGTATAACAGCGGGGCTAGTATACTTCCCTGTCTTGTTCCTTGGTTTATGGGGATAAGTTTAGATGTTGAGTTATTAAAGCGGACAACGCATTGTATACCACACAGGAGAGTTTTGATGATACGCCATATTTTACCACAAAAGCCTCTCTGAAGTAATTTGAATAGCAAGCCGTTTATCCAAACTGTGTCAAATGCTTTACGTGCATCAAGAAAGCAAGCATAGAGGGGACTGTGCAACTCTTTAGTATATGAGATACATTCACTGATGATGTAAGAACAATGCATGCTGCCGGTCCCTTTCTGAAAACCATGCTGTAATGAGTTAACTTGGATAAGTTGTGGTGCGTGACATTCCAGGCGATGGAGTATGATTTTTTCTAGAATCTTATAGAGAATTGGAAGTAAAGTTATTGCTCTGTAATTGTCAAATTTTTTCTTAGATTTGCTCCCCCCTTTATAAAGAGGCACAATAACTCCGATTTTCGCCCGTGGTGGTATGTGATTGAATTCCATGTGGGCGATGGTGTATAAGATACTCTCACCTCCATATACAATGTGTTCATATGAAATTAAATCATGACCTGGGGCTTTCCCCTTTTCTGCTGATCTGAGTACATTTTCGATTTCATCTGATGTAACACTATAGCACAAGAGTGGATCTAGATTACCTGCTATATCACTATGGTCACGGGAAATTGAATCATTGACTTTTTCAAAGTGGGTTTGATCAAAAGTTTCACATTGAAGAGGAGTATAAAGAGTTTTAAAATATGTTGCCCAAGCTTCGATCACATCAGAGGGGTCGCGTAAAATGGTGTCGCCAATTTCGAATAAATTTTGAGCGGGGGCCTTTCTCCGCGTTCTATGAGAGTTAAAAGCTCGGAAAAAGCTGTCAATATCTGTTTCTGCCAGTGTGTCAAGTCTTTCGTCAGTTTTGTTTAGAAATTGTTGATTGGCCCTTCTAAACTCACGTCGAAAGAGACATTTTGCGTCCTTGTAGTCACGAAACGCATGGTGAGTGTCATCGCGTGGACTGCCTGTTTCCAGCCAAATGCGCCGATAAGATGTCATTGTTTTGTGCAGAGTTTTCAATTTTTCGTCCCAAAAGGGCTTCAGATGTCGGTTAAATTTCTTCGGGACCACGAATAATTGTGAAGACTCGTTGAGACAGTTTGTGACATCGTCATAGAAGGTGTCTAAATCTCGCGTGTTTTGAATAGCGTAAGTTGGTAAAGTTTCGCGAACGTGTGGTTGATAAAGCAAGAGAGCATCGCTTGAAGAGGATAAACGTTTCCAGTTCGGTCTGGCTGTGCTTAAATTTGGCGGGGATGATTCTAGTTCAGCTCCATAAGATATGCACATGTGAATTGGGCGGTGGTTTGAAACATTGGAAGAATCATCCAAAATATGAATGCTGGCTACTCTTTGGTTATCAGAAATTGGAATGAGAATGTGATCTATAATTGACCCATTGATACCGTCGGCGGCTACAAATGTAAAGCGTGGGTTGGAGCAAATGGGTTTGCTGTTGACAGATTGCATTTTGCATGAGTTGACAAGTTTTGAGAACGATTTGTTTCTGGCATCAGATTTTTCCAGATTACCATTGAAATCTCCCATGAAAATGATGTGGCCCAGCGGTGAGTATATATCTTTTAGATCGTGAATTATTTGAAGATATTCGCGATAGAGATCTGCTGTATAATTTGTGCATGGCAGATATACCTGGAATATGTACACGTAGGCATGGTGATCAAGGCGAAATTGGAGGCCACAAATGCGATCATCATCTAAGTCTAGCGGTGTTATAGAGTTATCGTACTTACGATTCCAGAGTAATGTCACACCACCTTTAAATCTACCGCGTTGCATGGGTAAGCGTTGTGAAGAGTCACAGACTGCATGGTAGTTGTAATTCTGATCTATAGTGTCCAGAAAATGAACGTTGTGTTCATGTAACCAGTGCTCAGATATGCCAATGATATCAATGGACTGGTCACGTATAAGATGACTAAGGTATAGGCTGCTTGATAGGATACCCGTACAGTTCCACGAGATGACACTCAGCATTGTGTATGTTTAACGGACGTGATAAAGTATATATATGTACATTCGTAACAATATATTGTAGAACTGATCCAATGTACGTCGGATGTATATGAAGCCATAATGCAGACTATATGCAACATAATTATGTGTAGAGCTACAATGTGAGAATCATATTGGAAAGACATAATTATGTGAAAAACACGCACCAAAAAAACAATTAGTAACTATTGTTGAACATGTCAAAAGGGACCCATTGGGCACAAGTGACACCTTTGGGCCAGCAGTCAGGACCTCTACAAAAGCTGCTGTCTGTTTCATCCACATTGATTCTTGCCGATAAGACACCATTTCTACGAAGACGGAAGACCTTTATCACCGAGAATTTGACATCGAACTTTTGTAAGTAGTCAGCCAGACAGTCAGCATCAACGAAGTCGGGAAGGTTGGAAATGAACAGTCTGGTTGAATTAATTGGCTTTGCATTTCTCGTGCGGTAAATGTCATTTCTGTCTCGTCGGTCGTGAGTACCACTATAACGGGTCTCTTGATCAGTTTGTGTGCGATTGCGCGCATTGTACCTTGACTTGGACTCGTCCGATTCACTAGCGGTTGACCTGGCATCTGGATTTCCGTTATAACTGTAACCGGTTTGATTTGAATGCGCGTTATCGAGATTGGGCTTATTGTCATCGATTACCACGGAGTCGCTTTCACAATCATCCGACGAATTGGCGTTTCCAACTGTGTCCTTAATATACTCACAAAAGTGATCAAGCCGATTACAAACTTCATCAGCGAATAGTTTCATTTGGTTTTGTAATTGTTTGATATGTTCTGTGTTGGATTTATCACCAGTTTCGTTTGGGCATGAATTTGTTTGTGTAACTCTCTTCATTATTTTGTTCATTTTGTCGTTTAAGGTTCCAATCGACCCAGCATTTTTATTCACAGCACGAACAAAATTTTTGGCATGATCCAGGTTGATTTCGATATCAGATTGTAGGTCGCGTATCTTTGATCGACAATTTGCCACTCCATCGCATTTATCGTCGAGTGCGCGTTGCAATTTCAATTCATTTGACTCCATCATTTCCGTGTTTGCAGCGATGTTGTCTTCCATATATGCAATTGATTGCTGGATTTGTCCCAGCGTTGACTTGTTTTCATCATCAGCATCTTTGGAAGGATGGGAGTTGAAACGAAGCTCCAGCTCTGCAACACGATTGTCGAGGTTTGTAATCGATTTAGTGATGTCTGGTAAAAAGTCAAGAACATTTTGCACCAAGTTTCTTTGTTCGCATAACATGTCAATTATTCTCTGCTGGACGCTGTCAGGTACATGTACATGTGTTGTGTCGCTTTGCATGTTTAAAGTTGTATTACATGCTGACTGTTTGGTGCTTTTGCTGAGTAACTCGCCGAGATTAGTGGCCCCATCGATGAGGAATAACATCAGGATATATATGTCAGACGAGTATTTCTGGTGAGCGTCCAGTCCACCCTTCACACTCAACCGGTTTTTGAGAGAAACGTTTGTGGGATAGTACTTAGAGAAGTTCGGGTCGGACTTCACTTCCCTGAAAACAACTTGTCTCATTTTCCTAAGAATGTGTTCGTCGCAGAGTGTTGTGTCTTCTAGTACTTTAACAACAATGTCCCGTGGAGTGCTGCTGATAAAAGGAAGACATGATGCCACGATTATCTGAGTTGCTATAATGTCGGATTCCATATTACACATTGCGGCGTCACTTAGTTGCTTGAACACTGAATTTATGTCCGCGAGTTCAGGAGAAATTCCACTCATGCGAGTGTGTGATCTAGTATCGAGAGTGGAACAAGAGTCGTGTCGTTGATTGTTGTCCGACATGGTACCGTTAGAAAGTGCCATAATTGTTGCTCCAGTTGTCGGATCAATAAAGATGTCCCCGAAGTCGGCAGAGTTCGAAGGATCCATGAGTGGTTTTAACCAATCCTTGATAGAGTCGACACCTCTGGTTATGGATTGAGAGAGTTTGTTGAATATCATTCAAGAGATTGTATGCACATTCGCTTATTGTCTGTGTTCTTGTTATGAGTATGAGTTGCGTTCACTGAACCAAGAATGAATCAGACGCAGGCCATTGGGTGAAGGATTGGGCTGATTTGTGAAGTGTCCTTGGAAAGAAGCTCCCGCTTGAACGGCCGATGAATTGGGCGTACATGGCGTCAGGGAAATATAAACATCATGGCGCGAATAAAGAAAAGTTCAAGTTCCACATACCGATAAAAGCGAATATAAGGCACAATCCATTCTATATCCGAATTAAACTGTGTGATAACAATCCGGGTGAGAAATAGAACAGAGTTAGATTAGCGATCCCGCGGGGTTTGAGTGAATTAAACTAGGTAAACACGGAGCGACGAAAATAAACATCATCCATGGCTTGGTCACGTGGCCTGGTCATCTGATGTATTCCATCACGAATAGGACATCTATATTACATGCAATATGCAGAATAACAGTGCACGGGAAGTGACACCCAATTGGAATCTTATGTATTCCTTATATACTACGTCTGTACTTTCGACGTACCCGAAAATTGGGTGGAATATTGTCGAATTAACGCTCTTTATTCAACCTAACAACAAACTAAGCAAAGATCCTTAGAAGTCAAAGATTAATATTTTGCCTGGAAATGGCCGGGTACCAGATTATTATACTCATAAAAATGCCACGCGTCTTTAATACCGGTATGACCATGACGCCACAGCTTGCTACACAGTGGAACCGGGTCGCCATGCGAAGGTCACAGAGTTCGTCTCTCGTATACACTATAATACATGGACTTTAACTAACAATGCTATATTATTGCTATAGCTATACATATACAAATATCCCAACTTAATGGGCGCACTATAATTGTGCATATGACACCACGATTATAATTATCGGAGCTTGCATATAATATGCCAATTTAAACTGGAATCTGATGTATTCCATCACGAATATGACATCTATATTGCATGTAATGTGCAGAATAACAGTGCACGTGAAGTGACACCCAATTGGAATCCTACGTATTCCTTATATACATGTAATCAGACATAAATAATGTCTAATGATCTAAATTACGCGGAATGAATGCTTTGCTCTAAAACACCAACACGTAATGAATATGTGCAGTGGACAAGTGAACGATGCACAACACATACACAAATATCATCTTCGATAACCAGAAGACGTCAAATAATACCTAAATAAATGTTTTGGCATTATTTAAACTTCGCCAAACTTCGAAATCTAAAAACTTGGACAGGTGCAAGATTGAAAACAAATGTGCCAATTAATGGTGATCAATTAATTCTTGACGCTACGGTCAGAAATATGTCAGACAAAGATACACGGAGAGTCAAATTCGACACATACAAAGTGATTAATTTCTTATCCTTAACATCAGGGGTATCAATTTCACACCACAGATGTGGCATATATTGTCACGTGACCAAACCAACTTGTGTTAGCTGGACTAGACTGCATGGGCACTAAAACCATTGGACCCGCCTTAAAGCGTGATTGACTGCTGACCTGCCACGTGCTGGCTATATACTACACAACTCAAAATATCGGAACTCGCACATACCAGTTTAAACTGGCTGGAAGAATCTTGTATCTCAAAGCGGCCAGACAGTCTTCACATCGACAGTTGACGCTATATTATTGTTATAGCTATACATATACATATCCCAAATGAATGGGCGCACCAAGTTGTGCAGATTACACTCAATGGACACGCTAGCCTTGATGTCTGGACAATACATGGGAATAAATTCTCATCCATGAGCAACGCATGTTCTATAGCTCTATTTCGCTAACATGGAATGAACATACAGATTGCATAAAATATGCAACTTCTCCTGAATGACACTGCTATATACTGGTCACGCCATCGGAGCTCCCATAGAATATGCAAATTTAAACTTGAATCTGATGTATTCTATCACGAATAGGACATCTATATTGCATGCAATATGCAGAATAACAGTGCACGGGAAGTGACACCCAATTGGAATATTATGTATTCCTTATATACTACGTCTGTACTTTCGACGTATCCGAAAATTGGGTGGAATATGGTCGAGTTAACGCTCTTTATTCAACCTAACAACAAACTAAGCAAAGATCCTTAGAAGTCAAAGATTAATATTTTGACTGGAAATGGCCGGGTACCAGATTATTATACTCATAAAAATGCCACTCGTCTTTAATACCGGTATGACCATGATGCCACAGCTTGCTACACAATGGAACCGGGTCGCAATGCGAAGGTCACATAGTTCGTCTCTCGTATACACTATAATACATGGACTTTAACTAACAATGCTATATTATTGCTATAGCTATACATATACAAATATCCCAACTTAATGGGCGCACTATAATTGTGCATATGACACCACGAGTATAATTATCGGAGCTTGCATATAATATGCAAATTTAAACTGGAATCTGATGTATTCCATCACGAATATGACATCTATATTGCATGTAATGTGCAGAATAACAGTGCACGTGAAGTGACACCCAATTGGAATCCTACGTATTCCTTATATACATGTAATCAGACATAAATAATGTCTAATGATCTAAATTACGCGGAATGAATGCTTTGCCCTAAAACACCAACACGTAATGAACATGTGCAGTGGACAAGTGAACGATGCACAACACATACACAAATATCATCTTCGATAACCCGAAGACGTCAAATAATACCTAAATAAATGTTTTGGCATTATTTAAACTTCGCCAAACTTCGAAATCTAAAAACTTGGACAGGTGCAAGATTGAAAACAAATGTGCCAATTAATGGTGATCAATTAATTCTTGACGCTACAGTCAGAAATATGTCAGACAAAGATACACGGAGAGTCAAATTCGACACATACAAAGTGATTAATGGAATCCTATGCATTCCGATAGACACATTGCATGTCATTTGCAAATAAATCAAATGGAATCTTATGTATTCCATATATACACATGTAATACATGTTAACAGACATATAACATGTCGACTCATCAAAATTACAGCGGTATGTCCCTGACGAGTAGTCGCGCTAAAATAGACACGAAACACTAGCTTAACCTTAAAGTGACTATCCTAATACAAGCAGTGAAGGGCATCACGATTGAACAAACGCTACCGCTGGTCAACGGCTGATGGTTGGGTATACATACACCATTTTATATACAAATAAAATAATAACTAAATCTGAGGTGGCCCATGTGAGATTGGCCCGGCCAACACGCTCCAAAATATATGTCTCTACGATGGCGTTGGCTAGAAACAAAGAACATGCATGGAATGACATGCATTTTCTTTGGCTAAATGAGCATTCTATTTTTAATTACCATCTGGCGGCGTATGCAACCGGGCTGCAACAAAAGTCCAAACTTGTTGACTGTTGTTGAATGTTGCAATTGTTGACTTTTTGTGGTCTGTATTTCAATGCACCGTGAGTTTGTTTTATGTTGAATTAGTATCACTTAAAAGAATTACGCCACCGATGACACACTGTCGAATGCAAGTACATTCTGGATATGAAAAAAAAAATCCCACAAAAGGCTAGTGTGTCTGTGACTATAATTAAAAGACTATAATAATTATATGCCTTCAATTTTTATTTTGTTTCGATCTATTGCTACAGTAGAAAAATATACATGATCACATATTATCAATCAATGCACATAATCTTTGACAAATAATATAGGCCGTTAGAGATTATGTATAAGTATGTTCCATTAAGGTCCGATAGCCCGGAGACATTTTTACATGTTCCTTGACGTTTTATCAGAAAAGCTTTGTACATAAAATGTGTTCTAAAGAAAAATTATTATGTGCCAAATCCTACGAGTGAACATAAACTTATTAATGGAACATACTTATATATACATATTTGGTTTATCCATCGCCGATATTATTAATTCGCGAGAAATTAGCCAGATAAACTGATTTTTTAGCCTTTTCAGACGAATAATTCGATCAGAACGTCGCGCCAAAATGGTCTGACGTTATCAACGTCACCTTATTAATATTCAGTGAGGTTGAATTTGAGAACAAATAAGCATATCATTAACCCGAAAAGTAGTACTATAGTAATAAAGCTCAATTATATACATAAAGCTAATGTTTAATATGTTATGGGCTTTATGTATATACTAGAGAGCGTCAGCGATGGATATATTGTTATAAGTATATTTGGACAGCTCTTTGCGGATTTGCACAAGATCAGAATCAAGTGACTTATATTTAGCAAGTAAGTCATCTGAATGTTCGACTGCGGATGTAAGCCGGGCAATATCCGCTTTCATCAGTGTGATCGTGCTGTGGATCTCTTTAACTTTGTCTTGCATGCAAGTTGATCCACATGGGCAGTGATTTGTTGGTGTGCGGGGTGGTTGAGCGATAGATATCAGTTCGTCAGGAGGCATTGGGGTCAGAATGTCTTTTATGTCGTTGATAGACCCACCACCGATATATATAACGAGTTGATAGATGTCCGCGGCTAATTTGTTTTCCAGAGGGACGCCACCTGAGCGTTGGTAGCGCAGTTTTAAGTCACATGTGGTTAATTCAGTGCCCAGATGTTGAGCTTCTGCGAATATGTTGCGCCTGATTGTTTTCAACCACGATGCGTTTGAATTTGTGCTACGTAGTAGCTCACTGGTGAATTTGTCTTTAGGAAGGTGTGACATGGTCACCAGATCGTCTACCGACACAGTGTTGTTCCTTTGAGAAGCTGTGCTGTCAAACTCAACTGCAGATTGAACGCCATGTTGCTCCACCGCACTTCTGATCGAGCATGGTGAATTCTTTCCTGTCAACAGTTCTCACCTTTGATGTATGAATATAGTTCTCACTATTGCTATTGTTCAAATTAGACGACATTATTGTGAGTGATTGGTTCTGATTGGTGATATCGGTAACTTCAGATTCTGTGGGCATAGTGGTAATTAATCACCAGCGCGAATGCTGCACAATATATAATGCGCGAACATAGTTTATATCACAGCAGTTAATTAGTCCAGACACACGTAATATTCGATCAGAGTTAGTCACAATTGGGCGCTGAACTTCAGTTTCGTCTTCGAGGATTTGTGTTCGATGTCACTGTTTTTTGGGCTGAGTTACGTACTTAATGGGTTAGAAGCTGACCCGGTAGAAATATAGTTTTCAAAAGTCACATACCGATCTCGAAAATCACAAAACACTAGGGGGTAAAGAATATGCGCAATCCATTCTTGGATAATAAAACTGATCTTCTAAGAAATTCCAGTCCAATATTATGCTCCCGCGAACGGACAATATTCGCGAATTTTCCGAGAGCGATTTCGTAACGACTGTTTACATATTTAAACCGGAAGTCCAGTGAACTATATAATTATTCGGTATTACAGTTGTCTGAAAACACTGATCTGACAACACTTGCTGACAGTCGGGTTATTTATAAGTTATCATTAGAAATTGTGGAAATTTATAATTAGTGTATAATTTATACATGTGGTCTATTTTCACAACTTTCCAGTTGAAGGTGGGAATTGTTACTATGGTTCATACGTGTCGTTAATTCATTGTATATACAATTTATTTCATAACTCCAACATGTTGGGTTAAAGTTCACGAGAACACGATGGAAGCTTTAGATTTATACATGAATTGTCGCCACCATTATTTATTTGGGTTTATGTATATTCCCAAGGTGCGCGAATTCAAAGTGCGCGAATTTAAAAATGAGCGAAAAATAGTACTGCGCGAATGTAAATACGAGTAAGGTAGCACGAATTTGGACCGGAAATTGGAAATGATAGATTATGCGGCAATCGGCGTCTGCATTATAATTTATACAGGAAAACACTGGTTCAATACTTATCAAATTGGCCACACTTTTAAATCCAAAATTTATTTAGCAAGCTCCAATTACTCCGGGACGCCGGCTTGGACACAATAATACAATTTTTTTTAAATGAAAATGAAACTTACACCACCTTATCTATACAATTATGTACCATCGCTAACGATGGTGTCAATTTTTTTCATTTAATATTATTTTCTTATTATTTTATATTATTATATAAGTTGATTATAATAACGGAATTTCGTTACTGATCAAAATCATTTACTGATCAAAGTCATCAAACGACTAATAGGCCCCTATCACGGGGTAGGAACAGCTCCACGAGAGAGAATATACCTCTTCCGATTTTGGTCCAGTTCAATTATCGATTTCTGGTCCATGAGTTTTTGTGGAAAATTAAGATAGTTACTACAATTCCTATGATTACTCCATATATATGGCATAATATAGACCATGCATAGAACACCACGACAATGAACGTGTTTAAATACTGAAGATCGTACGAGATTCTATATAAAACCGATAAACATTAATTGTTAACTAATTTCATGACTTTTCGGATATAGACGTGTTGTACTAGACCATTTACCAAACTTGCGTATTGCAACAATTTACCCTTTAGAGATTAATTCCAAACAAAACTGAGTCTAATTTGGAGTTTTATTTCGAACATATGAACACATGTATATATTTCGTCGTTGTGGAAAACTTGCGTTATTAACGTTGGGAAAATCCCCAGTGACTGTGCGCAGATCGGAAGTGAACTCAGGCAAAACTCGGAAGAGGTAATCTAGACTTCCTCGCGGAGCAGTTCCTATAACCCGTGAAATATATTGAAAATTTCTTAGGTGAACTGGCAGATTTATAATGTCGACAAAGAGAGATAATTCTATACTGTCAGAAAACTGGTCATTTCGCATCTGAGGAAAAAATGTGGTATTATTTTTGTTAAGTTCCACAATTGTGTCGCCGCATAATATAAAATGCCCGGTATTTTAAACATCGAGACCGTGGATGGGGTAGGTGGGATATTTGGATTATTCGTACAGCGGGGGGTCTTGTCGAGTTAATATGCTGTCCGACAATTCGACGACACCATGCAACTGCAAGGACGATTTGGGTTTTAATTCGCCGCGCTTGTTCGTTTCGCCCCGGCACCAGCTAGTAGTTTATATCATTCAGGGCAGATCAGTTCAAGAAACATTTTAATAAAAGAGATATATATATATATTCTCTTGTTAACATATGAGTATTTAAATAAATGGTACTGATTTATTCCCGCGCCGGTACAGTGGACTGGTGGCAATTTAACGTCGACGTCTGTCAGACGGAGAAGATTGACACCAAAGAGGGATAATTCTATACTGTGAGGAAAAAAAAATCTGGCTTGAACATGAGTCTGTGATCGTCTGTTGCTGGACCGAAAATACGCTCTTCCGACACCGCACTAAGATAGCAATATACATGTAATTTATGATATGAATTTATGAAGTGAGTGGTTGTTCGTTAGACGAAATTCGCATTTATGTTTGCGCTGTCATTTGAGATAGATATAATTTAAGAACATTTTTGTACCATCGTGTTTGAGAGAGTACACAATTAGCACATATTAATTTGTTTCATACATACTCTCAATAGTTGATCAGTTATGTCACGAAGGCCAACGTTTGAAAATTCAAACCGTGCAACCAATAGAATCAGTTTTTGCGGATATAATATAATATAAGGATTCAAGATTTCAAAATTCATGATTCAAGAAGAAATTTTAATTTGATACTAAAATAAAACTATTGAATAACAGAATGGGTTCACAACTGCAGGTTCTATATATAATTATGATACTTAGCAATCTGTACTTTAAATTATTTGTGATTTATATTCTTCAATAAAATAATTTATTTGTGAGTAAAAATAGAGTAATTTTTTTTTACTCATTTATAAGTAAATTTTCTTAGTTGGACTTAGAAAATTCCGCTAATTAAAAAAAAAGAGAAGTAGATCTGTAAATAGTATAAGGACAGATTTTTCTAACATAATTCTAACGTGCACTGATGTTAGAAAGTCTGACTTAGAAAATTCCGCTAAATTTTATAAAACAGGACTTGATCAAAAGTATAAAGGACAGATTTCTGGAGTGACTAAAACGCAAAATGGGACGATGGGACGGGACGGTATGGGACGGTATTGGGACGGTATGGGACGGTATTTGGGACGGTGCGGGACGGTATTGAGACGGTATTAGAAAACCGGCTATTTATCAATAATACAGCGTGTAGCGGCATCAAAATGGTTATATATAGTCGGTATTAACATGGCGTACAGGGAGCAAGAATTTAATAGTCTCATTCGCCAACACAAAGCTCATATTATCGGCTAAAAATAGACACGTCGGAAATAGGCGATTACGGTCAAACGCAGAACGAAAATGTAAACACCAAATCACCCCATACATTCATATTTCCCTGTCCCACGGTGATATTTTTGCATAAAATGTTAGATTAACATCTTTTCGACATCACTGTAGCATTTTATTGACCATAATCAAGATGAAAACAACTTTTTTCGTCGATGGGACGGAAGCGAAATTGCAGAACGAAAATGTAAACAAACACCAAATCATCCCATGCATTCACATTTCCCCGTCCCGTGGCGATATTTTTACATAAAATGTTAGATTAACATCTTCTCGACATCATTGTAGCATTTTAATGACCATAATCAAGATTAAAACATGGTTTTTTTCGCTGATGAGACGGAAGCGGTAAAGCGCAGAACAACCAAAGGAAATTGCAGAACGAAAATGTAAACAAACACCAAATCACCCCATGCATTCATATTTCCCCGTCCCGCGGCGATATTTTTGCATAAAATGTTAGATTAACATCTTTTCGACAACACTGTAGCATTTTAATGACCATAATCAAGGTTAAAACAACTTTTTTTCCGATGGGACGGAGCCGTTGGAAATTGCAGAACGGGATGGGACGGTATTAGATAGGATGGGACGGTATTAGAAAACGCAGAACAGCTAAGATAGACCCCTAAACTTGCTGTTTATCAATAATACAGCATATAGCAGCACCAAAATGGCTCTATACGGTCATCAGTGCAGCATTTTATTGGTGATCCCATTTTATTGACCACAATCAAGATGAAAACAACTTTTTTCGTCGATGGGACGGAAGCGAAATTGCAGAACGAAAATGTAAACAAACACCAAATCACCCCATGCATTTACATTTCCCCGTCCCGCGGCGATATTTTTACATAAAATGTTAGATTAACATCTTCTCGACATCATTGTAACATTTTAATGACCATAATCAAGATTAAAACATGTTTTTTTTTCGCTGATGAGACGGAACCTTTGGAAATTGCAGAACGGGATGGGACGGTATTAGATAGGATGGGACGGTATTAGAAAACGCAGAACAGCTAAGATAGACCCCTAAACTTGCTGTTTATTAATAATACAGCATGTAGCAGCACCAAAATGGCTCTATACGGTTATCAGTGCAGCATTTTATTGGTGATCCCATTTTATTGACCACAATCAAGATGAAAACAACTTTTTTCGTCGATGGGACGGAAGCGAAATTGCAGAACGAAAATGTAAACAAACACCAAATCACCCCATGCATTCACATTTCCCCGTCCCGCGGCGATATTTTTACATAAAATGTTAGATTAACATCTTCTCGACATCATTGTAACATTTTAATGACCATAATCAAGATTAAAACATGTTTTTTTTCGCTGATGGGACGGAACCTTGGGAAATTGCAGAACGGGATGGGACGGTATTAGATAGGATGGGACGGTATTAGAAAACGCAGAACAGCTAAGATAGACCCCTAAACTTGTTGTTTATCAAAAATACAGCATGTAGCAGCACCAAAATGGCTCTATATGGTCACCAGTGCAGCATTTTATTGGTGATCCCATTTTATTGACCATAATCAAGATGAAAACAACTTTTTTCGTCGATGGGACGGAAGCGAAATTGCAGAACGAAAATGTAAACAAACACCAAATCTACCCATGCATTCATATTTCCCCGTCCCGCGGCGATATTTTTGCATAAAATGTTAGATTAACATCTTTTCGACATCACTGTAGCATTTTAATGACCATAATCAAGGTTAAAACAACTTGTTTTGTCGATGGGACGGAACTTTTGGAAATTGCAGAACGGGATGGGACGGTAATATATAGGATGGGACGGTATTAGAAACCACAGAACAGCTAAGATAGACCCCTAAACTTGCTGTTTAGCAATAATACAGCATGTAGCAGCACCAAAATGGCTCTATATGGTCATCAGTGCAGCATTTTATTGGTGATCCCTTTTTATTGACCATAATCAAGATGAAAACAACTTTTTTCGTCGATGGGACGGAAGCGAAATTGCAGAATGAAAATGTAAACAAACACCAAATCACCCCATGCATTCACATTTCCCCGTCCCGCGGCGATATTTTTACATAAAATGTTAGATTAACATCTTCTCGACATCATTGTAACATTTGAATGACCATAATCAAGATTAAAACATGTTTTTTTTCGCTGATGGGACGGAACCTTTGGAAATTGCAGAACGGGATGGGACGGTATTAGATAGGATGGGACGGTATTAGAAAACGCAGAACAGCTAAGATAGACCCCTAAACTTGCTGTTTATCAATAATACAGCATGTAGCAGCACCAAAATGACTCTATATGGTCATCAGTGCAGTATTTTATTGGTGAAACCATTTTATTCACCATAATCAAGATTAAAACATGTTTGTTCGTCGATGGGACGGAACCTCAGAACAACCATGGGAAATTGCAGAACGAATATGTAAACAACAAAATCATTCACCGCATTCATATTTCCACGTCCCACCATGATATTTTTGCATATCTCGACATCATTGTAGCATTTTAATGACCATAATCAGGATTAAAACAACTTTTTACTTTTTATGTCGATGGGACGGAACCGTTGGAAATTGCAGAACAGGATGGGACGGTATTAGAAAACGCAGAACAGCTAACATCTTTTCGACATCATGACCAATGATTAAAACAACTTTTTTCGCTGATGGGATAGCAGCGGCAAAACGCAGAACAACCTTTGGATATTGCAGAACTGGATGGGACGGTATTAGATGGGATGGAACGGTATTAGATGGGATGGGACGTTATTAAATGGGTTGAGACGGTGTTAGAGAACTCAGAACAGACAGATGGGACGGGGAAAAAAAGTTAACGCAGAACAACCTTTGGAAACAACAAAATGATTCAATGCATTTCCCCGTACGTCCCATTGTGACATGTTAAAATGTTACATTTTCTCGACATTTGTGTGGCACAAAACAACTCGTCGCGCCGACGGGACAGCTTGCGTCATCGATATGAGACAGAAGAGCTATGGTAAAACGCAGAACGAACATAACAAAATCAGTTTTTACTTATAAATTGTGTGGTAAATCCAAATATCACATGCGAGTACTATAATAATTCACTATTAATGAACGTACAAGGAGAAACCAATATCAAAAATGTTTGACACGGCGTTCAGTTGTTCACACTCTGTTCACGTCGGCACTGAGCTTGAGTTTACGTTGGCACTAAGCTTGTGTTTGCATAACTGGTGGCAGATGACACAGACTCTTTAGGGTGATGATATCGTCTCAGTGAGAATTACTCGCTGCTTGTGTTATGCACTTCCGAATGGTGTAGAGTATTCTACTATTCATGTATTTTTTTAACGGTGTTCGAACCAGCAACATGTAGTTAATGGCAAACACATCTCTCATGGGTTATATAATATAAACTAAGAAACGCTCTTTATTAGAATTACAAAACAACAAATTCATTCATATGTCGCCGTCCTATGACGACTATTCTTGACATATGTTAGATTGATATATTCACGATATCAGTGTAGCATTTTAATCTAGTTTAAAAGAACTTGTTTCGTCGATGGGTAAAACGCCGAATGATAGCATTTTATTGACCATAATCAAGATTAAAACAACTTGTTTCGCTTATACGAAGTCCTCACCAGGGTGTCGATCAGACGGGAAAGGATAGACATAATGTATAGTGATAGAGATATATGACTAAGTTTGAGTTAGTGATGGAAACTCAATAGTTTTATGGATAAACGAGGCAGGGATGGAGAGAGAGATAGAGTGAGAGTGAGAGAGGGGGAGAGAGGAGGGATATAGATGTGAGACAGTAGAAGACAGAGGGGACAGATGAATCGTGGACTGATTGATGACAGTGGTTGGGGAGTAGTTTAGTTCTAACCTACTACACAATGATACAACGTAATGATATAACACTTACCTTCAATTTCAATTTAAATGAGTTTTAAGTTAGCACGCATTCCAAATAGTCGAGGTGATCGCAAATGCGACTAGGAAAGAGAGGAAAGCTAGGGTAATAAACAAAGTTAATGACATGTCATATACATGTAGTATTTTGCCAGCTACGAGCATATGCTATAAACAAGTCTCGCCCTAGTTGATCACATGGCATCGAGCATACCCAACGTGAGGTAAACAAGTCTCGCCTTAGTTGGAACGTTGGGCGAGACTTGCGACTGCCCGATGCTATGCGACCAACCGGCCTATCGAATGAGTTTGTATAATATCGCACCACAAAAACAGCACTATATCGATAATAACTACTATGAATCATGTCCAAATAGCCCGGTTGATCGCATGGCATCGAGCATACCCAACGTGAGGTAAACAAGTCTCGCCCTAGTTGGAACGTCGGGCGAGACTTGGAACTGCCCGATGCTATGCGATCAACCGGCCTATCGAATGAGTTTGTATAATATCACACAAATAATATCGATAATAACTACTATGAATCATGTCCAAACAGCCCGGTTGATCGCATGGCATCGAGCATACCCAACGTAAGGTAAACAAGTCTCGCCCTAGTTGGAACGTTGGGCGAGACTTGCGACTGCCCGATGCTATGCGATCAACCGGCCTATCGAATGAGTTTGTATAATATCACACGACAAACAGCACTATATATATTTCAAGCCATCCAATGTTGTATTTAGTTAATTACTTCTGATCTGGACATGGATAACATCGCCATTTCCCCGACTATGCGTGACTTTCTGGCAAATCATGTGATACCACTTGTGGCAATATGTGCACTCTATCATGTTGTAATAACAATCGGGCATTGAGCATCCTATGTATGAACAGTTCTTTTCAATGTCAACTTCCGTATACCTGAGCTTTGTGGTGCAAGAAAATGTGGATTTTGGGAATTTAGTAAGATGTTTGTCTTTCAAACATTTCAAAAGGTGGCTTCGCATATCGTGTGCCCTAAATCTGGAATAATTATGTCTTCCAAATACTGGATTAAAACAAAATTCTGTAAGATTGGCCAGGGCAAAGACTCCACAGTCGTCACTATTTGTTTGTTTTTGGATATGGGGTATCTTGACTGACAATTTACCATTCTTTTCGCCAGATCCATAAATTGACCATAGCTGGATTTGAGTAGATGTAGTTAGTGGATTATTAACACTAAAAAGGGTGTCGAACACGTACACAGCGTTATCATTGTCGCAAGGAATGTATGTTGAGGCCCCCTAATGACTATGCCCAGTGTGGTGGATCTGGCCCCCAGGCTGGTCACGACCAAATCCAGAAAAGTGATTGAAGGGATTAAACACACCATTGGACGCACTCCTAGATGGTGCGTATATAGTTTCTTGAAATCCTGTAAATACGGGGAATTGACTGGCAAGGATACGCTGTGTTTCCATGACAATGGCATCGCAGAGCCACTTACCATCTTTAATTGTCCGCACTTTGTTTGGAGTTAATGCATCAGGTAAAACATGATTGAATGATAATGATGAAGCAGGCGATGCCACCAGATGCAGGGCACCGGGAGATAAAGTGCTATTTAAAGTGACATGATTTGTAATGGACGGCGGGCTAGTGGGTGACTTTACATATGAGCAGTCCAATACTGACTTGTACAGGGGAACAGCCGATGGCGTTATTATTCCACCAGACTCCATAACATACGTACTTTGTGTGTTGTCGGGACTAACATGTCGTGGTGAGCTGAGACACGAATTTTGTGTCGTTGTGACAGATAGCGGTGAATTAGTTAGGCTGTAGATTGTCGGTTTGGTCATACTTTGATTAGCCTTGATCGATGACGGAGGTGAATTGCCAACGGGAAAGTTTGGTGACATTGATAAATTCGGAGTCGAACTGAGAATTAATGCATGTTTATCACGAACGTTTCGTTGATTACCAGAGCGTTTGCATGGTGAGTTTTGTGATTTGGGGGTTTCAGGTGAATTGGGCATTTGTTGCAACTGTTCATCAGTATTGGTCTGTGATATTAGTGAGCTATTGGTAGAACTGGGGATTTGAAAAGTTAACACTTTAGCACACTTTGTATGGCGTTTGTGGGGCGACTTCATACACGTTGCTACACGAGCAGTTATGGTAGATGGGATGGTTCTGCAATTTGGTTCAACTAGGAGAGGAGTGTGTATAAAAGTTTGCCATCCATTTGATAGAGAATTGGATGTGGTGTTAGCATCTTTCGCAGGTGAGATTGTAAATGTATCTCCTCCACTTGGAGAAACAGATACCACTGATTGGATTGGTGTCACTGGTGGAACAGTTGAAAAAGTATCTCCTCCACTTGGGGAAACAGATACCACTGATTGAATCCGGTGCGGGAACGACTGTATAATCGCCCTTTCTGGCCCTTTTACGACCGGACTTTTTGTCCGTTCGCTTGCGGCCACGCTTACGCAATTGTGTTAAATGCAATTTGTCTGGCGTGGAATCACCATCCATACCAATAAATATCCGAGCAGCAATTATATGATAGCATGTTGTTGTGGCGGGACATTGGCATCGTTCTTGGGGTAATAGTGTGACACAATGTAGGTCTTTGTTAGAACCCTCAATAACAAACGCGGCATTATCGGGAACAAAAGTAATTTGTTTGGTTCTGACGGTTTCTAACGCAAGTGATCTTTGAGTGTGTACTAAATTGGGACCTTTGGCATTGGATGATTCAGTTTGAAGATTAGAATCATTACAATCATTAGAATCATTTGGGGTGGCATTTTTACCCAAACCCAGATTCAGTTTCCCATTACGAACCAGATCGACTATTTCGTTCGGTGAACACACGTTTTGTGGGATGACACATTCGAATTCGTTCAATTTCGCAGACGCGAAATCATCTCCGAGTGCATTGTTTCCTATTCCCATTCTACTTCTCAAATATTCTACGTGATAATATTTTAAAAGGAAATTGAAAGACAGCACTGCACTGTCTACTGATACTTCTTTCCAATTTGTCATTTGTTTTAACACTTTGTTAAAAGATTCCGATATGTTGTTTGTTATACCGGATAACGGTCATATAATTTTAGAGAACGGAGGACCCAACATGCTGACAGTTTGATGTCAGATTTCAAATTTTTGTCAAAATAATCCCTTGCGCCCTGGCTCCATAATGGAGTTAATGTATCATAAATGTTATCGAAATCATCCGGAGATTCGGCTTTGAGCATTTGCACCATATTATCAATGTAGAATGGTATCTCTTTTGAGTCAGCACCAAGCTGGTTTCTTAAATGAAATGTGAAATCATGTTTGAGATGGTTCCAACAATACACGAAAGGGGAATTTGGAAATGCTGATCGAACCGCTGTTGTGAAGCTGTCTTCACGATCAAAAACTATCGGCACAGGATGATTTGTTAAATTAGGAACCAGCTCCTTTATAACTTCAAAGAATCTAACATGAGCCCTCTGGAATTTCCGCTCATGAATGAGAAATGCTATTGGGAAAACTGGAGACCCCTCGAATATTACACATCTAAAAACCAGAGTAGACACGTAGAAATCTCCAATATTGAATGTGGTGTCATAACCAAGCATGAATTGATGTTTTCCGGCATCTGCCAAAATAAGCTCATTAAAAGCTTTTGTCCATTCTGGATATTGTACAATACAGAACATATCTTGGTTTGTTATTGTCAATTCCGGTATTATGTCAAGTTGTGATGCCAACTGCAAAACATTGGCAATCGAATCTGTCGAAATTCGATTCGCATTAAGAACTTGTGATTTAATATTCCTGACTTGTTTGGCATTTCTCGGATTTAAAACCCCTTGGTATTGCGTCGACGTTTGACCAGTGACAAGTTTTTGATATATTTGAGTTGGGTTATCCGAACGGTTTGAAATAGTGTTTCTAATGTTTCGGAGAGTAGATTGTGCTGTTCGTTTATAGACTCGTTGATTCTGCTTGGCATTCCCATGCGGGCGATCCTGGAATGTTGAAGCGTCGCCATTGTAATGTACAAGGACAAAGTTTGGTTTATCATGCAAAATGTATGCTTCTCTAGTGAATAAATTTGAACCTTTGCAATTATCATTGTCTACTTTACACTTGTAGTAAGTTTTTGTCAAAACAGGATTTGAACGAGGCAATTTCGTTGTGCCATGATTACGCCAACTATATTGATCACATTTCCAGTCATTCTTGTTCGACTTATCCTGATATACAAACAAGTAAAGATGGCCACCTAGCGGTTTAACTGGGGGGATATCACATACCTTATTCAAATCTGGGCTATCTAGAATTTCTGCTGCATTTGCAGTTGTCAACGTGTCTATTTGGTTTGTATAAACAACACATCTATTTCCAGATGTGTTGTCATCAGATTGAATGCTACCATCCGAACTACGATCCTGTAATAATAAAAAAGTTCAATTCAAATAAATTAAAGATATATATAATTAAAATAAATGATATGATGCGAGATTTTATGATATTTTATAATCGGGATGACATTGTTTTAGCAAAATTTCCTTCCATCATTTGCCATATATTTGACAATATTTAATACACACTTTATTATATATATAGCCGAATATTGAATAAATATGTATGGCCAACACAAATGTCTAAATCTCGACGCCAATATCCCACATGGGCGCATTGACATATATAACTACGAGAGGCCGATCGCGATCGGCGGATGTAAACCCATCCCTTGGCGATAAAAATTTACTATAATCGGTATCATAAATGAGAGTTTTGGTGTTGAATTATAGAGTATACTATTATAGACCAATGTACATTTGCATTAGTCTATATGGCGACTTCTGCCTGTATATGCTTGCGGTTCAAATTATATCACATGGGGAATCAGATGTACATGTATTAAAACAAAATATGTAGAAGTACAATATAAGTATAAGTATGCGACTTACCATTTTGATTAGGGTCCCTGGACATGAATATTCTGCTGGGATTGTAGTTTGGGGGGCTAACCCCGGGATCTTCGAAAGGGTCGAGTGACCCTTTCCTTAACTCCTCATTTTCAGCTTTATTTATGAATAACATGAAGGAAAAAAGAAGAAAAAGTTGCAATTTTTAGTTCTTCATCTTTTCTTTGTCTTCCTATGCCTCTTCGCCGGTGGTGGTGCTGACGAAGAGGCATCCGAGGGAGGTGTGCTGGTGTCAGTGTCGTGGATTGTGACATCAACTGTCGCCGGATCAGAGGCGTCGTCTCCTGTGTAGACAATTCTGTTTTTGATAAGCTCTCTCTCTGCCTTGTTGAAACTGTGTGTCTTTCCTTGGTTATATTCTACAAGGATCCGGTCTTTAAGATCTTGGATTAGCTGATCTATATCTGGTGGTTCTGCCTCCCTGGTAGGTGGAGAAGCCGGCCTTTCCAGGTACTCCGGCGTCGGAGGGGCGTCGGTGTTCGATTCATCCCCTGGATGGAACTGGCCAGGTGGTGATTCCAGTTCCACAGCGAAGTTGGCGGCAGGAACGTCCCTGGTGGAATCCGCGTCCCTGTTTCCGCCTGCTTCAGTGACGACAGCAGGGTCCTCCGGCAGATCAACGGAGTCCCTGCTTGCTCGTCTGATGTCACCTGTCTCCATGCTGGCCGGGTCGTCTGGGCGTCTCTAAGACAACTCCGGCCTGCCGGCTGTGACTCTAGACGGCTGAACCACACGGGGAGGGCGACTGGCAGATCAACAGTCACCCCCTTCTTCTTCCATTTCGCCCGTCTGGCGGCGTCCCTTTTCCTTCTAGAAGGCGTCTTTTTCTTCTTCCACTCTTCATTGGACAGCGGGTGGTCTTGGAGTTGGTGTCCCGGGCCTGTGATCTCTGGATGCCAGCATCTTCAGTCCGGAACTCCAGGCAAAGGGTCAGGTATCCCCTGCTAGACTGGAGACTCCAGTTAGCAATGTCCAATACCCGACACCTTTGCACTGCGGCCAACACGGTGTCTGGGATTAAATCCATAAGCCTAATCCAAAACCGTCTCACTGGCGTTAAGCACGGGGGCAGCTGCACCCGGAGGCGCGGCCACACGACTAACCCGTGCTCAACGCTCTGACAACAGAGGAACTAATCAGATCGAAGCAAGCACGACCTTTTCGCTCCACTCTCCTGCCAGAGACATGAATATTCTTCTGTTCGGTACCGTATACATAGCATGTTATACAAACAAACTGTATGACACTTGATGCTCGAGTACATCGTGTCACCGTAGTTAGTATCACACCTGTCGAAACAATATTCGAATACAATGTAAAATAATTGAGGTGTTGTCCCAGGATTTTACAGCTTTTTTAATATACCGACACAGAAGAATGTCAGTAGCTGATGAGATGAATGTATGGATATCCCGCCATATGACAGTTTTTATTAGAGAATGCATTAAAACAATAGCACAAGCTTCGGACAACACAGCAGCTACACCTCAATTAAAAAAAAATATATATTTCAACCGTTGTTTGAACGGGTGATTGTTGCCGCCAAAGGTTAATGTAATTAAAGACATATGAACAATAAAATGTTGAATAAAATGCTACAATGTTATCGAGAATATATTAATGTAACATTAATTTTTGTACCGTAATATCGTCATGTGACGGCGAAATATTAATGCATTTGTTGTCTACATGTTCGTTCTGCAATGTTGTCACGGCTGTTCTGCGTTTTACCGTGTCTGTCCCATCGACGAATCAATTTGTTTCAAACTTGATTATGGATGAATAAAATGTTGCACGGATGTCGAGAATATATTATCTAACATTGTGTTTTGCCACTACTGTCCAATCGTGGAAACAAGTTGTTTTAATTTAGATTATGGTCAATAAAATGTTACAATGATGTCGAGAATATATTAATCTAACAATTTATGCCGAAATATCCAGGGGGCGGAAAAAAACTGTGGGACACAACGTACCGGGGGGGGGGGTACCTAGGCGTAAAAAATTTACACATAAATGTTTTCCTTATTCATTTAGGGGGGGTTGTCGGAAAAAATTTGCATGCAATTTTTTCCAAATATGTATTTTCAGAATCACAACTTAAATTTTCTCTAATTTTATAGAATATGGATTAACCTTAATATCCAAATCATATATACATGAGTAGTACAATCCACATAAAATAATTTTGGATAACCACTGTCTTGGTTTACATGTGATATTCACCCCATTAACCCTCTTAATAATGCCGACTATGTCAGTGTCTACCAGTCAAATGCAGAATTCTACCCTGCAATCGCTTATCTGGCAAATTTTTACTGCAGAACTATTACATGTATTAAACAATTTCTCCTCCAATGGTATCAGAAAACGTAATAATAATAATAATCTAAACTAAGTTACCAAGCACCTTCTCGTGAATTGTATGCTCCGGTGTTTTTTTTCGGTTTCCGGTAAAACCGAGTTGTTGTCCGGCTGGGGTGGGGGGGGGGGGGGGCAATGGTCAGTGAAAAAAAACTGCAGTTTTTGCTGTTTGTGGGGGGGGGGGTACCCAAACCGAAGAAAACAGTTTTTTCCACTCTGCAATGTGTCTGCAGTTTTTTCCGCCCCCCCCCCGAAATATCGTCATGTAAAGTCGAAATATGTATGAATTTGTTGTTTACATGTTTATTCGGCCTTCTACCACGGCTAGTACTGTCCCATGTATACCGTCTTATCCCATCTAATAACGTCCCAAACCGTTCTGCAATATCCTAAGGTTGTTCTGCGTTTTGCTGCTTCTGTCCCATCGATGAAAAAGTTGATTTAATCTGAGTATGGTCATTAAAATTCTACAATGATGTCGAGAATTTATTTTCATTTATTGGAGATTTGGGAATGACCCGGGAGGATTTGGAAGGGGCGGAACCCCTCCCCTACAACCCACTTTTAGGTGAGGGTGTCGAGTTTGATGCAAAAATATCACCATGGGACGGGGAAATACGAATGCGGTGAACGATGTTTGTGTTTACCATCTAATACCGTCCCATCCCGTTTTGCAATTTTCAAAGGTTTTTCTGCGTTTTACGACTGCTGTCCCATCAGCGAAAACAGTTGTTTTGATCTTGATTATGGTCAATAAAATGCTAAAATGATGCCGAGAAGATGTTGATCTAACATTTTATGCAAAAATATCACCGTGGGACGGGGAAATATGAATGTGATGAATGATGTTTTGGAGTAAGCCTTTTATCAAATGAGGTTGTTGTTTACCATTTCGTTCTGCAATTTCCTAAGCTGTTCTGCGTTTTTCAACTTCCGTCCCATTAGCGAAATAAATTGTTTTAATCTTGATTATGGTCAATAAAATGCTACACAGATGTCGAGAAAATATTATTCTAATATTATGTACAGAAATATGAATGCATGTATGGTCTACATGTTCGTTCTGCCATTACCGCGGCCGTTCTGCGTTTTACTCGTGGACGAAACAAGTTCTTTTAAACTAGATTAAAATGCTACACTGATGTCGTGAATATATCAATCTAACATATGTCAAGAATAGTCGTCATAGGACGGCGAAATATGAATGAATTTGTTGTTTTGTAATTATAATAAAGAGCGTTTCTTAGTTTATATTATATAACCCATGAGAGATGTGTTTGCCATTAACTACATGTTGCTGGTTCGAACAGCGTTAAAAAAATACATGAATAGTAGAATACTCTACACCATTCAGAAGTGCATAACACAAGCAGCGAGTAATTCTCACTGAGACGATATCATCCCCCTAAAGAGTCTGTGTCATCTGCCACCAGTTATGCAAACACAAGCTTAGTGCCAACGTAAACTCAAGCTCAGTGCCGACGTGAACAGAGTGTGAACAACTGAACGCCGTGTCAAACATTTTTGATATTGGTTTCTCCTTGTACGTTCATTAATAGTGAATTATTATAGTACTCGCATGTGATATTTGGATTTACCACACAATTTGTAAGTAAAAACTGATTTTGTTATGTTCGTTCTGCGTTTTACCATAGCTCTTCTGTCCCATATCGATGACGCAAGATGTCCCGTCGGCGCGACGAGTTGTTTTGTGCCACACAAATGTCGAGAAAATGTAACATTTTAACATGTCACAATGGGACGTACGGGGAAATGTAAATGCATTGAATGATTTTGCTGTTTCCAAAGGTTGTTCTGCGTTAACTGTTTTTGTCCCGTCCCATCTTTCTGTTCTGAGTTCTCTAACACCGTCTCAACCCATCTAATACCGTCCCATCCCATCTAATACCGTCCCATCTAGTTTCCAAATTTCCAAAGGTTGTTCTGCGTTTTGCCGCTGCTATCCCATCAGCGAAAAAAGTTGTTTTAATCTTTAATGGTCATGACGTCGAAAAGATGTTGGCTGCTCTGCGTTTTCTAATACCGTCCCATCCTATCTAATACCGTCCCATCCCGTTCTGCAATTTCCAAAGGTTCCGTCCCATCGACAAAACAAGTTGTTTTAATCTTGATTATGGTCATTATAATGCTACAGTGATGTCGAAAAGATGTTAATCTAACATTTTATGCAAAAATATCACAGTGGAACGTGGAAATATGAATGCGGTGAATGATTTTGTTGTTTACATTTTCGTTCTGCAATTTCCCATGGTTGTTCTGAGCTTCCGTCCCATCGACGAACAAACATGTTTTAATCTTGATTATGGTGAATAAAATGGTTTCACCAATAAAATGCTGCACTGATGACCATATAGAGTCATTTTTGGTGCTGCTACATGCTGTATTATTGATAAACAGCAAGTTTAGGGGTCTATCTTAGCTGTTCTGCGTTTTCTAATACCGTCCCATCCTATCTAATACCGTCCCATCCCGTTCTGCAATTTCCAAAGGTTCCGTCCCATCAGCGAAAAAAAACATGTTTTAATCTTGATTATGGTCATTAAAATGTTACAATGATATCGAGAAGATGTTAATCTAACATTTTATGTAAACATATCGCCGCGGGACGGGGAAATGTGAATGCATGGGGTGATTTGGTGTTTGTTTACATTTTAGTTCTGCAATTTCGCTTCCGTCCCATCGACGAAAAAAGTTGTTTTCATCTTGATTATGGTCAATAAAATGGGATCACCAATAAAATGCTGCACTGATGACCATATAGAGCCATTTTGGTGCTGCTACATGCTGTATTATTGATAAACAGCAAGTTTAGGGGTCTATCTTAGCTGTTCTGCGTTTTCTAATACCGTCCCATCCTATCTAATACCGTCCCATCCCGTTCTGCAATTTCCAAAGGTTCCGTCCCATCAGCGAAAAAAAACATGTTTTAATCTTGATTATGGTCATTAAAATGTTACAATGATGTCGAGAAGATGTTAATCTAACATTTTATGTAAAAATATCGCCGCGGGACGGGGAAATGTGAATGCATGTGGTGATTTGGTGTTTGTTTACATTTTCGTTCTGCAATTTCGCTTCCGTCCCATCGACGAAAAAAGTTGTTTTCATCTTGATTATGGTCAATAAAATGGGATCACCAATAAAATGCTGCACTGATGACCATATAGAGCCATTTTGGTGCTGCTACATGCTGTATTATTGATAAACAGCAAGTTTAGGGGTCTATCTTAGCTGTTCTGCGTTTTCTAATACCGTCCCATCCTATCTAATACCGTCCCATCCCGTTCTGCAATTTCCAAAGGTTCCGTCCCATCAGCGAAAAAAAACATGTTTTAATCTTGATTATGGTCATTAAAATGTTACAATGATGTCGAGAAGATGTTAATCTAACATTTTATGTAAAAAATATCGCCGCGGGACGGGGAAATGTGAATGCATGGGGTGATTTGGTGTTTGTTTACATTTTCGTTCTGCAATTTCGCTTCCGTCCCATCGACGACAAAAGTTGTTTTCATCTTGATTGTGGTCAATAAAATGGGATCACCAATAAAATGCTGCACTGATGACCGTATAGAGCCATTTTGGTGCTGCTATATGCTGTATTATTGATAAACAGCAAGTTTAGGGGTCTATCTTAGCTGTTCTGCGTTTTCTAATACCGTCCCATCCTATCTAATACGTCCCATCCCGTTCTGCAATTTCCAAAGGCTCCGTCCCATCGGAAAAAAAAGTTGTTTTAACCTTGATTATGGTCATTATAATGCTACAGTGTTGTCGAAAAGATGTTAATCTAACATTTTATGTAAAAATATCGCCGCGGGACGGGGATAAATGAATGCATGGGGTGATTTGGTGTTTGTTTACATTTTCGTTCTGCAATTTCCTACGGTTGTTCTGCGCTTTACCGCTTCCGTCCCATCGGCGAAAAAAAATATGTTTTAATCTTGATTATGGTCATTAAAATGCTACAATGATGTCGAGAAGATGTTAATCTAACATTTTATGTAAAAATATCGCCGCGGGACGGTGAAATGTGAATGCATGGGATGATTTGGTGTTTGTTTACATTTTCGTTCTGCAATTTCGCTTTCGTCCCATCGACGAAAAAAGTTGTTTTCATCTTGATTATGGTCAATAAAATGCTACAGTGATGTCGAAAAGATGTTAATCTAACATTTTATGCAAAAATATCACCGTGGGACAGGGAAATATGAATGTATGGGGTGATTTGGTGTTTACATTTTCGTTCTGCGTTTGATCGTAATCGCCTATTTCCGACGTGTCTATTTTTAGCCGATAATATGAGCTTTGTGTTGGCGAATGAGACTATTAAATTGTTGCTCCCTGTACGCCATGTTAATACCGACTATATATAACCATTTTGATGCCGCTACACGCTGTATTATTGATAAATAGCCGGTTTTCTAATACCGTCCCAATACCGTCCCAAATACCGTCCCATACCGTCCCAATACCGTCCCATACCGTCCCGTCCCATCGTCCCATTCTGCGTTTTAGTCACTCCCCAGATTTCTAACATAATTCTAATGTGCACTGACGTTAGAAAGCCGGACTTAGAGAATTCCGCTAAATCTTATAAGTAGGAGTTGGTGAAAAGAATAAAGGACAGATTTCTAACATAAGTATAATGTGGTTTACGTCGACAGCCGGTTCAAAGTTGCTGCATTGAAATGAGCGATCTGCTTTCATACACGATCTAAGTTATCCCAGCCAATTAGGACATAAAACTAACATAATTCTAAGGTGCTCTAACGTGTTTCTACCCAAATCATACGTGAAGTTTCTGTACGGGTTGGTACCCGCGGTGTATTTGCCGTTCGGCCGCGGTGTCAGAGTTTGTAACTGCAGTTGAGTACCGCGGTCGAGCGGCAAGTACACCGCGGCCGAATGACAAGCACACATGTACATCGTGGCCGAAAAGCAACTACAACGGGGCTGAATGGCATATACACCATGGTTAGATTTCTGGTTTGTATTGTCTTTTTTAGTTTAATGAACAGCCCTCTTAATTCAGATTGTTTGGCTTCGGCAATCCGCTACGGCAACAGTATGCCGTGGCCCAGTTTGCTTCAGCAATTATGAAGGCTGAATGAATGTACATGTACACCGCGGCATTACACCATGGCCGAATGGCAAATACACGACGGCCCAACTGTGGTTAGCCGTTAGAGCCGCGGTGTAGTTGCATTTCGGCCACGTGGTGGCAATGCTAACCGCACCGTGGTTAAGTGTACACTTGTTTTGCCCAGCAGGGTATGTCATCTAAAAGGTCAAACATGGTATAATATTCACTTCAGATTGATATATACACTATATTTGAACATTATTATGACTTAATTATTAATTATAGACTTGTTCTCGATTGTTCTCGGTTGTCCTCGGTAAATATCTCCGGAGAAAACCTAAATCAGTCATACATAGTCATACAAAGTCATATATATATACCGGTATGTAACAGGGTTAAGTCCAAAATGTGGCGACAATGTCAATGACACCTGAATCTGAATCAAAGTTCAACGCATGGTCTTTTAGTCTTGATGCATTTCAGGGTTAGTATCGACGAGGTCAGTTGTACTAAGTAACCTAATTTCGCGTCGATGACAATGCATAGAATTAATTGAATGTTTTCATGCGGAAAACACTTATATATACTGATAATACTTACTCTGCGATTATCTTGTTTCAAGTTAGATAAAGCTTCAACTAGTTATAAGAGGACGAAAGTCTTGTAAATCTTCTTAGATCTATATTCTACTCAGCAAAATTTGCCCGCTTCAACAGTGGCATCCGCAGGACATCTGATTCTCAAAGAACACATTATCTTGAGTGACAGCAATTGGCAAAATGTATTTTTATCCCGACACGGAGTATTACATTTACCTGTATGTGCAGAACCAATCACAGCACGTCCATAGAACATGTGCGCACCGGGGCCTATGCATAGGCCATTCTATTTTTAGATACTGAGTTATTTGGCAATGTAGATATATGGCAGAACACCGGCATCAAACCGGAAGTTATGCGTTAACGATATTAATGGCCCGCTTCCGGTTTGAACGCCCAGCATCAAACCTGAAGTTATGCGTTAACGGTATTAATGGCCCGCTTCCGGACAACAAACAGGCGACACATGGTTTGAATTGTTTACATTTTGTGTGATCGTTCGAAAAAAATTCTCAATCAAGTGAACTAGATGAGGAGTCCTTAAATTCTCTTGAAAACAGTTCAAAACCAGCATCGACAAAAAAATCAACCCTGGCGCATTGAATCACATTGAATCACACGCTCTGCCTTGCGGTTGGTTGTTTTTTTAAACAACTAACAAACTAACACTATTTTAAAATTATAACACGGGCCCCGCTCCTTTTTCAGCGCACCAGATGACACGCTCAGCTCAACCATATACTCAACCATATATTAAAGGGACCCACCGGGTCACCCCTCACACCCCATATTAAAGCTCGTGGGCTCTTCCCCAAATGATCCATCCAATCAATTCAATCAAAGAAATAACATTAATTCATTATGTCCGCTTTTGTCGTGTTCAGACATGACTATTTTCTGTGTGCTATATCTCCAACAACAACAAACCGTGGGGTGAAGGAGAAGATCACTCGATCTTTTCGACCATCCCGGGCGCTTCGCGCCCAACTACTCACTCTCAAATCAACCTTGTGGGGAGTGAGAAAAATTATCAGACTGGCTTACAAACAGGAATAAGCAATGTGATTTCTTCCAAATTTCTCCTGGTGAACTGGCCTCTCTTTTGCCAATTATTAAAATAGTTATTATTTCAGTTGACATATCGCTGCTTACTCACTCATTTATGTTCTAGTTTGGGTTTCATTTCAGAGAGTGGTAATAATAGTAATAACTTGATTTTGTCGGGTGCTATGTTTATTAACGGCCCTCCAGAAATGAGTAACAGCCCTCGGGCCATTAAAGGCCCTCGACTTCGTCTCGGGCATTTAATGAACCCCTCGGGCTGTTAATCATTTCTGGAGGGCCGTTAATAAACAATAACGACCTCAAAAATCAAGTTATTGGTATATTGAAGAATACTACTGTAGCTTGAGAACTGAATTCATATTTATTTATTGACCTCCAATTTTGGAGAGTGACTGGCAGTATTTACAAATCAGATAACACGAAAGTATGACATGCAAGGGTTACATAACAAGCACATGCATACAAAAATAATAATAAAACTAGAGGTCAGATTCCATGGAATCAGATATACTTCCATGGTATCCCATCCCATCCCATGTGAGTGTTATGCGTATATGTGTGTTCCTCTTTATGCGAATGCATATTGGTGCCTTATGATCCGATGGTGCACTTGCATTGCCGTTCCTAAATTTAATATATATTTTGGGACTTCTGTCTGTTTGTTTGTCTGTTAGCTATGACCGGGGAAACTGCTGGACGGATTTTGAAAAAATTTGATAAATATGGGTACTTTTATTCAGGGAGTGTTTTGGACGGGTCAAATCATGACCCCGATCTGACCTTGTCTTCAAAAAGGTCAATCCAATGTCAAATCGGGCAAAACAGACTGATTTTAACGAAATTTGATACCTAGGGATACTTTTGTCCGGGGAGTCCTTTGGTGGGTCAAATTGTGGCCCCGACCTAACATTGACATTCGAAATGGTCAATTCAAGGTCAAATCGGGTAAAACGAACGGATTTCGACAAAATTTGATACCTCGGGTAACTTTTGTCCGGGGAGTGTTTTGGACAGGTCAAATCGTGACAATAGTTTACTTTTATAGTAGAGCGGACATACCTATATAGTATATCGTTGAGCATGTTCATGCATTTGCCTTGTTTCTTGACAAGTCCGTTTGAATTTGGGTCATGAAGAGAGGGTTTGAATTTGAGTAATATATATCACCCGTAACAACGTTATACGCTACCAGGGTTAAACCGTCCAATCTAAATCTTTAAAAAGCATACTAATCTTGCGTTTAGATACTACTTATCACATCCACTCGTCGAAAAGTTTTTAACTCTAATATCAGATTTTCGGAGTAATTTTCCCCATTTGATCTTCGGTGGAATTTGCCAAATCTGAACCCACCCGACACAAACACTCCCTTGAGCAGGTAGCGTGTATAGTAGAGCGGTCAAATTTTTTAGGCATACCTACAGTATACCGGATTACATGCTCCTGCGTGAAACTCGCTCCTACATTAGCCCGTTTGGATATGGGGCTAAAAATAGACTACATAAGTATACATATCTATGATGTATAGTGTTGTCACGAGTAAACCGTTCCATCTGAAAATTAGAAAATCGCCCTCTAGATTCGCGTGAATACTAGCCATCAGATGTACTCGTCAAAAAATATTATCTCGATGTTTGAATTCCCCCCCCCCCCCCTTTGCAATTTTCGTGGAATTTTCCTAAAGTCTCAACCCACCCGACACGCATTCTCCGTTGGGCATGTTACATTTACAGTATAGCCGTCAAATTCTGGGACGTACATAAAGTATGTCAACGTACCTGCTACGACATTATCTTGCTCTTTAATCAGCCGGTTTGGATTTGGCGGGAAAAATAGTTCCGTAACCCGTAACGCGGAAAGTCCTGGGTAAAAACATGTTTAAGCGGTATATTCGTGTCCGAATCTCTCGTCCAATTCGGAATATGCTATAAAAAATTTACAGCTCTGTGCTTATAAAAAAAAAAAAATAATAAAAACTTGGTTTATTCATCCTGGTGTGTAGAGTGTCCCTATTTATGGGCGGTAACTCTTCAGGGAAAGCGCGGACACAAGTTTTGATGCCCGTGGTCAGTAGGGCATATCGAGGTGTCCATATGGTCCAAATTTTGATGCCTTGCTCCTCATAATTTCCGATATAGTAAAATGACAATTTTTCAGATAAAGGGAGATAACTCTGCGAGGAAAGCGAGGACAATCTTCGCTATGCGACTAAGGCACACAACTCATTTGCTCCAACATACTTACCAACTTTTAGTTTTCTACTGCTCATACTTTCCGAAATATAGTGATTGTAAAAGTGTCGAGTATTTTAATAATAATAATAATAGTGAAAAATATATATTTGATAAATTTCACTTTGCCATGAAATCGCTGTACCTTCATTTTATGTATCATTTAGATGCCTACATTCACTAGAGATTTCGCGGTCCTCCTCCCATTAGTTTCTGAGTATTTCCAATTAAACAGAAAACGACCACAATAGAAAAACTCCTTGGTTACACCATGGAAGTATAATAATAGCTCAAATCTTGAGTTGAAAGAATCGCAGTTTAGGAACTAAAAATGTTAAGTATTGTGATTATATGTTGTCCTGGCATGTGTATTTTCATCTGAAGTGTTTGTGATTGACCCCAACCCTGCCTCGAAATTATGTGACGGGATTAGGAAATTGTCAACCCGGCACAAATTGCAAACTTTGAGGGCCCGTAACTTCGTTATTTTCCAATGGATTTTAAAATTGTTTTCAGTATTGTGATCAAATCCTCACATAGATTGTTTGTTATAAATTTTGTCTGATTCGGGGACGGATAACATTTTGGTTATTGGAAAGAATACGGGTCCAGATTCAAATTATGAGGGCCCAAATCTCTGCCATTTTTTAACGGATTTACGAACTGTTTTCAGTTTTGTGATCAATGTGTATGGTGGATGTTTTATTCCAAATTTCAAATAATTCGGAAACGAAATAAATTTCGGTACCTCGGACCACCCCTCCCCTGAATCACAACACTGAACCGACACTGGCAAAATTTGGCACACCGCGTGCTCTCTTCAGAACGCACGCACTGGGATATCAGATAACATCCTAAGTTCGACATCTTCGGAGGAGATGTGTACACAATCAAATGGGCCCAAATTTGTATAATTTGAAGGCCCCAACTCTGTCATTTTTCAATGAATTTTCGAATTGTTTTCAGTTTCTAGATCGGCTGACGGTGTAGATGTTATATTCCAAGTTTCATCTGATTCGGAGAAGAATAAAAAATTGGTACCACGGACCGCCCCTTCCCTGACCCACAACACTGAACCGACACTGGCAAAATTTGGCCCACCGCATGCTCTCTTCAGACTGCACGCACTGGGATATCAGATGACATCCAAAGTTCGACATCTTCGGAGGAGATGTGTACACAAGCACATGGGCCCAAATTGCAAACTTTGAGGGCCAGTAACTCTTTCAAAAATCCTTTCCGGTTTGGGTTTGTTTTCGTTCAGGGAATCCACATACTTAAATAGATGAATGTCAATCAAAACTTTTTTTTCCGAAAATTTTGCCCCCACCCCAGCGTCAAAATATAATGACGACCCTGTCCAATTTTCTTTCTCAGACTAAACTGACAACGGTCAACACGATTAGATACTACTTATCACATCCACTCGTTGAAAAGTATTTAAATCAATATCTGATTTTCGGAGTAATTTTCCCCATTTGATTTTCGGTGGAATTTGCCAAATCTGAACCCACCCCGACACAAACAGTCTGTTCAGCATGTTACGTTTATAGTAGAGAGGTCAAATTTTGGAAGCGCACCTACAGTATACCGGCTTACATGCCACAGCATTAGACTCGCTCCTTCATTAGCCCGTTTGGATTTGGGGCTAAAAATAGGCTAGTGACAGACTACTTAAGTATACATATTTATGACATATACCGTTGTCACGAGTAAACCGTTAGCGACTAAGGCATAAAACTCATTTGCCCCAACATGCTTACCAACTTTTAGTTTTCTACTGCTTATACTTTCGAAATATAGTGATTATAAAAGTGTGGAGTATTTTAATAATAATAGTGAAAAATATTTTTTTTTTAAATTTCACTCCGTGGTGAAGCGTTGGGTCGTACTCATTATATCTTCATTTTCTGTATACCTTAGATGCCTACATTCCCTATTATTTTCAATAAAACGGAAAACGGCCCCAATAGAAAAACAATATACTTCCTTGGTTACACCAAGAGACGAATAACATTTTTGAAATTGATAAGCATATGTGCCCAATTTGAAACTTTGAGGGACAAAATCTCCGACATTTTCCAACGGATTAACGATCTGTTTTCAGTTTCCTAATCAGCTTGTATGGTAGATGTTATATTCCAAGTTTTATCATCTGATTCTGAGACCAAAAAACATTTGGGACCTGGGACCACCCCCTCCCCAAACCCACAATACTGAACCGAGCCTGGCAGATTTTGGCGCAGCTTTTAATGTCTGATACTTTCAGAGGAGTTGCGGTCGTTAGCAGATCATCGCAAAAACGGGAATTTCCAGGACCAACAACTCTGGTGTTTCTAATCGGATTTCAAAATTTCGTTTTGCAGTATGATCAACTTCACTCATGGAATGCGCATACCTTAATAGACTACTTTCCCCTCTGCTTTTCGGCGAATTGTGCGATTTGACCTTGAATTGTCCATTTTGAAGGTCAGGTGGGGTCACGATTTGACCCGTCCAAAACACTGCCCGGACAAAAGTACCCGTAGAAATCAGTCTGATTTTACCCGATTTGACCTTGAATTGATCCTTTTGAAGGTCAAGGTTAGGTCGGGATTACGTTTGACCCGTCCAAAACAATCCCCGGAAATAAATACCCTTAGGTATCAAATTTCGTCAAAATCTGTCGGGCAGTTTTCCAGGCCACAGCTAACACACACACATACAGGCAGAAGTCCCAACCCAAAATATATAGTTGATATATATATATAATATGTATAATATAATATATATATAATATATATATATATATATATATGTCATATGTAAAGACATATATAACATATTTAACATATATAATATAATATATATTATATATATATCTAATAAACCTGGCTATTCATTATAATTCAGGTATCCTGACAAATCATTAAATATGTTTATTTATGTATGCATTATATTATATTTGTGTATGCATTAAATGGGTGATGAGAATAAAGAATTTAAATGATGTTTCAAGTTATCGGTATACCCATAATATGTCATTTTAAATGTCAAATATGATATAATATCCACTCAAGACTGATACATTCACTATAATTAAACATTATTATGACTTAATTATCACATTTAGACTTGTTCTCGGTAGTTAGCGTTTGTTATTGGTTGGTCTCGGTATATAGTATCTCCGATATCCGGTGCAATTTTGAACGATGGCACTGCGCATGACAACAATTTGACATGCTGGAACAGAAAGTCAAACGAACGTAACCAGGAAATAAATTGTGTTTGCGCAAAATTGACAAATGACAAATGTCTTTTATTTAGCACAACAAGGTGTGGATTTCGGAACTTTTGGTGGAATCTTGTCTTTATTGTCACCATAAGAAGAGAACCAAGCAGAATCTGGCGCCAGGAGTCCTTTATCGCCTGTAAATAGAAAAGGTATGAGGATCAGATACAAAATGTACACACGCAAGCCGAAACTCAAAAGAGTGTAAATCTTTCGAGTTTCCCCGGAACTACCTATATGCTCTCTTATGACAGAGCTTAAGCGTTAATGACCCGCTCAAATAAAACCACAATTATATGAAATAAAATATCACAATTGCGACAATAAACGGATATTTTCCGCAGAAGACATGCTATTTTATCTGAAACCCACATCAGTTGTGAATTTAAAACGGTAATTTAATGCGAAAAGAGACATTTACCTCAATGTTTACAATTTTTTAAAAGTATGCGAACTCGGTTGACCTCGCGAACTGTGTTCGGCATTTTCCGTTGAAAATATTCCGTAGATTTTGGACAACAGCGCAAATTACGATGAATTCTCCATTGTAATCGTAATTATGTATGTCAATAAATAAAATAATAAATAGATTAATTAAACATTGGAGATATAAATGTAATTAACTAAATAAATTACGGGAATTAGAACCCTCTCAACGTTTAAAACAGTGTAAACACAAGTTACGAGCATTAGATATAATATGCCTTATATGGTGCTACATTTCACCCATATTTGGTGGACTTCCGCGAAATTAAGATATATACTAAGCGAACAGGGCAATATACTGCTCTTGTTAAGCACACAAAAAATCAAATCAAATTTGTATAAATTTTTAACCTTAAGTTTGAAAAGTCCCACTAAAACGGAAGAACTATATTTCGTAACTGTGTGATTCGGTTCTCCGATTATTTTATCAACACAGATGTCAAAATGCACATCACACGCATGGCAAGTCAGACACAAGAGTTCTAATTTGCTCCAATTTTGACAAGTTGCTTGCGAAAATTGTCAACAAAACTACCGTTCTGATCCTCCATTATGTCATTAAGTTTTTAGTGCGGGAATTGTTCTGAAAGCACATAGAAAACTGGACTTTCGGGCGATCGGTTTTCGCCATTTTTTTTCGGAAAACCCGCGCTATATATAGAAACGGAAAGTAGAATTCTCAGAACAAACAGCGGATTATGCCGAACTTATTCGGACCACTTCGGCTTTCGGTTAAAACGTAAACAAACAGAGAAACAAATCGATGTTTGTGGCAATCAACCGGAATATTCTATGTGTAATTTAACATTAAAGTTAGATTATTATACACCATTATGACCATAAGATGTAAGCCTTTCCGATGTATATACCATCATGTATTGATTTCCTAGGTAAATCGAGTAAAATACACCACAAATTCCCGCCACAGATCATGGGCGTAACTCGTGTGATAGGAATGGTATACAAGCGGGCTTGGACTAAAAACAGCAAATCGCAATCCCAATATCTTAGCTGGTTTTAGTACAAGAAGACTTGGACTAATATTATATGTGAATTAGATGCTTTGAAATATAAGGAGCAGGTCGACAGTGCACGTACACCAGACATGTCTGTTAAACAACAAAATGTTGCAACAGCGACGCCTTTAGAGCGATTGAAAAACGCACTATTGACCAAGGGAAAAATATTCCTTCTAGTTCGGAAATTTATAAATTTATTAGAGCACGGTTATGCAATCGCCTTTATTATGAGACCAGGCAGTGACGTTTTGCGCAACAATAAGTCCAAAATTGAAAACTCACATTTTGTGGAATCCGAAATCGAAAAATAGTTAGCTAAAGGTCGAATCTCTGAAGTAAACAAAGCACCTACTGTTGTTAATCCATTAACAGTCTCCAAAAATCGATTTTGCAAGTCACGATTGGTATTAGATTGTCGACATGTTAATCAATTTATTTTTGAACAATATTTTCCATATGAAGATGCTAATGTAGCACAAGAGATTATCTTATTTCTTTCGATATCAGAATTGCATATTGATGTTCAGAAGCACAGATAACAGTATTTTGGATTCAGTTGGAATAAAGAAAGTTGTGATTCAAACAAAATGGCGTCAAATACTTTATTTTTTAAGTTTTACGTTCGGTTTATGCTCGGCGGTTTTGTATTTTCAAAACTAATGAGATATTGTAAAATATTGCCGTCAAAGAGGAATCGAAATTATAAAATACCTGGAAACTAGGTCAGATGTCAAACAGCTTAGTGCTATTTCGAAAAATAATTTAGAAAATTTCGGTTTCTTAATAGCCGAAGATAAATATAAATGGGAGCCTACCTATAAATTGTCATGGTTGGGAATTTGTTTGGATATGGATGATATGGTGATGACATAAGAGGGGATAATCAGGCTCGAACAATACTTGATACAATGATCAGATGTATTTGCAATTGAAAATGTACAGTAAAGGTGCTTTTTCTGAGTAGCATTGATGGCCAAATCGGTGGTGTTTTTTCATGGCACCGGATACCGTGCCGAGATTATCAGTTCATTGATAACATTACAAAGAGAAACGGTCAACAGTGATTGTTTATACTAGATATGTATTTGCTGCAATTAATGAGCGCAGACAATCAGAAGTGATGCTTTCCTTAATTTTTTTTTTCTAGTAATCGAATTTATGAAAATTAAATACGCCCATGTTCCGGGGATCCCCATGTTCGGACGTACAGTTTCATTTGATTACGCATTCTTTAGCAATGATTCCTCTTCGGGACAAGGTGCATATTTGATCACATTCAACTGAAATGACAATAAAGTTATTTTCGCCAGAGAGTGTCAGTTCATTGGCACAAACAAACGGCAGTGTCAGTTCATTGTCATCAGGTGCCGAAGGCATCAGATCATTGATACCAATAATCGGTGGTGGTATTTTCATGGCACCGGATACCGAGATTATCAGTTCATTGATACCAGTAATAGGTGGTTCCATTTACATGGCACCGGATACTATTAGAAGTGATGTTTTCACCGAATTTTTGCTCTGGAAATCGAATTTACGAAAAATAAATACGTCCATATTCGGATGTACATGTTCATTTGATTACACAGTCTTTAGCGATGCTCCCTCTTTCGGATACGGTGCATATTTTATCTCATTCGATGGAAATGATAATGAGGGATTTTCGCCCAAGAAAAACAGGCGTTAAAGCCTGAGACAAAGTTTGGTTGTAACGTAAGGCTTTCGCCAGAGAGTGCCAGTTCATTGGCGCAGACAAACGGCAGTGTCAGTTCATAGACAGCAGGTGCCGAAGGCATCAGTTCATTGATACCAAAAATCGGCGGTGCCATTTCCAGACCACCGGATACCGAGATTATCAGTTCATTGATACCAGGAATCAGTAGTGTCAATTCATTGGTACCAGTTACTGGGGGTGTCACTTCATTGACACCGGAGAATGTGGATTTTGCTTCCAGTCTGGGATTTTCTCCCCACGATCGGGGTTTATATCCCAGCGATAAGACGAAGCGTAGTAACGTTTATATTGCGGCGAAGAGCGAGTTTATTCGTAATACTTCGGTAAGTTATGAACCTGAAAACGCAATTTTTGCGGTGTACCCAGAAAACATGGGCCAATATCTTGATGATTCAAACTTTTGTGCCAATATCGGGCAGCAATTCGATAGCCATAACTGTTTATTTGAAAATCAGTTTGAATTTGTTTCGCACGATCGTTTAGATTTGAAGAAACATCAAAAAACTTCTGATGAGCGCGAACAATTTTCAGAGGCGTCTAAAAATGCTAAATTTAATGACATGAGTTGTCCCACAGATAACCAAGTTATTGGTTTTTGGAATCAATTTGAATCCGAACAAAGCTCCACATGGAGAGAAGCCGAAGCTTTAAAGCGGGCATTGATCGATTTCGGTACTCGATTTAACGGGTGTAATATTCTTTGCAAAACAGATAACAGAAATTTGACATATGTTATTCCGAGAGGTAGCCACGTTTTAGGCTTGCATAAAATTGCATTAGACATTGACGAAATTCGTACAAAATAGAACATGAATTTGCGAGTGATGTGGATACCCCGCAGTCTTAATGTCAGAGCAGATGAGCTCAGTAAGTTCGCGACCAGCGATAACGCGAAATGCGAATTATTTAATTCAAAATGTCCATGTTCAGGAACAAGCGGAGTAAACGCTTTTACTCAATTGTGGTCTGGTGTGAGATTTTGATTAGTTCCTCCTCCAAAGATGGTCCCTCATGTTTTGAGAAAAATGGAGAAAGAGGCGGCTTTCGGCACGCTTTTGATTCCGCATTGGATCTATGTGGCATACTGGCCAATGATTTATAAAGGCCAATGTCAATTTCACGATTTTGTGAAAGGAGTAATGTTTATGGGTGATGTCGTATGCCAGGGAGAGTCTGTGTGGTTTGTTCAAATTTAGACCGGAAACAGAATTCACTATACTAAATATAGACTTCCGAGAATTTATTTGAACTCGGTTTAACGATTATTGTTTTTTTGCAGATGTCAATATAAAATGGCTAGTTTTGGAGGAGCTGGAGAATGTTGGCATTGACTCGGTAGAGCTGCAGCGGTTGGCTTGGAAAATGGTTGATTTTCTGATCAAATCCAGGAGTGACAATACGGTGACAAAATAAAGGGGGATGTCCGTTGCCTGCTGCGCCTATTCATGTCGCTTTGTATCTCACATAACTGTTGGACAAAGGCAAGACATATAGTGTTGTGACTTCAGCATCGTGTGCCATAAAATTGTATCATGACATTTGTGGAAAAAACGATCCTACAGCTAATGTTTTTGTCAAAAACATTGTTGAATCTGCTAAAAGGCATAACAAACCTCCAATTTCAAAGAAAGACCCAATCAGTTCAGATATGTTGATTCAAATTTGTTATATTCATGTGGAAAGCCAAGATTTGGCAATTATTAGATACCTAGCTATGTCGGTTCTGGCTTTTGCCGGGTTTTTGAGGTTCTCTGAACTTGTAAATCTGAAATTATGTAATATCGCATTCGAAAACGATTTTATGAGAATAATAATAGAAAAAAGTAAGACAAGGAAATCAAATTTTGATAGCAAAGGGTGAAACAAATGCATGTCCATATGTTTTAATGCATAGATATTTGAAATTAGCTCGCATAACCGAGGCAGATAGTTATTTGTTCAGAGGAATGTATAGATCTAAAACTTCCACTGGTTTACTTTCCACTAACAAACCTCTGAGTTATACCAGAGCAAGAGAGTGTATATTGGGTAGATTACGTGGCTTTTTGTGTCCACTGAACATAGGGCTCCACGCTTTCCGAGCTGGAGGTGCCACTGAGAGCGCTAATTCAGGCGTGTCAGATAGATGTTTCAAAAAGCACGGACGTTGGAAGTCCGAAACCGCCAAGGACGGTTATGTCCGAGATTCAGCGGAGAGCAGATTGAATGTGACAAGAACACTAAGTTTATGATGTGTAAATGATGTGTATATGCATGATATGTATTTTTCGAGTGCTACCACGTCATTTGGCAACAGTTTGTTTATGAAACAGATGATTAATTTGGATTTACAATGGTTTTTTGAAACGAAGTCAATTTTAAGTTACAAACAGTCACAGGTTTACCAATTTTATCGGAAGAAATAAAATATAAATTACTTTTTCCATGTCCTTTTGGCTCTAGCGTCGCACTATTGCCAAATATGTGTTTGAGTTATGTTGGTTATTTCCAAGGGAACATGGCAGTAGCATAGGGAAGACATATTATTTCTAGCGTTACGCAGCATAGCGTGAAATTATTGTCTGCGCGGTGCGATTCGGGTTAATTAACGTTAATGCAAGCACGCTGAGTCGTGCTAGGCTGATTGGCTTGTGAAGTGGTACTCACTCGCTCGTTATATGTGATGACGTATTGTGGACAGTATTGTCACTCTAGTCGACGTACAACTGCGAATCGGCTGCGATTTACAAAGCACAGAAAACACATTGCAATTGCAATGAATACACTATTATGTTTTCCAATAATTTAAGAATACAGGTTGATAATAATTTTTATATGAATCATAATATTTTCAAAAAAGAAAAAATAAAGATTAGTAATAATAATCATTGGAATAAGCGTTGAACGACTCCGACGTTCTAGATCTTGAGGCCGGCTGAAAGCAAGTATCGGGTGCAGGTTTCCGGGAGCCAACAAAAGAAGCCATATTGAAATGTATGGTCACCAAAAGATGCATCCGGTTTTTCCTGAGCGGTTTTCACGGCCGATGAAAGGTAGTTTATTCCTATATCTTATATAGCACAGTAAAATTCGCGTGCATGAAGTATATTTCGCTCACATAGGCGTGTTCTGTAGTCTGTACATGACCGATTGCTCTTCGCTTTCATGTAATAAGAATTATAGTTAACAAGATGATCAAAATAATAAAATATTTGATAATATTGTTGTTCACATTTATGTGTTCTTAATTAATTTAATTAATAAATGTGCAGCCCGATCAAGCGTCGCACTATTGCCAAATATGTGTTTGAGTTATGTTGGTTATTTCCAAGGGAACGTGGCAGTAGCATAGGGAAGACATCAGTGTTGACAATTGAGTGCGACAACGTGCGTCTGTCTTTGGGCCAGACCAGCAATTATATAAGCCTCAGGGGGTTCTGGCAAGCAATGTTTATCACACCATTGCGCATAACAATGCAGCAAGTGTCGTCCTCTTGATAAGTCGCACAGGAATGGACTAATCAGTCCCGCTTGGGTATTGTTTATCACACCTCTGCAGCAACACTGAATGAGGAGCACGGCATAATCGCCAGCGAGAAATTTACATAGTGAAGTCAATACGTTGGCCAAAAATGGCGACGTAAACATTAGAGAACAGTCTTTGTTGACACAAGGGAGAGTCAGTTGTGCTTTTGGAAACTCACATTTTTAAACGAAATTTCAACACAAGGTCCATTAGTCCAACAACACAGATAGAATCGCCATATGTGTGAGAATTCATGATACTGGTAGAACATTGAATTTAGAGATATTTGGCAATTAGTCAGAGCGATAATAAACATGAATTCCACGAAAAAGCCGCCATGGATACCGATAATGGGTATTTGCATCAAAAGCATGTCATCGGGGAATGTTGTTGGTTCTTCTGTATTTCATTATTACTATCCAATGAATATATTTTTGGAATGGTCATTGCCCTCACTATACAATCTCTTAAACACCAGATATTGTGTGACTGGGGATCAATGATGCGCTCATGCGCAGTCAACGCATATTTTCCTATTTTGCCAAATAAGGTCAAATGAACCAAAATATCATTTTCAAGCAGCTCAAGTGTCATTCTAGGTTAATAGTGAGGCATGTGTGGAAATGTTATTTTTGTCACATTTTCCATATCACAATCTGCCTCAATTACCATAGTATTCCCTTTTTGCACATATATTTTAGTAAAATGACGGTTTAACCCCTACCAATAACCCGTTTCTAAGGTAAAAACAGTCGCATAGCAACCGTTGCCATGGAAAGTATTTTCGTGATTGCCCCATATCTGAAAATAATACGTGGGACCTAATATACACAAGTGCCAAGTTTTATGCTTTTATGACAATGTCCGCACTTGTTACACAAAAAACTATACCTAAAAAAATCGCACGGTGATTCAGTCACGCCCGTTGTGTGATTCCGTCACGGCGAACAAACCGAGTTAACTAGTAATATACACACAAGTGTGTGACAATGCGGCTTTTTTCTGCAAGTATAATGTATCTACTTTGCTCAATGAGAACTTTTTCCAGGTCAGCTTGGCTGAATGAGCAGGGTTCTTCAATAGTACGGACCTACCCTCATATTGATGGCACTTTTTTGGTGATTCCGTCATGGACACAATTTGACCCAGAGTGAGATAATACTTAAATACACATATAATTGTATATAACTAAACAACTTAGTATAGCATGTATAATGTTTTTCATTTTAAGCGGTACCCTACTGGTCATAATTTAAGATTTTATAGGCCACAGAAAAGTGAAATTCCGCAAAATTTGGTGATTCCGTCACGCTGGAATTCATGAAAGCATGACCTTCTATTACGAACGATAACTCTCCTCGGTTATATACAATTATAAAAAAGAACAGCTGAGTACAACCAATTTAAGGTTTGCCTATTTATGGGCGGTAACTCCTCAGGAAAAGCTCGGACACAAGTTTTGATGCCGTTGGTCTGTAGGGCATATCGAGTTGTGCATACGGTCCAATTTTCGATCCTCTGCTCCTTATAATTTCCGCGATAATAAAATGACATGTTTTCGTATAAGGGAGATAACGCTTCGAAGAAAGCGCGGACAATGTTCGTTATGAGACTAAGGCATAAACCTCATTTGCCCCAACATACTTACCAACTTTTAGTTTACTACTGCTCATACTTTCCGAAATATAGTGATTATAAAAGTGTGGAGTATTTTAATAATAATTGTGAAAAATATATTTTTTTTTAATTTCATTCCGTGGCGAAGCGTTCTGGCGACATCGCGATAGCTTCATTTTCAGTATCCCTTAGATGCCTACGTTCCCTAGAGATTTCACGGTCCTCCTCCAATTAGTTTCTGAGTATTTTCAATAAAACGGAAAACGGCCCCAATAGAAAAACAATATACTTCCTTGGTTACACCATGGAAGTATAATAATAGAGAAAATATTGAGATGAAAGAATCGCAGTTTAGTAATACAAAATGTTCAGTTGTGTGACCATATGTTATCCTGGCTTTTGTATTTTCATCTGAAGTGTATGGGAGTGACCCCTGCCTCGAAACTGTGTGACGGGATAAGCACATTGTCAACCCCGGCTCAAAATGCGAACTTTGAGGGCCCGTAACTTCGTTATTTAACAACGGATTTTAAAACTGTTTTCAGTTTTGTGATCTGCTGCTCCCAGAGATGCAATGGTATGTATTTCATCTGATTCAGAGACGAACAACATTTTGAAATTGACAAGCATATGTGCCCAATTTTAAACTTTGAGGGACCAAATCTCCGACATTTTCCAACGGATTAACGATCTCTTTTCAGTTTCCTAATCAGCTTGTATGGTAGATGTTATATTCCAAGTTTCATCTGATTCTGATACCCAAAAAAAAATGGGACAAGGGACCACCCCCTCCCCAAACCCACAATACTGAACCGAACCTGGCAGATTTTGGCGCACCACTTGCGCTCTTTATTCCGGTCACACCAGCGTGTAATACGGCTTTTAATGTCGGATACTTTCAGAGGAGTTGCGGTCGTTAGCAGATCAGCGCAAAAATGCGAATTTCCAGGACCAACAACTCTGGTGTTTCTAATCGGATTTCAAAATTTCGTTTTGCTGTATGATCAACTTCACTCATGGAATGTGCATACATTAATACACTACTTTCGTTAAGAATTTTTTTTTTTTCGAAAAATTCGCCCCTACCCCAATGTTAAAATATATGACCGACCCTGTCCAGTTTTTGTTTTCGCAATGAACTGTCAACTACCAAGAGGACTACGAAAACCGAATTCGGTTATATACAATTATAAAAAAGAACAGCTGAGTACAACCAATTTAAGGTTTGCCTTTTTATGGGCGGTAACTCCTCAGGAAAAGCTCGGACACAAGTTTTGATGCCGTTGGTCTGTAGGGCATATCGAGTTGTGCATACGGTCCAATTTTCGATGCTCTGCTCCTTATAATTTCCGAGATAATAAAATGACATGTTTTCGTATAAGGGAGATAACTCTTCGAAGAAAGCGCGGACAATATTCGTTATGCAACTAAGGCATAAAACTCATTTGCCCCAACATACTTACCAACTTTTAGTTTACTACTGCTCATACTTTCCGAAATATAGTGATTATAAAAGTGTGGAGTATTTTAATAATAATTGTGAAAAATATTTTATTTTTTTTAATTTCATTCCGTGGCGAAGCGTTCTGGCGACATCGCGATACCTTCATTTTCAGTATCCCTTAGATGCCTACGTTCCCTAGAGATTTCACGGTCCTCCTCCAGTTAGTTTCTGAGTATTTTCAATAAAACGGAAAACGGCCCCAATAGAAAAACAATATACTTCCTTGGTTACACCATGGAAGTATAATAATAGAGAAAATATTGAGATGAAAGAATCGCAGTTTAGTAATACAAAATGTTCAGTTGTGTGACCATATGTTATCCTGGGTTTTGTATTTTCATCTGAAGTGTATGGGAGTGACCCCTCCCCTGCCTCGAAACTGTGTGACGGGATAAGCACATTGTCAACCCCGGCTCAAAATGCGAAATTTGAGGGCCCGTAACTTCGTTATTTAACAACGGATTTTAAAACTGTTTTCAGTTTTGTGATCTGCTGCTCCCAGAGATGCAATGGTGTGTAATTCATCTGATTCAGAGACGAACAACATTTTGAAATTGACAAGCATATGTGCCCAATTTTAAACTTTGAGGGACCAAATCTCCGACATTTTCCAACGGATTAACGATCTCTTTTCAGTTTCCTAATCAGCTTGTATGGTAGATGTTATATTCCAAGTTTCATCTGATTCTGATACCAAAAACAAAATGGGATCTGGGACCACCCCCTCCCCAAACCCACAATACTGAACCGAACCTGGCAGATTTTGGCGCACCACTTGCGCTCTTTATTCCGGTCACACCAGCGTGTAATACGGCTTTTAATGTCGGATACTTTCAGAGGAGTTGCGGTCGTTAGCAGATCAGCGCAAAAATGCGAATTTCCAGGACCAACAACTCTGGTGTTTCTAATCAGATTTAAAAATTTCGTTTTGCTGTATGATCAACTTCACTCATGGAATGTGCATACCTTAATAGACTGCTTTCGTTAAGATTTTTTTTTTTTTCGAAACATTTGCCCCTACCCCAATGTAAAAATATATGACCGACCCTGTCCAGTTTTTGTTTTCGCAATGAACTGATAACTACCAAGAGGACTGCGAAAACCGAATTCGGTTATATACAATTATAAAAATGAACAGCTGAGTACAACCAATTTAAGGTTTGCCTATTTATGGGCGGTAACTCCTCAGGAAAAGCTCGGACACAAGTTTTGATGCCGTTGGTCTGTAGGGCATATCGAGTTGTGCATACGGTCCAATTTTCGATGCTCTGCTCCTTATAATTTCCGCGATAATAAAATGACATGTTTTCGTATAAGGGAGATAACTCTTCGAAGAAAGCGCGGACAATGTTCGTTATGCGACTAAGGCATAAAACTCATTTGCCCCAACATACTTACCAACTTTTAGTTTACTACTGCTCATACTTTCCGAAATATAGTGATTATAAAAGTGTGGAGTATTTTAATAATAATAGTGAAAAATATTTTTTTTTTAAATTTCATTCCGTGGCGAAGCGTTCTGGCGACATCGCGATACCTTCATTTTAGTATCCCTTAGATGCCTACGTTCCCTAGAGATTTCACGGTCCTCCTCCAGTTAGTTTCTGAGTATTTTCAATAAAACGGAAAACGGCCCCAATAGAAAAACAATATACTTCCTTGGTTACACCATGGAAGTATAATAAGATGATAAAAAAAAAAAAACACACACACACACACTCACAAATCAATAAAATATCGATATAAACAGAGAGTCATATGTCACATGCATACGGCTATACGCACCACAGGGTACTTGTGAGGTGCGATCTTTTGTTTGCATGGCTTGTGGGGTGCACCCCACAAGTAACTTACAGAAAATCCAATTGTAAATAACGTTGATTCTTGTAGGATAGTGGTATTTACTAAGTCCAAACACAATGAAAATGCTAGCCAAAAAAAAAACAAAAACGGGAAGTTACTGATGATTTCTTTAGCTTTTTTATGCACGAAAATAGGTTACTTTCTCAGATGATTATTACCTTAAAAAAATAATAACATGGAATACAACCTTGTCCAACATTAATGCCAATATTTATTGTGCATTGTCATTTGTTTGTATTCTAAAATTTTAACGTATAACTTATTACAAAATCAAAGTTCGATGGGGTCATTTATCGATATCAAAATGGTGGCCACACAACAAAAGTCAAACGGAATTGATTTTATTTATAGTTGACAATATTTCACCTGAAACTCGATTACAATTGTCTGGTGCACACTCCGATTGTCCAGTTACCTACTTTAAACAGAAAAGTGAGTAGTTTATCCAAACATTTATTGAATTTATATCACTTTTGAGCTCTGAAAAAAGACACGTTTTCCTCGTTCACAGATTGTGAAACCGGAAGTGGCCGGAACACTGTTGTCGCTACTGGTTACAAGCAACTAATTATATAGAGTTACGCTTCTTGAATTTGTGTAGGGAAACTCGAGTCAGCATAAACAAAAATCTGGCTGCTGATTGGTTGATTATCATTGAGAGAAATATCCCTAATCGGGAACAGAAAAGCATAGGCTACGTAAATATGGCGATCGTGTATGTTTAGATGTCCAGGAAGAGTCTGGTGGTGTCCAGAAGTTACGGTGAGGGAAATTGACCACTTGAAGTTCAATTAGGCTTAACCCATTGCCGGCGGGACTTTTAGTTAACACTGTCGACTATGGAAAATAATTAGTTGTGTGTAACCTATAGGCAAAAAAATCACATTTTTCAAATATCGTTCAGGGCAGCGAATTTAAGAACACTGATAAACAAAGACTGACTCGTTTTGTTGAGTTATCATATTTTCACGCCCTACAGACCCATTTTCAGATTATGCGAGACATTTATTAACCCTCTGTCGCCGGAACTTCAACTTTTTTCCGGAGGCGTTATTTTCTGAAAATCATCAAATTTGTGCATATGGGTGGACCTTTAATGTTCAAAATAACACGATCTAGGTGATGAAAGTTTCTCTAATAGGAATTCGACTCAAACTCCTAAAAAGTACTGAAATTTAAAGGGACATCCGCCTATCATTGAACCAAATCATCGTCGGATTGTGAAATTTCAAATCCAATTAAACATTGTACGTTCAAAATTAGATTAATTCCTTAAAGGTATGGTAGATATACGTAACTAGTTTTCAAAACTTATACATATGCCTTTCTTTTACAAATTAAATTATGATGAAAAACCCTGAATGTTGGGTGTGGTCACATTTGTGGTCATAATATTCCCATTAGTGAGTGGATGGACATGGGACATGTGACACTGTGCAGTATATATGTCTATGACAAGCATGACATGAGACATTAGTATCTTTTCTACTAAACTGTGCTTTCAGAGTTTTCAGAATGCAATTATCAGTGTTAATTCTTACCCAAACAAATTGGTTAATTTTAAAACGGGGTATGTGGGTTAAAGGACCGCTGGGAGATAATAGGATGTCCAATGACTCCCATATTTCTATCGTATCACAGTAAAGCTTTTCTTGTAAATTTGGCGCGGTATTCACGATCAAATTCTGATTTTCTTTGCACTTATAGGTTACAAGCAACTAATTATATAGAGTTACGCTTCTTGAATTTGTGTCAGCATAAAAAAAAATCTGGCTGCTGATTGGTTGATTATCATTGAGAGAAATATCCCTAATCGGGAACAGAAAATCATAGTCTACGTAAATATGGCGATCGTGTATGTTTAGATGTTCAGGAAGAGTCTAGTGGTGTCCAGAAGTTACGGGAGGGGTCTGGGTATTTTTATGCTGCTGATTTTTGTGCAGTAAATTGGTTAGTTGTGGAAATGCAAGATTATTGTTTGAAAACAATAATACAGAAAAGTGCGCGTTTGTTTCACAGACTGGTGCAGCGGATGACGTTCTAAGGGAAAATTGACCACTTGGAGTTCAAATAGGCTTAACTCATGGCCGGCGGGACTTTTAGTTAGCACTGTCGCCAATGGAAAATAATTAGTTGTGTGTAACCTATAGGCAAAAAAATCACATTTTTCAAATATCGTTCAGTCTTATTTTTTCACCGGGATTCAACGTACTATGAAAACCACAGTGATCTATTGCACGTAACAGATACAGAAATAGAACAGAAACATGCCTAATCTCTTGGACGTAAAGATACAGAAATAGAACAGAATCATGCCTATATACACAAATAAAATAAAATAAACGTATACCTACCCGTTTTTTCATCGTCGCACTGCCTCGTGAAGCGCCCTGTTGTGCTCCCGCATGATGCGCCCTCCAGTATCTAATCTAATAACATTATAAATACAGGGATTTTCCCACCCTGCTTTATGATGATTGTTTATTTTTATAATATTTACAAGCTTATGACAATGGTGATAATAAACAAACAAAAATGATATTATACAGGAGCGACATGGCCCAGATGGGCCGTCTTCCTGTCGCCCCTACGTATACAAACATGAAGTGGCAACTAATGAAGTGAAATGATAATGAAAAGGATAGAATGTACTTCATAATAGACAAATAAAGTATCCAAACCACTTATGGGATGCATCTACATGGATATGTATTACTACATATGCATTGGTTGTAATCATGGGCTTATATTAAATATGTCACTAATGATGGGGGTATGGCCGGGGCTGTTTCGAATATTTACTGGTTAAGAAAATAATGGCTTCCGATTATCAAATGCATTGAGAGATCGTTGTTGCTGAAGCAAGTATTTGTTTCAGGTTATCGAGGAATTCATATATCGATATGTAGGAACCAATTTCTCGTTTCGTCCCGCCCAAATTTTAAGGTGAACATACCAGACTGCATTACAATGACTACAATGATGGGAGGATTAGGGGTCAATGCTCTATTAAGCCACTTTACAGTCTTGACAAAATGAGTTGTTGCATTTAACTTTTGTTGCATATTGCGATAAATATTTATTTTTCAATTCTTTTTTAAATCTATTTCGAAATCTGATATTTTTGAGATTTTTATCCAATGAGTTCCATGTTTGGGTAATATAGAAGTAAAAGTCGTTCTCGGGGTTACTGCTTTCAAATTTCCAGCTTGTCGAGCATTAGCCTTTGTATATTCATACGAATTATCAAATGATTTAGGAAGATTTCCTTTTGTCCAATCAAATACAATTGTAGCCGATTGTAACCGGTACATGTTGAAATTGACAAGCATATGTGCCCAATTTTAAACTTTGAGGGACCAAATCTCCGACATTTTCCAACGGATTAACGATCTCTTTTCAGTTTCCTAATCAGCTTGTATGGTAGATGTTATATTCCAAGTTTCATCTGATTCTGATACCAAAAACAAAATGGGACCTGGGACCACCCCCTCCCCAAACCCACAATACTGAACCGAACCTGGCAGATTTTGGCGCACCACTTGCGCTCTTTATTCCGGTCACACCAGCGTGTAATACGGCTTTTAATGTCGGATACTTTCAGAGGAGTTGCGGTCGTTAGCAGATCAGCGCAAAAATGCGAATTTCCAGGACCAACAACTCTGGTGTTTCTAATCAGATTTAAAAATTTCGTTTTGCTGTATGATCAACTTCACTCATGGAATGTGCATACCTTAATAGACTGCTTTCGTTAAGATTTTTTTTTTTTTCGAAACATTTGCCCCTACCCCAATGTAAAAATATATGACCGACCCTGTCCAGTTTTTGTTTTCGCAATGAACTGATAACTACCAAGAGGACTGCGAAAACCGAATTCGGTTATATACAATTATAAAAATGAACAGCTGAGTACAACCAATTTAAGGTTTGCCTATTTATGGGCGGTAACTCCTCAGGAAAAGCTCGGACACAAGTTTTGATGCCGTTGGTCTGTAGGGCATATCGAGTTGTGCATACGGTCCAATTTTCGATGCTCTGCTCCTTATAATTTCCGCGATAATAAAATGACATGTTTTCGTATAAGGGAGATAACTCTTCGAAGAAAGCGCGGACAATGTTCGTTATGCGACTAAGGCATAAAACTCATTTGCCCCAACATACTTACCAACTTTTAGTTTACTACTGCTCATACTTTCCGAAATATAGTGATTATAAAAGTGTGGAGTATTTTAATAATAATAGTGAAAAATATTTTTTTTTTAAATTTCATTCCGTGGCGAAGCGTTCTGGCGACATCGCGATACCTTCATTTTAGTATCCCTTAGATGCCTACGTTCCCTAGAGATTTCACGGTCCTCCTCCAGTTAGTTTCTGAGTATTTTCAATAAAACGGAAAACGGCCCCAATAGAAAAACAATATACTTCCTTGGTTACACCATGGAAGTATAATAAGATGATAAAAAAAAAAAAACACACACACACACACTCACAAATCAATAAAATATCGATATAAACAGAGAGTCATATGTCACATGCATACGGCTATACGCACCACAGGGTACTTGTGAGGTGCGATCTTTTGTTTGCATGGCTTGTGGGGTGCACCCCACAAGTAACGTACGGAAAATCCAATTGTAAATAACGTTGATTCTTGTAGGATAGTGGTATTTACTAAGTCCAAACACAATGAAAATGCTAGCCAAAAAAAAAACAAAAACGGGAAGTTACTGATGATTTCTTTAGCTTTTTTATGCACGAAAATAGGTTACTTTCTCAGATGATTATTACCTTAAAAAAATAATAACATGGAATACAACCTTGTCCAACATTAATGCCAATATTTATTGTGCATTGTCATTTGTTTGTATTCTAAAATTTTAACGTATAACTTATTACAAAATCAAAGTTCGATGGGGTCATTTATCGATATCAAAATGGTGGCCACACAACAAAAGTCAAACGGAATTGATTTTATTTATAGTTGACAATATTTCACCTGAAACTCGATTACAATTGTCTGGTGCACACTCCGATTGTCCAGTTACCTACTTTAAACAGAAAAGTGAGTAGTTTATCCAAACATTTATTGAATTTATATCACTTTTGAGCTCTGAAAAAAGACACGTTTTCCTCGTTCACAGATTGTGAAACCGGAAGTGGCCGGAACACTGTTGTCGCTACTGGTTACAAGCAACTAATTATATAGAGTTACGCTTCTTGAATTTGTGTAGGGAAACTCGAGTCAGCATAAACAAAAATCTGGCTGCTGATTGGTTGATTATCATTGAGAGAAATATCCCTAATCGGGAACAGAAAAGCATAGCCTACGTAAATATGGCGATCGTGTATGTTTAGATGTCCAGGAAGAGTCTGGTGGTGTCCAGAAGTTACGGTGAGGGAAATTGACCACTTGAAGTTCAATTAGGCTTAACCCATTGCCGGCGGGACTTTTAGTTAACACTGTCGACTATGGAAAATAATTAGTTGTGTGTAACCTATAGGCAAAAAAATCACATTTTTCAAATATCGTTCAGGGCAGCGAATTTAAGAACACTGATAAACAAAGACTGACTCGTTTTGTTGAGTTATCATATTTTCACGCCCTACAGACCCATTTTCAGATTATGCGAGACATTTATTAACCCTCTGTCGCCGGAACTTCAACTTTTTTCCGGAGGCGTTATTTTCTGAAAATCATCAAATTTGTGCATATGGGTGGACCTTTAATGTTCAAAATAACACGATCTAGGTGATGAAAGTTTCTCTAATAGGAATTCGACTCAAACTCCTAAAAAGTACTGAAATTTAAAGGGACATCCGCCTATCATTGAACCAAATCATCGTCGGATTGTGAAATTTCAAATCCAATTAAACATTGTACGTTCAAAATTAGATTAATTCCTTAAAGGTATGGTAGATATACGTAACTAGTTTTCAAAACTTATACATATGCCTTTCTTTTACAAATTAAATTATGATGAAAAACCCTGAATGTTGGGTGTGGTCACATTTGTGGTCATAATATTCCCATTAGTGAGTGGATGGACATGGGACATGTGACACTGTGCAGTATATATGTCTATGACAAGCATGACATGAGACATTAGTATCTTTTCTACTAAACTGTGCTTTCAGAGTTTTCAGAATGCAATTATCAGTGTTAATTCTTACCCAAACAAATTGGTTAATTTTAAAACGGGGTATGTGGGTTAAAGGACCGCTGGGAGATAATAGGATGTCCAATGACTCCCATATTTCTATCGTATCACAGTAAAGCTTTTCTTGTAAATTTGGCGCGGTATTCACGATCAAATTCTGATTTTCTTTGCACTTATAGGTTACAAGCAACTAATTATATAGAGTTACGCTTCTTGAATTTGTGTCAGCATAAAAAAAAATCTGGCTGCTGATTGGTTGATTATCATTGAGAGAAATATCCCTAATCGGGAACAGAAAATCATAGTCTACGTAAATATGGCGATCGTGTATGTTTAGATGTTCAGGAAGAGTCTAGTGGTGTCCAGAAGTTACGGGAGGGGTCTGGGTATTTTTATGCTGCTGATTTTTGTGCAGTAAATTGGTTAGTTGTGGAAATGCAAGATTATTGTTTGAAAACAATAATACAGAAAAGTGCGCGTTTGTTTCACAGACTGGTGCAGCGGATGACGTTCTAAGGGAAAATTGACCACTTGGAGTTCAAATAGGCTTAACTCATGGCCGGCGGGACTTTTAGTTAGCACTGTCGCCAATGGAAAATAATTAGTTGTGTGTAACCTATAGGCAAAAAAATCACATTTTTCAAATATCGTTCAGTCTTATTTTTTCACCGGGATTCAACGTACTATGAAAACCACAGTGATCTATGGCCTGTTTTATACGACGTGTAATACACGTGTAACGTTAACTCGTCGTCAACACGAGTTTTTAATGTTTGATTTATATGACGTGTTAACTTTACACGTGTGAACTACGAGATGGTGACGAATATTGTCAACGATATGGTTAAAAGTCTCCCGACTAATTCGGAATGTTTTTTTTTGAAGTGTCTGTCGCCATAGGCATTGACTGTTTCGAACCAACCCTGGTTTCGAAGAAGGCGTCGGCATGACCGATTTTGCTCCCTAGGGGCACACAATTGCATATTCAGTTGAGATACTGACAACATTAATGTTCTCAACATTAACTCCCTTTGACGCAAAAGCATGAGAAGAATTCCATTGCGTTTTGTACGCTCAGCGCGCATCCGTAACAGTTTTAGAAGGACAAGATGTCGTAGATTTATAGCGGACGACATGACTTTATTTGTTTACGATGGGTTAACTCCCTTTTGAGTTAGTCGGATTACGTCCCTTGACGCCAGTCTAGATTACACGTGTAAAGTTAACACGTCATATAAATCAAACGTTAAAAACTCGTCTTGACGACGAGTTAACCTTACACGTGTATTACACGTCGTATAAAACAGTCATAACTCTTCTGCGCATGTGCGATCGCCCTGGGGCTCAAAATGGGGTGAAATATTATGCCATACTGTGTTCCGTTACTCGTGTTATACCCGTCGTATAAATCAGCGACGCGTAATTGACGAACAAGTGATGAGTTACGCGTCCAGGCCAGTCGTGTAATACGTCGACGCGTGTAAGGACGAATTTCGACGAGTATCGTGGTTTTATACGACGTGTAACACACGATCAATTGCCGACTCTCTTATTTCACCAGGAAAATAGCCAGTTATACACGTGTATCACATGTCGTATAAAACAGGCCTATTGCACGTAACAGATACAGAAATAGAACAGAAACATGCCTAATCTCTTGGACGTAAAGATACAGAAATAGAACAGAATCATGCCTATATACACAAATAAAATAAAATAAACGTATACCTACCCGTTTTTTCATCGTCGCACTGCCTCGTGAAGCGCCCTGTTGTGCTCCCTCATGATGCGCCCTCCAGTATCTAATCTAATAACATTATAAATACAGGGATTTTCCCACCCTGCTTTATGATGATTGTTTATTTTTATAATATTTACAAGCTTATGACAATGGTGATAATAAACAAACAAAAATGATATTATACAGGAGCGACATGGCCCAGATGGGCCGTCTTCCTGTCGCCCCTACGTATACAAACATGAAGTGGCAACTAATGAAGTGAAATGATAATGAAAAGGATAGAATGTACTTCATAATAGACAAATAAAGTATCCAAACCACTTATGGGATGCATCTACATGGATATGTATTACTACATATGCATTGGTTGTAATCATGGGCTTATATTAAATATGTCACTAATGATGGGGGTATGGCCGGGGCTGTTTCGAATATTTACTGGTTAAGAAAATAATGGCTTCCGATTATCAAATGCATTGAGAGATCGTTGTTGCTGAAGCAAGTATTTGTTTCAGGTTATCGAGGAATTCATATATCGATATGTAGGAACCAATTTCTCGTTTCGTCCCGCCCAAATTTTAAGGTGAACATACCAGACTGCATTACAATGACTACAATGATGGGAGGATTAGGGGTCAATGCTCTATTAAGCCACTTTACAGTCTTGACAAAATGAGTTGTTGCATTTAACTTTTGTTGCATATTGCGATAAATATTTATTTTTCAATTCTTTTTTAAATCTATTTCGAAATCTGATATTTTTGAGATTTTTATCCAATGAGTTCCATGTTTGGGTAATATAGAAGTAAAAGTCGTTCTCGGGGTTACTGCTTTCAAATTTCCAGCTTGTCGAGCATTAGCCTTTGTATATTCATACGAATTATCAAATGATTTAGGAAGATTTCCTTTTGTCCAATCAAATACAATTGTAGCCGATTGTAACCGGTACATGTCATAAAATTTCATAATCTTTTCTTTGCGAAATATGGGCTCTGTGTGGCTTCTATACGTTCTGTTTGCCATGATACGGATGGCTTTTTTCTGTTGTTTGAAAATAATATTTCCAGTGTCAGCATGACCCCAAATAGGCAACCCATATATGAGATGACTGTGGATTAGAGAAAAGTATAAGGTTTTCAAACAGTTTTTGGGAAGTATACGTTTAACCTTATTGATGCAGTACATTGTTTTTATCATTGATATGTGATATTTGAAGGTGAGATTTTCATCAATATTAATTCCGAGAAATTTCATATATTGTTCCGGTCTAACGTTTCCAATTCGTGTTAGTGGCTCGTTGTTCAGTTTTATTTTAAGAATATTCCATTTAAAGTCATTATTAGTTGGGTGTAGTAACATGTACTTACTTTTTAATATATTAATAACCAATTTATTTCTACAACACCAATTGTGAACTTTTTTCAATTCTGAATTAACTTGTTTTTCAATTTGGCGGTGGTCATTTCCAGAAATATGGAGGGTTGTGTCGTCTGCAAATGAAAGTATATTCAAACACGTGCTATTGGGCATATCGTTGACGTATATGAGAAAAAGTAGCGGTCCTAAAATATATCCTTGAGGCACCCCACAGTTAATATTGACCATATTTGATTTTTCATGTTCGATTTCAACATATTGCTGACTTCCCTCTAAGTAACTCATGAACCATTTCTTGGTTATGCCCCTAATACCATAATGGTCAAGCTTTTGGAGGAGTATATCGTGACTGATTGTGTCAAATGCCTTTGAAAGGTCAATAAAGATTGCTAATGTAGAGTCTCGTGTCTTTTTGTCGTTATTCTCGGCAATATGATGTAATAAATGAAGTAATGGGTGGGTTGTTGAGTGGTTTGCTCTAAATCCAAATTGGTTTTCGTGGAGGAATTCAAATTTTGTTAAGAACGAGTTTAAACGTTTATGCATAAGTTTTTCCATAATTTTTGAGAAAGCGGGAAGAATACTGATTGGTCTGTAATTTTCAATATTTTCACGGGCACTATTTTTGTATATTGGTACTACTCTGGAGATTTTCATTTTTTTAGGAACGACACCTTGTTTGAAAGATAAATTTATTATGTATGAAAGCGCGTTTGATGTTTCATTTATAGTACTTCTCATTAGCTTCATTGATATATTAGAAAAGTCCACACAACTTTTATTGGACATTTTGGTGCATGTATCTACAATCTCCGACAATGATGTTTCTGAAAGGAAGAAGTTCTGTTGGTTTTTTTCAGACATATAATCAAGAGGTTGTATATCCTGAATTATCTCTACTTTATCAGCTGTATTCTGACCTATTGTTGCGAAATATTCGTTAAATGATTGCGCAATAGTTGCCGGATCTGAAAATGTTCTGTTTCGGAATTTCAGATTTTTTGGAAGACTATGTGAACATGTTGATAATTTAAGAGCATCTTTTAATATGGTCCATGTTCGTCTCTTATTTTTATTTTCTTCGAGAATTGAGTTATAGTACTGGTTTTTGCTCTTCCTTTTCAGTTGGTTGAATATTTTACAATATGCTTTATATTTATCTATATTGATTGTCGATGGCTGTGCTAGTTTTTTAGTGAATAGCTTACTTTTATTCAATGATGATTGCAATAAACCGTTTGTAATCCATGGTTCCCTTTTGATATATTTTTTCCTTTGTTCGGTGTATCTGAGAGGGAAAGCTTGCTCATATGCTGATATATATTGTCCTATAAATTTCTCATAAGCTTGTTCTGCTGAATTGCAGCCGAAAACTGAGTCGAACGATAGACTGCCTAGGATTTCTTTAAATGAATTTAGATTTTTTTCATTAATTATTCGAATGGGTTCTGGGGATTGTTGTGCTGAGTTAGTATAATTTGTATGTAATTCATTTTCAATGTAATACGTTGCAAAATGATCAGATACATCTGATAATATAATTCCGCAGTCATATTTCCACTTTGAGTTCTTATGGATATGGTCAATCAATGTTGCTGAGTAGTCCGTGACCCGAGTAGGTTTTGTAATCACAGGGAGGAAACCCCGCTCAAATATGTTATCTATAAAATCACCGGTTTTCGTATGATTATCAGAGTTTAGTAGGTCAATGTTGAAGTCCCCAATCAAATATGCTTTAGTGTGCGATTCGTTGAGTTTGACCATTATGGCATCTATGTAAGTCATGAATTCATCGATATCTGCTTTTGGGGCTGTGTTAGGTCTGTATATTACTCCTACCACATATGAGTTTTTTTTGTTAGGATTAATTTCAACAAATAGCGTTTCTGCGACGTGTGGTATAAATACAGATAAGTCAGGTCTATTTCTAAATGTTATGCCATTTTTGATAAATAATCCAACCCCACCTCTACCATCGTCGTTATCTGGACGCGTTGCGTATTCGAAAGGTTGATACCCGGGTAACACATATGTTTCCTTGATCCGGAATATTTCAGATAGGGCGATGACGTCGAATATATTGTTGTTGTTTTGGATATTACATAATAAATCTTTGAATGAATCCCAGTTTGCATTTAGACTTCGGCAGTTAAGGCCTAATAATGAGGTGCCTTTCTTTGATTTTGTTATATTGTCCCGGAATTGAGTGGGTGCATAATAATCACAAGAGTGATTCATGAGTTTGTATGGGTCGATTTTTTCATCACAGTCATCTCTCCCATATCTGTTTGTGAAATCAAATTTTTTACCAGCCTGGAGTTCACCAAGATTAATTTCACCGATCATGATATTTATTGTTATCCTTTTTTGAGTTATTACTAAAGCCCAATTGGTGACATTCTAGAGTTATGGAGAGGAGCTCGAGCATAATTAGACATAGGTGGTTTGGATATTCGCTATCAAATACATTCTGGATAAACAATAATAGAATTTGGAAATATATTGGTGGGAAAGCGTTGCATTCGTTTGGTCCATTGTATTAAAATAAATCAAATATTTTGGATTTTAGCTACATTACTGGTGTCTATGTAACATAGTCCGTTCATGTATATGTTTATAATGTATAGTTATTTACTATATTAACATGTACGGGGATGTATATCTATAGCACATAGTTAAGTTTGTTTTGGTTATTTATTTATTTATTATGATTTTTGAGATTCATCTGATTACTGTTTATTTTAGTAATGGGTTAAAATTTGATCATACGAATGGTATATTCCAATATTCCTACTATAAATCAAGGCAACGTGTAAATCAAGGTAAACGTGTGTCATGCCACAGAACCGCCATGCCAGAATATCGCCAAAACACGCAGAATAAATATAAATCCGAAGGAAGATTATATCATAATTCATGTATATATATCCAATGCTAATTGCCAGTGTTGGCAGATCGGAACACCGACATGACCATTCTCTGACAGGACCACATTTACCAGGTTTGAAGAATTAAAGATGGTCTATCTCTTCGCGGTATTTCTCTTATTACATCTGTGGGACAGTTTTAGAATAGAAATACGGGCAAAAATGTTCGGTGTACCCGAAGAGTGTAGTACGAAGGAGAACTCTATCTTGTTAGAATCCTCAAATATGAAATTTATATTTTAAAAATGTTGTTGTTGTAATTGTGGCATGGAAGAGATAGACCATTCCTGCAATAAATTATTGTATATACTAAAACAATAAAGGGTGGCATAATTAATACGAAAATAATAACATAAATCGAGAGGTTATAGGGACGTCCATACGCCGGCAAGTCCGCAAGGCACGTCATCGCGGGCATTTCGCCACAGAAAACAACACGGCGTCAGAATACGAACGGAGACACGCACACAACATGCAAACCCACCAAAGCAAAATATATGAGAAGCAAAACCCATGTAGCCCCACCCGCAACGACGCTACCGGAACCTGCCCTCAAATATATATATATCCTTTATTAGCCACGATACAGATGCACCCCATATGCATGCCTCAGCCCACACTCCGACACCATACCATTCTCCACGACAAAACTCCCGCAAAACCATACCGCACAAACCCGCCAGCGCATGAACGCACCCTTAGGCATAATTATTTGCAATCAAATGGTTGACAATATATCTATATTATTTTATCACACCTGTGTATGGACAATATTCCTTAAAGGTACTCAATCCGATCAGACGCCCCGACTGATGATACCGACCCTGTTTGGGGGTATTTCAGGAACGATAACTCTATCCGACCTATATGCAGTACTCCCGTTGGAGTTTGACCTATATTCTCCGCCCACGCATCATGGTATATTTGTATACCGGTTGGACATGTCCGGACATGACCCTCTGGTTATATCCAGACTTCTCCATATGAATGGTATATTATCTACATGTATATCACATGATGATCTCGGTGGGGGTAGTTTCAGTCTTGAATATTAAAGGGATACTAGGCTCTCACTGGGGGGATGATTGTGAAAGTGACACAAGGCACTCACTATGGATGAATGTTAAAGTAACACATGGCGCACACTGTGGGATAATGTTAAAGTGACACTCGCATTGAAAATTTCAAAAACTTCAAAAATTTCAAAAATTTCAAAAACTTCAAAAATTTCAAAAACTTCAAAAACTTCAAAAATTTCAAAAATTTCAAAAACTTCAAAAACTTCAAAAACTTCAAAAACTTCAAAAATTTCAGAAACTTCAAATTTTTTCAAATTTTTTCAAAAACTTCAAAAATTTCACAAATTTCACAAATTTCAAAAAACTTCAAAAATTACACAAATTTCAAAAAACTTATGGCTTGTTGCCATTCATCGGAAAAAGCAAGTGAGCGAGGGAAAAAAGAGAAAAATAACATGACAAGTGGTACATAGTACAATTTATTATATTAACTATTCACTGTCACTTTCGTCCGAATTGTCATCACTTTCGCCAGATGTGTCATTTGTTTCGTCCATGAACTTTTCTAGCAATGGTCTGTACTTTAATATTGACATTTTCACTGCATCACGATCTTCAAAACCATTCTTCATATATTTCTCCACTTTATCCATGACACTGTTGTGCAGAGTACCATTGCGCAGCCAGATATTCTTTATTATTGTCCAAGCATAAACATTCATAAATAGCCTCATGCCTTCAGTTTTAAGATCTGTACTTTTAAGGTCCTTGTCAGCTTGTACTTTTGCCTCTTTTTCTGTCGAGCCATTTTCCATATACGTTTCCACGTTATCACTCCATGCTTCTTGTGCTTTATCTCTACTCTCATCACACAAACTTTTGAAGTATTCATCTTCATTCGATTTAATTTTCTTATTCTGACTATCATCCGTGTCCTCAGTTAATTTTCGTTTTAACATATTTTCTTGACACCAGTTTTTTACGTGTCTCTGGACATCATGCTGATCTTCGAACAAAAGCCCACAGTCATTGCAAGGGTACGACATGTCTTCTCGAATGCCTATGTTTTTATGGTTTTCTTTATTAATTTCATTGATCTCACCAGGTGTCCTTATGTCCTTAGTATAGCCATTATGTTGACCCTGGGGCACAATATAATTATATGTCATGCCCTCCCGTTGACCAGGGATATCTCTGTTATCATATTTCATCTCATTCCGTTGATTAGGGCTATTGTTGTCATCACATTTCACCACATTCTGTTCATCTGGGAGCTCGCTGTCCTTATGGAGATTATATTTCATGCCATTCCATTCACCCATATGTTGGTTCGTGTCCTCTTTTAGCACATTCTGTCGCAGCCGTAATGTGTCCGGGGTTGCGGCTTTTAAATCCACCAGTAGGTAACCATACGGTTCACTCGTCGCTTCCGAAAACTCTCGCATCATACGTTGAGGGCATTCAGGATACATCTGTCTTGATAATGTTGAAATTAAACCCTTGTCAATTGGATTATTGAACAATACCAAATATTGACAATTTCGTCGTTGCGTCGGATCTTTGTTGTAGTAGAAATTCTGGTTCAAACTTATCAAAGATAAGTTCAAATGGTGACTTCCTTCGGAATGTAAATCATTAACTCTCTGGTCTTTTGATGAAGTTTGCATTAAGTCATCGAGTACAACTAGATTTTTATACTGGGGGTTGATAAGAGAATCCAAGTTTGCTGGTATTCCCCGTATAAAGTTGACCTGAGGGGTCACGGTATACTTTATGTCATCATATAGGGGCTGCCAATATTTATAAAACCATATTATTCTGTCAGGTGCGGGTGATATTTTTGAGGCAGACTTTTGTAGCAATGTTTTCACGAAGTATGTCTTCCCACTAGATGTCGGTCCACTTACGCATGCCGTGAATGGATGCTTGAAAATAAAATCTTCTTGGACATTAGCCATTGGATCATCAAAGCAGGATGTTATGTCGCTTTGTTGCTGTTTCCCCTGCTGGTGTTGTTGTTGTTGTTGTGGATGTTGTTGTTGTTGTGGTTGTTGTTGTTGTTGTGGATGTTGTTGTTGTTGTTGTTGTTGTTGTGGTTGTTGTTGTTGCTGATGATGCTGCTGTTGTTGTTGTTGTGGCTGATGATGATGCTGTTGTTGTTCTGAAGGCGTGTGTTTAACTTTGATATGACGCTTCAAACTATCTTGCCAAGCATAGGCACTTAAGCACTCTTCACACTTATACTTCATTTTCCTATATAATCAGTGAAATCGATCGTTCTTCTATACACCTATATTTATATAGAACAGAAACAAGGGAAAGTGGTGGACTAGTTCACTAGTTCAGGCTGTCATTCACAACGTCTCTTCGTGTTGTTTGTACTGGATACAAATTTATCACATTGGCTACAATACAACCTACCCATCCAAATGTCAATGCAATTATGAGTGATTTCAACATGCACACTCTATTATATAGATATGTGTAACCTGGTGACATGATGAAATCCATTGTGTACTGAGTTGACCTCCGGCTTCGTGCCGATTGGGTACTGAGCTGACCAATGACTGCTATTGTATCTTTTGACAGATAAGTCTTTACTTTTCTTACGCCGGGGTGTTGTTGATGTTGTTGTTGTTGTTGTTGTTGCTGTTGTTGTTGTTGCGGCGGCGGCTGATGGTGCTGTTGTTGTTGTTGTTGTTGTGGCTGCTGTTGTGGAGTTATTGTTCTTAGGTAAAAATGATGATACCCACCCTGTTTGGCCCCCCAGATCAGGAACGATAACTCTATCCGAAGTACACGACCTACATTCTCTGCAGTACTCCTGTTGGTGTTAGTCTAGACAGTTTGACCTATATTCTCCGCCCGCGCGTCGGTTTATTTGTATACCGATTGGGCATGTCCAAAAAATTTCAAAAAACTTCAAAAATTAAACAAAATTCAGGATTTAGTCAAAAATATGGCTTGTTGCCATTCATCGGAAAGCTATGGGGGTACGGTGGTGAGCGCCACCGAAAAAAGCAAGTGAGCGAGGGAAAAAAGAGAAAAATAACATGACATGTGGTACATACTACAATTTATTATATTAACTATTCACTGGCACTTTCGTCCGAATTGTCATCAGTTTCGTCAGATGTGTCATTTTTTTCGTCCATGAACTTTTCTAGCAATGGTCTGTACTTTAATATTGACATTTTCACTGCATCACGATCTTCAAAACCATTCTTCATATATTTGTCCACTTTATCCACCGGCCTTTCAATAGCCTTCGAAAATTTAGGTAAATTACTCATTTTAGTTCAGTGAATATGTCGTCTGGAGTTTCCTTTTTAACTTTTCCAATGTTTGTCTTCTTCGCTCTTCCTCCTTTTATCTCTTTAACTTTTATCTTCTTAGCTACGGGTTTCCTTATTTCAGGTTTCGCTTCAGTCTTGGGTAGGTCCTTCGAGTCATCGTAAGGTACATATTTATTAAGATCAACGTCATAATAGTACGGAGTCCCCATTCCGGCTAAAGTTCAAAGTGTACTCTGAAGTAGTAATTTTTATAGGCGCCAAATTACCATCCAAGACGTATACGTTGTTGTTGATACAAATGTCAATGCAATTATGAGTGATTTCAATATGCACACTCTATTGTATAGGTAAAAAATTGGCGCGCGGCCGTGATTACTGTTCTTATGCCTTTGTAGATTGTAGTTCGTCGATAATATATTTCTGCACAAATGGCACCCGTGTATTGTCTCGAATCACGGGAAGAACTATCGTCCTTATACCAGCGAAAAGATGAGCGAATATGGGGTGGTATTATAAACTCGCCGCGCTCGTACCTCTATTTATCGTTTAGAGTTATTGTTCCTAGATAAAACATTGGCGCGCGTGCGGCCCCCTCATCCCCACTGCCGCCGCGCCTATTTTGTATCTAAGAACAATAACTCTAAACGATAAATAGAGGTACGAGCGCGGCGAGTTTATAATACCACCCCATATTCGCTCATCTTTTCGCTGGTATAAGGACGATAGTTCTTCCCGTGATTCGAGACAATACACGGGTGCCATTTGTGCAGAAATATATTATCGACGAACTACAATCTACAAAGGCATAAGAACAGTAATCACGGCCGCGCGCCAATTTTTTACCTATACAATAGAGTGTGCATATTGAAATCACTCATAATTGCATTGACATTTGTATCAACAACAACGTATACGTCTTGGATGGTAATTTGGCGCCTATAAAAATTACTACTTCAGAGTCACTTTGAACTTTAGCCGGAATGGGGACTCCGTACTATTATGACTTTGATCTTAATAAATATGTACCTTACGATGACTCGAAGGACCTACCCAAGACTGAAGCGAAACCTGAAATAAGGAAACCCGTAGCTAAGAAGATAAAAGTTAAAGAGATAAAAGGAGGAAGAGCGAAGAAGACAAACATTGGAAAAGTTAAAAAGGAAACTCCAGACGACATATTCACTGAACTAAAATGAGTAATTTACCTAAATTTTCGAAGGCTATTGAAAGGCCGGTGGATAAAGTGGACAAATATATGAAGAATGGTTTTGAAGATCGTGATGCAGTGAAAATGTCAATATTAAAGTACAGACCATTGCTAGAAAAGTTCATGGACGAAAAAAATGACACATCTGACGAAAGTGATGACAATTCGGACGAAAGTGCCAGTGAATAGTTAATATAATAAATTGTAGTATGTACCACATGTCATGTTATTTTTCTCTTTTTTCCCTCGCTCACTTGCTTTTTTCGGTGGCGCTCACCACCGTACCCCCATAGCTTTCCGATGAATGGCAACAAGCCATATTTTTGACTAAATCCTGAATTTTGTTTAATTTTTGAAGTTTTTTGAAATTTTTTGGACATGCCCAACCGGTATACAAATAAACCGACGCGTGGGCGGAGAATATAGGTCAAACTGTCTAGACTAACACCAACAGGAGTACTGCAGAGAATGTAGGTCGTGTACTTCGGATAGAGTTATCGTTCCTGATCTGGGGGGCCAAACAGGGTGGGTATCATCATTTTTACCTAAGAACAATAACTCCACAACAGCAGCCACAACAACAACAACAACAACAGCACCATCAGCCGCCGCCGCAACAACAACAACAGCAACAACAACAACAACAACAACATCAACAACACCCCGGCGTAAGAAAAGTAAAGACTTATCTGTCAAAAGATACAATAGCAGTCATTGGTCAGCTCAGTACCCAATCGGCACGAAGCCGGAGGTCAACTCAGTACACAATGGATTTCATCATGTCACCAGGTTACACATATCTATATAATAGAGTGTGCATGTTGAAATCACTCATAATTGCATTGACATTTGGATGGGTAGGTTGTATTGTAGCCAATGTGATAAATTTGTATCCAGTACAAACAACACGAAGAGACGTTGTGAATGACAGCCTGAACTAGTGAACTAGTCCACCACTTTCCCTTGTTTCTGTTCTATATAAATATAGGTGTATAGAAGAACGATCGATTTCACTGATTAAATAGGAAAATGAAGTATAAGTGTGAAGAGTGCTTAAGTGCCTATGCTTGGCAAGATAGTTTGAAGCGTCATATCAAAGTTAAACACACGCCTTCAGAACAACAACAGCATCATCATCAGCCACAACAACAACAACAGCAGCATCATCAGCAACAACAACAACCACAACAACAACAACCACAACAACCACAACAACAACAACATCCACAACAACAACAACAACCACAACAACAACAACATCCACAACAACAACAACAACACCAGCAGGGGAAACAGCAACAAAGCGACATAACATCCTGCTTTGATGATCCAATGGCTAATGTCCAAGAAGATTTTATTTTCAAGCATCCATTCACGGCATGCGTAAGTGGACCGACATCTAGTGGGAAGACATACTTCGTGAAAACATTGCTACAAAAGTCTGCCTCAAAAATATCACCCGCACCTGACAGAATAATATGGTTTTATAAATATTGGCAGCCCCTATATGATGACATAAAGTATACCGTGACCCCTCAGGTCAACTTTATACGGGGAATACCAGCAAACTTGGATTCTCTTATCAACCCCCAGTATAAAAATCTAGTTGTACTCGATGACTTGATGCAAACTTCATCAAAAGACCAGAGAGTTAATGATTTACATTCCGAAGGAAGTCACCATTTGAACTTATCTTTGATAAGTTTGAACCAGAATTTCTACTACAACAAAGATCCGACGCAACGACGAAATTGTCAATATTTGGTATTGTTCAATAATCCAATTGACAAGGGTTTAATTTCAACATTATCAAGACAGATGTATCCTGAATGCCCTCAACGTATGATGCGAGAGTTTTCGGAAGCGACGAGTGAACCGTATGGTTACCTACTGGTGATTTAAAAGCCGCAACCCCGGACACATTACGGCTGCGACAGAATGTGCTAAAAGAGGACACGAACCAACATATGGGTGAATGGAATGGCATGAAATATAATCTCCATAAGGACAGCGAGCTCCCAGATGAACAGAATGTGGTGAAATGTGATGACAACAATAGCCCGGATCAACGGAATGAGATGAAATATGATAACAGAGATATCCCTGGTCAACGGGAGGGCATGACATATAATTATATTGTGCCCCAGGGTCAACATAATGGCTATACTAAGGACATAAGGACACCTGGTGAGATCAATGAAATTAATAAAGAAAACCATAAAAACATAGGCATTCGAGAAGACATGTCGTACCCTTGCAATGACTGTGGGCTTTTGTTCGAAGATCAGCATGATGTCCAGAGACACGTAAAAAACTGGTGTCAAGAAAATATGTTAAAACGAAAATTAACTGAGGACACGGATGATAGTCAGAATAAGAAAATTAAATCGAATGAAGATGAATACTTCAAAAGTTTGTGTGATGAGAGTAGAGATAAAGCACAAGAAGCATGGAGTGATAACGTGGAAACGTATATGGAAAATGGCTCGACAGAAAAAGAGGCAAAAGTACAAGCTGACAAGGACCTTAAAAGTACAGATCTTAAAACTGAAGGCATGAGGCTATTTATGAATGTTTATGCTTGGACAATAATAAAGAATATGTGGCTGCGCAATGGTACTCTGCACAACAGTGTCATGGATAAAGTGGAGAAATATATGAAGAATGGTTTTGAAGATCGTGATGCAGTGAAAATGTCAATATTAAAGTACAGACCATTGCTAGAAAAGTTCATGGACGAAACAAATGACACATCTGGCGAAAGTGATGACAATTCGGACGAAAGTGACAGTGAATAGTTAATATAATAAATTGTACTATGTACCACTTGTCATGTTATTTTTCTCTTTTTTCCCTCGCTCACTTGCTTTTTCCGATGAATGGCAACAAGCCATAAGTTTTTTGAAATTTGTGTAATTTTTGAAGTTTTTTGAAATTTGTGAAATTTGTGAAATTTTTGAAGTATTTTGAAAAAATTTGAAGTTTCTGAAATTTTTGAAGTTTTTGAAGTTTTTGAAGTTTTTGAAATTTTTGAAATTTTTGAAGTTTTTGAAGTTTTTGAAATTTTTGAAGTTTTTGAAATTTTTGAAATTTTTGAAGTTTTTGAAATTTTCAATGCGAGTGTCACTTTAACATTATCCCACAGTGTGCGCCATGTGTTACTTTAACATTCATCCATAGTGAGTGCCTTGTGTCACTTTCACAATCATCCCCCCAGTGAGAGCCTAGTATCCCTTTAATATTCAAGACTGAAACTACCCCCACCGAGATCATCATGTGATATACATGTAGATAATATACCATTCATATGGAGAAGTCTGGATATAACCAGAGGGTCATGTCCGGACATGTCCAACCGGTATACAAATATACCATGATGCGTGGGCGGAGAATATAGGTCAAACTCCAACGGGAGTACTGCATATAGGTCGGATAGAGTTATCGTTCCTGAAATACCCCCAAACAGGGTCGGTATCATCACCCAACCCACTACCCCTCCGGCCCGGGGGGGAGGCAAAAAATATCCGATTCGAGCCGAGGAACCCATACCTCAAAGCCCAGAGCGACCAGATATCGACGGTCAAAGCCCGCGACCCTACTGCCCGCGTGGCCGAACCCGCCGGCCAAACGGACGGCCCCGCCGACAAAGATGGACAACTCCAAAATCAAGTGGCTATTATTACCACTTGATTTAGAGCCCTCCATCCCCATCCGCAAGACCGCCCGTCCGACAGGCAAGCTCCGCCCCACAAACAATAGAGATCGCAAACCCCAAACATCGACATCCAAACACTCCGAGCCCCGACGGACGGGCCCCCGGGCCCCGACCCGAACCAAACACTCCCCAACCCCCAACCCCGAAGCCAAAGAAACAGCATATTAGGAGCGTCCGATCGGACCGAGCACCTTTAAAATAAACAGAGGACTGTTACAGGTTACAAACAACTAATTATATAGAGTTACTTTTCTTGAATTTGTGTAGGGAAACTCGAGTCAGCATAAAAAAAAATTCTGGCTGCTGATTGGTTGATTATCACTGAGGGAAATATCCCTAATCGGGAACAGAAAATCATAGCCTACGTAAATATGGCGATCGTGTATGTTTAGATGTCCAGGAAGAGTCTGGTGCCGTCCAGAAGTTACGGAAGGGGTCTGGGTATTTTTATGCTGCTGATTTTTTTGCAGTAAATGGGGTAGTTGTGGAAATGCAAAATTATCGTTTGAAAAAAATACCGAAAAGGGCGCGTTTGTTGTCACATACTGGTGCAGAGGATGACGTTCTAAGGGAAAATTGACCACTAGAAGTTCAACTAGGTCAAAGCCATGGCCGACGGGACTTTTAGTTAACACTGTCGCCTATGGAAAATAATTAGTTGTGGGTAACCTATAGGCAAAAAAATCACATTTTTCAAATATCGTTCAGGGCAGCGAATTTAGGAACACTGATAAACAAAGACTCACTCGTTTTGTTGAGTTATTATATTTTCACGCCCTACAGACCCATTTTCAGATTATGCGAGACATTTATTAACCCTCTGTCGCCGGAACTTCAACTTTTTCCGGAGGCGAAATTTTCTGAAAATCATCCATTTTGTGCATATGGGTGGACCTTTAATGTTCAAAATAGCACGGTCGAGGTGATGGAAGTTTCTCTGATAGAAATTCGACTCAAACTCCTGAAAAGTACTGAAATTTAAAGGGACATCCGCCTATCATTGAACCAAACCATCATCGGATGGTGAAATTTTGAGGGGGGGGGGGGGGTCTATTTCAAATGCAATTAAACATTGTATTGTTCAAAATTAGATAAATTCCTTAAAACGTATGGTAGATGTACGTGACTAGTTTTCAAAACTTATACATATTACTTTCTATCGTGTGCGTTATGCACGCGAGTCGGTTTTTACAAATTAAATTATGATGAAAAACCCTGAATTTGGGGTGTGGTCACATTTGTGGTCATAATATCCCCACTAGTGAGTGGATGGACATGGGACATGCGACACTGTGCAGTATATATGTCTATGACAAGCCTAACATGAGACATTAGTATCTTTTCTACTAAACTGCGCTTCCAGATTTATCAGGATTCTATTACTGGTGTTATTTCTTACCCCAAAAAAATTGTTAATTTTAAAACGGGGTATGTGGGTTAAATGACCGCTGGGAGATAATAGGATGTCCAATAACTCCTATATTTCTATTGTATCACGGTAAAGCTTTTTTTGTAAAATTGGCGCGGTTTACACGATCAAACTTCAATTTTCTTTTCAAATATAGGTTACAAACAACTAATTATATAGAGTTACTTTTCTTGAATTTGTGTAGGGAAACTCGAGTCAGCATAAAAAAAAATTCTGGCTGCTGATTGGTTGATTATCACTGAGGGAAATATCCCTAATCGGGAACAGAAAATCATAGCCTACGTAAATATGGCGATCGTGTATGTTTAGATGTCCAGGAAGAGTCTGGTGCCGTCCAGAAGTTACGGAAGGGGTCTGGGTATTTTTATGCTGCTGATTTTTTTGCAGTAAATGGGGTAGTTGTGGAAATGCAAGATTATCGTTTGAAAAAAATACCGAAAAGGGCGCGTTTGTTGTCACATACTGGTGCAGAGGATGACGTTCTAAGGGAAAATTGACCACTAGAAGTTCAACTAGGTCAAAGCCATGGCCGACGGGACTTTTAGTTAACACTGTCGCCTATGGAAAATAATTAGTTGTGGGTAACCTATAGGCAAAAAAATCACATTTTTCAAATATCGTTCAGGGCAGCGAATTTAGGAACACTGATAAACAAAGACTCACTCGTTTTGTTGAGTTATTATATTTTCACGCCCTACAGACCCATTTTCAGATTATGCGAGACATTTATTAACCCTCTGTCGCCGGAACTTCAACTTTTTCCGGAGGCGAAATTTTCTGAAAATCATCCATTTTGTGCATATGGGTGGACCTTTAATGTTCAAAATAGCACGGTCGAGGTGATGGAAGTTTCTCTGATAGAAATTCGACTCAAACTCCTGAAAAGTACTGAAATTTAAAGGGACATCCGCCTATCATTGAACCAAACCATCATCGGATGGTGAAATTTTGAGGGGGGGGTCTATTTCAAATGCAATTAAACATTGTATTGTTCAAAATTAGATAAATTCCTTAAAACGTATGGTAGATGTACGTGACTAGTTTTCAAAACTTATACATATTACTTTCTATCGTGTGCGTTATGCACGCGAGTCGGTTTTTACAAATTAAATTATGATGAAAAACCCTGAATTTGGGGTGTGGTCACATTTGTGGTCATAATATCCCCACTAGTGAGTGGATGGACATGGGACATGCGACACTGTGCAGTATATATGTCTATGACAAGCCTAACATGAGACATTAGTATCTTTTCTACTAAACTGCGCTTCCAGATTTATCAGGATTCTATTACTGGTGTTATTTCTTACCCCAAAAAAATTGTTAATTTTAAAACGGGGTATGTGGGTTAAATGACCGCTGGGAGATAATAGGATGTCCAATAACTCCTATATTTCTATTGTATCACGGTAAAGCTTTTTTTGTAAAATTGGCGCGGTTTACACGATCAAACTTCAATTTTCTTTTCAAATATAGGCAAAAAAATCACATTTTTCAAATATCGTTCAGGGCAGCGAATTTAGGAACACTGATAAACAAAGACTCACTCGTTTTGTTGAGTTATTATATTTTCACGCCCTACAGACCCATTTTCAGATTATGCGAGACATTTATTAACCCTCTGTCGCCGGAACTTCAACTTTTTCCGGAGGCGAAATTTTCTGAAAATCATCCATTTTGTGCATATGGGTGGACCTTTAATGTTCAAAATAGCACGGTCGAGGTGATGGAAGTTTCTCTGATAGAAATTCGACTCAAACTCCTGAAAAGTACTGAAATTTAAAGGGACATCCGCCTATCATTGAACCAAACCATCATCGGATGGTGAAATTTTGAGGGGGGGGGGGGGTCTATTTCAAATGCAATTAAACATTGTATTGTTCAAAATTAGATAAATTCCTTAAAACGTATGGTAGATGTACGTGACTAGTTTTCAAAACTTATACATATTACTTTCTATCGTGTGCGTTATGCACGCGAGTCGGTTTTTACAAATTAAATTATGATGAAAAACCCTGAATTTGGGGTGTGGTCACATTTGTGGTCATAATATCCCCACTAGTGAGTGGATGGACATGGGACATGCGACACTGTGCAGTATATATGTCTATGACAAGCCTAACATGAGACATTAGTATCTTTTCTACTAAACTGCGCTTCCAGATTTATCAGGATTCTATTACTGGTGTTATTTCTTACCCCAAAAAAATTGTTAATTTTAAAACGGGGTATGTGGGTTAAATGACCGCTGGGAGATAATAGGATGTCCAATAACTCCTATATTTCTATTGTATCACGGTAAAGCTTTTTTTGTAAAATTGGCGCGGTTTACACGATCAAACTTCAATTTTCTTTTCAAATATAGGTTACAAACAACTAATTATATAGAGTTACTTTTCTTGAATTTGTGTAGGGAAACTCGAGTCAGCATAAAAAAAAATTCTGGCTGCTGATTGGTTGATTATCACTGAGGGAAATATCCCTAATCGGGAACAGAAAATCATAGCCTACGTAAATATGGCGATCGTGTATGTTTAGATGTCCAGGAAGAGTCTGGTGCCGTCCAGAAGTTACGGAAGGGGTCTGGGTATTTTTATGCTGCTGATTTTTTTGCAGTAAATGGGGTAGTTGTGGAAATGCAAAATTATCGTTTGAAAAAAATACCGAAAAGGGCGCGTTTGTTGTCACATACTGGTGCAGAGGATGACGTTCTAAGGGAAAATTGACCACTAGAAGTTCAACTAGGTCAAAGCCATGGCCGACGGGACTTTTAGTTAACACTGTCGCCTATGGAAAATAATTAGTTGTGGGTAACCTATAGGCAAAAAAATCACATTTTTCAAATATCGTTCAGGGCAGCGAATTTAGGAACACTGATAAACAAAGACTCACTCGTTTTGTTGAGTTATTATATTTTCACGCCCTACAGACCCATTTTCAGATTATGCGAGACATTTATTAACCCTCTGTCGCCGGAACTTCAACTTTTTCCGGAGGCGAAATTTTCTGAAAATCATCCATTTTGTGCATATGGGTGGACCTTTAATGTTCAAAATAGCACGGTCGAGGTGATGGAAGTTTCTCTGATAGAAATTCGACTCAAACTCCTGAAAAGTACTGAAATTTAAAGGGACATCCGCCTATCATTGAACCAAACCATCATCGGATGGTGAAATTTTGAGGGGGGGGGGGGGGTCTATTTCAAATGCAATTAAACATTGTATTGTTCAAAATTAGATAAATTCCTTAAAACGTATGGTAGATGTACGTGACTAGTTTTCAAAACTTATACATATTACTTTCTATCGTGTGCGTTATGCACGCGAGTCGGTTTTTACAAATTAAATTATGATGAAAAACCCTGAATTTGGGGTGTGGTCACATTTGTGGTCATAATATCCCCACTAGTGAGTGGATGGACATGGGACATGCGACACTGTGCAGTATATATGTCTATGACAAGCCTAACATGAGACATTAGTATCTTTTCTACTAAACTGCGCTTCCAGATTTATCAGGATTCTATTACTGGTGTTATTTCTTACCCCAAAAAAATTGTTAATTTTAAAACGGGGTATGTGGGTTAAATGACCGCTGGGAGATAATAGGATGTCCAATAACTCCTATATTTCTATTGTATCACGGTAAAGCTTTTTTTGTAAAATTGGCGCGGTTTACACGATCAAACTTCAATTTTCTTTTCAAATATAGGTTACAAACAACTAATTATATAGAGTTACTTTTCTTGAATTTGTGTAGGGAAACTCGAGTCAGCATAAAAAAAAATTCTGGCTGCTGATTGGTTGATTATCACTGAGGGAAATATCCCTAATCGGGAACAGAAAATCATAGCCTACGTAAATATGGCGATCGTGTATGTTTAGATGTCCAGGAAGAGTCTGGTGCCGTCCAGAAGTTACGGAAGGGGTCTGGGTATTTTTATGCTGCTGATTTTTTTGCAGTAAATGGGGTAGTTGTGGAAATGCAAGATTATCGTTTGAAAAAAATACCGAAAAGGGCGCGTTTGTTGTCACATACTGGTGCAGAGGATGACGTTCTAAGGGAAAATTGACCACTAGAAGTTCAACTAGGTCAAAGCCATGGCCGACGGGACTTTTAGTTAACACTGTCGCCTATGGAAAATAATTAGTTGTGGGTAACCTATAGGCAAAAAAATCACATTTTTCAAATATCGTTCAGGGCAGCGAATTTAGGAACACTGATAAACAAAGACTCACTCGTTTTGTTGAGTTATTATATTTTCACGCCCTACAGACCCATTTTCAGATTATGCGAGACATTTATTAACCCTCTGTCGCCGGAACTTCAACTTTTTCCGGAGGCGAAATTTTCTGAAAATCATCCATTTTGTGCATATGGGTGGACCTTTAATGTTCAAAATAGCACGGTCGAGGTGATGGAAGTTTCTCTGATAGAAATTCGACTCAAACTCCTGAAAAGTACTGAAATTTAAAGGGACATCCGCCTATCATTGAACCAAACCATCATCGGATGGTGAAATTTTGAGGGGGGGGTCTATTTCAAATGCAATTAAACATTGTATTGTTCAAAATTAGATAAATTCCTTAAAACGTATGGTAGATGTACGTGACTAGTTTTCAAAACTTATACATATTACTTTCTATCGTGTGCGTTATGCACGCGAGTCGGTTTTTACAAATTAAATTATGATGAAAAACCCTGAATTTGGGGTGTGGTCACATTTGTGGTCATAATATCCCCACTAGTGAGTGGATGGACATGGGACATGCGACACTGTGCAGTATATATGTCTATGACAAGCCTAACATGAGACATTAGTATCTTTTCTACTAAACTGCGCTTCCAGATTTATCAGGATTCTATTACTGGTGTTATTTCTTACCCCAAAAAAATTGTTAATTTTAAAACGGGGTATGTGGGTTAAATGACCGCTGGGAGATAATAGGATGTCCAATAACTCCTATATTTCTATTGTATCACGGTAAAGCTTTTTTTGTAAAATTGGCGCGGTTTACACGATCAAACTTCAATTTTCTTTTCAAATATAGGCAAAAAAATCACATTTTTCAAATATCGTTCAGGGCAGCGAATTTAGGAACACTGATAAACAAAGACTCACTCGTTTTGTTGAGTTATTATATTTTCACGCCCTACAGACCCATTTTCAGATTATGCGAGACATTTATTAACCCTCTGTCGCCGGAACTTCAACTTTTTCCGGAGGCGAAATTTTCTGAAAATCATCCATTTTGTGCATATGGGTGGACCTTTAATGTTCAAAATAGCACGGTCGAGGTGATGGAAGTTTCTCTGATAGAAATTCGACTCAAACTCCTGAAAAGTACTGAAATTTAAAGGGACATCCGCCTATCATTGAACCAAACCATCATCGGATGGTGAAATTTTGAGGGGGGGGGGGGGGTCTATTTCAAATGCAATTAAACATTGTATTGTTCAAAATTAGATAAATTCCTTAAAACGTATGGTAGATGTACGTGACTAGTTTTCAAAACTTATACATATTACTTTCTATCGTGTGCGTTATGCACGCGAGTCGGTTTTTACAAATTAAATTATGATGAAAAACCCTGAATTTGGGGTGTGGTCACATTTGTGGTCATAATATCCCCACTAGTGAGTGGATGGACATGGGACATGCGACACTGTGCAGTATATATGTCTATGACAAGCCTAACATGAGACATTAGTATCTTTTCTACTAAACTGCGCTTCCAGATTTATCAGGATTCTATTACTGGTGTTATTTCTTACCCCAAAAAAATTGTTAATTTTAAAACGGGGTATGTGGGTTAAATGACCGCTGGGAGATAATAGGATGTCCAATAACTCCTATATTTCTATTGTATCACGGTAAAGCTTTTTTTGTAAAATTGGCGCGGTTTACACGATCAAACTTCAATTTTCTTTTCAAATATAGGTTACAAACAACTAATTATATAGAGTTACTTTTCTTGAATTTGTGTAGGGAAACTCGAGTCAGCATAAAAAAAAATTCTGGCTGCTGATTGGTTGATTATCACTGAGGGAAATATCCCTAATCGGGAACAGAAAATCATAGCCTACGTAAATATGGCGATCGTGTATGTTTAGATGTCCAGGAAGAGTCTGGTGCCGTCCAGAAGTTACGGAAGGGGTCTGGGTATTTTTATGCTGCTGATTTTTTTGCAGTAAATGGGGTAGTTGTGGAAATGCAAGATTATCGTTTGAAAAAAATACCGAAAAGGGCGCGTTTGTTGTCACATACTGGTGCAGAGGATGACGTTCTAAGGGAAAATTGACCACTAGAAGTTCAACTAGGTCAAAGCCATGGCCGACGGGACTTTTAGTTAACACTGTCGCCTATGGAAAATAATTAGTTGTGGGTAACCTACACGCCGCCTGTAAATTGTTTCTATACATCACTGTGTACATTCGATAACCGGAAGTGGAATAGGAAAAAGTGGAATCGACGACAAAAAATATACACCAGGGTAAGTGTATTGGCTTCTAATTATTCTCACAGTACTATAAAAATGTTATGAGATGGTATTTTTAATAGCATATATATTTCCAATCACATACAGCAGACTCGTTTTATCAGACGGTTTGATGTTGTCGAGAAAAAGAAAGCGAATGTATGAAAACTCACATGTAAATAACGCGCTCTTCCAGTTCACTGTGTATGTTCACATATAATAACAAATATTCACGCATGATTTGCACGTGGCATGTTTTCCCACTGCTCTAACGGTTCTATACGTATATAACATGTTGCCACTTTGGCGATAGTTGTCACAAAAAAATCGAGTTTTTTCTAGCATGTTGGTGTACGGCAGTATGCTGGGAAGTGTACTGCAGTATGCGAGTTTGGTCAATTACCAAGTGTACTGCAGTATGTCCTAATAGTTGTAATACACACAATATGGGCGCGTATTGACACAATCATTGTCTCTTATGGGGTATTCACAATGAGTAAACGCCTCATTGTTTCTCATTTCAGCCCTAAAGATATCCAACGATGTTTAAATGCTGTAACTGCGATTTCGAGGCAAATACATTTGGCGAAGCTGTTGTACACGCAACACAGAAACATAAAAATAAAAACATCGAAGTAAAACAAAAGTCCCAACAAACAACCACCATACTGTCGTTTCCCATCATTCCTGATCTTTGTCGTGAGCAGGGTCGACGTATTACTGATTTTTGAAGTTTGTTAATTATTGGCGATCTGTCCCACAAGTTAGCAGAACCACGTGATCAAAACGGACAGATTGTGGGTGTAAGATGGATAACTCTAAAATCAAGGTTATTATTGTTAATCTGATCGGACTGAGTACCTTTAAGACAACAAACTGAAAACGACTACTGATTTTGTTTTCCAACAACAGTGTAAGTTGGTTTAGTTGGAATATTTCGAAAACTGGAGGCACAGGTACCTATATTTGTCGAAATATTCAGACTAAACCACATTTAGACTATGGTTGGAAAAGAATCAATATTGAGCGTTTCTCTTGGTTTGAAATATTGGTGTTCAAGGGAGTGGGGTAATAAAATCAAGATTGAACACCAAAAATGAAATAAACAACTCAATGTTCCTGGATATGTGTTGATATAAGAGACAGTCTTTCTGTCAGTCAATCCCAATACGGTCAACCCTGTGCATGAGTATACTCGTGACTATCAATTGAGAGATAAAAAGAATAAATACTATCAAATGGATCAACTGTATTTGTGCATCAGTTTTTACATAGCGCTTCGTGCTTATTCAAACTTGATCGCCACCTGTAACATTTCTGACACCTCCTGCACTGGTATCGTGGGAGTTGGTGCATCCCCTTCTTGTGATCTTCCATATTGAATTTTGTTGAAAAAGTCCTCGAACAAACATCACAAGAGTATGCTGGCGCATCTGCATCTGCATGGCATGTTTTATTGTGCCTATTCAAAGACCCAGGTGCCTTGAAGTACATTCCGAACATGTGTACTCTGTTGTCCGCTTGGGAGCAACATCCACCGATTCGTCCGACGATGCCATGACTACTGCATGACGACTGGACGATTGCGTACATATATACAGCGATAAACGTGTCACACACACAAAGCAAGCTGATCGTCACTTAACTCGCATGCTTTTTATTTGCTATAACCTGAATAGAAAATTTATGCCGGAGTCACGGGGCCTCTCAAATGTATGATATCTCAGTCGCACTTGGAAAGCATGAACACGAACTACGGTACGGTCAGTTACATGTGTATTGCGCAGGCATACACATGGCTGTAGCAACACAAGATATAAAAATTAAAGGTACTAAATCCGATCAGACGATTCTGAATTTCTATTTAATACTGACCACTTGATTTAGAGTTATCCATCTTTATCTGCAAGACCGTCCGTTTCACCGGCAAGTTCTGTCCCACAAACAATAGAAATCGTAAACTTCAAACATTGATATCTGATCACTCGGAGCGTTGGTGGATGGATTCCTCGACTCAAATATTTTTTACCCCGAAGCAAATGTAATAGTAAATTAGGAGCGTCTGATCGGATTGAGTACCTTTAATATAACTGAAATATGGAGAGCACACGAACTTACATAAACCACACTTAGCATGAATGTATGTACTTGTATACATATCTATTCAAACAATAAACCGTGTAGCATGTATACATGCATGCAGCCGTGCATTGCAATCCCACAACCCCACCAAACACGCACAGTATATATTAATTATATAATTTCTTTCATATTCTGGAGTCAGACACATCTGTCTGTGAGACTCGACAGTGGTAAGATCATCTAATAACCAGTCGCATGCCAATGCATTCACATCATGTGTGCCACAAAGTCTTGGGAAAATTAATTATTTATATGTCGTGCAAATAGAGCAATCTTTTGCTCAAATATGTTCAATATCCACATCACTCGTTTTAGTGAGAAGTTCAATACGCATGTACATGCCCAAATCAGTGTGAAAGGTCTAGATTTGTGTCTTTCAAGCATGATGCCGTACACCGAACTCGCATACTGCAGTACACTTGTCCACTGGCTACATTGGCATACTGCCGTACACCTGGCTTTTTTTAATCGGATTTTTTTGCCAAGAAAACTGTCTTATTGGTACCAGATACATTATATAAAACGCAGATCAAATCATCATATGTATATTATACCCATTTATTTGTTAGATTTATGCACTATTCTATTTTTTCTCATTTAAAAAAAAAATTAGGTGATGAATTTTCGTGCGAGCATTCACCCAAATTGTCAATTGATGAGTAAATCTTTCATTTAATGTCAAAGTGACCATAACTACCATTAACTGCAACATATCTGCCATGCACATGCGGAGGTTCGTATTTGGAAAGTGTCAAAGTCTACGAGAAAAAGCCTGATATCTGCACCCAGTGTAGCAAAACAACACTCGGGATGCTAACTGCTTCGGTGTCGTATGTACACAGTGTACATGCAGGTCGTTGTATCTGGTCGATCCAGCGGACCCAAAGCCATTGACTGCTTTATCCCGTCTTTGTCTGCGTTATTTAGCGTAAGTGGGTCAATTGGCCAGGTATCAATTGAGGTAGCCTGACCTCTGTCCGAGTGTTCGACATTTATATTGTGCCACAGACAGCCGATAATTTCGTGCGTTCGATGCGTATGGCATAAGTGTGTCTGGTTTTTTTGGCCATGCAGTGGATTCTCTGTGTTTATTCAACAGCGACAATTTCGAGGACAATTTTCACGGGTGCTGGATGTTCTCATTTTGTTATATTGCTGCCAGTTTTTACAGAAAAGGGACACACGGAGAGTTATAGTTGTCAATTTTGAGATAGATTTATTGTGATGATTTGCAGTTGGATTAGTAAGTTCCTATAGCGTTATGCAATGTCCATGTACTGCATGTCCGTGTGCCCCCCCCCCACGTCCCTGATGGGTGGGGGGGGTTATACTTAGTACGGGTAGGCCTGGTTGGGTTATATTATTATTTAAGAGTAATAAGGGGTTTCAGATTTTAATTATTACTTATCAGTAGGTGGAACTTTTGTGGTTCATAAAGAATTAATTGCCTGGACATGTTTGATGGGGTGGGGGAATCATAATTGACTTTGTTCAATATTATATAGTAGGGTGGGCCAAGATTGGTTCAAAATGGACATTAAATAATTGGCTATCTAAAGTTTTACGATTAATAAGGTTTACATTTGTCCATATTCATCTTGTATAGTGGTTTACTATATCCAATTATTTATTTATTGTGTTATGGGGGGAGGGGGTGATTATACATTAAGGCAATTCATTGATGCAGACATTTACTAAGATATTCTTAATATTTCTAGGAGGTTAGTGGTTACTGATGTATGTGTGATTCTTTTTTTGGTGTGAGTTAAGGGGTGGATTACTGTGAGTTTGTAAAGACTAATCTTATAAAATAAAAAAATATTATTATTTTTTTGTTGTATTTGTTTGGTTTTTGTCCCCCGACGTTTCCGTCGGAGGACTATAGAAATGACCCTCGTCCGTCCGTCCGTCCGTGCGTCCGTGCGTCCGTGCGTCCGTGCGTCCGTGCGTCCGTCACGTCCGTGCGTCCGTGCGTCCGAGATTGGGTACCTTCATGGTGTAATCAACTCCTCCTACAGTTTTAAACGTAGAGATTTGAAACTCTGGGATATTGTTCCTAACATGTTGGTGATTTGCAACATCTATAAAGCTAATCAAAAATATAATTTTTTCCATATTTTTGGGGGGGTTTTCGACTTAGAAAATTTGGAACATTTTTGCCTTTTGGATGAGATTGGGTACCTTCATGGTGTAATCAACTCCTCCTACAGTTTTAAATGTAGAGATTTGAAACTCTGGGATATTGTTCCTAACATGTTGGTGATTTGCAACATCTATATAGCTAATCAAAAATATCATTTTTTCCATATTTTTGGGGGGTTTTCGACTTAGAAAATTTTGAACATTTTTGCCTTTTGGATGAGATTGGGTACCTTCATGGTGTAATCAACTCCTCCTACAGTTTTAAATGTAGAGATTTGAAACTCTGGGATATTGTTCCTAACATGTTGGTGATTTGCAACATCTATATAGCTAATACAAAAATATCATTTTTTTCGTGTTTGCATGCATTTGTTCATCGGGTTGTTTTGTCCAAGAAATTTTGCGGTGGTTTGCAACATCTATATACTGTATAACATTGTTGCAAATAGTATCCTACAAACAAATCCAATCATGAAGTTTACCACTCGAGTCGGGGGACATGTGGTCTGCGACCTTTTATTTTTTTTAGAATATGATGCCAATATTGTTAATTGAAATGCATGAATACTATTATAACTATTCTTGGCCATCAATCTTCATTAAGCAGCTTTTGATAAATACATTTCAAGGGTATTTGAAATCACTTAACCATTAATTAGCTTGTTGTAAGAAGATGACTACATAAAGTTAATTTTAATTAGTCAACAAGTGACTTATAAGAAGTAGTATAATACCTTTTTCTATTTAATTAGCCATAAATTTGATTATATTATGAAGATTACTAAATAGAATTCAATTTGCCAACATATTGACTGTAGTACTTTACTATTAGTTCAGTCAATAAACCACCTATTGCATGCCAACGATGGCTCAAGATAATTACTATGCAGGACTATTTTATTTCAGCAGCAGGTGGCATTAAAACAAACAATGTTCTAATAATTTGAACAGACAATGTACCAAATGTTTGTACATATATTGCTATTAAGTTTTGTAGACCAGATGTTATGTGGAATCTTTAGGATAGTGAAATAACATTGCATATAGTTTAATTTATTCAGTCAATAAATATACTAGTATACAACTTGTTCCAACCTAGTTTATGGATTAGGACAAGCAGCTTACAAACATATTTTATTTTTAGCCAGCAGGTGGCATATAGCAAACAATATACCAAATGTGTGCACGTAAATAAGCATTACGTTTCATATACCAATTAGTATGTAGAGCCTATGATAATTAGAAGGCAACTGCATATAAATTAATTTGTTCAGTAAATTTCAAATCACAAATAATGTGGAATCTTTTGGATATAGTTTAATTTATTCAGTTATATGAATATATATTAGTATGCCACTTGTTCCAAGCCAATATATGGATTATAACAAGCAGTATACAATAATATTTTATATTTAGCCAGCAGGTGTCATATAACAAATAATGTACCTGATGTTTGCACATAAATAGATATTATATTTCATATAATGTACAAATTGTTTGTACAGATAATGTATTGTCGTGTTATTTTAGCCAGCAGGTGCCATATAATAAATAAGGTATCAAATGTATGTACATAGTCATTAAGTTCCATATAATGTACCAATTGTTCCATAGACCAGATGTTATGTGGAATCTTTTGGATAGTGAAATAATATTGCATATAGTTTAATTTATTCAGTCAATAAATATACTAGTATACTATTATGCAGTCAATAAATATACTAGTATACAACTTGTTCCAAGCCAGTTGATGGATTAGGACAAGCAGCATACAAACATATTTTTTTTTTAGCCAGCAGGTGGCATGTAATAAACAATATACCAAATGTGTGCACATAAATAAGCATTACATTCCATATAACAATTAGTATGTAGAGCCTATGATAATGAAAAGGCAACTGCATGTAATTTCATTTGTTCATTAAATTTCTAATCACAACTAATGTGAAATCTTTTGGATATAGTTTAATTTATTCAGTTATATGAATATATTAGTATGCCACTTGTTCCAAGCCAATATATGGATTATAACAAGCAGCATGCAATAATATTTTATATTTAGCCAGCAGGTGTCATATAATTAATAATGTACCAGCTGTTTGCACATAAATAGCTATTAAATTTCATATAATGTACAAATTGTTTGTACAGATAATGTATAATCATGTAATTTTTGCCAGCAGGTGGCATATAACAAATAAGGTACCAAATGTGTGTACATAGACATTAAGTTCCATATAATGTACCAATTGTTTCATGGACCAGATGTTATGTGCTATCTTTTGGATAGTGAAATAACATTGCATATAGTTTAATTTATTCAGTCAATAAATATATTAGTATACAACTTTAGGGAATGGGTCCTGGGTCTTTACCATTGGGGGAAAATGCGTCATAGAGGTTTACACATGGTGATGTCTATGACCGATAACGATTATAGTATGGAGAGCTGTCAGTGTGAAGATAGTGTAATCAAATTCTTTGATGTATATTATATTTGCAAAAAAAAACATCAAAACAATAATACATATGACAAACGAGTATTCTCCACGTTGCCTATAGGGCCTACACGTTCTCATGTTTTTGCATGTACCTATATATTTCACCTGTAGGCTATAGTATATATCACTTGACAATATAGTAACACTGTTCGAATTTGGTGAATACAGTCGTATTGTCCGAGTTGGTAACTCTGTATCTGTATATATTACAGTGCAGGAACCAATTATATAAGTGGACGTGGGCACATATTTGACTCATGTTTGAGCACCCCTCATTTATTTTGTTTATGTCATTTGTTTCTTTTCTTTGCATATTCCCTCACAATATTATATCACGTTTTATTTGTAATAATTAAGTCATTATTTTGTACATTTATTCAGATAATAAGTATATAGCCTACATGCCTACTGCTAGATAATGCAGACAACTAAAACACCAATCATGTTTCTTGCTATGAGTAGTACGAGCTAGCTGGGGTGGGGGGGGGGTCGCCGGTCGATCAGAAAACCACATAGAGAACTTCATATAAATAATGTTTATGCCATATAGACTTGAATGTGTCTGACAGTTTGAAATACTTTCGTTTTGTGGTCACAAATCTTCTCCACTGTCAGACATGCTTGTTCTTGTTGGCAACTTGAAGAGAAGATATTTTTCTTGCCCACAATTTTGGGCAACCCACACCACTAGCATCTCACAGATAACAATAACAACAACTTTGCAAAATGAAAACTTCGAAACAAGCCGATCGCCAAACACTCGGCCGATTTCTTTACGTCCGCATTCTCCGTCTATGATGTCGTGTGTCACGTGACCGCAGCCATGAGACTTTCTAAAATGTCTTGAAAATGAAAAAAAAAAAAAAAATTCGCAACGTGTACAATTAGGCCGTTTCATGTCAGATTTTCAACTGATTATGATAGAGCAGGTAATAGTGGTTTAATAAACGTATTTTCTGTTAGGTTTGAGCTACGTTTTTTTATCTCTGACGGCTACAATTTAAAACAATTTCTGAAACAGATTAAACTGTCATTTGAACTAAATGAGATAATTTGCCAGTCACGTGATTGATATCAGTAGGGTTTTATGCGGTTTTGGACCAAAATTAGTGAAATTTGGGGGGGGGGTTGACTGGGTGCCAAAAAAATGTGAGTTAAAAAAAATTGCAGGTTTGGGAGTGCAGTGACAGGATCTTTGGTCCCTGATTTTTTTTCTCCACCAATTCTAGTTGTAGACGCACTGGTCCAGGTGCTACCACAGCCGAGTAACTTTATATACCATAATCGTTATCGTTCATATATATTACCATGTGTAAACCTCTATAACGCATTTTCCCCAGTGGTAAAGACCCAGGTCCCATTCCCTAAAACAGGGGGGATCTCTGTATTTATACTGTTATTAGATGAGAAACTGGAGGGCGCATCGTGAGGGAGCACGACAGGGCGCTTCACGAGGCAGTGCGACGATGAAAAAACGGGTAGGTATGTTTATTTAATTTAATTTGTGTATATGCATGTAGACATGATTCTGTTCTATTTCTGTATCTTTACGTCCAAGAGATCAGGCATGTTTCTGTTCTATTTCTGTATCTTTTACGTCCAAAAGATCACTGTGGCTTTCATAGTACGTTGAATCCCGGTGAAAAAATAAGATTAATTTAAAAATGAATAGTCAAATCAATTCACCAATTTGGCAGTTTACATGTCCTACTCCTAGATTATATTGTAGTTATTATACTATTCATAGTTTGAATTGTTTCATGTCCCCTTTATGTAATATATATCATTTGTTCATAACATATTTTTCATGATATAGTCTTTTGATCATTAGATGATATAATCACATTCATAATGCATAATGTTGATAAATGACATTGAGACTGAGTGGGCATTAATTATAATTTATACACATACTGGTCAGCTGTGTTGAAATATAATATCATTAGCCTTATTTATTAATATATTATAGCAATAGCATTATTTGTGTATGATAATTTATCACTGCTATCATAAAGAGGTGTTAACAACTGAATATGTAAACATGGTTTGCCAATGTAGGTACTGGTGAGTGGTGTAGTACTGCATATGGGAAATATCCCAATATAAGATATTTCATACCAGTATGCCTAACCTGTAAATTATTTATAAATTAAATGCTTCAAATTATGTATCATTTCAGGAAGTGGACAGATATGTCAATGGCAACACCTTCATAACATTGGTGGGTGAGAAAGTTACGTGTGCAACATGTGTGAGGTGAAAAAAAACCAGAGAGACAGAATGAGATGCAGAATGCAATGATGTGTTCAAGATAAAGAAGGAATTTAACTATACTTGTGTGAAAATCCTGGATAAAAATCTAGCTGATGTTCATTGACTGCCAAGGAAAGAGCCACAAATGATTATAATATTTATAAGTTCATCATTAAATTAATAATAAATTACAAACATTGTTCATCTCTCTATCACATGCCACATGGTACTTATCCACACTAAGGCAACACCCATGTCCATATGCACACTATGAGTCCCGGGGACTGTCCCCTCCAGTCTGAAAAAAGTATCCTCTAGCTCCCAATAGCATTTCAAGATCCCATTCAGCTTCAGTAACTGTAATTCTCTAATGGACTATAAGTATGTTATCATACTAGTATATAAAAAAATTCCAAATTGTACGATAATCATTAACTATTTTATTACTGTATGGATTATATTGCACAGTTTCAAAATAGCCTATACAATTAACTATTCTTCGTTGATATGTATTTTAATATCATAGTGGACAGAGATACCCTTTACATTCATGTTTAGGTTAATTCATATAATAAGACCACAAACACGCCTGTTTGTTGAACTTATTAGATGAAACCCCCTATACTGTGACCCCCTACATGGAATCTCAAGCTGGGACCACCCCATAATGTGAAGTAGACTATTGAGGGACATGTATCAACAAAGAAATATATTCCCTGCCTTGTTTGTTCAATGTTATAAAGCCCCCTGTCGGAATGGTCAGAACATCTAAACGTTTCCAGGTTTTGTACTGGTGGAATATGATCTATGTACAGTCGTTAGCCAACTACAGATCAACTACACGTATGTATCCGTGGAATGATAATCATAATGAGTAATAATTAGTAGGTGGACATATATTATGTATGTATATACACGGAGTAGTGAACCCCTTTATAGTGTCCGTTAAGGTATTATTATATAACTAAAACCAGTACGAAATCGTGGGAAATAAAACGCTTGTCGTAAAAACGAATATCGGGCAGTTTTTCATTATGCCGTAAACAACATCGAATTGCGGGCACATTTCTATTTCAGGAAAACCTGAAAACAAAATCGCATTCTTAAGGAATTCAGTTGATGTCACCTAAAATGCATAATGAAGTTAGTATAAAGTACTTTTATTACGAATATCTCTCCCCAACCTACGCGAACTCGATGTAAATATAACGTAAAATTATCTCCCCCCTAGTTTTCTGAACTACCTTAGCGCTTGATGGCCAAAGCAATGGCGACGTCCTGTAGCGTTACAGATTGATAACCATGAGTGCGACGTCTATCCTATTTTTAGTCTTTGACGATACCGAGCGCCCAGTTACCGGAAGTTGGATGGAACACACCCGAACATGGCCGAAGTTTAAAAAGTCATCACTTAAAATTTTGAAATGCTCGATAAATCTCTTTTTTTT